>JAWWEO010000036.1:18732627-18854764 GCA_035582975.1 Ormyrus labotus
ATACAAAATATTGAAATTTCAGTTACACTTGTAACTGAATTATGCATTAAATTTAAGTTTTTTTTTAACAGTGTACGGCTAGAAAAGAAAGAGACATTTGCTTCGTTAACCGCGGCGCGCGCGCGGCCACGTAACGTCGTAACGAATTCGAGATTGAAACTACCCCGCTTTTAGTCCGATCATTGATAAAGATTGCATGCGTCCATCATGATTAGAAAATAACTTTGTAATTGGACGGGAATTATTATTCAAGTGTCACTTTAAAGTTTGCTTTACGGTTCGATCATAATTAATTAAGTGAACTCTTAATTATCTTCCGTGCATAACATTATAGAATATATTCAGTTTAAAAGTATTATAATACACACAAGAATATAATAAAGTTAATATTCCTTCTCGATAAAATAACTGTTTTTTTTTTATAACTGACTGCAAAGAACTACTGTGCGCAAGCGTAAAATAAAAAGTGCACAAATGAAACTATATAATAATGTTTTTACTGTAGTTTATTAAAGCAACATTTAATCAAATTTATTATTGTAATTAAGCAAATATATTATATGCACAATGTTTTACTTTTATGTTGCTTTAAAATCACGCATGTACTTTGCAATATTTATTTTATTCAATAAAAAACAGATTGATTGTTTATTTGTTATCATAACTAACGTTACATTAAACCAATGATGTAAAATAAAAAGGATTAATCAATAAAATCTTTAAACTTAGCTTATACTATCTGTTGAGTGTACACTGATACTCGTTTTAGCCAAAAGATGGCGGCACTTTTTACTTTTATGCGTTCTCGCAATATTTACAGTTTTTTGGGGTTTTATATTGCTATTACTGATAAGCATGCTAGTAAATAATTTTTGCTTAATTGTACATAATTTTACGCAATAAAAACATTTATAGTTATCCATTACCGCAATTAAGTTTTTTAAATTATATTCTTATTTCTACAAAATTTAATGAAATCTTATACGTCGTGTTCATTTGTATTTATTTTCAATCAACTTCCAATTACTATTGATCTTTATGAATTTTTACTATAAGAATGCTTTCCTATTAAATATGTCAGTAAAGTAATAAAATAGTAATGAATTTATAAATGATATAAAACTTTAACAAGTATAGATAATTGAATAATTCTTTAAAAGAATACTTCATTAATGTTATTATTGCGGCTTTATTATTTCACGAACATAAATATACAATATTATCAATTATTAAGCATCTCATTAAGAAATTTGCACGATTATTACAAATACGAAACAAAATGTACATTTCAATACCGCAATAAAGTTATAACGTATATTATTTTAACGATTTACAATAACATTTATTTGCTAAACGTACGAATAATATATTATCATTACAGCACGCGCAAGTACGCGCGACCAAAAATTATATTCTTACAAATTAAAAAACAAAGAACGCCATTCTTTCAGTCATGGGTAAACATCGGGGAAGAACAAAAGCCACCTCGGCGACGGTACACGCCGTAAATAATATTATACATCCGCGCGGTTCGCCGGTTAATTAAAGAATTAATTAAAAAAAACTCGGCGTATGCCGATTGCGCTCGCGCCCCGCGGAGATAAGTCCCCCATCGGATTGAATAAAAAAGTAATTCGGTGTCAGCGCGCGGTGTGTATCATAACGCGCGCAAAAAAAAAAAAAAAAAAAAAAAATTACCGGCGAAATTACCGGCGCTCGTAAAGAAAAGCGGGCGAGAGAGAGAGAGTACGTTACGCCGCCGTCGCATGGGCGGCGTGAAATAAACGCAAGGCGGGCATACGCGTACGGGCAATTAAACGCATGTACATTATTGTTATCGCTCGTAACTCGCAACGTTGTAATAGCCGGTGCGCGCTCCGCAACAAAGTCCGCAATATTCTACTTTTCTCATTGTGAAACATTTTAAACTTACCGGTAAAAGGTCGTTTCGTTTATTCTTCGTTATTATATGGAAATACATCCGACGCCGCGTAAAAATCAAAATTCATCGCCTTTTTTTTTCATTATTTCTTTAAGGCTCGGCCGCTATTTTCGGCACGTCGTGATGTCGTTCGGCGTCAAAGCGTGCAAACGCAATATATACTCTTATTGTCGCGACGGCTATTCGGTCGGACAAAATGATGTCCGCTTCGGAAAAGTTTCTCAACTATTAAAAAGTCATTGAATTTTCCCGGGGGGGTAAGTCGGACGGGCCGAAGGCCATAAGTCTTGGGATACATTTTTTCTTCCCTCTCGCGCGCGCGCGCGCGCGGCACCGTCGGGGGCTATCCAAGACACTTTATTTCCGCGTCTCAGCACCTTCTTAAAACGCGAGCGAGCGAGCGCGCGGGCGGTTCGCCGGGGAGCGATTTGGGCCGGTTCAAAACAAGCGATTTATCTTTTCTGCGCCGGTGGCTGAATTGGCATCGGAGCAAGCAGCTGAAAAAGAAAAGCGCCCGCCGAAAAGATATAGCCCGGCTGTCGGAGGCTCCGACCAGAAAAGAGAGAAAAGGGGGTGTGACGCCTTGCCCTCGGCCTCAAGCCGGCAAGCCAGGAAAGAGAGAGAGAGAGAGAGTAAACGCCAGCCCCCGGAGCGGAGGCGCGAGCGAGAGGGAAAAGAAGAAGAGGAGGCGAGAGAGAGGAGAGCAGAACCGCCACCGGAAGAAATGCAGCCGTGCACTGCTGCCAACTGCCGGTGGCTTTACTTACTAATGCACGCCACTTATGCTCCGGGGCTCTCTGTTTCTTCGCCTCTGCCCTCCCCCGACGCCGCACACCGAAAAAACGTGCGTCCTTTTAGTTTTTCATGTCCTCTCGATACTCGACGAAAAAGTTTAAGCGTCTTTTTTGCACTTTCGCCCCGGTTCCAAGGAGTCTCTCTATACTTAAAAATGTACATTTTAATGGGCTCGTTTATTTTTCCCTCGTATTTCCGTCTCTTTTACAAAATAAAAATACGAAAATCATATAATACCGATCGTGCAATCAATCCACTCGAGTATTCAGTAATAATGACGACTTATATCAATGCCTTTTAGTAATTATTACAAGTCAATAAAAAAGGCAAGAAGACACCCCGCTAATTTCTTGTAACAACAGAATAACTCGGCGCAATATCTCCTCCGACCAATAAACAGCAAATTCATAAATTGCAAATCCAACTTTCACGTGCATCACAATAAATACGAAATTTCACAATTTAACGCCGACCGTACGAGGAACACTTTAACGCGAGCATTCAAGGCAGCGAAATAAAAAAGCCTGAAAATCCCTTCACGCTAAATTTTGCATCATTAGTCTTTTTTGTAACTCTCCACCTCTCGGGCCGCGTCATCCTTTTATTCTCCTCTCTCTCTCGCTGCGCTCTCGCTGATATGCGGCTTTCGACTTTTATTTCCATCTCCGCGCGCATATCTAGAGGCGCACGTGAATCGCGCGCGAGTCCTCGACCTTTGACGGTGCATTTCTTTTTCTCTCTCTCTGTGCCCGCGGTCCGCTCGTCTTTTTCTCTCCGCGCCACGCGAAGCAACGACCACGACGACGACGACGACGACGACGCGCACAAACAGACGTTAATCCGACGCGATGCAAATCGCGTCCCGAAGACATAACCGGTCGCGCGTTTTTAAGCGACTGCAGGCCAAAAAAATTACCTCCCTCCCTCCCTCTCACTCTCTTATTCTCTGCGAAACGGGACAAATCTCCGCGGTTCGTTTGCGAAAGGAGAATGTGAAATTAGAAATCGTCAATACGCGTTTTGTGCTCAATACATATCTTTACAGATTTTTATTTATGTCAAATAGGTTTTATAAACGTACTTGGTACAATATATACACAGTTTTAGAAACAATTTTCAAGCAGATTTTTTTGTAGTTTAAATGCTTTAGAACCTCTAGGAATGGCACAAAAATGTTTTCGAAACGTCTGAAAATAAAATAAGTCACTCACATTATAAGGAATAATTAATAATAATTAAATAGAAAACATTACACTTTGCTCACTTAGGTTAGGTAATGGTCAAGGTATTTAAATTCGTTTTCAAGCGAGGGAGAACTCAAGTAGTCCAAAACGTCCCAAGTGTCAGAAGCGTCGGGATCAGCTGGTTCGCTTTCCTTTTGCTCGTTAATGTAAGCTTTAGCGTCTTCGCGGTACACGTCCCACATGTACTTCTGCATATAATACTTCACGTACCTACTATTGTGTATGTTCCAAGCCGTGGTTCGAGTTCCAACTATGAATTGGTTCGGATTCGCTCCGTTTTCGAGCAAAAACTTGACAATGTCCCATTTGGTTTCTTTCACGGCTCTGTGCAAAACCGTCCAGCCCTGATTATCCGGTGCCTCGATCGTCTCCGGACACATGCGAATAAACACCTTCAATACTTCTGGATCCTCCACGAAATGTATGGGCAAAGACTTGTTCCGATTGCTGTAGGGTAACGTTGGATTGAAGCCACGCTGAAGAAGAAAAGCGACCAAATCATCGTATCCCCGGGACGCCGCTTGATGCAGGAATGTATTTTCCGGATTTTTTTTTAACAGGTCTGTTACTTTATCGCCGAATCGGTGATATTCCTCTATTAATTCTAAGCTGAACATTACTGAAAATTTGGATTAACATTTCCTGGAGGTTAACCTGAAGACTAAAGTATGAGCATATTAGAATGGCGTGAAGATGACGATAAACGTGCGTAAAAGAACTATTTTCAGAGCGAGGAAAAGAACGAGAACGAAACGACAAGGAGGAATAGAATGAAAAATCTTGAAGCCTCGAACCCTTTCGCTTTCTACGCTAGATTAACATTTCTCGTGTACGATCATCGGCGAATATTTTTTGTCCTCGCTCTCGGGCTAGGTTCGCTCTCGCGGTTTCCTCCTCGAGTCGTCTCTCCCCGCGGCGGCCGGAATTTCTGATTTGTTCGGGCCGGCCGCGTCGAGGAGCGAAGAATTTATACCGACCGGCGAGCGAAAGAGAGACGGAGGAGAGAGAAAGCCTCGAAACGTCGCGGCGACGCTGTACGCCCGGGACCTTATAAATATTATCCCGAATCCGTATCTCATAACCTTAAACCTCTAAATCTCGCGGCGCCCGAGAGAGAACGCGGCCGCCGCGTGATTTAGGGCGCGTACGTGTACTTCTTTCGCTATTTTACAAGTGTAAATGGGAAAGTTCGTCGCCTTTGGCTTTCAAAAGGGCATCCTCCTTGGCTCGTGCGCTCGGCGCGCCGCGCCACGTGATTAATGCGCGCGCGGGATATATCAGCCCGGACGATGAAGTACGTTTTAATGATGCCGCGCGCGCGCGCAACGTTTTCTTTCGTAATGAGATCCATTCGCCTCGAGTTGGATGTACATATATTATATCGTTCTTATCCTACCCTTTCGCGGACTGTTTAAGAATATTCTGTTAAATGATCTTTAATGTTTTACATCATTATTATGAAAATTTCGTATACGTATAAACACTGGCCTAATCGCCGTTTCATATAATATATAAATTTCGTTAAATATTGGCTGAAATTAAAATTCTTTATGAAATAAATATGCGCATAATTTCGATCCCGTTAAATTTCGTCATTGGCCCCCAAGCTGGCGATTCGCCAAAATAGTATATCTCGAAAGTATTCGAGGCAGCATGTATATATATATAAATATCGAAAAGATCCCATGACGCGTATAGCCGCCAGAATCCAGGGCAAAACGCGCTGACTTACGACAGACGTCGACGAGTCGCTCGATTATATTCACGGCCGCTGAATCCGCTCAGGTATATATCTAGAAAAAGGAAAAAAGCCGAGAGGGAGAGAGAGAAAGAAGCGGAGATACAGAGGAGCAAAGTAGGAGATCGTTCGGTCGCGCGCCTTCGATCAAAAGCCATGCATCTCTCTCTCTCTCTCTCTCTCCTCCCTACCTGAGCGGCTCCCTTTTCTATTCTTCTCTTTCGGAAACCTCCCCCACCAGCTTGCCGCGAAGTGGCTCTGCGAGGCGGAGCAGCACACCGGTGTCCATCTACCTGCGCGTGGTGCGCAGAGCCCCGCAGACGCGCATTCTAATAATAATCTATGGGAACTGCGTTCTCGATGTCCAAGGAGCTCTGCCTCCTTCTCCTCCTCCTCCTCCTCTTCTCCTCGGCCGAGAAAGAGCGAAAGAGAGAGAGAGAAAGAGACAGAGAGAGGTTAGAGGAATTAGAGGCTTAGCCGGGCCCAAGCCTATTATGGACGCAGCGGATGCAGCGAGAGGAGAGGAGAATTTTTCAGGCCGATTTTCGAGGCTTGTGCACGCACGCGTGAGACTTTGGAGGAGCTCTCGGGCTCTCGTTGAAAGCCGCCTGTCGATATTTAATGCGATAATGTCCGGCCGCGTGTGACCGAGTGTGTTCGCGTCCTAACGGACCGATTGACTGACTGACTGGCTGACTGACGCGCGGCGTGCAGCTCGGAGGCAGCCGCTTTTTTTGTGTGCACGACTCCTCCCGCTCTCTCTTTCTCTCTCTCTCTCTCCCTTTTTACCGAATCCACTTGTTTCCACCTCTGCTCCTCCGGCCGGACTTATTATTCCGAAGGGAGAAGCCCTGATTGAATCCTCATTTGTGCAAGAGAGCTTTATCGCGGCTGGATCTGGAGGCGTGCTGCTGCTGCTGCTGCTGCCGGTCAGCTTGTGTATTTATTAGAATTGGAGATGCAACCGCGCGCGAGAGATTCTACGGAGTCATGAAGGAATTAGTTAAGTCATTCGGGCTAATAACGTAATAAAGGCAGAGATTTACGCCGGCTGAATTATTAATTTGCCGGGTGAATTAGAGCATTCCGAAAATCAATCCCATGCAAATCATTTCGTGCGCGCTCTTCGCTTTTTAAAACAGCCCCTTCGCGCGCCTTTATTCGAGACGCGCGTCTGCACTCTCATCGTCATTTTATATATTGAAAAGCATAACAAGCCACGGCGCATCTCGACGATTCACGAATTTCTATTGCGACGCGCGCATTATAAAATATTTTTTTAACGATCGTAACGAGAACGCGCGCGAGCATTAAACCCGATTCAAAAATTTTAACGGTGCATATAAAAAAGGCCCCGCAGGGTCGCGCCTGCGCGCGCCCGCGTCCGCTCTTGCACTTAAAGGCCAAAAAAAGAGCGGACCCCTCCGCAAATTTATTACTCAAAAGCCAGTGCTCTCGGAGCGTATATACAAATAATCTTGACCCGGCCATCAGCCTGAAAATCGAAGCTCGATGATTAATCATCTCATAAAAGAGGCCCCGAGAGAGAGAGAGAGAGAGAGAGAGAGAGAGAGAGAGAGAGAGAGAGAGAGAGAGAGAGAGAGAGAGAGAGAGAGAGGAAGAGCCTATATCCCGCTCTCGCCGTAAAAGACAATAGCCATAAAGTCGCGAAAAAACTTGGTTACTCCGTCGTCGCTCCCCCCCCCCCCTCTCCCGATCCGCAGGCCGGGCACATCTATAAGCCCGCGTTAATAAACACAAGCCGCAAAGCGCGTCCTCGCGCGCAACACCGGCGGCTGCGGCCGCAAAAATAGCGCACGTAGTACGTACGCGTGCTCTCTCTCTCTCTCTCTTTCTCCCTCGCCATAATTCACCATCCGCATAATTACGGGGTGTATATGGAGAGGGAGTTAGAGAGAGGGAGAGAGAGAGAGAGAGAGAGAGGTCTCGCGAGGTCCGCAGCGTGCACACACTCCGCCCCCGGCGTTTATAACAGCGCCCGACCGGAGGAGAGAGAGAGAGAGTTAGCGTTGCGGTCGTTTAGGAGGCGCTTGTCACCTGTCCCGAGACATCTCGTAAATAACCGAAATAACATCTCAAGTCCCTTGGCCACGCGCGCCGCCGCCGCTGCCGCCTCGTGCACGGGAACTCGCGAGAGTAGCGTCCTGCGCGCCGCGGAGGCCTTCGGACCAAGGTACGTATCCGCAAGGAATACTCGCTGCTCGACGGCGCGGAATTAATATCGGTGATAGGGTAATATTCGGCCGCCGAGTCATCCTCGTTCGAGCGCGCGCTCGATTTCGGGTATTACGCGACGGATTATACATTTTTTTTTTTCACATCGATCGTCAGAGAGAGGGAGAGAGAGAGAGCGCCGGATCGCCGCGCGGACACGTCGATGGCCATCAACCTCGATGAAGAGAGAGCCGTGTGCGCGAGAAGAGAGCTACGTCGGAAAAGAGCAGCGTCACTCGCCCGGGATTCCTCCTCCGGGCGGTTGTTCGCTCCTCTCGGAAACCTTGAAAGCGAGCCCTTTTTTTTCACCTTCCCGCTCTCGTTCGAGCTCGTTTCGTTGTTCTGGCGCGCTGCTGCTGCTGCTCGCGAGATTCCTAAGCGCGGATTCGGGATATATATATATTTCGCCGATCGACCAATGGCAGCGGCTACGGCGCGAAATATCCGTGAGCCCGTTAGCTCTCGTGGCCTGGTAATTTTTATGTCCCGGATGAGTTATGCCTTGGCTCGAACGATCTATTAGTGGCTAGCGTATATACCGATCGTACGATGCGAGTTTATGTAATAGATATTGTGCTCCTATCATCGGGAATTAAAATAGCTCGAGCGCTGCTGTTTTGCTTCGGCGATAGAACACCTCGCTCCATTGTTGCGAAGAAATACGTTATTATAATTGGAGTAATTTGAGTTTTACGGAGTACGCGCAGCGGTGCCGCTTCGGTTGGCTTAGGCAAGAACGCAGGAGGCAATGATTGCGCAGCAAGAGATCATCAAACCCTCTTGGAACGCTTGAAATAAAGATGTCTAGTAATGTCGAAGAAGTCAAAAGACGGGATCGTTGAGCAGTTATTAATGAGCTTATTCGGCGCTAGATTTCACACACGAAGCCTATACATTGATTAAGCAAGCCAGCCGAACAAACAGACGAGAGTTCCTCTCCGTCGGTGCGTCGAAATCCAGCCTCGGAGAGCCTTCATTTTTCATGTATCGTTTCACCTGTAGGAGAGAAGGAACACGCTTACCGAAACTCGAAGCTGGAGGCTCCCACAGCTCTCGGCGCGCTCTTGAAAAGGTGCGAGAGAGCATTGTCGGGAGTAAAAAGAAAAAAAAAAAAGAGCCGCGCAATGCCTACGAGGTGTATAATCAATAACCTCGCGTAACGAGCCGAGATCTCGTCTCGGGACGAGATATCGAGAGGCGTCGAACTGTCTCTTTTCTCCTCGAGGAGAGTCGGGGCCGCGGCGAGAAAAAGAAAGTATGCGAGAGAAAAAGAGAGAGAGAGAGAGAGAGAGAGAGAGAGGGAACTCCTTCCCCGCGACGGCAGGGTGACTCGGCATCTTCCTGCTGCCGCGGCGTGAAACGTTAACCCGAAGTGGCTAAAAGCTGGAGAATCGCGCCGATCGCTCCGGTAAAAGGGTCTCTCTCTCTCTCTCTCTCCTTGTAGATCTCTCTCGCTCTGGAAAAGATCGGATCGAGCGAAGCCGAGAGCGATCGAGAGATGGAGAGAAGGAGCCTGCCTGTGGGTTTTTTTCCCCGGGCGCGCGAGGCCGCGGTGAAAAGCCTCCGATTAGGCGACTCGCACGGCGGTGGTCATGAGTCGCTGCCCCCCCCGTCCGCTGTAACGAGGCCGAGGAGTGTCGAATTCCTCGGTAATGATAGACTCGGGAGGTTTTCGAGCGATCCTTTAATTATACGGGACCAGATTCGAGGCGGACGTATATATACTCTCGGCGTTTGTCGCTGACATTGATCTTCGGCATTCTTGTGTCGATATGCGTTGCATTAATCTGTTTGACTTAGGAAAAGCGTCCGTACTGCCTTGCTTTATCGAGTTAACGAATACGTTTCATCTAAAAATTTCAATTTCTGCTGGTGTGCTTGCGAAGTTTAGCGAGCAATTAAAACGGTTAATAATTTCTTTACTCTGCGAGTTTAACGATATTTTTCAATTTTACTACTATTTTATTACTACTGTTTTTAGTATACTATTGATTGTACATGAAAAAGTTTTTCTCGACAGGTAGCTTAGGACTACTCTAATGAAAACTATGCTTTTGTCGTTGCGTGCAATGAAAATATTCCTTTACCGTCTGATTTACAATTGTAAAAAATGCCTTTGTGATTTTTTACTTTAATCATTCGAAGTTAATACTTCAATCTTCATAAGATGCAAAAACCCGATAAAAAGTTCTTTTTTCCTTTCTGCTTAATGGATGCTCATAAATTTGTGTTTAATCTTTCAAATGTCATTATTATGATCGCATGAAAATCTGGCACATAATGTTTGTGCAATATATAATGTAATCCTTTAAATTTGTATATATTTTAATCTTAAAATTAGCGTACACTATATAATTTATTTCGCAAGGATGTATAAAATAAACAAAGCATACTTTAACCTCGCTCGTATTTAGTCAAAATAACGATACTAAAATGGGGTATCGGTAGCCTCGTTTAATTCGGAATTGCCAGCGCATATACATTTTTAAAGATATTAATGTTTAATGGGAGGTCTTAAAAACTCTTCGCGTGCGTTATTTATTTACTAATTACATGAATATTTACAGTGCAGTCGTTCATTACACGACAGCACGCGTGTGCAAATAAGCGCGGGTGTGTAATTATAAGATGCACGCGGGAGTGAACTATATGTATACGTGCCAACGCAAAATTTGCCATGATAATTGCATTAAGCGTATAACTAGACTAACCGCATGATCTTTAAAGGTAATTGCCAACAGCACGTGGAAGATCGTATCTGACCGCTTTCCTGTTATTTTAATGCGCAAGATTCGAAAGAATTTTGCATCGGAAGCTCGTGCGAAAAATCCTTTCAAGAGTATCTTCGTAAACGCGCGAAGCATTTACGGATGCATACTTTTCGTATTAAAACGTGACAGCTATAATTAGTAAATAGATAGGAAAAAAATTAAATGGCTTATCCGTCAGATAATTTGTACCTTTTTTTTACAAGCAGGCAACTTTTTCTTACAATTTCAAACGAAAGAAGTTACTTGGAATCGTGCGATCTTAAGCGATGGACATTTTTTACGCGATCTACTATAAAACAGAGCATAAAATTAAAATGGACAAAGGTGATCCAGAGAGCGGTGCACGTCCGCAAGGTTTTGTCGGAAGGTGCACTCCGTCTAAAAATTCCAAGTGCATATGCCGGGGCTCGGGTGGCAAAAAATAGTGATATCGGAGGGCGCGCGCGCGCCTTTCGAGGTGTTTTCTTTCCGAGGCGTATATATTCTCGAGAAGGCGAGTCGGGGGGCGCCGCGCGGGAGGCAAAGAGCAAAGAAGTGCGAGAAAGAATGAGGAAAACGAGCGGCGGAGCGGACAAGTGGGCAGGTAATTCGGTCTTTTTGGAGAATGTATGGCTCGACCTTACACGAAATGCATCTAGCCGGGCCTCGAGGCTCGGCAGCGGCTCCGGAGGAGATAAAGTAGCTCGAGCTAGAAGCAGTTTTACCGTCACCAAGACTTTTCTCTCTCTCTCTCGCGCACACACGCACACACACTTCTTCCTAAGAACGCGTGATTTTTTTGTTCCTTTTTGGCGGGAGCATTTATATAATATTAGAGTTAAGTGAAAACACGTTTTAACGGATTCATTAACGTTGCTGAGGCTCTATTATAAAAACAGTTGTTCTGAGATAAAATCAAAATTTAAGTGTAGAAAAAGGGGATTTAAAAATATAATTATTACAACTTCAACCTAATTTTGAAACTGTTTTTCGAATTTTATTTTATTGGAAATTGAATAATCCAGATGTAAATGAAATAGCTTATGCACGTCTATATTAAGATTAAGCCACTATCAATGGCGTCACTGCCGCTTAAAAAAATCTCGTACAAACCTAATAAGAAAAAAACTTTTAAAAAATTGCTCGCCATTAATTCAACTTCAAATTTAATCCAAATAAAATTTTATTCATCCACACGTGTTTTTGAAATCTTGATAAAGTCAAAAAAAAAAAGAGAGGGACGAAGACGCCAAGGCGGAATAAGGAATTAGAACCTTTCCGAAAGTTTCTCAAGATAAATCCAAGGCGAACAGTGTTCAACGCGGTCAGTGGCTGTTAATACTTTTAAGAGGGCACCGCTTCTCAATGCATCATCTCCCAGGCCGAGAGAGTCTCATCGCGATCAAGGATGAAAGCGAAAAGGATTGGGAGAGAGAGAGAGAGAGAGAGCATCGAGCGGAGAGATCTCGGCGATACCCTCGCGACCCGACGTTTTGATCCCATATGTAGTTGGCCTGTCAGTCACTAAAAAGTTTAGTCACACTGGAATTTCTTACGGATGCTTGTCTATCCTCGCGATTACCGGCGAGATGAATTTTAAGCAAGTGAGAAAGATTCACACAAGTATTTCTTTCCGCCGCGGGGAATTTTTCGGCATCTATTGTGCCGGCCAAAATGTAGACATTTTTGGCATACTTTTCGTTCTCGGGTAAGATATGCATTGGACATATGTTGGATGATGTAGTTTAAAAATACGTTGCCAAACTATTGCCAATTGGTTATTAATCTCTAACCTCTATATTTCGCATATATTGCTAATAGCCCTTTCCAATATATTGCCCATATATTTGATTTTTACGCGAGTATTATAATTACTATTTTTAGTTGTATGAAATTCCAACGTTTACTTGTAACCTGTGATACTCTATATTCACTAGTACGATAGTTTGTCTACTTTTATGAAACTGACAGTAAGGAGATTCAGATTCAGGTATCAGCTGGATACATAATTAGGCAATGGCATTCATTGTCAATATATTGTAAGAAGTGCACATTTTTGTTTCTCAACGGTATGATCGATTGCGGGTTGCCCAGTTAATACCTTCCAGATCAGCTTTTAACTCCTAATCAAATTTTATTGCTCACTTTTGTATATGCACATCTTCTGCGCATCTGCAGATTCGTCTGCACGATATCTCTGAATAATGTACTATCAATGGGAAAATTTACTCCATTAGATTAATAAGGCAATAACGTTTCTCATTTCACAAGAGCGCATCAATGTTTGTACAACCGGACACTATTAATAGTCGACGCTGCATCTTCTGACTTAAGTAATACCAAGCCGATTCCGATAAACGTTAAGTCTCTATCAAAGGCATTCTAACATTCAGCGCCGTAACGACCTATACCCGGCCGCCCATACATTAGCAAATCAAACAGAGTTCCTCATTGTGTACAAAACGACGAGGAGCGATTTATCATTCCGCGCGCGGGGCGCTTCAAAAAATATTTTTCCAGCGTCTATTATGACTATCGATACGTCTAACGAGCCGTTCCCCACCTTTAATCGGTTATAGTGTTTTGATTATTAATCAACCGGCGAGGAGAGGCAGCAGCCGCGAGCCTTATCGTTCCTCCAACACTCGCTCCGCATATATCGCGTGCGTGTATCTCCGTCTCGATACGCGAGAGGAGAAGCGAGAAAGAGGCCTCGCAGACCGAATTTATAAACACCGCGTCGGAGTGCCCGGGGAACGAGTCGGCGATGAGATTTGAAGGTCCAGACGGACTGGATGTATATGCGTATTTGGTAACAAACGTTATATATCTGCCGCGAGAATCTCGGTACTGTAAATATACGATACATCAAAATTTAGAAAACGTAAAATTTCGAGCGACTGATATTCCGGTGGAACGCGTAAAACAAAATAAAGGGCAAACGGTTTGTCCTACAAAGTGTGTGTGTGTGCGGCTGCACGCCTCCGAGCGCGCGGACATGACAACATGACTCTGCAGAGCGCTTGGGAAAAGAAGGCCGCGGCAACCTCGAGAGAGAGAGAGAAGCGGGGCTCCCTCCGCGGGTAATTCGACGCGCCTAATCGGATCGGTGTTGCGTTTCGTTTCGCCCGGCGGACTTTATGCGCGCGCGCGCGCGCCCCGTTCGCGTGCACGCTCGCTCAAATCGGCGCGGAGGAAGATCGAAATCGCTCAGGACGCTTTTTTGTGCGAGGAGCCTTGTAAATATCGTCGGCTGGATTGCCCGCTTCGATCGTCAAAATCGCGGGGAGTGATAAGAGAGCTCGGCCTCTCACGGGAGGAGTGGGTTATATCGTTGAAAATTCAGCGGTGATTAAGATACTGTTGGGAATTTAAGGGTTTGTAAAATGGAGCGGGTTCGCAGACGATAATTAGAGTGTTTAGTTGTGTTCTGCATTCGTGTTGGATTTAAAAAATTAGTCTTCTATTGCTGTAAAGAAACAATGTATTGAAAATTGACAAGTTTCTGTATACTTGTAATTCTAAGTTTAACACTGAAAAATGCAGTTCACAAAATATTAAATTGAGCTGACAGATTATCTTCTCTGTTGAAATTAAAATACTGCCTTCCAATGAGCGTGGATTTGGTCATTGTCCAACCAGATATATAGAGGGTTGTCGGCACATCTTAACTTTTCTTAACAGTTGTAATCTTGCTATATAACCTTTGTTCATCTAAATTAATGTATTGCTTGACGTGAAGCTGAAATAGGCCCTAGTTGACCTGAAAGGCTTAATAAATTAAAAAAAAAAAAAAAATTATCTTCTTTTAATTATCAAATGAATCAGTTTAAAAAATTTTGAAAGTGTCATTTGCATATAGAAAACTATCGTGCTTTGTATTTAAAAATATTGTACATTTACATTTTCTAAATAATTAAGAGACATTCAAATGAATTTACTGATTTTTAAAAGTCCAATTTTCTAAAATAATATAAAAGTGCTTAAAGGCAATTTTATTTTCACCGTAAACGTGACTTTTCAAAATTTTAAGAATTATACATATCCTGACGCATCTCTAATTATAAGCTTTATACCTATGAATCATAAAACCTTCCGAATAAACCAAAGATTGCTTAATACTCAAAAATCATTATAGAAGAAGAACGCAGATCGTTTCCGCACTACAAGACTTCCATCAGAACGTAAACCACCGAGCGGCCGCATTGCGAAAGTTTGCCCAACCGTCGGTCCGTCGGCAACGATCCTAAATGCATCGTAAAGGCCTGCAGAGTCATAGGCGCCAGCTTTGTGCATTGTTATGACAGAGCAAAGATTCATCCTAAACATTTGCTCTTCCCTGCCAAGGTCGAAAGTCATTTTTACCAACCTGAAGGGAGAGAGGGTGGGGGGGGGGAGGGGGGAAGAGAGAAACGGAGAGTTTGTAGCATCGGCTATAAGCAGGCCATAGACGGTCAAGAGCATATCGACATCTGTCGGAAGGCAAAGGTAAAAGCTGATGCCTGCCACTCTCCAGCTGGGAAGTGATTTATAGAGAAACAACTGGGTTAGAAGCGGCCCGGCTCAGGCAAGGCCCTTTGCTAAGTGGCCGACAACGTGTTCCGGACGGCTATAACTGCACTGCGTACAACGATCCAGTGCCAAAAGTCCTCCTAGTTAATAAACCCCAATGGAATTAGTAAACCTTTATTGCCCTTCCTTTTACCTGGCTTTTACTGTTTCCGGATAAGTGTGTATAAACCTCCAAAATTTCTACGACAATTTATGGCCGGTTTATGTATACGTATACTCGGGATACTTCACACGTTTTTAACACATGATTTCGGCTTTACGGCGGCCGCTGCTTTATATAGTTTTGACTTTGTGGATTATATGCTCAAAACGAAATTTTATGCTCGTTTTCCTTTGTACTTTTGACCCACCGTGCAATTCCACTTTTTTTAAACATCGAGCATTTAAATACGCCGGCCTTTTTACAGATGTAATTTTATTCGTTCTTAAATTACAAAAATATCTCGAGAATTAACTGTGTAACAATAATCGAAAAAAAAATACAATAAACAAGCCGGCTTTCTGCCCACGTGCACTTGAAAATACCGAAGTACAATAAAGCAATCAGCTGCAGCGGCTCGAAGCACATCGAATGCAATCGACCTTCAAGGCCAAGTTTCGCGCTCCCTTGCCAAAAGTCCAATACACGTTCAGGCGGCGAGTATTCTCTCTCTCTCTCTCCCCCGTAGCTGCATCGCGGCAAACCAGAGAGAAAGAGAGAGAGAGAGAGAGAGAGGTCCCGGACGCGAGTCATAAAATCGTGCGCGGGTGCAAGCGAGAGAGAGAGAGAGAAAGCTGAGTGATGTCGGTGACAGTCGCGCCGAAGCTCGCGCCGGCGGTCCTCCCCCGCGCGCGCGTCGGTCCGTCGGCGCGAGAGCGCTATTACTCACCCGGAGCCGCAGCGGCAGCAGCAGCAGCAGCAGCCAACCCCCGAGAGCTGAATACCCATACAAAGTTCGAAGCTCCGCGCGCGTTCGCGACCTAATTCCTCTCGCGGCGGCGGCGGCGGCGGCGGCGCCCCGATATGTATACCCCCCCGCCGACGCGAGCGATCAGCTGACTGCCACTTATTGCTCGGCTATTGTTTGCGAGATGCGCGATATCGCTTTCTTTCGGACGCGCGTGTGCCCCGCTCGCTCTCTCTCTCTCTCTCTCTCTCTCTCTCTCTCTCTCTCTCTTGCCCCGATGACTTGTGGAAAGTATACAAGGGATATTTTATTTGCCGTGTAATTTTCGTGTCGAAACTGTAGGGCTCCTCGTTGTGTGTCAATTTTATTTGAGCAGCGACGGACGAACCAATTTCGAGGGCTGATAACGCGATTGAGAATTTATTCGGTTTTGTTCGGGAAATTAGCGAGGATGCAAGGTTGTTTATGATAATAATTTTCATGTTTGTGTGTATATTTATGGGATTTTTATGTAAACGTAGATTCGTCACTGATTTAGTACTAGAAAATTTAGATAAACTTTTTTACAACGTAAAATTTTAGTTACGAGGCACTGTGTTTTTAAAGATTTTTATTGTAAATTCGTTAATTTTTTATGCAACCAATCTTTAACACGTTAGCACAATTATTTGCGAATTACTCGAAATGATCCTAAATGTAAATTGAATAACGTTACAGCGGAATATCTTTGTCAGAAATTAAAATACACTGCTCAAGTCGTTATGCAAAGAAATGCAGCATTATTGCCCAGAGTAGAAAGTCAAAACTTACGTTGCTTATAAATACCGACAGCAAGTGTTCGCATTAAACAGTTTTATTAAATTGCACAACCAAATAGGCGAGGTACAGCAATATCGACATATAATTTATCCGGGAATTTGAAATTGAAAGCAGCCGCCTAACCGTTTTACGACTTTAGTCAGTTTTTCCCGTCACCACAGAGAGATCCCTAAAAACTGCTCGTCCCTTTTTACAAGCACTAAATACACTCGTAAATCATTATCTCATCCCTCTCCGCAAGTGCCAACACCATTCGATAGAAAAAAAAAAAGAGCGCCCGGGCAAACGTTCTGGCCGCGGCAAGTGCAGGCCCACAGGATATATCGGGTGTGCAGCGATCTCCTTGCGGTGTCCGCCGTCGCCGCGGAGCATCGAGTGCACATCGTCGTCTCTCGGTGCCGATGCGACGGCAGGAGGAAAACACGTGTGTGCCTCGGCGAGCAGCGGCGCCGGGGATACGTCGTCGCGGGCTCTCTTCCACCGTCGGCGTCGGGAGTGGGAGAGCGGAGAGCTTTGGTTTGCGAGAGACGAGGACGGGCCGCTCGGCCGAAGCCTTGGAGTGACTGAGAGCCGGCGATCTCTCCTTCCCTTTCTCCCGGAGCCGGGGAGCTTGGGGGCTTCGGCCGGCAGGCGGCGCGGGCTGTGCCTCCGCCGGAGAGAAGCCGGCGGCGCTGCGTCCTCCTCGCTCCCGGGCTCGGCTGCCCGAGTGCGAGAGAGAGAGGGCGAGGAGCTCGGCGGGCGCTTTCGAGGCGAACGATGGCGGAGGGTTGTTATTCGTCGAGCCACCGCCGTGGCGCCAGGGTCGGTGGGCGGAGTCGCTTGGGATTGGTCGGCCGGTTCTGGGCGTGCCAGGCGTGCCTCCCACTCCCGTGCGCCGTAGCTCGAGCTGATTGACAGTTAGCGAACGACTGCGGACGGCGCAGGATCCTTAAACCGCTCGCTCGCTTGAGAAAACGCACGGGCCCGGTCGTGTGCCGCCGTCGTTTGTAATCATTTCTTGTATACCATCTCCGTTACCGTCGTGTCGTCGCGCAGTCGTCGCCCTCGTGTGCTTTTTCCAACCGCGTTCGAGCGTCCGAGCTTTGTCGTCGTCGTCGTCGTCGTCGTCGTCAGCCGCGGGCCTCTCGACTCTCTCGAGGCCCCTCTGTTTTTCCCGGCTGAGTCGTTGGATCGTTCGGCTTGCAGTCTAACGCCACCTGCACGGCAGCTGAGGTTTTATGCACAGACCAGTGGATATACCTGGGTCCAGTCGAGCCGGCCACGCGACTCAGTCTTCAACCGTGCCGCGTGTGTCTTCAGCTTCAGCTTCAGCTTCCTGTGATTTCGAGCGCTGCCTGCTGGGATAAGGGGAGGCACACGTCGATCTCGTGGTGATATGCGAGCCGACCTGTGAGGCCTGGACCGTATCCGCTGCCTCCCGAGGAGCCCGATTAATCTCGTCGAGGTAGAGCCTCGAGTCGATCGACGAGGATGAGGAGGCACGAATCTTTGCTCTCGAAGTCGTCGTCTTGGCGAGCCGCAGATCTTTACTGACGCCAAAGGCACAGACGGACACAGCACAGCTCCTCGTTCCTCCCGCAGCAGCGTTTCACGCTTTTTAGCGCGTAGTGCCAAAAGGCTCCTCACCTCTCTACCCGGCGGATTGTCACGGACGTTAGCCGACGGCAACCACTCGATCGCGTCTCTCGCAGCAGCGTTCGTCGAGCGACAGATAATCGCGCGTTTCTCCTCTCTTCGCACTTGACCGAGGTTCCGACGGGACCGGAATATATCGAGCGCGAGTGTTGACAGTGAACATAATAATATCGTAATTTAAAGAATCTCGGTGGGTGAAGAGAAGCGAACAGAAAGAGTGCAATAAAAAGAAAAAAAAGGTGTTATTGAGTGAGGAAGGAGAGGCCACTTGTCGTTCGACCGGGGAAAATACAGCAGCTACGGTGGCTCAGCACGCAGAGTTCCCCGGCGCGGCCAGGAGTTTCATGGCGCAGCCCATCAGGGGGGTAGGTGTACATTACATTCATCCAAGTACTTAGAATTAAGGTTACTCGCGTTCGTTCTCGCTCTATTGTACTTTCTTTCGATTATCGTGAAATTTCGCCGAGGTAGGAGCTTCGAGGCGATCGGAGCGCCGGCAGTTTACCGACGGATCGCCGGCTTCGGGACGCGGCGCACGGTAGAGTCAGAGTTCAATTTCTCCCCGTCGCGTTTAACTGGTTTAGACCTCGCTTTTAGGCTTCGCCTAAATGATATGGTTTTTCTAAGCATGTCTGCTTAATGAAGTAAGTGTTTTATCGGGGTAAAGCAAAGTTTGAGTTTAGAATAGGCTTGGAAACTATTTGATTCACTTCGTATTTCCAATTAATCGTCTTTGGAAGCGTTGCAAGTCAAAAATTAAAGCTATCGAAGCTATTTTCAAGAATAACGTGTATTACATGAATTACATGTCGAGGACAAGCGTTCAATGTTTACACGAGGTATGGATATACTTAATAATTTTCCAGAATTCATAGTAAAGGCTTAATTTTAAATTTATAAATTAACCTCCGCGGATCTGTCGAAAAAGCGCATTTGCAAGCATTTTTTTGCACTTTAAATCGTCTTAAATTTCTGTGTGTTTCATTGAACTCGAACTGTCTCGAGTATCACGAGATAAACGCTATCGTACAACGGCTGGCTCTACTCATACGAGTCCAGAGTCTATGTTTACGTCAAGCTGATTGACTAGTGAATACGCTCATAATGAAGAGAAAAACATAACTTTATTCATACAGTGCCAACGACTTTACAATCCGATTCATAATCGTACATCCAAAATATTGCGTTTCGCACTGACTCGGCAATACAAATTTAGCGCGCGTTTCGCTTTGTGCTGTTTTTCAACGAATCGGTACAGCCTCGCCTCTCGACGCTTCCGCGGAAGACAGACGCAGCGAAAAATCTCCTCGTTAAAGGACAGAACGAGAGAGTCAAACGAGCCCTTAAAAAAGGCCGTGTGCAACTGCAGTCGAAAAACGCGCGCGCAATGAGATATACATCCGAAAAAGCACGTCGGGAGAAGGAGAGCGTGAAATTACAGGGCCTTACCAAGAGTGTGTATAGTCCGACGTAAATCATAATGGGCGCTTTGCCTTTTAAAAAACAAAAAAAAAACGAGAGCCCACAAAGCGGCGGGAAAGAAAAGCTTCCTTTTGGAAATATAGCGGCGGGAGATAGGTGTTACGGATGGTTCGCGGAACCGATCCCGATGTCTCACACGCGATCCGCGCGCGCGCGCGCGGCGAGTGACAAGAATTTCAAGAATCATTTAGCCCTCGCGACCGGCAAAACTAGTCGTTTCTCTTCTGCGCGGGACGTCGAGAGCAGAGCAGAGCAGAGAGAGAGAGAGGATAAACGGCCGCCGCAAGTGGCGATTCCGTGATTTGTTCCGCGGCGCTTCGGAATGCTCCCTCGTTCCGCTCGTTCGCGGAATTAACGATTTGAAATTTTTCTTTCCCGGCGAGAGATAGGCGCATGGCGCGGAAAAAGAAAATAACGCCCGAACGCGAGTGTGTTCCTTATAACCCAAGTCGGCTCGTACCGAGAAGAGCTGCGAGAGAGGAGGCTGACGATTCTATTTTTGATGCGTCGCCACACGGAGGAGATCTCTCGCGAGAGAGAGAGAGAGAGAGAGCTCCGTTGCTCCTACGGCTCGTCGCCGGCGTAATTGACGGGAATTCAGCTTCGCAGGAGTTTCGTTAAATTGAGTCCTTCGACTCTCGAGTACTGTCACGCCGTAAGCACCCGGCGCACGGAGCCTTTCGTTAGAAATTCTTAACGATCCTGCGGCCGCGGCCTCTCGCTCTTTTACCTGCCACCGATCTCATTTTCCACTTGGAGAGCTGCTCTTCTTTTTTTTCGCCGCCGCCGCCGAGTCTCCTTCGAAAAACGGATAATGATTCCGTGTAAATTAACTGTACTTTTGTACTCTGAATTTTTTCATCGGAGACGTGTAATTCCCGAGGCTTTCAGGAGTCGTAATTTAGCGAATGAATTAATCGACGATCGACGCGCGTACGAGTGCTAGAAAAATTCAATTCGCTCTTTTTCTATAAACAATCGACGAAAGCAAAAGGTCGAGATTCGTTACGGACGAGATTTATATACTGTTTGGGTGAAAACGATAAGCTCTCGCCGCGCATAATTTATATTTTACAAGACATTCTTCGCCGCTTAATAAATTAGAAACACGAGCGCGGCTCAATAATTCAAGCCCGCTCACACTGGATGCGTCAATCGCCTTACAAATTAATAAATCGATAGGTTGTCGTAGGTGCGCGCGCTCGAGGTGTGAATTTGCGTCCCATAAATTACCGGGGCTCTCTCTCTCTCTCTCTCTCGAGCAAGGTGCGCATAGAAATTGATTACCCGCCTTTTATATTTCGTGCGAGAGCAGCGCCGCGCGCGCGGCTAAAAAAATACGCGCGCTTCGCGATAAAAGTAACGCCGGACTTGGATTCATTGTCGAATATAGCCCGGCGTGCGCGTATGATATCTCTTTCTCTTTCTCTCTCTGTCGGTTGCGCATGACGTTTCGATTGGGATAAGCGAGCGAGAAAGTGTGATGTGTTGTGCGTCGATGTATCGCGAGCAGTCGCCGCTCTCCCCGATAAAACGGAATTTGAGTAAAGTTCTCCTTTTATCGTTGATCGATGATAAGACCTATAGCCGCGCTTCTTTTCCGTTTTGTTTGCTTTACGATTTTCTGTGCGCGGCCTTTTTTTCTTTATCATAATAATTCTCCCTTCGCTGAACTGCAATATGCATCGCCGGGGCGTATACACAAGAGTTTATAAAAAATTAACGAATGTCGGGGGGCTTTTCACTTTGCGAAGCCGCCCCAAGGTTATTGACACGCGTGCGCGGCTTTCTTTCCGCACGACTAGTTTGACTTAAGCAGAGAGCGGCGACACTTCGATGACAATTTCAATCGGCAATCTAGTTTCAGATAAAAAAAAAAAAGGCTAATTGTGCGTACGACGCGGAGAGACTCTGTAAAAAGTTCATATTTATATTTATTATCTCGCGGTCTGGGCGATTAACTTTTTTTCTCTCGTCGCACATTTAGCTAAAACTTTTTATCGGCCTGCCCGATAAAGATATTCTTACGTTAATTGAATATAAAAATCGACGCTTGCAAAACACACAGTGTGTTTCGCCAAACGAATATATATATATATACACATACTTTTTCTCTCGGGCCGAAGATCTCATTCTTAATTAAAACTTTTCGAGAGACGCAAACTCGTCCGATATATATATAATTCCCGTTTTTCGACGGGGCTCTCTCGGAAAAAAAGGCCGCACTCTCCGCACGTGGCTACTGCTGTTGCTGCTGCTGGCCGTCGGAGGCAAAGCTCACGCAAGCACTTATTTCCATTGGCAGGCCAAAAATAATAACAAGCGAGAGAGCAATAATGAACGACGAGGGGAGGGCGACAGCCGAAATAACACGCTTGTCCGAAAATCCTCGCGGGCAACTCAATTCCATTTCGAATCCTTTCTGCGTTCTCTCTCTCTCTCTCTCTCTCGTCGCGTCTCATCTCCCATGCATGCATGCATGCATGCGTACGGGCCGTTGCCGCTTGACCTCTCAATTCCCCGGCAAGTCATCGGGGGAATTTTAGGCAATGAACGAATTGACTCTTTTGCGAAGGAGGCGGCCGTAAAAGTCTCTTTTACAGCCATTTCTCTCCTCCAGACCCCGGCGACTTATCTAAATGTTGTTTTAATAATGCCTTTATGATAATACAGCCGCAAATTATTGCTCCGCGAATGCTAATTTTTTTCTTCTCGGCAGGTGTCTCGCTCCTTGTCTAAATACCAGATTCGCTTTTAAAACCTTGGCTCGACGTAAATCTTATCGCTCTCTTTCTCTCTCTCTCTCTCTCTCGTGCATTTCTCACTCTCTCGAGCTCGTCTAGCGTCGGGCTTCGCGGTGCCGAGCGGTTTTTCTCGGCGAAATTGGCGCGCGAAACTGGCCTTATTCCGAAAGAGAATCGCGTGCCCTTACGACTCGTTTCTCTCTTTCTCTCTCTCTCGTCCGAAGTCGTCATCGTCCATCGACCGGTAGAGGAGGAACTCGAACCGGGCGACTGCATAATATTCGCTCTCGCTCTTTCTCTCCCGCTGCTGCCGTGTGTGCCTCTGCTTCTTTCGATAACTCGCCACGTCGCATCACTGCTGCAAGGTCGACGATCTCTCTCTCTCTCTCTCTCTCTCTCTCTCGTGCAGGGCTCGATGAGCCACCTTTTCGCTCGCTACGTCGCAGGCTACAGCTGGTGCATAATCTGTTTTTTTTCCAGCCACGGCTCGTTTATTTGATTCTTTTTTTTAGACGGCTGCCGTTGTAGATTCGCGAAAACGAGCGTAAATAATTGTTTCGCCGGTCGCGGTAAAATTATTATATTTTTGCCTTCTCCGCGGCGTATATATAGATTTTTGGAACTGATATTGTAATGAGCCGCTTTAATTGTGCCGTGTACTTGATTAAATATTGGAAAATCTAAAAGAATTATCGTTATTAATTTACATATCAATATTGAAGATAAAAATGAATTGCAAGAAAATTTATCCTGAAACAAAAGAGCCAAGTAGACGATAAAATCAAACACGTTTTAAAACTTGGCAAATTTATAAATTAAAAAAGACATCGGAAAATATATAAATTTTGCGTTCGTAAACGCGGATATCTTTAGATAAAAATTATTATTACACGATGCTCATTCATTAATCATTTTTTTATCAGTTTCTTATTACAAATTGATAAAATGGTTCAAAGAAACTTATGTGTACGTACGTGTGATACTTTCGGCAAAACTTATTTCGTGAGTTTGAGAAATATTTTCGGGTAAAATTTAGATGTTTTAAATTTTTGGAGATAAGTGACTCTTGAATAAACTATTCTCAGAATCGGTACAACTTGTTTGTTACTTGGACAAGTTCTCTTAATTCGGCAGACAAGCAAACTTTATTCAACTGTGAGAAAATCAAACAAGTTCCCCTCATTTGCCTAAATTTTATATTAGTTACACTTTGAACAAACATCGTATCGGAAAAAAAAATGAAAACATTATTTAGAATGAAAGCAAAAGTCTGTGCGATTGTGTTTTTCCACAAGAAAAAAAAAAGAAGAACTTTCAACACCCAATTTCTTCCAAAGAGCCTCGCACAACAGCAAGCCTCTCCCGCGGTGTATCCTCAAGTGCTTACACCGCTTTGACACACATCTGCGTCATCGGCTTAATTAATTACTCGGCTGTCAAATTATTCGGGCTCTCGCATTCTTTCGATTGATCCGTCACAACCCTCTGCTCATAATTCTTCCCGACTCCCACGGGTACTCCAGAGACAGAGACGCGCTCTTCTCCGTTTCCTCGGCCGTGTCGCGTGGCCGGGTATAAATCACGGCTAAAATAAAATGATTCGCATAAGCAGCTTAACGATCGATAATAATGATCATTTACATCGTCCGGGGGAATTCTTTGTGGTTCGAGCGCGAGAAGCCAGCGGCCGCCGCCGTCGCTTAAACGCCGAGGAAAAAAGGCGAACGAGTTTTACGGCGCCGATAAATTCCGCGCGCGGCGCGCAGCCTCCTTCTCTTTTTTTGCGACAATTTTCCAACTAATCCAAGTCGACATTGTACATCGGGAGTAAATCACCCCGATGCGCTTTCGCTCTCCCCCTTCCTCCGACACTTGTGTTTTTTCTCGCCGCGGCGGATTTTCGTTTTAATCGCGAGCTCCGTTTTTTCCAACCCCTCCGGAGAGCCTCTCCGCGACGATGACTTCTGCCGGCGATAAATCGCCGATTCAGCCTTGCAAATTAGCCTTTCTCTCGCTCCCGGCTCGCGCGCGCGAGATCCCGTAATTAGCGATTGTAAGCAGTACTCGCCCTAAGCCGCGCGCTGCGAGTGATATCTTCATACGGCGCTCGCCGCTCCATGATTCATGGCGCGCGCGTACGCGCAGCGCGCGGCTTTTTCGCGCGTACTCGCGAAAGGAAGAAACGAGGGAGATCGATCGATCACCGCGGACCCTCGCGTATAAGTACACGCACGAATATAACGTTCGTACGGGCGGCGCGAGACGACGGGTTCATCAACATCCGCGGCACGCCGCCGCTGTCGGGGAAATAGGTTATGTGAGAATCCCGAGCGAGAGAGAGAGAGCCTTTAATTTCTCTTTCTTGCGCGCACTCTTCTGTATGAACCGTTTAATGAGAGAGTCTATACTTGTGCTATCGCTTAGAATTCATCGGCATCGAGTCGGCCCGTTTTTCGTCCCGAGTCCTCTATGATCTCAGCGCCGCTGCGAAATTATTATCGATCGGCGCGCGGCGCGGCTTGAAAGCTCCGCTGCAGCTTTTTGCCCGGGAGCGTATATAATGATACGGCGATTAATTAAATTTTTCTGGCGATCTCGATCTGCGGCCGCTCTCGAGTCGTATTTCTTGCTCGGCGCAGCGTTTAACGTCTCGCTTGTAAGTTCGACGCGGGGGAAAAGTAAAAAAAATCCGGCATTTCCCGACGGAATTCCGTCCAATTTGTATCGTAATTCTTCAAAATTTGCAAATTAAGCGAAACCATTAAGCAAACATTTAATGTAGCGATTAAAAATCTTATCTGGAATACGTCTTATTGAAAAATGAGCGCGTGTAATGTGAGCGCGAGTCTGAACAATAAAAGTTTTACGACCTGTTTTGTAATGCGGAATAACATGTTGCAAAAATTAGCTCGCCGTAATCCGGCGCAACAATTAAAAATATTATTCTCAATGCTCCGCGCGCGCGGCTCTCCGAGTGCGCGAGCAGTAAATACCCTATAACTGTTATAGATAGTCGCGGCAAAGCAATGAATAATTTTATCGCGGGGCGCACTTGTTTTCACAACATAATTATCGGCTGAAAGGCACAGAGACGCGCACGCATACACACGCCCGCAGGTTCTTCTCTCTCTCTCTCTCTCTCTCTCCTCTCCGGGTGACGTTTATAATAACGCGTTAAATTCAGACAGGTAATTGCGAGTGACACACTGCGCGGCCGACAATAAATTTACGGCGTCCTGCAGGAATCGCCTGCAAAATTCTACATTGTTTCATTATATTTTTCCTTATGTAATCGCCGGGGCTCGCCGCGAACGATAACGCGATCGTCTCTCTCTCTCTCTCTCTCTCTCTCGCTAGGCTTGAAACTTTTCAGGCTTTCAAATTGTAAAGAATTAAGCGCCTTCCGTGACCGTACATTTTATATTATTTCTAGTTTATTACACGCGAGATAAACGTGTAAAAGATTATTTTTGTTTCATTGCCTTGCCCCGAGATTGATGTGATACATTGTAATTACGCTCTTAAAATAAATACGTACGTATACGTTTTAACGGGGCTGAAACTCGGAAATTTACCTCGGAGTCGGTCTCGAGCATTTTTACTTTAATTAACAATTGCGGAGTGCGTCGACGAGAGACCAATATCGCGAGTGTATGCAAAGTTAACCAAAACATTTTCAATCGATTAATATTCGATGCCGCGCCGGTACATTAAGGAAAAATGTAAATCCCGCCGATCATGAATAAACAATATTTCATTGAAAAATTGAAGCGCAATAGCTTTGCAAATCCAACTCGAAATTATGATTTATTTATGCAAACGCGCGCGAGAGGCTCTCCGCGCGGAGTTAATAAAAAGAGCGGCAGCGGCAGCGCGCGCATAACAGTACACGGAAAGGTAAAAATTCCAATGAAAATAATTATACATGCATGAGCATCGGCCGCGTAAGAAGGGCCGGAAGACGATGATCGCGGAAGCCCCGAGCCAGGTTGGCTGGAAGGTGCGCGCGCTCGTTGTTTGTGCGACATAAAGTCTCTCTCTCTCTCTCTCTCTCTCGCGGCGCAATAACGATATCGACTGGGCGCAGCAACGCGAGTCCGCCGGCGGCGCGGCCAGTACGCGGCGTTCTAGAGCACGCGGCAATTCCTGGTGTCATTATCCATCCCCCAGCTGCGACCTCGCGAACTTTGCCGTGCGCTCGGTTCGAGGGTGTCCTTCAAGGGAGGAGGCACTCTGTCGTCTAGACGCCCGGCTTTTCCTCGGCTCGGCAACTGAAAAAAAGAAGGCTCTTTACTTATCGCCTCCGGGTTATTAAAATAATTACACATTGTTGCGAAATAGTAATAGCGCTTGTCGCCCGTAAATGCGTCAACTTCAATTAAACGGACTATAATATCCACGCAAAACAAATAATCCTCAGCCGTCCGACTAATTTCTCGCCTTTTTCTCCACTTTGCAGTACGAGGATGCAGGGCTGCACGGCGGGTACCTCGAGGGCAGCGGCGGCGGCGTCAGCGTGGGCCACTACGACCCCCACGGGACGGCCCGCTCGGGCCTCCACCACAGTCCGCACCTGGGCGCCATGGGCCCGAGCCACCCCCAGTACCCACCGCCGCCGCCCCAGCCGCAGCACGTCCTCGCGGCGGCAGCAGCCGCGGCGACCGTTCCCGAGGCCCACGTCAAACGCGACAAGGACGCCATTTATGGGTAAGTGTCTTTTTTGCACCTCTGTTTTTTTTGTTTTTTTTTTTGTACGCTGAATCACTGTTTATGAGCATTGATCGAAAGGGTCGAGGGTTCGATCTGATGGGTGTAACAAGGTTTTTGTTAAAGAGGATATACGTACATAATTATTGGTTCGGGACGATCGGAACGCCCGAAGATACAAACGACCGAAAATAATCGCCAGCCGAATCCTTCGAAAGACATTTCAATTACGCGGAAGATGCGCGCGCCTGTACGCGGGAGGCTTGATTTAGGCCGCGGCGCGCGAAATCCCCGTGAATGGGCGCTTTTAGTGCTTGCAGTTTCTCTCGTGCACACACGCGCGTGCGGCGTCGGCGGCGGCGGCGGCGGTTCTGCCCGGTCGTCACTCGGGTGATTTATCGTCGCGCGAGATGCCTCGATTTCTGGCATCCCGGGAACGGGAGCTTATTATTTCGCGGCCTACCCTGTAATTTGTCCACTCGTCGTGTGGCCGGGCGGGGATTCGAACTTTCCTGGAACGCCCGGATATTTAGGCGGCCTCGTACGGTCTCCCCCTCCCCGTCTAAAGCCTGTTTACCTCGGCAGAGGCGAGCTGTGTGTGCCTCTGCTCTATCGCTCCTGGCCGCCGACGCGAGAGAGCGGCTTATTGCGCGCGCGTATAACCGCGTTTAGAGGCTCCTTTCCTCTTCGGATTTTGCTACTTTTCTCGGGAATCGATACGTCGCTTATTTTTAGATGAATTTTTTTTTTTCATTTTAACGGCCGTTATGTTCGCCTAATTTTGGAAACCCGATAGTGAGCAGAAGCTATAGGTTTTATCGTTACTTGTTGCGCGGCAATTAAGTTTTATCTGGTATTCTTGAAATATATATTTACCTACAATGTGTTGCCTATACTTCAAAACTACATTACACGACGTCCGTTCAAATATTCTAATTACAAGTCGAGTCGCTTCAATAAATTAAAGCGAAACGGCAGCATCACGAGCGTTGTACGGCCAATTACCAAGATTTTGTAAGGCGTTTTGTTATTCCCAGCCACGCAAGGGATCGCGCTGCATTGCGATGATCCTCCGCGCAGAAAAGCAAAAGATCAGGCCGCCGGTGTCGGCGGCGGCGGCGGCGGTGGTTTTACGTAAGACGCGGAGAGTAAGAGAGCGTGAGGACGCGCGCGCGACGACGACGACGACGACGACGCGCATTGAAGGCTTACGCAAGCGAGCGCCGATTGCAAATCACTGTCAGCCGACGCCACACCGCCAATGCTACATAGAGAACCGAGGAATAATCCTTACGCGGACCTTGAGAGCATAACGCGGGGATTCTCTTGCCTTTTTCGCAGACAAACATGCAAACGCGCGCGAAATTCTTCTCCGGCTTATAAGGCGAGAAGCAATCTATGCGCGGCGATCTTATTCAGATATACGTTGCCTAATCGGAGGAAAGTCCGCGACGAATGCGAGCGTAATTTTCGACGACGCGAAGACGCATCGGGCAAGAAGTGAAACGAAATCGAGTTCTCCACTCTCGCTCCGCTGCTGCTGCACCGCGGCTGGTTCGTTTTGAAGATAACCGATAAGTCCGACCGGACTGACGTGCTTGTAACACTAGCCTGCGTCGTCGCCGGCAGCGGCTAATCTACGCTCCCGGCGCCAAGATTGGACCGGCTCACCTTACTTTTTTTGTACGCGCTCCGTTCCAGGGGGGCTCTGCCTGCGGCTCGGGAAAGCGCAGCCGGGACCGGCATATGGCGAGAGTCTATTGACGCTCCTCGGGTAGTCTATATTTAGCGCTCTAGTAATTATTAGATGCCGCATTGCTGCGTTCAAAATAAATAAATCTCTCTCTCTCTCTTCCTTTTAAGATTTACCAGGCAAAATAAACGACTCGAGGGCAGGTTTAATTAATTATCGGTGATCATCGCTTTTTAAACAAGCTTTAAATAAACGCGAGCTCGAATTTTCGAAGATTAGAATTTTCCCTTCGGAGGCGAAAGAATTTTCGAAACGCGACTCTCTCGGGGAGTCGAACTATCGACGGCGGTGGTGGCGGCGGCGGCGGTCGGCGCGACGGAAACCGCATGACCGCAGATACCCCTGAACAATGTTCAGCGGGGCAATCGTATATCATATCATTACCTTTTACCGGCTCGAGCCCGTCATCCCCGACACCTAGGTCGTTCACCAGTCATTTGTCAACCTCTCGCGGCCTCTCTCTCTGCAGCGCGCACCGATCTTTCGCGGAATTTTCGGGGTACATCGCGTGTACGGAAACGTTGGCCCCGGAGCTCTCTCTCTCGGCATTAATTCTCGAGCCCCGGCTATAATGACTCGCGCTCGAAGATGAATTGAAAAGTAGGCTTCTTTTCGCTCTCCGGTGCTTCGTTTCTAATGCGGGATGATTTGTGGGTCGAGGGAGAATGCGCGGATCGTGTTTGTTGTTGCTTTCGAAATTGATTTCTGAAAGGCGGATAAGCGAGTGTCTTTCACGAGTGCAAAGATAAATGTGAAAAAAGGCGAAGGTAATCGATTCGCTGATTGGATTGTGTGACCAATGACTGGGGTGATCAATAGGTTTCGTGTCTGGTCGGTTTGCCGTTTATTGCGAAATGTTTTACGCTAAAATCAACACCCCGAGTGGATCCGAAATTGATCAGCGCGTTTTAATTTAGCATTAGTGAGAGCTAATAATCTGTGGCACGAGAAATTAGCGAAACGCTATATCGAGTCTAAAAATAAGGGATTTATTTTTACAGTCTATCCGGATTTTAATTGAGTTTCTCATACTTGTTTCTATTTTTGTTGAAAAATCTCGAGCACGCTCTTGCTTCAACGTACCAGTTTGCAGTTTTAATTTAATTTTAAAAACTATTAATCATTTTAAAAAGGTCTTTGTACCGATAGATAAGATAGCACGATAACATAAATTTACCGTGCCTCACACGAAAAACGGGTTTATTTAGCTGATTATCGAATGATGTCTCGAGCCTTTTTCCAATCTAATTATAATATCAATGCAGCTCGACTCCGTCTTTACGAATGGCCAATGTAACGAATTACAATTAAAAAGAGGCTAATTTTTTTCGTCGCGCACGATATTTATGCACGCAATTAGATCCGCTTTTAAAAAGGCATCGCGATTAAATTGTAGAGGAATAAAATAAGAAGCCGAGAAAGGGGCGCTCTCTCTCTCTCTCTCGCACAACTCCATCAAGCCTATCAGATAGAAGAATCCGTCACTTTGGACTTATTGTGCACCGGAGCTCCTTGCGCGCGCTTATCGGCTGCGATCGCGCATTAGGCTCTCCTTTGAATGCGTCGGCTTCTCCGCTCGGTAGAAGTAGCCGTGCCGCGGCCGGGGTGCGAGAATCAACTCGCCGTAAAGAAGTGCAACGAGGAAGCCGAGAGAAAAAGAAAAAGAAAAAGCCGCTCTCTCTCTCTCTTTCTCTCTCGCGGTAGCAGGCAGCGGAATCAGTAAAGATGAGTGAGAGGAGAGCTTTTATGCTCCGGCGGAGAGGAGAAAGAGAGAGAGAGAGAGAGAGAGAGAGAAGGCAACGCTCAGCTACTACGTCAATTTGTCGAAATTCGTTCCGAATCGTTTTATGTCCGAGCCTCCGTAATGCAGCCTCCTCTCGCGTGCTGTTTTGAGCAACCGTCCACGGATGTACACCTTCGACCCGCGCTTCTGGGCGAACTCGTTCGACCTCCTACTACCCGCTCTCCTCCTTCCTCCTCCGGTTCTCGTGCTTTCCTCTCTCTCCCTCTCTCGCGTGATGAGTCTCTTATTCGCGAAGGGAAGCCACGCTCGGCCGGCGTCTTGGTCGTGCCGTCTGGCCGGCTCTCTCCCTCTCTCTCTCTCCCGACCCCTTGCCGAATTTTTGACGAAAATTTATGTGCCGCTACGCGAAATGCCCCGTCTGCCGCTCGGGTGTATATGCGCCGCCGCCCGGCTCCTGGCCTCTTCTTTGCTCGTGAAATTTCGTGTACGCACAGCTCGGCCGGTGATTTATGCACGTATTTGATAAGTGCTCCGCGTAATATCAGGAAGCTCGGTATCCGAGGAATGCCGCCGTAATGCCGACTTTTTTTTCAGCCGCGCCGCTTTTCGGAATTCCCGGGATGTATTCTTTGACGAGGCGGTTTGGTGCTTTATTTTTTGAGACAGAGAAAGAGAGAGAGAGAGAGAGAGAGAGAGAGAGAAAATTGAAATAAATTATTTAAATTTTGATGAAAAGCTCGAGTGGACATTTTTCGGATGCTACCTCGAGTTAAGAATGTTGAAAGTTGCTCAAGAATACAAGAATGTCTAAAGAGGCTGCGTCGTTGAACTAATCTTATCTTATCCCTTGATCCTCCTAATACTCGGTATAGTCATAGTCACGCTAGCAGGCCGAAACGTACACTCCACTCGGAATTACAAGCTCTCTCGGATTCACCGTTCTATCAACTTGTACAAAAGACAGATAATTTGCCGGGCAACCGCAGTGCGGACGCCACCGAAATTCTCCTTCAATTTTTCAATTACAAAACTAAAACCTAATTTCGCGAGAGGGCAAGAAATGCAGAGCGCGCATAACGGACTGGAAACTCGGGGCCCGACATAAAAGAGTGGGAAGGTCGGCTTTTGACTGGCAGCCGGTCCGGTAGGTTAGGTCGTGGGCTGCCGTTCAGGAGCAGCAGCAGCAGCAGGATCAGGCTCAACGACCTATCGGCGTCCGTCGGATCGAGAGCCGCGTGCCTCTCGGCTCCTTCTGCCGAGCGGGAGAGAATCGCTCTTTCTTTTCGCTGCAACGCTTCACGCCGAATTTCGTTTCTTGCGCCCCGCGTGCTCCTCCCCTCGGCTTGTAATTGCGTCCTCGGTAAGCACTATAACTGACGGGGGAGAGGCGGTGTGTCCCCGCGCGGCCGGGAAAAAAAATCCGTCGACAGGGCTCTTAAAATGCAAATTTTCGCGCGCTCTCTCTCTCTCTCTCTCGGTAAAAAATTAATGCCGAGAAGCCGAGCGAGAGGAGGCCGCCTTCGACACTCCCTGCCGTCGAGGCTTCTTCGTAAGCGAAGCTACCGCGACTTATTTTCGATGGGAAATTTAATCTGGCTGTAAATGTCGGGGAATGAAATCATTATCGATTAACGCGTAACCTCTTAGTTTTAAGGAGTTTTTACGATCGAACGAATATATTTTTGATCGAGCCCCAATAAAAATATACGTACGCCACGCTTCCGTTAAGGAGACATTCCTAATTGAGTATAAAAATGCGGCTGAAAAAAATCATTTTCACCGCCGTATTTATATATAATTTTACAAATTTGTAATTATAATAAAACCCTTTTATCAGATCCGACCGCAAGAGAGCGAATATAATGTAATAATTATAATTTCCATGGCATTAAAAAATATAAAAATAAATTACAGAGCTCATAAACAAGTTAATTAGCGAGCCCATTAACCCAGTGATGCATCTTTAAACACTAGTGATTAACGAAAATCTTCTTAATTGCAGACACCCCCTGTTCCCGCTGCTCGCGCTAATTTTCGAAAAGTGCGAGCTGGCGACGTGCACACCACGAGAGCCGGGCGTCGCAGGTGGCGACGTCTGCTCGTCCGAAAGTTTCAACGAGGACATCGCCGTCTTCTCCAAACAGGTGAGTGTTCGTCCCGCTTGTCTCCTCGCTTTTTAAACTGCCGGGAGAACGGCGCTGTTACATATACTATATTTCTTTTTAACGGCGATTTCCCCGGGCGACTGTCGTCGCCGGGGCTAAAACGGCTCTCCGACCGCGGTAATACATCGATTCGTCACGAGAGTCTCTCGGTATTACTCCTGAGATAATGCGGTATACATAGGAGGCGAGGAGGCCTTATCGTTGCGGTACGGTGGGCATGCATAAAATATGACAGCTTAACAATGCGCGCGAGAGCACCGAGTGTATTCCTGCATGCGCGCACCGGCCAGGTTGAAATACGAGGCGCCCGAGCAGCCGCGAGTTTGAAGGCTCGTCCGACCTCGTGCGGAAAATCTGCCGAGCACCGCGGCCTGGCCAATATAAAATCAATGTATAACAATTGTTTACGAGGCGGTAATCTCCGGTGGAACGAACGCGGAAGTCGCGAGCTAAAGCTCGCGCAAGCTCGAGAGAGAGCTGTTTACCTTGGGAATGATATTTAGAGAAAGATGAGAGCCGAAGGGATCTCATTAATTTCTCCGGAAAAGTAAATTTCCTTTCCAGCTGGGGAAGAGCAGCATCGACGAGCGGCCAAAGACGCTCTCCCGCGAGGGACCGCGTTAAATTGGGCATTCCGGGAAATGATATTGCCGCGCGAGCGTAGAGCAAGACCTTTTGTCGCGCTCGGATTAGTTCCTCTCGCCGCGAGGAATCCGAACAAAAACGCGCGGAGGGAGAAAAAAAGAGTTGAAAGGAAAAAAAAGAAGAGGAAAGAAGGCGACGGGCGTGTTTTGCGCGTCGCTATTATTAAATCCCTCGATCCGCGACTCTCCTCTCTCTCCGCGGAGATATTCATCGAAAATCTCAGCCGGCGCATTCCTAGCCTCCTGTCATGCGCCCCGCACCACACGCCGGTTTCAGCTCTCGTGCAAGAATGCCGCGCGGCTCCAGCTTTTGGAATCCGACGATCATAACGCGTGCGCTCCCCGTGAAAGTCCGCCGAATTAATTTCGCTCGCTCGCGCCTGCCGGGAGATACGCTCGTTACGGAATTGGAAGAAAAAAAGAAAAAAGAAACAGGAGACGCGGGGGGATATATAATTTTTGGGGCAGCTCCGTCTTTTACCGCGGATCACGTCGAGGAAATTCGAGCCGCGGCTGATTATAATTGAGCCGCGGAGTCCGCTGTGGGAATGAACGGCGAAAAAAAAAGAGAGGAGAACAACTCAAATGACAGTGTACGCGCGTTGTAAAATCGTAAACAGATGCTTTAACGACACTCCGAGAAATACAATCTAATAAAATGTAAATGACCGTTCCGACAACCGGGGGAATTTCGCGTGTTTAGCTTTATTTTTTTTTTTTTCGACCTTAAAAACGGCCCCGCGCGTTACTTTTATTTCGACTCTAAACTGCGGCCATAATTTCATCCGGACGTCGCGAGGATGATCAGCCTTGTAAATCAGTATAAAAAAGGCCCGCGGCGATAATCCGCGAGAAAAATTTCTCTCTAAAAATTCTCGTTAATCTTTTTCCTGGGCCGAGTCGAGAGAGAGAGCGGCCCGTAATACACCGTGGAGATCGGAGCAGAAAAAGGGGCAAAACACAGCCCGGGCAGTGTATCAGTCGGCTCTCGAGATCGAGCGAGCAAAGAAAGCCCCGCGTGGAGAATCGGTCCTTCGCACGCGCGACACAACACAGCCTCGTGTGCTCAACGAGGCAGAAGACTACTCGCTAGCAGAGAGAGAGGGGGAGTTCTCGTTTTTTGGTCCCGAGACTTTCTACCCAAGGACACGGAGGTAATCCGAGCTACAGGGCCCCATGCCGTGCGCGCAAAACGATTTGGGACCTTTTAAAAACGCACCGTTGCGCGCATTCCTGCGGGCGACGCGTAAAGCTGCCGAAAGAGCTTTTTCGCCGCCGAGAAAGAGAGCGAGAGAGAGAGAGAGAGAGAGAGAGAGAGCAAATACGCCCAAAGGCCGGGAACGTGACTTTTACAGCCATATCTCTAATCGATCTTTCGACACTTTTCTCCTCCGGGCTCCTTGAAAAAAAGGGCCCCCAGAGTTTACACAACTGCGATATACACAAGTTGTTCGCGAGCTCCCCACCCCTCCCGCTTTGATGAATCGCAATTAAAAAATCCGCAAATTAATTAACCCGGGCGCCGGGACCTTTTATTAACGAGCGTGTCGCTTTATGATTTACTCCGCGGAGAGAGAGAGAGAGAGAAGGCGGGAGATAAATTGGAAGGTGTGTACGCGCGCGAACATAACCTTGATGCTCCGTTTTTTTTTCTTTCTTTTTTTCGTGCTTTTGCTTCCTCGGGTGCCGCACGCGCCTAAATAGCTCCGTATTATATTTAACCTAAAAAGATAATAGTGTTAATAAAGCGCACTTTTTACGGCTTGTCCGCTTTGTTGCCGCTGCTTTGCCTCGCGCTCAGGTTTTAGTAGAATTTTAAGAGGCACGGCGATAAAGTGTCTAAGTTTCCTCTCCTCGTAGGAATTGTGAAAGTCGCTCTTTGAAAACAAGCTCCAGTTTACTTCTTTGCGCGGCGCGAAAACCGTTCCTCCGCGACTTGTAATACGCGGGGAAAGTTGAGAAATGCGGAATATGAATATATAAAAATGAGAGATATACGCTTTCGTGAAAAATTTACGGACTCGCATTGCCGCGGCCGCCTATTTTTCCCTGATATACAAAAGAAACTTTTCCCGCCGCGGTATATTCTTTTCTTTGGCTGCTCGCTGCCAAATTGCCAGACAGCAAGACGATCTTCGAAGGTAAAGAAAGAAAAAACAGAGAACATCTGTACACATTCATAATGGTGATGTGTCAGATGGCTGTATCGCTAATTCGATAAGGCGAAAGCACGAAACTGGAATAACCTTATGTTTCTTTTCTTTTCGCTATTTCGTTACGTTTTCGAGATATAGCGAGTATCTTCGCAGCTTTTTGCATATTTATGCAGCTATTTTTATATTCTGTTGACTTTATCAAAGTTTTTTTTTCTTTTTTCAACGCTAAATGGAAAGCTTCGGTTTTTTTTTTTTTTTTAATTGGCGGAAAACTTATATCGAAAGGCTCTTACAACGTTTCGAACCTGAATAAATTTCGCTAAAACAGATAACGCAAAAAGTGCGCTTTAAACAAATCAAAGATCGGCATAGAAATTTTCTATTTAAGCAAATAAGGATTTTCGTTCCTGGCGCCTCTCGCAATTTCGAATGCAAATAACAAAGCGGCGAGCGCCTTAATTAAAATTAAAAAAAAAAAAAAAATAAAAAACGAAAAAGCAGCTCTCTGAAAAAACGTCGTTTTTTTTTCATTATGAAATATCTGTGTGCGAAGCTTAACTTTGAGCAAGCACTCGGCGTGCAACGCGCTCCCAAAGCGCGTAATCAACTTTCGCTTCTGCTTCTGCTGCGGGGCCTCTATATGTATCTCGCATCGTAAACGCGACGACGCGGCTCGGAAAATTTTTTTTTTTTTTTTTTCTTTCGAGCCAAGTCAAACACGGAATTATTAATACTAGCGCGCGGAATGCCGCGTGCGGTGTATGAGAATTCGCGGCGTCGCGGTAACACGAGTAGCAGTGCACGAGTAGCGCTGCGTCGCAGATAACGATAAGGAGTTAAGCCTCTGCGGTTGGGAATCGGATAAGACGACGGAGCGCGTTCGCCTCGAGGTTTGGCGTGTAGCCCAAATTCAGCGGCGAACAATTATTACTTTTTTTTTTTCGTACTCGGCCGAGGATTTTCTTCTTAAATATGTGGAGCGACGCGTCTTTGGCAGCCAATTATTTCGGGCCGGTAATGAGAGGCCTTAATAAGAGAGTCGTTATACCTCGGAGCGTTGGAAGGAAAAAGGTGCGCTCGACGGATTTTTAGAATGTAAACCACATTTTGTTTGATTAACGCGTTACATTCATTTATTCGGAGCCGAGGCATTAAGAGCGCCGAGTTATCGGGGCTTCATGTATAAACAATGAGTATATTTCGTGATTTGAGTACATAGCTGTATCAACAGCAGAAACTTTTCAGTCCCCACGATTCGTAATACTATACGCCTAATTATCGCGTTAGTTGAATTATTATCAGTCTCATGTTTGGCATTATATAGGCGATTTTAGCTGCGCAGCAGTGTTTGAACGCGCGCATATAGCCCGAGATAAGGCCCCCCCGACACGAAAACCGGCCTGTCCCGGAGTCGGTGTATACGCTCACCTGATTTTTTCTGACGGATATATCAAAATACACGCCGTCCTTCTCTCTCTCTCTCCTCGAGTGTACACCCGCCGCCCGTCACGTGTTATGTCATCGTCGCAGCGCGCGCGCGCGGTTTTCTTTTAAAATCGCGCACTTTTGCCCCGGCGCGCTTTCTTAATCGATTTGGCGCGCTTGTTTTTCCGCCGGGATTTCGAAAACGCCTAACGAGCCCCGGCTATGTATTTACATTAATTCGAGCCGCGCTGCCGATGAAAAAGTCTAATGCGGCGTTAAGTGAATACTTGCCGCTGCGGTTATTAAACCAAATTTTCAGCAATTTCGCGCAAAACGATTAGAATTACGTAACCAGCGGGGATCCCTAAATCATGCAAATCGATCGGCGAACGTTTTCCGAATCCAAATCCGCCGCAAAGACGCTATTACCAGAGTAGGCAGAAAAAGCCCGGGGCGGGTCGCAAAAGGGTTTGCCCTAGAAATTTAGATAAGCAGGTGACAATCCTCTTGCGGACGTTTTAGAGGCGCTAAGCTCCTCGATAGCGGCGCGATAGGGCCCCCCCCGCCCAAGCGCAACAAAGGGGGCCGCACGCTGAGCCTTAGAAGCGCGCGCGCAGAGCTCCGCGCGGGATTATTCCACGTTATTTCGCCTTTGTAGACGGCCGCATGACTGCGCATGCGTCCACGCATGCGTTCGTCCATTCAGGAGCGTGCATGTGCACTTACAGCCCGGCGTGCGAGAGCGGCGGCGCCGAAAAAGGGACCGCCGCTCGCCCGCGGGACAATGGCCCACTTTTCGCCCGGATTTTCGGCTCTCTTGCTCTCTTTACGAATTATCGCGCGTCCGCGTTCCTCGAGATAATAATTAGGCCGGCGCGCTCGATCAAAGGTATTATAATTCTATGCGCGAAAATGGACAGAAACTGGGAGGCTGCTCGCGTTTTCTTCCGTTGGCTGTATACGCAGGAAAGTGGACGTTGTTGCGTAACCGGCGGGGGGAAAGAATGCAAAAAAGTCGGAAAGAAAAAGAGCAGCAGCGGAGCACCGTTCGAAGGTATATCCAGTCGCTGCGTAAACTATTATCTATCTAGCGCAAAGCCTCGTGTACACGGATCAGCCGGGAGCGCGCGTAACTGCACGGGGCTGCTCTCCGCACGACGCGAAACCTCGCTCGCTCTCTCTCTCTCTCTCTCGCTCGCTCGCTCGCGTGGTGTGCGAGCCAAGCAAAAACGACTGCTCATTTCTACCCATTGTAAATTGATCTATTCAGCGGGTCAACCATATTATCCCCGCACGCTCTCCGTCTCTCTCGCTCTCCGCTCGACTATAAACGCGTGCTCGCGCGAGCGAGCGAGAGAGAGAGAGAAGCGCTCGGAGGGAGAGAGAGACGGAGGAACTCGCGAAGAGAGCTCCGAGAGAGGAGGAGAGAAGCCAGCGACCGCTATACGGCGGCAGCACACGTGGTGCCCCGCTGCGTAGTCTGGCGCTGGGCGCGCATTGTTGCGCCCTTTTTTTACCTACGTACACCGGTATATATAGCTATAGGACGTACACCTCTCTCTCTCTCTCTCCTCCTCGCCGCGGCTCGCGCGCTCCCTTCCTTCGGGCCCCGAAAGACAGGCCTGAAACGAAGCGAACGCGCGCGCGCGCGCTTGCGCCCCACTTTCCTTCCCGCTGGGAGAGCCGGCCGAGCGAACAGCGAGCCAGCGTCGACATCAGCAGCAACGGCGCAATCGAACAATGACGGCCTTCAACTGGCAAAAGAGCATTGTCCAAAACAGAGGGACGGGGGATGCGCGGCGTTCCGCGCGCTTTTTCAATAAAATCAAGCCGATCCCGCGTGTGTATACCTTTTTTCGTCGAATCCCGCGCTATTCGCGAGCTATTGAAATTTACTTTTTCATTCACTGAGGCTTCGGGGCATTGATTCGGAGTAAAAAAAAAAAAAAAAAACAGAAAAAAAAAACTGAAATCTGCCGCATTAATATGGATGAAAGAGGAAAATTTATCGGAGAGAGGCTTATGAATAAACAAGAATCGCGTCTCGTCGAAAAACGCGTCATTCGCGCCGGGTGGACATCGTAATTAGCGCCGAAATAAAAACAGCAGCCGACGGGGTCGGGGCGAACCCGCAGAAGCCCCGATCGCCGGGCGGATAAGACGAAAAAGGCCCTTTCTGACGGATGAAGTGTCCGCGCGGCGTAAGTTAAGCGCGCGCCCGGCGCGTTGATTATTCCGGAAACGTCGTGGGTGCGTAGCGCATATTTCCGTCCTCGGCGCATAGCTCGTCGCCGCCGGCGGCGATGGCCGAGAGAGAGAGAGAAGCATCTCTCTCTCTCTCTAGTACCCGCGATGCCCCGTTGGGATTTATTGGCGTAATTAGAATGCACCTCGGGGGCATTAAACCCTCGTAAAACGTTGGACCGCACTGACGGCCTGACTAATGTTCACGACAGACCGGGAGAGAGAGAGAGAGAGAGAGAGCGAACGAATCAGCTACCTGCTCTCTCGCTCCCCGGCTAGAGGAGATGTGCACCTTCGCCTCGGCTCGGCTTTGCACACCTTTCCCCCGAATCGAGTCAGCCTTGGGATCTTGAACTTTTTTCGGGCGGTTTGCGGAGCCGAGGAGGAATTCTTCATTATTTTAAGAGAATGGGAACGGCTTATTTCGCGGATGCAAATTTTCGGGAAAAGAGGCGAAATGTAGAGGCTAATTAAGAGTATAAAAGAAGGCTATTATGGTTCATTTAAATATTTCTCTCTTTAAGTAGCATTTCGAAATTTTATTTTGAAAAAAAAAGAAGTGCTCCGCTCCTTAAGTCCGGGGAAAAAATAAAGAGGTTCTTACCGGAGCCACGTTTTGGACGATCCGACCGTTCGATAAGCAGCAGGATTTACAAAGCAAGAAGGATAAAGAAGCGACCTAAAGAGCGAGAAAGAAAGAGAGAGAGAGAGAGAGGAGAAGACGAGCACCTGAGGGTAGAGCGTAAACAAGCATAAAGCCGGATTATTATAATCGCGATAGCACGTTCGAGAGTCGAGAATGTCGCTTTTGTCGGCCTCTTCGGGCGTATAGCCTCTTATCTATTTACTGCCCGTGAATGAAAGTCGATACAGACCAATAAAAATATATTCGATTCGCCGATCGTTTACGGGGCCTTACGTAATTCAGCTGGAACCAGTACATTTTAAGCGAAAGAACGACCGACTCCTCCGTGGGTGACTAATTAGTTTACTCCGTCTCGCTTCTCTTCCCGATCTTTTTCTACAAAGTATATTTTATTTGCCTCATTATACGAGAGCCGTAAAAAAAATTCGTTCCTTTTCCTCGAATCGAGGATCTACCGCCAACGTCCGACGGAAGATCTCTCCCGAAAACACGCGCGTCAAACGCGTCCGAGGAAAGTCGGCACTCCAATTACTTGTCTAAGAATCGGAAAAAGGGAACTCTCGGAAACGGTCTCTCTCTCTCACGGAAGAAAGCGCAGCAGACGGACCGTTAAAAAGCAGCACCGGATGCGTCGGATAGTCTAGCCGCCCTCTCTCCTTCCTAATTGCGATTCAATGTCAATTAAGAAACGAATCGCGTAGGCGCGCGTTCGCTCGCTGAGTTCGATGAGGCGATCGCTCGTATACGCGACGTGCGAGAGACGCACGACGAGAGAGAGAGAGAGAGAGAGGTTTAATCGCGATGCGGAAACTTATAATGCGATTCTAGACCGGTTCTCTGTGTCTCTCTGTCGCTCGACGAGCGAGCCAAGGCTGACCGTCAGTGTCATCCCGGGCCGCACTGAGATGTCTCCGGCGCGAGGACTGCTGCGCGCCGACTGCAAATAGAAACTAACGACGTGCGATGTACGCGAATCGCGCGATAATCGCCGCCGCCGCCGCTTTTTTACCCGCCCGAGAGCGGCATTTACATGCCGGGGAAGAAAGTGTAGCGGCGTCGTTTGCATCGACGACTGCACCGCGAGTTTTTCTTCTAGAGTCCATTCCGGTGTCGAGGAGTCGCAGGTTTTTCCAGCGGAATGAGAGAATGTGGGCTTTGCGCCGCGCGAATTAGAATTTTAATGCCGGTGTAAATTGTATGCTAAACGACGATTTTTAGCCGGGCTTTTACGGCGGCTGTAATGACCGATCTAATCAATTAATCAGAGGCCGATTAACGCGTGATTTATTGAGCTCCGGCGAGGACGGCCGAAAAACTCGCAGTGTACACCGGACGTCTTTAAAGAATAGTTTGTCTCGGCTGACTGGCCTGCTCCTTCTTGCTCTTAATACTCGTCGAGGAAAAAGTGAGACACAATAAAATCGAGGAGAAAAACATCGTTCGTACCGCTACAATGACGCTCGTATCCCCGATGAGAATAACAAGATTTCTTGAGCGCTGACGAGGCTGATCAACTTCTATTTTGCACGCGATTAAACGGCCATATCTCTTTTGAATATTCTCAGTTTTTTTTTTTTTTTACTTCGCCGAGCTAATTCGCTAAAAATTTGCGAGTGCGCCTCTAGTAATTTACGGCCTCGTAATGAAACCGGACGAACGCCCTTCCGAAGCAGCCGAGAGGCCGCTGCAACGGCCAGCGAAAAAAATTCAAGCAGCGGAGGCGTTAGCCAAATTGTATCCTCTTCGGGATAAACGGTCGCGTGGGGAAAGTCAAGTCGACTCTCTCTCTCTCTTTCTCTCTCCCGGGTTTATGGCACCTCGAAAATCGCCCGGTCAGAGTCCTCTGGCCGCGCGATATTGTTTTACAGCCCCGGAGGCTACGACGGGAGAAAGTGTCCCCCGGTATACCTTTTCGGCGCGTCCTATGCACCTTTTTCGAGTAGCTCTCTCACGGAGAGTCGTAAAGAGGCCCGAGCGCCTCTCTCGAGAGGCCTTCGGGCGGATTACCGGATTCATTTTCGAGGCGGTCCACTTGCGCAGTTCCGTCTTTAAGGCCCGCGCGTATTGTCGCGCGTCGTATATTATTGCTCCTGCCGGCTGACTCGGAACTATTCCGGCCTGGAGTTGACGTTTTCCGTAATGTCGCTCGGATATAATCTCCGGCCGAAGAGTCGCGGCGAAACGATCTCGGCGGCGCGCGGCTCTGTATAGTGGAACTTTCGATTTTTTTTGCCACCAGTATCCGCTTTACGACTGGAGTGTAAACAAGAAAAAATCGTCGGATAAAACTCTCCCCGCCGTAAAGTGATTCGTTTTTTTTTGTTTTGTTTTTTTTTTTTTGCTGCCGCTCCTCTCGAAAAACTCCTGAAAAGGAGTGTATTCCCGGGGAAGAAACGCGAGAGAGAAAGAGAGAGAGGAAGAAAAAGTCGGGGCGCGCAAAAAATTGGAGGAGAATCGAGACACGCGCTGTGGGAGTAGGGATTCTTACAAATTGTAATCCCCGCGTCCTTGTCCTCCGCTTCTCTTTACCTGCTGCTGCTGGCCAGGCTATCAAAGGGGAATCGGGGAAGAAGGGAGGAGCGATCGGGGCCAGAAAAAAGGCAACACGCGCGAGAGCGCGCGCAAGAAACTAGTCGGCCGCGCGAGGAGCCTGACAATATTTTTGTTAGGGCCCGTCTTACCTCAAGACACCTTCATTACCTATACGCTCGTCGCGCGGGAACAGGAACTCCCATTCAGAATTCAGGCTCATGAATAACGCGGCTCCGTTTCTCTCTCTCTCTCTCTCGCGGCCGCTGCCTCTATATCGGAACTCGACACTCTCCGCGACTTCTTGCCTTTTCGTCGGATTCCGCGGCGGCTTTTCCCGCTGCGCGGCTCTCTTTTCCAAGCGAGGAGAGGACGTATACACACATATGCGCGAGCGAGAGGACTCCTTGCGCGTATGGGTATAGCGCCGAGGAGTTAACGTTCCGCGAACACGGCAGCCGCGGCGGCGGCGTTGGCGAGGCACACCGGAGAGAAATAAACTCTGATGCGCTCGAGGGATAAAACGAGAGACGGAAATTAATTAGCGGCCTAAGCGCGCAAACGCAGGAAGGAGCCGCGTGCGCATTCTTCTGGGTCGAACGATAAGCCGCGCCGCGGCGCGGCCTCTCGCTGGATAGTCATAATTTTGATTAGCTCGCCTGGCGCTTTTAACCCCGTTCTTTTTTCTTCTTCTTCTGCTTTTCGTTTATGCATCCGGCTAATGATTTTAAGTAAACTTGCGTTTTGCATTTTTTAATTAAATAAGCCTTATCGGCGAAAGGAGCGCTCAACAATGCATTAACTGGGGTAATAAAACATTGCGGTAACGCGAATTGATGGGAGAGCTCTCTGCGGAGGGAAACTGTACACGTAAAAATCTGAAATTTTCATTTAAAGAATAAATAATCAATATTCCGTTACACATCGCCGCCGCGGCTCGCATTCCAGACGCGTACGTCGGACGAGCCGCAAATGAATTCCTTATTTTCGTATAAACGAACAGAGCGGTGTCGGTACAAATGAAAAGGCAGGAGAGGGGTCATCGGGATTGGGAAAAGGGAGAGAGAGAGAGGCGCGCTCCTTCCAATTAAGGGAGCACACGCGAAGGAAATCGTTTAGTTAGTGCCACGCGGAGATAGGAATCGCCCTCTTATATTTCGCACGCGTTCTCGCGTTTTATATATATACATTCGCCCGCGAAAGCTCCTCCGCATTTCTAATTATTAAAGTGCATCCTTTGCCTCTTTTTTCTTGTTGCAGATCCGACAGGAGAAGCCCTACTACATCGCCGACCCGGAGGTGGACTCGCTGGTGAGTACTTTTACCTTTGTACAAAGGCGGCTCCGCGACGCAACTTACGCCGCCGCCTCGCCCGGCGCGCGCAACGGTATACATAATATACCGAACGTGCCGGCGAACTTGCCGATCCTAACGAGTCTGCCCGAATAAGCATGAGCGTCAAGCCGCGGCTAATGGGACCGTGAGACCTGGAGGAGAGGTGTAAAGTCGGCCGGGAATTTTTTCTTTTTCTCTTTTTTTTTTAGGAGCGCTTAAGCAGCTACAAATTCCCAGCGAATAGCGATTTTTCGAACCGACTTTTTAATTTAATTAGCTCTTCTTTTTTTTTTTATTTCATTTCGAGGCCGTCAAGGCAGAACTTCATTAGGAAGCTTCGTGGCGAATTAAGAATTTGAGAAACTCGCAAGCCCGAGCCGCGGTCGTTACTTTGCATAGATAATGGACTATTATCGTTATGCACATAAGTCGCCGGCTATTATTCCGGACTAATTTCTCGGGAATCTAAATATTTATCCTGCTGCGAGGAACGGCCTTATCGGTCGGCATAGAAAAGTCAAGCATTAATGCTTGGACTTTATTAGAAAAACGCGGACGACATTGTAAAGTCGAGCGAATGACGCACCGAGACAATTTGTTTATGCTAATTCCGTGCCTTGCACCGGCCAAGAAAAGAGGATACAGCGCTTCCACCGGCTATACTCGCCGTTGTATACTTGTGCACTTTTTTTCCCGTTTCACTTTATACGTGCGCATCGCATATCCGCGAGCGTTTATATACTTGTTGTCGCAATTGTGCCGCGACCTCGCGGCGACGACGACGGAAGGAACCGCGCGGAGAGACGAAAATATATAAGAGAGAAGAAGAAAAAAAAAATCAGACGTTTGTGAAAATATGCGCGCGCGGCGCATGCATTATGCATTCGCGGACGATGATGCGGTGAAAAATGGATAGCATCTAAATTGTAAAAGGGTATAGCCGGGGAAAGGCGGCCGAAAAGAGACACTGCACTGCAGACGTTACTCCATTAGCGCTCTTTTTTTTTTTGCCAAACTTTTTGCGAGCGAAAACATTTTGAGGCTCGTAATAACGTTTTTTTTCGATCTTTGACGGTTCGCTAAAAATTTTTGAAACTTCATTAGCGGTCCGAGAAGTTTCTATAAATTTCTTTCATTACCGGATATATTAAATTATAGTTATCAGCGAGAACACGATTTGTCCATTAATCTATTTCCGAGCAGAAAATTGCGCTCGCATAGATTATTATTATATGCTCATTGCTAATTCTCAAATTATCGTTATAAATAGAAAAAAAAAGAAACTCCCCGCTTAATGAAGGCGGCGGAAAGAAAAAGGTTATATCGCGTGTCGTTCGAATTATTTCAGTCCGCTAATAAATGCTCTCTAACAGTCGTAAAAGATATACTTTTTAAAATTTCTTGCGGTAAATCCACTCATAAATCACGTCTCCAGTCACTTGTACCTGGGCCCGTGGTGGCATTAAAAACAGACTCTTCCCACGTAAAATTTTTCTACCCCGCAATATCCCGCCTCGCTAATTTAAAACTTATATCCGACGCTCGCGCGCGTCTCCCGAGTTCCGGCTAATGAAAACAGGCGAATTCTTCCGTCGGCACTTTTATTTGCATAAAAAAGAAAAAATGAACGGCTCTTAAAAGTCCGGTCGGAGGAATTCAGCGCCGCTCGAAAGTTTTCAATTACCTTTTGTAATCGAAAAATGTGAAAAAATTCTCTCTCTTTCTCCGCTATTTATTCAATTCGAAATCAATTTGGAGAAGGAAGGCTTCCGGCGCGCAGAGCTTCGGTAGCAAGTGAGACAAACGTCGGAGCGAAAGAGTTGAAGGAGAGAAGAATAAGCGGGAGAGAGAGAGAAGAGAGCGGTGTGCGCCGCCGTGGCTTCATTACGTCCGTGGCTAATCGCAATCTACGAGCATTGAGCCTCTATCGTAAAGGAGACGCGGCACGTAACGCGTTCGCCGTTTTTGCTCCCGTCTTGTCTTCTCTCTTTCCCCCCTGCGCGCGTAGCGTATCTCTCTCTCTCTCTCTCTCTCTTTCTCGCGCAGCCTCACCGCGTCATCCCCTGGAAGCGCTGCTGCTGCTGCGCTCCTTTGTTCCCGCGTCTTCGCCACGAGAGAAAGATGCCCCTCCGCGACCGATTGCCCCTCGACTTTTTGTCGATCATTTTGCGGGACGGAAAAGTCCTCTCGGCGAGGAATTACCTTTGTGCCATGAGAGGTACGAGTCGGTTCTTCTGTCGCGGCGGCGCTGCTGAAAATTGCGCGGATAGGAGATGAATCGAAAAACAGCCGCATTCCTTTATGGTATGTTACCTCATTTGACCAAGATTTTATCGTCGCTTTTTCCCCTCCCCCCGATGAAGAACGTAATTGTCCGAGGTAACTTTGCCTCTTTAATTTGAATTCCTACCAAATATCTTCTTGCGCTAGAGTGATATTAGATTTTAATTGATCGTTACTAGAAAATGGCCTAGGACGCTCGTTCGCACTTGACTGCGGCAAAAAGGGGACATTTAATTTTGAGTAATGGCTTGAGAACTTTCAGCCGAGCTATATACGCCAATCCGAAAACATCAACATCTGCCTTTCGGCAAAGTCCACGGGGGGGTTTTTCTCACTAATCGGTAAACACACTCTGCTCTCTCAAGAACACAAACCGGCCCGAATTCCGTTTTACTTCCAATTTCTTGCTCTTCCTCTCCGGCTGCGCATTGCAGGGTAGTTTCCGTCATGGTCGAGTGATCGCGTTCGGAGCGTTTGAAAGGGATTTTCGTTGGAGAGTTACCCGCCACAGCTGTCCGACTCTCGTCTCATCTCGAGGACCCCGGAACTATTTCGAGAACCCCCATGCTGATTCGAATTTTCTCGCTGCAATTTACTTGGCCGTGTGAATCGAACGATTCCGGCGACGAACTTCGAGCATCGGTACGTTACGAATGCAACGCCACGAGTTCCTAATGAAACTCGTCGAAGCCGTCGAATGGAAATGTTTTTTTATTTATCCAATACCAAGAAGTTCCGGCATTCCAGAAGCCGAAAAAACGAGCAGCAGAAAGTATCGAGCAGCGAATGTTTGTCAAACGCTCGCCGGAGTTTGCACAATAAAGAAGCGCGCGCCCGCCGAGAGTTTTCTATACAAATAAAAAGGTGTGCCTCCGTATACACAGAGTGGGGGGGCACTCGACGGTGAAGGGCACTCGAGACGACACTAGGTGGGCGGATATTCGAGGAGCAGCAGCAGCAGCTTCGAAGAGAGCAAAGCAAGCAGTCGCGCGAAAAGTCCCGAAGTGCGCGGCGGGAAGAGGAGGGACCTGAACTCGCGCGCGCTCGTTTAAATAATATTCCCATTAGCATACGGACGAAATGAGCCAATGAGATGGTAATTGACGAGTTTACGTTCGCGGAGAATGACGTGGACTTCAAAGAGTTTCACGCGCGCGCGAAGCCCGGCGACGTTTTGCTACGCTTTCGAGACGTCGCTTTTTTATCGTGTCCTTCGCGTTTTCTTCTCCCGCGACCGTAATGAGATTTTAGCCTCCGGCTCGTTTCGGCGCGGCTTTTTCGGAGCTGAAGCAGCTTTTCTAAGTTGGAATAGAAGGCGCCGTGGCGAGATTTCGCCGAACGTAAAAAACGAAGGCAAGGAGAGAACGAAGAGTGTGTCTCGGTTTTAATAAAAATGATCGGCGCCGCGGCGTGTTGTTCCCTCTTCCTCCGCCGGCTACGGAATCTCTCTCTCTCTCCGTAACGGTATCCTCGAGCAAGGATACCCGCACGAGAAAAAGACGCACAAGGATCGGATGCTACGACCCTGCAGCGGCGGCAGCAGCAGTAGCTCGTGGAAGCGCGTGTCATCCATCTCGGCTTGCACGCAATCATTGGTCGTTGACTCGCCGCGCGGCGTTACTCGCGCCAAGGAGAGGAGCCACCTTTGACTCACGCTCCCGGAGCTCACTTATCTCATTTTGCGCCGCGGAGCAACGGTTAAACCTCCGCACTTTTTTAATCATTATTTCGGATTTTTTTACCGGGCGTTAAATTTATGTAAGCAACCGCGGTGGTCCGCTCTCCTAAACAGCTCTCGTCGTTAAATCGGCCGTTCGTAAAGCCGCCGGTACGCGTACAGACGAGGTATGAAATTGCGTTATTAGCAAGGTGACACGACGGAACGGATTTCTTTTCGAGCGCCTAACGTTTAAGCTCGAGTTTCAAATTTTACGGACGCTAGACCGACCGATTAGCCCCGCGCGCGCTTTGGTTCCCCGAAAATTTAGTCCGCGCGCCTAATTAATAAAGCCCCTCTCCCCCCGCTCGTAACTTGTATCGGGTTATTATTGTATGTAAATTTATTAATTTAGATCGAGGCCCGATACGCGAAGCGCGAGATACCGATCAGCTGATCGGGAATCCCCCGTCTATATATCGTCTCGTTAACGGTATTGTATAATTTTTGAGCAAAAAAGCTGAAAACGGAAGCCCGGAGAGTCGGGGCAGCTTTTTCGTGCGCGCTCAAAGTTTATGTCTCTCCGCGCGGTTAAAAAGGAGGGAAGGGCCGGGCAGGAGGGAGAGAGAGAGAAAGAGAAAAAATTGAAAAGGAGGGAAGCTACTCTTCGCCGCGGCAGTGGTGGTGGTGCTGCTGCTGCTGCTGCCGGTGCTCCTCCTTTTGGGCTTGTTACGGACGCTCGTTAAAGACGTTAATGTCTCCCGAAATATTCGCAAAAATGCAGGTGTGCGCAGTAAACTCGCGGCGTCGGCGGCGGCGGCGGCGGCGGCGGCACGCATGCATGCACGCCCGGCCGACCACACCGCGCGCCTACACCCTTCGCCTCTCTCTTCTTTTATTACTATTTTTATTGCTTTTCTTGTTTACACTTTACTGCCGCCCTTCTCTCCCTCTCTCTTTCTCTCTCTCTCTCGCTCTCTTCCTATTTTATAACAATAACTCGGATTTCCTTTTACCGCGGCCGACGACGAGCGACGGCGGCGGCGGGCCTTCATTTAAATGCCCCCGGCGCAACGAGGTGCATCGTCGCCGATTTTCTGACTCGGGTCTCGAGAAACATCTAGGCGTTTAGACGTCTTCATACACACGGGGGGAGGGAGACGCTCGAATTTCAGGCCGCAGTAATTCACATTGGCGAGCTCGTAAATAAATAAGGAGAGGGAGCCGCTGGCCCGAACAAATCGAGGAGCCAGCTCTCCGCCGCGCTAAAACAGTCCGCGCGCAGTGCCCATTACGCTTCAAAGGGCTCGCGCGCTCGCAGGCGGCCCGCGACGACGAGTCTTCCCGAGACGGCGCGCGTATCTCTCGCATGCGCGGCTCCAGATAGCGGGGAACAGCGCAGAAGCATGTCGCGCGCGCGACTCGTGCATTACGCTCCCGGGGGATCATAAATCTCCGGCTATTAAGACGGTGGACCGCGCGCGCGCGCGCCCGCGGTTTGATGGCCCGTGCCGGCTGAGCCCGAGCACGAGACCGCTATCATCTTAATGCACGCCTTCCTTCTTTCCCGCGTGCCCCTCGGCTCTGCTCTCTCTCTCGCTTTCTCTCTCTCTGTTCCGTAATCCGGCTCTTCCTATTTACGGCTTATCAACGCCGATAGGGACGCCTCAGTTTCAGTCAATTTTTCGCTGACTCTATACCGACACCGGCGACACCCTTCGCGATCGTCTCTCGAATTAAATGTTAACGAGGAGGTAAAGAGCTCTCTACCGGTGCGCCGGCTGCTGCGGAAAAGTGTCTCTCCTTGCGATCGGGAAGGGGAGCGAGCGCGCCGCCGCCGCCGCGGCGCTTAACAATATTTAAATATTGTCGTCGGCGTGTCGAGGGGGGTGTAGCCTCGAGGCTCCGGAGGGTCGAAGATAAACCGCCCGTTTGCTTACACAGGCCTTTATGCCGGTGCCCCGGCGCTGCCTTAACGGCCATACCCGCACACACACACCCACACAGACTTCCCCGGTCGGGGCACGGATTTCGAGAGTTAAATCCCTATTGCCACTTCTACGGGCTCCGCGGAAGGAAAAAGAAATTTTCACGATAATATCTAATTTATCGTTTCGCGTGCGCCCGTTACTCTTCCGCCTGTCGGTGTTTTTTTTTTTTGCTCCCTGTACACTCGTCCGACCCGACCGCCCTGTTTATTCAAATCCGGCTGGATTTATGAATTTATTACGCTGCAGACACGTCAAGTGAAATGTAATTATCGATTTTGTGAATTGTTTAGATTTAATCTCTTCCGCCTAAATAGTCTCGCGCCCGTCGCGAACGAAACGAAAACTCCCGAAAAGTATTCGAAAAATTGATTTCAGAAGAAATCCCGGGCGTCTCGGAGAGTTAATTAGAAAGCTAAGCCCAAGTCGGAAAAGAATTCGGAGCGGCGCGCCGATGCTTGGCGTCGTAAATCATGCGACGGTGAATGGAAGCCGTGGCGATTAAAGCTCCGAGGGCGATTTTATATTGCGAAGGACGGAGGATTGAAAAGCCGTGACTCGATATTCGTCCGCGTGCCGAGTCCGACTTTGTGCTAGAGCGAGGCGCTCGGTGTGCGGCTACTTAGCAAATCATTGAATATTAATGGTCGTTATTCCTACCGGCGTTCGCGCTCGCTCCGACAATGTCTTTCGTGCTTCCTTTTCGACTTCTTTGTGTAAGTCTGGCTCTTCTCCACCTTGCGCATTTTTTAACGGTTTCCTCGACCGGCTTTTCCTGCTCCGCTTCGTCGTGTGTCGTCGCAGCTAAATATTCAGAGCTGTTTTAAAGCGGCTCACCCAATTTCGCAAACGAATCGGAAAAAGATCGCAAAAAAAGCGGATCACGCGCATGAATGAACCCGGCACAGAGAGAGAGAACGCCTAGCTTTAATGAATGGACGTTAATCGTATCAATTATGAACGAGCGAGCGACATTCGCGTGCAGCTCGCGCCGCTTATCGATGCTCCGTGATTTACGTCTTTTGCACTCCGCGTAGCGCCTCCCCCCCCCCTCTCCTATCTGTCGCGTCTACGCACCGTTTATAAATTCAACAATTTCGCCGGCACGGGGCACGATGACTTCATTATCCGGACGCCTCGCTCGTTAATTATGCACGCGCCTTTGTCATTCATGAGGCCTTTGGAAGAAGCGATTAGCGCAGTTCGCACGAGAGAGAGAAAGAGCGCCGAACGAGGCACGCCGATCCGATAATACAGAGAGCGGATGTCGATGTCTTTTTCGTGCCTCCTTGCGTCGTGTGTCTGTACGTATACGCAAATGAACGTTTGCGCCCAGACAGTCGCCGCGGACGGAGCAATTTGTCTTGTGAATTTTTCATTCGCTCCGCTCCAGACGTGTTTATCTTGACTCGATAACGAGGCGCGTCGCTTCATTCTTTCTCCGCTCGCCCGGGATTTGAAATTCACGAATCGACGAGCCGCGACGGCTTTTGTTTTCGTTGGCCGTTGATTAAAATTTGAAGAATCGAAAGTCGTCGGATTGGAAGCTTGTATAAAAAAAAAGGAGGCAGAGCGTACAACGCGCGCACATGACAGGAGCCGACGGGCTTGGGTAAGCGAGAGCGAGAGTCGTCGATAGCGAAAAGCGTCCAGACGATGTTAATCTCGCTGAACGCTCTCGTGTTTAGCGCGCGCAATCTCGCGCATGCATCGCATATATCGCAGGCGGCGGCGGCGGCGGCGGCTTATAAACAACACCATCTCTGCTCGGCCTTCTTCTCACTTTGCTTTTTCTCAACAGACTCGCGCTTTTTCTTCCGCGAGCTCTCTCTCTCCTTCCGCAAGATTTCTTCTTGTTTTCGCGGTGTGGGCGCGCGCACCGCCGCCGCCGCCGCCCGACGCGCTTAATTAATATCACGCGCGATGGACCCGCGCCGCTGATTGATGTAGAGCAGCTCCGAGCTCGGCTGAGAGCCTCGGACATAGAGAAGACGTTGTGCGAGAGTGGGCTCTCGCACTCTTTCGCATCTGTGATGACTCTTTGGCCTCCTCGCGATGTGCCACGGATAAGCGTGACGCCTCTCCGCGCGTTCCTTTTTTTTTCTTTCTCTCTCGCGAGCTGTGCGGTGGGTATACATTCCGGGATCCTCTTTCTCTCGAGCCGCTTTTGAGCCGCTGCTTCATTAGTTTGTTGCTTTTTTTTTTCTTCCGCCCAGTGGCCTCTATTTTTTTAAAAGTTTTTTTTATCTCGCCCCCCTATTTAAAAACCAGCTCGCGAAGTCGCGCGCGAGAGTGAAGTTTTATTTTACGCCGCGTTGAAAGCTTCGATAAACTCGAAAACTTGTTGATAACTGCCTTTAGATATAATCAGATGCGAAGCTCGAAGAGGCTTCGCGAGTATAATTTCGAGGAGGAGAAATTAATTCGGTGGTATGCAGCTTACACGCAATGCCGGGTGCATTAAAAGCGCATCAAAAAAACTTTAAACTTTAAAATTTCATTTTAATTAACCGTTTTGGCTTCAGTTTCTTAAAAACGTTGAATTTTCGACGGACTCGAGATACATTCTTTAACCCGAAAACGATCGTTACGCGGGCAACATCAGCTGCGTTTTAAAGTTTCTTTTTATACATATCGTCACTTTCGGACACACTCAGGGCACATGAGCATCCAGGGAGCGAGAGAGAGAGAGAGGCAGCGATAGCATCTCACTCGTTTTGATTGCACGAGAAGCGGCGAGCCCTGAAGTACGATTCCTCCTCGCTCAGTATAATGTGATCGACTGTTCGGGCCACTTGGCCGAGCGACCACTTGAAATTCTCCCTCTATCTCTTTCTCTCTCTCTCTCTCTCTTCCCGGCGATGGTTTTGCCGCGATCGCGGTTAACATCGGCCGACGCCTCGTCGTCGTCTCCTCCAAAAACCGAAGTCCTCGATTTTTATCTTCGCTTACCGCAGATGTAAAAAAAAAAAAAAGAAAAACCGCCCGAAAAAGTCGTCTTCTTCTTCACCAAGAGCTGAAGTTTCTTTTATATACATCGGGGGGCTCGATCGCTTTCGCTTTTCCTTAATTAGGATGGCATTTGCATTAAGAGCACCTAACCGTATAAGAATAATAAAGTAGCCGCGCGAAGAGGCGAGCCTCGAGCCCGATCGGAGAGGCTCTAATTAAGGGGAGAAGGAGCGCATTAGTGCTGAATCTTTACCCGCGGCTGCACTTTGACGTCCCCGACGACGTGCCGAGTTATCTCAAGAACGAAGTGCAGCCTGGGTTTATCGGGCCCGCGCAATCATAATGGACCATAATTGCATAAATACAATGTTAATTAACAATTAAGATTGCCGCGGACCCTAATTGAAGCAGCACTTGCGGAGGTGGAGAGCGGGCCTTACACCTTCTCCCGTGGGGAGAAATTTTTGCTTTAATTGCAAGGGCGTTCGGGTATCGGGGGACATTAAAAACCTACTGATAATCATTGAGTCCTGTTTCGGCGTGCAATGATATTTTCCTGCAAATTAAGATTGCTCTGACTTATCTCTAGCGGAGGGAAAGGGACATTTTCGTAATTACGAGCTTTATGCGCGCTTGATTAAATCCGTTAACGCAGTCACGATTTTTAGGCATAAATCTAAAGGACTCTCGGGCGAAATTAATATCGCAGCCGGGTGAGAGAGAAAATTTCCACGAGGGTATGAAAAAGGACTCGCACGTTTCCGCGGCGCAATAAAGCAATCAGCGGCGTTAACGATTAGCATAAAACTCGAAAATCCGCACGGCTGAAAGCGACATTGTACGAGGGAACATGTACACGGCGCGCGGACTAGGCCTGATCAAAGGCGGGAGACGAGGTTTACTACGGCGTAAAAGAGTTGTCGCGCGAGCTCTCTTCCTTTTTATCCGATTTAATTAATCGGCGAGTCGCGGATACGCTCAACGGCTCGCCGATGTGTCACTCGGCGCTTCGCGGAAGGGACGCGCGGCACGGCTCATTAATTAAAATAATGACGATCGTCGCTCTACGGCGCCGCGGCAAGCGAGTTCTGCGAGTGCGAAATGACGAGTGCCGGTGTCACGCGAGAGATTTACCCGACGGCTCCGCGCACACACAAACACCGCCGATAGCACACGCTTGCGGCTTTATCTTGTAACAATAATTATTTTAACAAAGTAATTTGCCTTATTCGCGAGCCGCGCGACTTTGTTTTATCGCGCAGGAGGATGCCTTGGCGCGCACGCGACGATTATTGCGCTGTAAAAGCTCCGCGGACATCAATCTTTGGAGAAGTTAAAATTCCGCGAGCGCATACACTTTTGCCGCGTGTATATGCAACGGGGCTATACGCGTCTGTAATTTATTGTACGAGTCACTTTCTACGCATTAAAAGTACGCTCGAACCTGTACTTTATGAAATTCTAAATTGTAAATCAATAACCCAGGACTGCCTCGTAACCATTAGCTAATTGCGCTCTCCGTGCCTAATCAAATAGTGCCCCCCCATAGTTTTAAGTACACGTTGCCCACATCCTATGGTTATTAACCTGCGTCTTCCTCTCTGTTTCAGATGGTTCAAGCGATCCAAGTACTCCGGTTTCACCTCCTCGAGCTTGAAAAGGTAAGGACTGCAGCGACGATATACGTACCGCCAACTCGAAGATTATTATTCGCCCGCTCCGCGAGAGAGCGGAGAAACCTCTCCGCTCGATAATCGTCGATAATCGCGTGCATCGAGGATAGGGTCATTGGTGTATACGCTTGCGCGAGCCGGCCGTAGAGTCGAAAAGAAGGGAAATTTTGCACCTGGGAAACACCGACTGTTATGACTGAGAAGCAATTTTCCGTAATTGCAGTGAAAGCTCGGCGTGTCGGCGTGTCCGCGTCTCTTTCTCTCTTTCGGATCTCTCGCGCGAGAGAGGCCCATAGTTGGTCCGCGAGTTCTAAGTGGAGTGATTTAGCTGTCCGATCGGCGGTAAAGAAGCAGGGAAATTGCCCGGTTTTCTAGTGTGGCCACCAAGCCGCCGCCGCTGCCGTTTGTCCCACTCGGGCTCTCTTTCTCCTCGGCTCGATTTTTCTCATCTGGATATATACACCACGTAACGCAGTTCGCTCGAGTCGCTGACGATGGGCGTTTCTCGCGAGAAAGCAGCCTCCAAATAATATCCCGCGGTAACTCGCGGCTTGAATTTCAAATTTTTCAGCCCGATCGAAAGAGCCGTAATCGGCGCCGATCGCGGCGTAAACAGATTCATTGCAATTTCGTAAATGCTAATATACACGGAGAGCCGAGGCAAAAGAGGCCCGGCGAAGGATATTCGGGGCCCCGGTCGTGTGTAAACGCGCGAGGCGTGCATCCTCTCCCGGTTCGGAGCAGCCCTCGGGTGTAGCGTTTTTGCCGCGATATTTTATCGTACAAAATAGCGGACATCCATCGCATTTCCATCGAAATGGCAGCTGACGTGGCGGGCAGCGGCCAATAGAGCCGGAGAGCCGAGGCCCTTGGCCTCTCTCAACGTCTTTTTCTCCCCCTCCCCTCGGCCTGCACCAGTTCGTCCGGTTTATCGTGCAATTTTATAGCAATTTTCCTCATTTACGGGGCCGATATTCGAGCGCAGGCCCTCCGGGCTAGAGCTCGGCTATTCGCGCGCCTCTTCTTCCTCCTCTCCCTTCCTCTCTCTCCTTCGGAAAGTATGCATATACACGAGGAGGAGGCGCACACGGACGAGCGTCCAATTCCATCGGCAGAGCGAAGATTCGTCGGGCGGCGCAGCCGCGATGCGAGCGCGCGCTCCGCTACGCGACTATTCGGGACGATATTTCGAGTGGCGCGGCCATCTTTTCTATTCCCGACTGTGACCGAGTCGATAATAGAAGCGGCACGACGTTCTACTGACCCGAAAATGCGCGGCGTTCCACCTCGCGGAGAGTTATGCTGATTCGTCATCGGGACAGAAGCGGCGGCGGCGGCGGCGGCCAGTACTCTAGTTCGATCATACTTTGCCGATATAATTCATCCGGCGCGCGGTGCTGCTTTACGAGGCTCCTCGAGACCGCTCGAGTTACGCGGCCGCGCGCAATTTTCAAAGTATTAATTTCGCTCGATATTTTCTTTTGATAAAAAAAAACTCGCCCCGGCATCTCGCTCGATGGGCCATTTTTCCTCGTTACAATCGAAATTGATGGCGTATGCAAAGCAGCAGCGGCAGCAGCGGCCTGAGAAAGGCTCTCTCTCTCTCTCTCCGCTGTAATAACAGCGCTCGCTCGCGGGTAATGAAGATGAAAAGCGCCTCTCGATGCCTGTCCGATGCATTCTCACCGGGCCCCGACGACGACGTCGAAGATTCCAGGGATACCATCGAGTCCCTCTGGCCGAGGATTGGCCAGCAGCTACCGAGCGGTTACGCGCCGATTGCGCATTAGCATAATTACGCGCCTCACCTCGGGGGCGAGTCTCTCTCGCTCTCTCTCTCTCTTTCTCTCGCTCTCCGCAGCGAAACTCAAAGTCGCTGCCGAGGGGCGGCTTTGGTTGGCCGAGGAGAAAGATGGCACGTAGCCGTCCTCGTCACTGGCTGCCGAGCGGTAAATTTCTTATGGGGTATTATGGCCGCGGCGCATGCCAACGCGCTCTCTCTCTCTCTCCTTCTCTCGCGTACGTACCCTCTTTTCTTGCGCCGTCCGGCGCGACCCACCGCGCAATGCGCAACAAACTGGTTCTCTAAGCTCTCGGGCCAATCTCGTTATTTTTCTCCCGACCGCGTCGCTCTCTCTCTCTCTCTCTCTGTCCTCTCCTCTTTTTCCGCCGAGTGTCCCGATACTCTCGCGGAGTCGGGCCGTCTGTACGTCGTTACTTGCATCTACTTCGCACTTGGACATTACAAAGCTGCCCGACGGTCTGTCCGCTTGCGCAAAGGCAGCCTCCTTTCCTCGGTGCCGCCGCCGTCCTTTTACGTGCACGGAGCGCGAGCAACTCGCCTGATGTCTTGATTGCGGGCCGCGCGCTGTTTAATTATACCGTTTAATCGAGCGGTGCTCCGCGAGCGAGCACCCGAACAATGTTTGCCCCGACGAAAGCTGCGCCGCGTCGAGATTTATGAAGAATCGCTCGGAAGCCGGAAAATTTATGCCCCCGGTTTTTACCTGCTCTCTCTCTTTCTCTCGTGACAGATCCGATCGCGGGGAAATTAATAATTCCGAATCCGCCGCGCGATATTTGTCATCGAAAGTAATTGCCGGTTGTGATCTCGCGGCGACGCGGCGATCCGTCATTTACTCGTTGTACTTTTAATTCAGCAGTCACGGCGTCTGCGTATAAGACTTTGGCGCGCGAAGGAATTTAATCAGTTCGAGAATAGGTTCGCCCGATGAAATTTCAAAGACACCCGGTATAATTTTGCGGTCCCGCAAGCATACTCGGAGCTAAGCGGGGAATCGTTTCGAGAGGCGACACGAGGAAAGTAAACGACGACGGCGCGCAGAGAGAGAGAGAGCGCAAAAGGGAAAATCGCGTTCGTACGTGAGTCTTACACACGGATACCTTCATTACTCCGGGCTTGAAAAGGAGCCCCATTGTGCTCTAAAATGGGGTGCCTCGCGTTCCTTCTTTTCTTATTCTTCCCGAGAGCCGGGGATCGCCCTGCGTTCGACTCGAAAAGTTCCTGCGCGACTCTCGCTGATGGGGAGGGGAAGAGCCGGGAGAATGAGCCAGAAGCGAAAAGAGAGGAAGATAAAGGGACGGGAGAGAGAAAGAGAGAGAGAGAAGGTTCGCGCGGGAAATGCCGGCGTTTATCCCGGCTCCGCGAAAATTTTGGGTCAATTTCGGGGGCTCTGGTAATGGCAGGGATTCCAGGCAGCGCACAATGACGCCGCAAGTGGAAAACTTCCCCCCGTCGATTCTCCCGAGCGCGGGAACCGAGAGTCGCGCGTCGGCTTTTCAAAAGCGAAACTCCCTCTCTCTCTCTCTCTCTCTTGGCTAAATTGCGCGCTCCGTTCTCCCTTGCGCAAATGACGCGAACTTTCCTGTCGGCGCCGCGAACAATTCGATCGGTATTTTCCCCGGGGCAGCAGCCACCCGCCGATTTTCCTAGCCTTTTTCCTGCCTCGCTCACCAAGGACGCTCGCCTGGAATGGGTTCACCTTGTAGCGGGGGCTTAAATATAATACCGCGAGAGCGAGAGAGAGAGAGAGAGAGAGTACAGAGGCCGTATACTCGTAAAGGAAACGCTCCGGTGACGTTACCCTCTTGCTTGTTAAATCGGCCATAAAATGGAAATAATCTCGAGTTACATGCGACACTGGCTCAGAAAGTGTCGCCGTGCGCCTTAGGCCTGCTTTGGCCCCCTTCCGCCTCTCCTTCCTTTTTTTTTTAATCTCCTGGAAAGCGTCTTTTTACGCCGCGGCGAATTCACCCGAGTGCTCCTCTCGCGCGCGCGCGCACTTAACGAGCCAACGTACGCGCCGGGCTGCGTGCACTCGTCCGTCCCCCGTCGAATCGACGCGGGCGCACGCGCGTCTTAAAACTTTAATATCGTTCGCGCGGAATCGAGCTATTAAATTTATTTCCGTTATAAAATTCTCACCGCTCGTCCGCACTGCCATCTGCAAATAGTCGCAGCCGCCGATTAAATGCGCGCGTTACGTAATCGCGTCTAACGAGTCGATCGGGTGCAGGTGCACCGAAAAAAAAAGGGAGGAGAACCGATGCGCGCATCTCTCTCTCTCTCTCGAGCTGGACACACAATCTCGAGTATCTTTGTCGATCGATGCTCGCGCGCACGACGTAAGTCAATCTGGCTAACCGATGCTAGCGGGCCTTTTTATTTCTTTTCTCTCTCCTGCTGATATATATGTGTACGAAACTCGGCATCGACCCAAGTCCATGCCACATGCGACGAGAGAGCACGCGGCGAGCGCGCGACCTTGAAGGATTTTCGGTCTCGATATCTAGTTACATCGTTCCCGATTCCTTTCTGCCGCGCAGCCCCCGTATATCCTGTCGAATCGCGAATCACAAAGACGCGCTCGTAAATCCTTTCTTCCCTCTCGTCCGTCTTTCTCTCTCTCTCTCTCTCTATCCCGGCACCGGCGGCTGCTTGTATACACGCGTTCCTACGCACCGGGATCCAGGTCAACGATGCATGCACAGTCGAGGGTCACCACCACCACCACCACCACCACCACCACCACCACCACCGGGAGATCGCGTGTCCGGAGGGGGAGGAGGTGTCGAGTAACCCGCGCCCTCAGGACTATGATCCTCCGCGAGAGGTCTTCATACACACAGTCCTTCGCTCGATCGGTGGGGGCGCGATTTATGCCGGAGGCAAATACGCCGCGAGTGCGACTGAAATAATTCGCCGCGGTGCGTATACATACACAGATGACGGAGCCCAGATAGAGAAAGAGTCTTCTTCCTGCCATTTTCTGCAACGCGAGTTTGCTCAGCGGAACGTGATACGGGGCCCGGGGTAAAAAGTCGATCGAATTCCCGGAAGCGAAACTGATCCCCCGGGACTACGCGTGCTTGATCAATGACTTCCTCTCCCCGGGCTCGTGGATAATATCCACACAACCCCTCCGGCGCTCGCGCGGCGGCGGCGGCCCTCTTCGGGGCTATCTCTCGGCGTGTCTCTCCGCGTGTATATACACTTTTCGGCGGAGTCAATGGGGGCCGCGTGGGCTTTACATTTATTTTAACGGCCGCGGCTTTCGAGTGCTCTTTTCAAAATGCGCCGTTTAACTTTCCGGACAATCACGCTAAATGATTAGAGTTCCTCGGGATTGGGTATTGACGCGCGGCGCGGCTGTTATATTTACGGGCTCCCCTTAGGAGGGATAAAGCGATAATTCATTTTGAGAGGGCAAGTTTTGCGCGCGATAAAATTACCGAGAAAAACCAAAGAATTTCTCGTTTAAAAAAAAAAAAAGGAAAGGAAAGGGTACCGTTCGAAAAATTCGATTAAAGCTCGAAAAGATTCACGGGCAAACACCGGCGATCGATGTCCCATTGCTGCTCGGAGGCCCTCTCGCATCTCTTGTTTCGAGAGAGCATTGTCGAGCGGTCGGTGGTTCGGTTCTCTCTCCTTCCCTCTTTGTCGACTCCCGCTCGGCAGATCAAATTCTAACCAGTCCGGCATTATAGCCGGTGTCCTTCGGCTCTCCTATTGCTCTTTCTCCCGCTCCTCCTTCGCCGCGAGAAAGAGAGAGAGAGTCTAGTCATTCTCGCTGCATTGTGTTACTACAGCGGCGGTAGCCTCTCTCTCTCTCGGACCGAGGAAATCTCTGCCTTGTCCTTTTTCGTGCCAGCAGCCGACGCGATCGCAAAGGGCCGGAAAAAAGCGCAAAAAGCCGGCTCCGCTCCGCTCGAGCGAAGGTAACGAGCGCGACCAATCCGAGGCATTTAAATATCGCCGAATTCCTCGCCCTAACGACGTCGCGATTGCACTCAATCGATTGCACGATTTTGATTGATTTATTGATTGTTGCAGGTTCACGAGCTCTGCGACAACTTCTGCCACCGGTACATCAGCTGCCTGAAGGGCAAGATGCCGATCGACCTGGTAATCGACGATCGGGACAGCACGAAGCCTCCCGAGCTCGGCAACGGGCTGGACGGCGGCGGGCCGCGCAGCACCGCCGACAGCACCAGCCACACCGACGGAGCCAGCACGCCGGACGTCGTGAGTACCTCGCCCACCTCATCGTCTTATTATCCGCACGACGCGATAACTCCCCACCACCATCACAATCACCACCACCACCACCACAACCACGCCGCTCTAGGCAGTACCGCAAGCCCCTTGCAACTGAGCAACCAAAGCCAAAGCCAAACGAGCAGCCAGCAGGCAGCGGGCACGCAGCAGCAACAGCAGCACCACCAGCAGCAGCAGCCTCAGCCGCAAACGAACGGCCAGAGCAACGGCAGCAACAATAATAATAACAACACCACCACCACCGTTACGACCCCGAGTAGCGCCGCCACAACTCCCAACTCCCTAAAGCGTACGCACCAGCAGATGATGATGGCAGCCGCGATGGCGAGCACGCCGCACGCGTCCGCGCCCCCTGCGCACGCGCACGCCGCCCTCGCCGCCTATCACTCGGCCATCTATCCGTGCTCGTAATCCGGCCGACTCCGCGAGTCCGGCCCACTTTCAACTCTTTCGAACTTCTTTACAAAAGCCACACCGAGCGTAGACCCTCTCTAGTCTATCCTCGTTATTCAGCTCTTACTTAACTCTCTCTCTCCTCTTCTTGCACACCGCGACGCGAGCTCTTCGACAATCAAGTCGTTCTTTCAATCGGACCGCGAGTACAGATTTATATAGATCTCCTGCTCGATGTTGCACTCTTACTTACTCTCCTAGACTCTCTTTCTTTTTTCTTGCTTTTTTCACTGTACTATACTCTTCTTCTTTTCTAAAGTACGACATTCTTATCTATTAATTGTTATACTTGACGTCTTGTCGCTCTCCTCTATCCTTGTATGCACGCTTCTTTCAATAGACGATCCTTCTTCGTTCACCCGAACGCGCATGCGTGTGGTTCCTGATGCTTATTAGCTATTTTACTACTTTCAAGGTCACGTGCCAAGCACCTAGCCGTTTTTTTATTTTGTTTAATTTTTTTTTTTTAAATCTTGGACGAACCCGCGAGGAAGGGCTTCGGAACTTGTGACTGCATGACTTTTAGCATTGTCTTTTTTTTAAATCTCGAGACACGGCGCGTGTCGCGTGACCTTGAAAGGAAAACGAAGGATGTGCGCAATGGCGGCGGAAACGAAGAAGGAAGAAAAAAAAAAAACGTCTACAAATCGCGATTCGGTATCGCAATCCAAATTCTTTTCTTCAACGAGGGCATTACGTGGGCGTGCATTTGTAATTTTTTTTTTTTTCTTGTAGGAAATGCATTAGGACAATTTAGGCAGAGATAGTCGAGCGTCTTTCACGTACGTTTTCCAAAGTCAGCTCAGCCTCCGAGCCAATATAGAGATTCTCATTTTTATCCCGTCGAAGTTTGTGCTTTTTTAAAACTAGAAAAAGACCGCGCGGAAGGGCTGAGCTGCCTTTGGAGAGCGCGGGACGATCGGGAAAATTGCGCGATACGTAAAACAGAGTATACGTCGGATCTCAACGTTCCTTGCGTTAGCTTCTTTCTATATATTTACCGGATGAAATTATTTGACAAAGTCGCGCGCTCAAACGACGCCGCGTTCTTTTCGATGATGATTTTTTCTTCGTCTCGTCGGAGACGCTTTATTATTATACGAAGTCGCGCGGCGAAGCCTCGGGTCTCCGAGGCGGATTCGCGCACGCGAGCAAATGATACGGAATACGTGCATTTGTCGGGAAACTAATCGTGATGAAAAAATATACGTAATTAATTCGTAAGTCCAACGTCACAAATGAATTTGTGTCTATTTTTAAATGAATAAATAAATAAATATATATATATATATAGATATATATGCAGAAAACGTGAATCTAGAATTTTAAGTGCGCGATCGGATTTTTTGCGTGAGAGAGAGAGACACTGTCGTGAGCGTGGAAATTTAGAGTTTTGTAGTTTTAAATTATTAGTGATTAGGTTACCATAATCGTGAACGATTATTATCGAACGAAGAGACGTAAAAGAAGTCACGCTCGTCGCAAGGAATTGGAATGGATTATTTTTTTTTTTTTTTAACGGCTCGTTCGCATTCTCGGCAATGACGTCTCGTTGCGCGCGACTCGTTCGACCGACTCGAAAGACCGCCGCTCGGTATTACGGATTTAACGAGATTAGCCTAGCCAGAATAGAATAGACAGTTAGGGGAATTGTGAGCGGTCTGCCGTGCGCAGAGTAATACGCTTGTATACTGCATTCAACAGACGGATTATTGATTCTCCGCAAAGATGCACTTTAGAGAAAGGTAACGTGCTGGCATGCGCGACATAATTATCATGTAAATCGGTATCGGTTTTTTTGTCAATGCGAACAATGAGAGAAATGACTAATATGTATAAGAGAGAGAACTGCCAAATGAAACAAGTAAAGTAAACCCTTTATTTCTTTGTAAAATTGTAAAACTAAATTTCTTGAATTAAAGTCTTATAAAAAGAAATTCAGAAAAACTAGGTCTCGGTACTCGTAACTAGGGAGTTGTGTGAGGTACAAAGTCCTGGCCGGCAGGGCGCGCGAGGTCCACCCCCCAAATCCCCGTACTTGCCCCATAAAAAAAAAATCAATAAATCAATAATCACTGCTTCCGAATGAACAAAAAATTCAACATTACGTATCATGACGAAGCAGGAAAACTCGGATGCCAAGCAAAGTGCCGCCTCCTTTGGGGAGCTCCTGCCTGCCTGCAGAGCACACACAGAGCGAGGGAGAGGAGAGAGTTCCCCTCTCGACAGTGAAAAAAGAGAGAGGAACTCGCCGTATACACAACACGCACCCTTTCCAATAAATCAAAACGCACCTTGACACACAGACACGAAAACGAAGCGAGATTCCACACACGACATATATACGTCGAATCGATTCCACGGCGAATCGCTCGATGTATATGGGACAAAACCCGAGAGCGTCTCGCCTCGGTCGAAAAGAGGGCGACGCTAAGACAAACGGCCGCGGCGAGCCGCCGTACCGAACAACAGGTACGGCCCGACAAACACTGCACGGAAGCTGAGAAGCCGCTGCAAAGGAGGCTGCGCCGTTTGCTTTTTGACACCTGGCATCCGAGCTAGCCTGATAGAGAGTGCTGCTCTTTTTATCGGGCAGATTTTTTTCAATCTTGAGTATAATAAAGTACGGAGTTTGGTGGGTGGACACTCGGCACCTGCTGGCCGGAACCCTAGTTACGAGTGCCGAGCCTAGGGCTGAGATGTTGCCATCTCGGTTGTTTTTAATCTTAAAAAGCGCTGTTCGCCATCGCGGACAGGACTGCTTTTTCTTTTTTTTCACTACAAAGGCTGCAGCGACGACAAGAGCGATGTGTAATTGTGTGTATTGTTTTATTCTCAAAGCGAGTGACGCTTATTTTGATGAACTTTTTTTATTATTATATACATTGATAAGGCATTGTTTTTTGCGAGTGCGATGAGACTCGAGGAAGGGCGAGGTTAAGATATCTAGGAGTTTCATTATAATTTGATGTTTTTTTTATCGAGATAAATGAGTTTTTTTATATAAATATGTAGTTTCGATGGTTAAGTTTGAACTTGTGAGAAGCTTTCTCTTCACGAAAAATGCAACGATGCAGTTATTCGATGTTCTCTTCCAGTTTATTTTATTTTACTTTTTTTTCTTCTTTTTTTTGTCTCGAAAACTCATGCGTTGCATTTGACGCAAGCGGCGGTTGTAGGCGCGAACGAGACTCGATCAGAATTTCTTTAGGCCTCGGAAAAAAAAAATTCTCCTCTCCGACATATGAATAAGCAGCAATGATTGTTCTTTTTCGAGCCGCGAGTGTAATTAACGTGAATACTTAGTGCCATAGAGTTTGTAGCGGGCGTAACGACGCACAAAGACTGTACTTAATTAATTAAAAAAAAAAAAAAAGTTATATCGAGGTTAGTTTTTAAATTGACGCCGCGGTTGGAATATTCAGGGCATCGAGTATATGTCAATTATGCCTGTTTATTACACACATTATATTAGGTTTTGTTTTTTTTTTTTCCCCCCCTCGAAACCATCTGTGTTCGTTCGTCTCGCCGCGCGCACTGTGCTCTTTTCTTCTTCCTTTTTCATTTTTGTAATACCGGACGAACGAGTTTGTTCATTTTATATACGTATATAAATAGACAGATAACAAGGAGACCAGCGCGTATACGAGATTTATATATATCTATATATATATATATATACATCGAACCGCGAGAATATATATTTCGATCCAGCAGAAAGCAGAGACCCGTCGGAAGATGCATTTGTTGATGTCGTGTTGAATTTATTACTATTGTGTATTAGGTCATTACTTAATTACGTTTCCTTGTTTATAACTTAGTAATTGTTTGTTCGCATTTGTTGAAACTTGCTGCACGATACATAGAGAAAAAAAAATAAAAAACAAAAGGGAGACGCAGATTTTTGTTCTTCTTTCCTTGTCGCGTTCCTATTATGCAATTCTTATTACTGCTGTACAGAGAATCAGGTCGACGGATTTTACATATATTGTACATATGTGTATGTATATAATAGCAGACTCAGACTCGGGGCGGGGAGTACTCGCGGCCTTTTTTTTTTTCTTCTTTCCGTTGATCATTCCTTCCGCGGACGAAATCTGTTGACCGATTTATTATTATTATTATTAGTAGCGACGCCGGTAATATTAGCGACTAAATGCTTTTGATGAACGAATCGGACACGGCCGCGAGTACTCGCGCCCCGCACAGTCAGTCTGCCCCGCAAGCGAGCATTAAGCGAAAAAATATTCAGGTTTCTCGGTGTACGATATTAAAGTGCGTCTAATGTACACTGCATTATATATGATATCGAGTCTCTTATACAAAGCTAGCGGCATGAGTCTTCTTACCGACAGGCATTGTCAATGTATGTGTGTTAATATACATTTTAAATAAAAAAAGAGAACAAAAATATAACGATTATTACAATACGAGATGAAAAATTTGAATTTTTTTTTTAATGTAGACTTAAGGCTGGAAACGCAGGATAATAAGCAAATATATATATAAAAAAAAACAACACACCAGCACATTGTATACGACTAGCATTATAATGATATAATATATTACCGATAATGAATACTGTTCAAACTATTGTCTCAATCAACGTATTTTCATTATAAATAAATGTTAGCCTTGTTGAGTTAAAACGAAATTTACTGACTACTTATTTATTTGATGCGTTCTCACTCTCTTATACACACCGATTAAAAAAAAAAACAATGTTCATCCTTCAATATCCCGTCTACAGAAAAAGCATGCACTTAGCACGTTCCTTTTCTCATCTTGCTTCTCGGCGGAGAGAGAGCGAGAGAGAGAGAGAGATATTACAGTCCGAAAAATAATCAACGACGAATTTCCTCGGAAATCGGCAGGAACAAAACGAGGTCTTCGCTCGTCGAGGGAACAACGGCTGCGGACGTCGAGAGGTTGGTTGCTTGCTTTCTCTTTTGTCTTTCGGGCAATCCGAGTGTGTGCGTTGTCGATGCTATCGACGAGAAAGGTTTGTATAATAATACATCCACCGACACACACACACACACGCGCGCGCGCGCAGAAACTTGCGCGCGGCTTTTCGGCAGGGGGTAAGACGGCGGCGAACTTTTCGCAAAGACGGCAAACGACGAAGGGGAAGGAGGAGGAGAGAGAAAGAGAGAGAGAGGAAAGCTAGCTCGCGTTGTTGCCATAAATCTCGGTTAACCCCTGCGCTAATAAATATTTAACCCTTTAAATTTGCAACAGCCCTTAGCGTGTAGCCATTTGCATAAGGCTTCTATTTCATTTACACATCGCATAATTGAATATTTAAATTCAATTGCGCGTTCCCTGTCTTTCTCTCTCTCCCTGCCCGCGAGCCGCAAAACTGCAGTAAAACTTGTAACGGGGCCACTTTCCTTCCACGAATATAAGCCACCCTCGTTTTCGCCGGGCGAACGAATATATATGTATAGGAGGCACCCGCACCGCCGCCGCGGAGGTGAGATTCGTTCTTTCGCCCTCCGCGCCGCCGACGTTCCTTAGTCTCTCTTGAGAGATTTCGCCTCATCGATGCGACCGCAAGAGCCTCGCACTCCCGCGGACGAGATGTGCGCCCATTTCCATTATACTGTTTAGCGGGCGTCGTAAAGTTTCGGGCTCGCGGGAAATCTTACCGAAGCGCGTTTCCTCTTTCAACATTCAACGCGCCGCCCGGAATATGAGCGGCGAATTTACGAGTCGCGGGAGAAAAAAATGAGCTCGCGCAACTTTTTCGAAACGCACGAAAATCCATTAAGTTTTTTTTCGCGTCCGATCGGAATCTTTGACGGAGACGAAAGGAGGCTTCTTCTCCTGGCCGATAATGGATTGTCAATGATTTGTCAAAGCGCGTCTTTCATACGGTAGTTTGATTCAATATCTTTGTGCATTTTTTTTCTTTTCTTTGATTCGCATTAATCGAACCCACTGTAACAATCAACACTCCATTAATAACAAAACTTAATAATAAACTTAGCATGCAGATAGCGGCTAGAAAACTAGTTAATTAATTACGCGAAGCTATTAATAGTAAATAACAAGTTTATAAATATCCGAGCCGAGAGAGTCCAGGAGAGCAATATCCATTCCCCGTGATTAATTAAAATTTTTGCATCTCGCGAACGGCGCGGAATAGCGTGATTAATAGAAAAGCCAAAGGAAAGCGAGAGAGAGAGAAAGAGAGAAAAAGCCCGCGCGATTAATAACAACAGTCGTCGTCGGAGAGCGTTGGCTTGCGTTCGAGCGCGTTTTAAATTCGATTCGTCTCACTTTCGAAGCGTCCTCAGATTTCGCCCAAAAGTGTTCTCTCTCCGCGCGCTTGACGCCTCAAATTAAAGCGACAGCGGAGAGAGCTCTCGCGTATTCTCGGGGGCGAAAGACCACTTCTCTCTCTCTCTTTCCACTTCCCGCCTTTGCTCTCGAGCGTGTCGCTGGTTTATACGTCGCAAATATTTTTAGAAATATCCGCGCGCGCCCTCGGCTCTCTCTCTCCCGAGCTTCTTCTCTCGCCTACGCGCGTATATAAGCATCATCTCCGCCGGATTTTAGTCGCTTTTCGCGTTTTCGAAATGCTGCGCATCCGCGCAGCCATTGAGCCGTGTCGCGCGCGTTAAATTTAACGACGCGTCTCGCGCGAGCTGGCTGGCAAAAATCTCGAGGCGAGAGGACGCGTCTCGTTTTTCAGAAAATCTTTATCAGCCCGCGGCAGATAAGGGGTTTCGCGCGCTAAATTATCGAAAGATAAGCTACGCTCGAAAACGTTACGCCCGCGGATCCGAGAGCAGAGACTTTTAATTTACATAGCCGAGATTTAGAAAAAAAAAAAACAAGCGGCGGCCGCGCGGCCCCCTCCCTCCTTGGCCGCTTTTCTCAAAAGCAGGAAAAACCGAGCGAAGGAGGTAATAGTCTGCCTGCTCGGTGCGAGCACTTGGTTACTCACACGACCGCGCAAGTCGAGCGTCGTCGTCGCGCCTTTTGCACGTACACGGAAGCACGGCCGGGCTCTTGCGAGCGCGCGAGTAATGCGATAAGTGTAACGACACCCTCGGCCAATTGGAGCAGAGTGCGGTATTCCTCGGGCGCGTTATACCCGCCCATTTGTGTATCGAAGCCTCTCTCTCTTTCTCTCTTGCGAGTACTCCGTTGCGCTCTGTACACACCGGCGATTATTACCGCGCGCTTCTCTCTCTCTCTCTCTCGGCTCTTCCCCTATTACTTGAGCGCGTCCGTGTGTTTGCGAAGGCGAGTGTTGTTGTCGAGGTAACCGCGAGGCGCCTGACGTGGCAGACGGTGGTAAAACCCCCTCCTCGGAAAAATGATTTTATACGGAAAGCAGCAGCAGCAGCAGCCGAGTCGTGGAAAATTTCGGAGCTTTTTCTCCGCGCGGGATGATGTCTATACGTCTATCTCTATCTCTCGCGCGGAGCTCTCTCTCTCTCTCTCTTTCTGGGTCTTTTTACTTTGCTCTCCGGCTTGCGGCGGCTCTACCAAAATAGATTCGTCGGAGATGCTACGCTACTCTCTATTTTCGAAGGCGAATATAACGCGTATAAATACATTGTTTTCGAGGAATAACACTCTTTTGAACATTTTCAGCATTTTTTTTTCTCTCTTTTTTCCTTTATTTTAGCGCAACGGGGTGAAGGTACGTATTGTTTATTTTTAATTTAATCTGAAAAAAAGTTTCTTTGTCCAAATGACGTTCGTACTTATAAATCACTGCTCTCCCACGTACGGGAGGCGCGCACTTATTTTGTTTACATCTGCGCATATATACGTTATACCATCGGCGAGCTCTCTTCGCTGCCAGCGAAATTTTCTATAAAAAGCATCGCTTTTAACCGAACTTCAATCGCTGTAGAATTAGCCAAGCGCTCTAAAAATTTAATTTCGAAATTGCCGCGTAGGCGAATAATTATCGTAACGCTTAGCGCGAACTCATCCCCAATTAAATATTCAAGCAACATTAAAACGTAGATCCCCGGCATTCGGCGTGTCTCCCCTTTTCTACTGATTTACGCGCAGCATTAGTCATTCTGCATAAACTATGAAGCTCGCGGTGCGTATATAAGATCCGCACGAGTTACACGTATACGTAACGCGCGTCCGCGTGCCAGGAATCAATTGCGCATAAACGCGCCGCGGCGTTCGAGGGAAGATGCGCCGCGGCGTAAGAGGAGCAAAAGAAAAAAAAAAACAAATAACAATAATTCGAGCGGTGCGTTTACTAAATAAACGCGCACTCGCGTGCGGGGGCCGGCCTCGGCTATTACCACCCAATTGACATTGGGGAACAAGAGGATGAGCCCGGCGGTAAGAGAACGATCAACTAGGGAGGCGCGCAAGATTGCTACCTGCGCCCGAAGAGCGAGGGGGTGCGATAACTTCCTCGCCTGTTATTACCCCGGGCGAGCGTCAGCTGGGCCAGCCAGGGTCACGCCCCGCGGCCTCCGACGCCATTATCAATGCATTTGTAAAATGCTGCACACTGTGCCGTCTTCCTCGAATCAGCCGAGCCTGTCCCGCAAACTCCAGGCGAATCGGCGTTTCTTTTTGCTTGTTCCTGCGGCGGCGCACACACCTCGGCGCATCGCGCCGAGGCTTATTACCTTTATTTCCGCGCGCTCTCTGCCGCACGGCGGATTCGATGAATAATGCAAATTTACCGAGAATTTTAAACTCTCTGCATGCTTTTAAACGTTTATCGCCCTTTGCTCGGGAGGGAAGTCCACGGCGGCGGCCCACCTTTGCCGTTTATTTAGATATAATGTCATTGTTTTTTTTTTTTACCTGGATCAATTTGAATCACCGTGATGGCCTTTTTGATCTTTTTAGCGCGAGCGGCGCAAAGAAATGAAAAGCACTCGAGCACTCGGGGAGAGAGAAAACACTGAATAATAAACCACTTTATCCGGTAGGAAATCATTTCCAGTGTTTGGTCGCGCGTGTGCGGCACCTTTTGTTTCACTCCCCGCAGCAGCAGCGGCGTAAGACACCTCGAATAAAAGAGAAACTCCGAGAGGCGCACTCGGAGCAGCGGGAGAGAAGCGCGAAGATGAAAAAAGAAGGGAAGAAGGGAGCGTGAAGGGTGTTTTGCTGGTAATTGGTGCCAATTTAATCCTCCCTTCTCTCTCTCTCTCTAGCTCTCCGTCGAGGCTTCCCTCGCAGCGATGCAGAGCGAGAGAGAGAGAGCCGATTGTGCTGCGGCTATATACGTACATACGCTTACATACCGAGGGGTGGATGCGTACGTACACGCGCGCTCGCCCTTCCCACGCAGGCACGCTTGTGTGCGCAACCCCTCGGCGGCGGCGGCGGCGGCGGCGGCTTGCTCTCTGCGAAAATATAATTAACGGTAATAGCTCGCGTATATGGCTCGGATTAACTCTGGGGGAGCCGTAGCCCGGTAGCCGGGCAGCCCATCGACGACGGCGGCGGCCCATCCCACAGTCGACGGCGTAAGCGTCAAATTCTTCGGGGTCACGTCACTCGATATCGCCGCGCCGACGAGGGATTGGATAAGTGCGTGCGTCTCTCTCTCTCTCTCTCACCCATTGATCGGCGAGCGGCAGCAGCCACCCTCGCTTTTCGGTGGGCGTTACCCGATTGTCTTTTTAATTTCCTCGAGGAACCGCTAAGTAGACGGACGCTCGATTATGATTTAGGAAGTGTGCCGGTGCGCCTCGGCCGACGGCCCAAATGGAAAAAATTAATTATATCGGAAATCACTTGCGATAATGCCATAGACGCGAGCTCGCTCTATGATTAATTTTCGAGACTCCGTAATTTACGGGGGTAACGTCCACGGGCCGGGATTCCACCGTGGATTAAGTTCGCCTTCGGTCAGCTGTGCATCTACTTTCGATTAGCCGGCGATACTTGGGAATTACTGCCACTTTAGCTAATGTTTAATCAATTAATCGCGCAAACGCAGCGCTCGATTCGTGAGAACGGCGATCGACGAGGAAATCTTTTCTGGTTCCTTCCACCTCCTCCCACTGCTGAGCAAAATCAATGTTGAGGCAAAGGGTTCCCGTGGGTCCTGTTTGAATATGCGAATTTGCCGCACTAGTTTTCTCTCTCTCTTTCTCTCTCGGTCTCTGCCGTTCAGGTGTGTTTCAAAGCCGCGGTACCGAAAGGGATCGTCGTCGGGGCCCCCCTTCTTTAAAAGCCGGCGGTACTGCCGCCGCTGCCATTGTTCCCGCGGGAGGACCGATGTTGTTTTTCTCTTCGCGTGTCTTGTGCGCCTCTTTGCTCTTTTTTTCGCCTGCCTCTCTCTCTCGCTCTCTCTCTCTGGAGGTGCGAGCGAGAGAGGCCCGACACGAGATTTCGAGCCGAGCGCTCAAATTCCTCGCTGATTCCGCGATGCTTAACCACCGGGGAGAGGAATAGCCGCATGCTCGAGAGGTGCGCACGGAAGAGGGAAAAAAAAAGATGCTCGGCCTCCGGACGGACACGCTCGATGGTTTATTTTATTATATATTCGGGCGTACACCGAGTGATCTACCGGGAATTTAATCCGACGGAAAGATAAATTATTTACAAAAGGCAGTAAATCGAGGCGAAAATGTGGCATAAACAAAGGCAGGCCGGAGAGTGTCGATTTGAAAATAATGAAAGGAATTCCCATGTCAGCGGCGACGAGATAGGAGAGAGAGAGAGAAAAAGAATGAGATAGACACATTTATATACGAGCAAAGTTCTAAGCGGGTCGATGGCGACTGAAAGTCAAAGCAGGCAGTTATATAGTATTATAGAAAGCGAAAGAGACGAGGGAGAAGATCAGGAGGAAGAGAAGAAGTCGAGGGAGAAGGAGGAGCGAGGAGAAGCGTCCAGTGCGAGAGTAGAATGAGAAAGAAAGAGTGAGCGAGAGAGAGAGCGAGATGCCGGGGAGATCTTGTATGCAAATTCTCTGGGTGCATCTCCGTGGGATCCTGGCGGGATCTGTGCAGGATTAACGGGCCGGCTTGCATGAAAGGCACCGTGGGGGAAGCCTATAGGGAAGGAGTCGCTTTTCAGGAGTACTGCCCTTAGAGGGACAGAGAAGAAGCGAGGGATATATGAGTCCTTCTCTCTTTCGCCTCCTTCCTTCCTTCGCTCTCCGCGAGCCTCTTTTTTTCCTTCGATTCTCGTCCTCCTTTTTTCTGCTTATTTACATCGGCCCTCTCTCGTCTCTCTCTCTCTCTCTCTCTCCTTCTTGCCGAACTTCTCGCGCGTCGCCTCTCGAAAAAGTCGCGCGAGTAGCTTCCATTTCGTTCCCCCGAGAGCCCCGAACGTCGAAGCGGCCTTTTTTTCCGAGTTTTTGGACCTCTCGGTCACACAGGGAGATTCAAAAACGCGCATTCCGCTAAATCGTCGCGCCGAACGCGCCGCGCGGCTTTTATCCCGCCTGCGAATCTCGCCACGAGCATTTTTCGGCGGACGCAGCGCGCCGAAAGAAAAAGAAAAAAAAGAAAGAAAAAAAAGGAAGTCGCCGCGCGCTCGGATAAGCGAACGGGTTGATGGACACGGACTTGTATTGCACAATACCGGCGAAGGGGGAGAGAAGCGCGGCGGAGTATTCTTTTTTAAATTGTCAAACGGCCGTAAACATAAATTTAGACGATACGATAATTCAAGGCGCGGAATCAGAATTTTATTTAGGCCCGGGAACACGTCCCGCGGCCCCTTACGCTCCATTCAAGTTAAATATATCAGGTTACTCGGTTAAAGTGTTTCTTTTACGATAATGCGCATAGCGGAGAGAGAGAGGGAGAAGGCGTGCGAAAGTAAAAAAGATTACCGGCCCGCGCGCGGAGGTCGTGCCGTGAGGTGTGAAGAGGACTATTTCGCCGGGGCATTTTTTCGCGGACTGCCCAAAGAGCCCAAGAGCCACGCGGGCCACGGCCACGGCCAGATGTACGATCGCGAAAAAAGCTGCGGCTACGTGAGCCGCCTGCAAAGATGAATCTTGCCCGCGGACTTTATCGTTATTGCGCGCGCGCGCGGCGGAAAGAGGAAGAAATATACTGGAACACGCACACACACACACCGCGGCGGCGAAAAAGCGTGCGAAAGGAGAATCGAGACTCTTGCTCCTTCTTACGAATGCGATATCGCTCACTCTCGGGGATTACCGAAAATTTACGAGAAATTAAAATTCATCGACGCGCACCAAGTCTTTTTCTCGCCCGGCGCAATCAGCCTGCTTGGCTCGAGGGGGAGCATAAGAGAAGAGTGCTCGCGCGCGAATAATCGCTAATCCGCGGCTGCTTAATATCCCGGGCTCGCGGGGGAGCGGAAATTACCGCTCTGGTAAATGGCCGCTTGCGTATTACTTGACTGAAGGTAATTGAGCTCGCGCTTATAAATCCTATTAGAGGATTAGAGGGAGAGCTTGCGAGAGAGCCTCGCTTCTGTTGTGCGGCAGCCTATACGCCTCTATAATGCCTACGAATGCCGATCCTTAGCCTCTCTCTCTCTCTCGTGTGCTCATTGTGCGCCGGCGTCGATATGCCAGGGAGTTTGGGCTCTGCGGCGAGAGAGAGAGAGACCCCCTTGGCACCACCACCGCAGTCTGCGCGTCACAAAGAGAAATTAAGCTATCGGCTTTGACGGCTACTAAGCCCAAGAGGCGGTAATCAACTTTACCTATACGCTGCGGAATTTAAAGGAAGTGCTAAGCGAGCCGCCAGTCGATTGGTGGGTCGCTCTCGGTACGCGTAAAGGGTAGCCGCGGAGTCGTATACGACCGGATGCACCTCGGCGAGGCGAACGCGGCGGCAGCGCGCGAAATTCCTATATACGACTTCCGCGCTCGAAACGGGGATCCGCCCGATTTCGCGGCAGTAAAGCGCGCGAGCGAACTTTCTTCCCCCATTTGCGTCGGGCACACGCACACACCTCTTTCCGCGTCTTCTCCGGCGGCGCGTAATGCGGTAGTAAAACACAAATTTCGCCCTCCATTCGCGTCCGGCCGCAATTTGCAAATCGCGCGTAAACGCTCGACGTTTACCGGTGAAAAGAATACCGCCGGCGGAGGGTAGGGAGAACACGCGCTCGGTAAATAGAAAATTTGTTTCGAACGACATCCAGGCAGGTTTATTTCTTATTACGGTCGGAGCGGAGAGAGCACGATGCGTGCGCGTCGCGTCTCCGTTCCTCGGATTGGGCCCCGTGATTTTACGAGGCACTGAGAGAGCAGCGGCGGCAGCCAGCATCTCCGGAGGAGAATTTTTTTCCTCCTGCTTGTCTCCTCGTTTTTCTTTCGACTTGTTTTTTTCTCTTTCTCTCCTTCCTCCTTCCCGTTCGTGTCTCTTCACTTCTCGCTTTCCCTTCGGCCTCCTCTCGAACGCGAGCGAGAGAGAGAGCGCACCTTTTCCAAGCGCGGCCATCTAAATTTAACGACCGCTGCGAGCGTACGCGGGTTAACCCGTTAATTTCGGACAGCTTTTACGTCGGCCGATGTGTCTCCGACCTGTCGAGGCTCGGAATGGCCGAGGAACACATAGAGGCACTGAAAGAGGGAAGTAAATGAAGAGCGTCGAAAACGATCGGACGTTGCACTTTTGACAAAAAAGCGCGCTCCTCGGATATTGTGCCTCGCGGTTCATCTCTATTTTTAGCCAGTCCAAACATCGCTATTATTGAATGTAAAACTTCCACTTGGGCCCAATATTTGTAATACCGTAATTCAATAATCGGAGGAAACGAAAAAATTAGTAAAATTAAAAGCCACAATTACTGCTAATCGTACTCGACTATTAAATTTCATTAATTTGTAAAAAAACTCGTATCACCGGCCGGCACAATTCTTTATATTTATTTTGTCGAGTTTTTAAACGGCGCTATTATCCTATCCGTGCCTTGCACTCTAATTATAACCGGACACTATCTAAACAGGCATCAGTCGAGACGGAGAAAAAATATAAGGAATTTCGTGGATTAAAGAAAGACGAGAGAGAGAGAGAGAGGCGGCGCAAGAAATTACGAAAGGAACGAACAAGCCGGGGACGAGTGTCGCGTGTGTGTACGCTCTCGACGATAGTAATCAGCGGCCGCTCATTTTCTCTGCAGCGGCGAGGAAACACAGAGAGCCCCGGCAACCGAGAGAGAGAGGGAGAGAGAGTCGTTGAGAGGATCAGTCAGTGTAGATCCGCGGGCGCGAAAATTCTCGGCGACGAGAGTGGCTCGCATCGGAAAGAACGAGCGGCAGAGCGCCTAGTGGCGCCATTCTTACAAGCTTTTTTTCTCTCTCGCCCGACGAAGACGACGACACCTCTCAACGCCTCGCCTCGTCTCTCTGTCCCTCGAGGAACTGGTCCACGGGGCGGCTCCGCAGGCCGATAGCGAAAAAAACACCGAGACCGAGAGAGAGAGAGAGAGAGAAGAGCAGTTGAAAGGTAGACAGATCCTGACTGCGCCTGTCCGCGGGAGACGAGCCCGATATACACGTGGGGACTTGCATTTGTCATTCGGAGATAGCGCCTGGGTGGTCATTGTTGTGCTCTCTCCTTCGCTCCCTCTTTCGCGTTCCGGGGGCCTCTCTCTCGGTTTCGCTCGGCGCTTTTAATGCCTCGCGTCTTAGCGAGCGTCTCGCAGAGCCTCCGAGAGCGATCGTATTATATACGCTCCCTGGAATTTCCGACAATTAGGCTAATTAATGTGGATGCATTCGGCGCGGCTCGAAGAATCGGTTTTCGATTATTAATTTTTTAACGACGCCTCGCCGGCGCGTGTCTCGAGGTCTCTCGGAGAGAGACATTGTCTCCCGTCTGGCCGCTTCATTTCCATCGGGCTCCGAGGGCATAATGCATAGAACAATGGGGAAACGGGGTCGGGACACGAGTTGAGCACGAATCCGCGAACGCCCTCCCCGACGACGAGTCCCCGGTTAATGCATGTACAGAGGGAGAGAGAGAGAGAGAGAGAAGTCGTGCGCGCTTAGGTTGGCAGGAATTCCGGGCAGGTGTGCCAATCCGTACGCGCGGAGAGCCCGAGTTAACGACACGTCTCTGTCTCCGGTCTCTCCGCGCCTCGCCTCGTCATACACACGGCGAGACGCTACCTCCGGACGAAAGGAGGGACAAGACAGAGGGAACGAGCGAACGAGAGAGAGTAAGAGAGAGAGAGAAAAAAAGGCTACGAAAACAACAACAAGCGAATCGACGTTCCGCTTCCAATGTCGTGTACGCGACGACGTGATTCAGCGGTATATATCGTTCTCTCCTTTTTTTCCTCTCTCTCCTCTCTCCTCCTCCTCCTCGCCTTCTTATATCCCAAGAGCGAAGTGTCTTTACCTATACGGCGCGGATGCATGCACGCGAGAGAGAGAGAGAGAGAGAGCTGATTTGAGTTGTAAATTCGACTTACATCTGCCCGCGCTAACTCACCGAGACGGTTATTGCGCGCACCACCGCTCGAAATTAATTTCAAAAGGCGCTTTCCCCGCAAGCTCTCCGGCCGCTTAAACGCGCGGACGTTTCAATTCGAGCGGGAGAGGTATGCGAAGCGCGACGCATTAGGCCCCCCCCCCCCCCCGTCTAAATAATTTAAATAGAGGCGCCTGGAGCGCAACGTGTATCGGGAACATCGAAGGCGCGCGCGCATTTTTCGAGTCGGAAAAGGCGTAGAGAGCGCGCCGCCGCGGCTCCCGGTCGCCTGGGAATATAGTTGCGCGCACGTGAACCTGTTCTTTATCGCCGAGGATCTGGGATATTTCCTACTTGGGCCGCGCGCGGCAATTTTCTCGGTTCTCCTCTCCGGCGGCGTCGTCGCCGTCTCCTCTGCTCACCTTAGACGTCGCATTATACAACCGGAGGGAGAGAGTACTACTCCGGCGACGACGACGACGGCGGCGGCGAGGAGTTATTGATTTTGCATGTCGCGGAGGATGCACGCGCAGGACGTCTCATTGTGCGCATTTAAATCATCGACTCTCCTGCGTACCGCTCGCGGGGAGACGTCGCCGAGGCTAACGTCTGCGCGCGTACAGCCTGTACGTACGAGATTCTATATGATAATGACCCCGATTCGCGCTGCTAAGCTCCGCGTCTCGCTCGCCGAGCGGGGAGAGAGAGACTGAATTTATGAAGTCGATTCCTATATACGCGGGACACGTCGATAACCAGACTGGCATTCATCAAACCCACGTCATCGCCACGTCTCGCGTTTAGTATACCAGTGGCTGCGGCACCGGAGCTACCGGCACCTACTTGCCGATCTGTCGACACCCACGTGGCCTTTTTCGCCGTGCGTGTCGTGGCTGTTGTCGTTGCTTTTTCAAGCTCCTTAGTTCTCGTTTTGCTGGCTTTTTAAATTCCTCCGCTTCGCGTATCGCGTCCTCCTCCTTCGGGATTGACTATACGTCTCATTGTCCCGAGATCCTATCTTTTTTATGATTCGATTCCTTCTAAGAGCACTTCTTTGTTCTGCCAATGTTTTCGAGACAAAAGAACACGGCGCCACGCTCTCGTCCGATCTTTCACTTTTCCCGATGATTAATCAGCTAATTATGACTCAATTTATCAATTCCAGTCATCAACTGCCTACCGGCGCGATTAATCAAAATCAATCTCGTTCTAGCAGGCTTATAACACACACAACTATTTTTCACCGTCGTCCCCTGCTCGGCTATTTTTAGACTCTCAGGTGCGAAAATAAATTCACTCTCAAACTAGAATCGGCAACGATATGGGACAATTCGACCCTGGGCTAATGCGCGAGTGGCGGCGCCGCGACCGGCGACTCTCTCTTGAGGGGCGAGAAAGAAGCCGCTAAGCTAAGTTTAAACCCGATTCCTCCCGCTCGTCTCGGACGCAACAACCGCGCTTTGGCAATTAGCTTGTTGTTCTATCGACGCTTATACATACATGTGTGTGTGCCTCGCTCGCCGTATTGGCCGCTCCCGCGTCAATGTGACAAAATTGTCTTTTGATACGCTCTCGTTTTTCGATGCCATTGGATTCTTGGCATCCGCCTCGGAGTGCGACTCGCGCTTCGGATTTTTCGTCGTCTCCTCGCATTCCGCGCTCTTCTGCAGGCGCTGATCAGCCCGCGAGCGAGAGACGCGAAAGTGATTGGCGGCGCCGACTGACGCCGAGCGATGAATTAGATTTTTTTTTTTTTTAAGCTGGTCAGCCGCCCGCCTGCAGGTTCTCGTTCGTGCACTCGTAAGTAGCGAGAGAGGCTGTTGGCTGGCCAATCTGTTGCAACAGTCGCTGTAACGGATATCTTCTTTTGCCACAATGTTAGCCGGGAAAAAGACGGCCGACGGCCAAGAGAGCCTTTTCCGGTGCGCGCGCGTGGCGGCGCTAAATAAATCGCGCAATTAGTCGCCCGCTGCTGTCGATGTTCAAAGGCTCTAAAGGCAAGCGGCCCGGCCTTTTGGACAGGTTATCGGCTAGTACGAGTCGAAGCGCGACGTCTGTATGGAAAGTGTGACATCTTGACGGTTATTCCTGGCCCTCTCGTCTGTCCTCTATTAACGTGTGTGTACTGCACGCTCGAAAACCTCGCTCGTCCTTCTCTTTTTCGGCCCGCGAAGAGAAGCTCCCGGCTCTCCGTCGCGCTCTGCGAAAGGGGCAAGGCGAGAGCGAGCGAGCGCAAAACAGAGAGAGAAAGAGAGAAGAAGAAGAAGAAGAAGAAGCGAAGCTCCACGCTCGTCAGAAATAGTGGCACTTTCCTGTCTCCGCGCCAGCCACCACCAATATCTATTCCGGCACTGCAAAAAAACATCTATTCCATCTTACACCGACTTGAGACGCCTTTGCGCTCTCCCGAGGCCCCGTATCTTAAAGTAGGAACCGGATTGCGGATGAATTTCACGTGGGTTTACCAGGGTTATATACCGTTTTACTCTTACGCCCGAACTTCCGAAGACGACTGCCAGGAACTTTTTCTCTTTCGCGCGCGTGATGAGTTAGAAATGGGCATAATGAAGCCTAGGTTAATAATAGACGCCGAGAGCGTCTTTACTCCAGATTTAGAATGCAGAGAGTCCCGGCTCCTCGAGCGGAATAAAAAAATCCTAGAGAACGTATAACGTCGCTCGCTCGGCGCTTCGATCCCCGCGCCCCGGTAAATAACAACGAGGCCGCTTTGTGCGCGCGACTCGGCGCACGTAAGCCGCGCGGGCTATTAGCGTGGACACACGCCGAAAAGAGCGCGCGTCGCGAAAAAGCAAGAGGGAAAGAGGCTGGATAAAAAGTCTCGCGGGTGGCCGGCGTTACGACGGCTTTTCGCTTTTACTGGCGTGGCGAACGATTCGCACTTGAAGCGAGACGAAAATGTTGCTCTCCTCTCGGCGTGTCGCTCCACTTCGACGTAAAAATATCTCCCGGCCTTCTCTCTCTCTCTCCCTCTCTCTCTCTCGGCTAAGCGGGCGAGCGCGAGTGTCATCATCCTCCGTTCACCGAGCGTTATACCGGGTGACACGAGTGAGATGTCAGCGAATTATGGCCCTGCTGCGGTAGCAGTTGTAGCCGCTAAAGAGAAGACCGAGCTGACACCCCGGCTGTTTTATAGTTTCGAAAATTTTCAGAGCACGCTCACGGCGAAGGGTTGTGGCACTTTATATATTCCTCGGGATTTTTAACGCCCTCGGCTCTTGCGCTATTTCGTCGAAATATCGTCGCGGCCTCGTTTTAGAAAGAATCGGGACGGATGCATAATTTATGGAAGCATCGTAATCGTTTGAAATTGTACGAGTCAAATGAACCTCGAAATGAACGATCGAATAAATCCGAGTTATTTAAATGCGCGACTTTGATCTTTATTAGATTACAAAATATTTCTATATTAAATTATAAAATAATTGCTCTAATTAATTTATGTGCAATAATAAGCAGTTTATCTTAAAAGCGTAAAGCCACTAAAAATATTTTATTATATAATACACCTAAACAGTGTCTCCGAGAGGCAGGCAGTTATCTGGCATTATAAATCTTCGACTTTCATCGGCCGTGTATATTTTATCCATAAAATCTCGCGTTCAAAATAAAGTGTGAAGCCTCGATGTTTCTAATCGTAATGTATATCCTTGACAGGATTCTGCGCAACCTCGTGGGCATTTTAAATTATAATGCGTAAAAAAAAAACACTTTACAATCTCAGCCGATTCTTTTTTTGCTAGAGAGAGAGAGAAGAAAAAAAAAACTTTTATTACATTTATAAAGCGCCATTAATCAAGATAATAATCATTCTCATCCAGCTGCAACGGTTTAAGCTAGTTTTTTCCCTCCCGCGGAAAAGGAATATTTATCCTCGCCGCAGAAATTTAGAGTTTTAACAAGTTTTTAATACGCCGAGGCATGATTTACGCCCGCGAAACGTATAGCGCGGGGCGTCCACTGAATTTCCGTGAGTGTATAAGCGAGATGCCACCGACGCGGACTATATAACCCGGCGAAAAGAGGCGCAGGCGGCACAGGTTCACGCTGGCCATTCTCGATTTCGTCTCGAGAGCCGAACGAATCGTGAGTAGAATTGAACGAGAGAACTGCCCAAGGTCGAGGTCCCTCCTGCAGAACCGAAAGAGAGAGAGAGAGAGAGAGAAAGAGAGAAAAAGAGTAATATGGGTCCTGTCCGCGATGCGCTCCTATAGAAGGCGCGAGAGCGAAACAATGTCGAGGGCTGCTAAGAGAGAGAAAGAGAGAAAGAGAGAGGAGAGAGTGAGAGAGTAACGCAAGACGGCGCTCGGCGACCGGCCGAAGGTTAGGAGCGCTGTAAATCACGGCGAACGAGCATCGACGCCCGTAAAGTCATCGAGGCGCGGGCACACACGATCATTCGTCGTAGAGCCGCGCGAGATCTCTCTCTCTCTCTCTCTCTCTCTCCCTCTCTCGCTGGCTTATAAAATCGAGAGCAGGCAAGAAAGTTTAGTGTGTACACTGCGCGACTCTCGGTGTGCGCCGGGGGGAGAGAGAGAGAGAGACTCTTAATTCGGCTCATTTGCCACTTGCGGGAGAGCGAGAGAGGGAGAGAGAGAGAGAGGTGAGAGTCTCGCTGCCGTCCGCAAGAGCGCTGCCTGATTTATTGGGGAGATTCCGTTTAGTGACCGATTAATCGAGTTTCTGACATTTATTTGCCGGACAGAATCACTTATGTATACACGTATAAAAAGCCGGCATTATGGCTCACCTCGTGTTTGAACTGTAGGCCATTTACGGCACCGTTACGTAACGCCGTCTATCCTCTCTCGCGTCGAAGCACAGATTTTTAAAAGGCGGATCGCTCGCTCAATTAGAATATCTCTCGGGTGTATAGTATAAGGCGGCGGCGGAAAATAAAAGATTATGTAAGACGGTATTCCGTAAAATTCCGTTTTAATTTTATCGCGGCCGCTCCGAAGCTCCGAGCGATGAAGAAAATAGGCTCGCGCGGGAATCAAAGAAAGCGCGCGGCGGGAGAGAGGGTTAGTGGGAGAGCCGCGGCTCTCCGCTCGCAAGAGGACGGTATGTTAATGACTCTTAGGTGACGAGTCTTAGATCTAGACGTCTCAAAAGACGAAAGTCGCTCGCTCGCTGCTCTCTCGCTTCACATAAGACCCGAGAGAATATCGCTCTCGAGAAGCCAGAAGGGAAAGAGAGAGAGAGAGAGAGAGACTCGGCATCGTTGGATGTTCGCGCGCGAGGCGCTTTGGAGCTTGTTGCCAGCAAATAGTTTAGCATCAATCCCCGACGTCTTATTATAACGTTATTAAAATAACCACGCTGACTTGCCCCTCTCTCTCTCTCTCTCTCTCGGCGCTCTCTCTCGCTTTCCGAGCGAGACTCTCGCTTGTGCGCATGACAGGAGGAGCGATCTGAAAACGCTTACGAATGCCGAATGTACGGGCTAGGAGAGCACATCGAGGGACCGAGCGGCTCTCGCCGCGCGCCGAGCCGCCGAGTTTATTATCTTTGCCAACAATTTTAGACCGATACGAATATGTTCGAGCTGCTTTCGCTCTCTTTCGTTTTTCTCGCTTTATATATCGGGCCGCCGACGCTCGCAAATATAGAAAGCTCTCTCTGGACTTTGTCTCTCGTCTTCTTATTGCCTCGCGGCGCGGCGATTATTTGTTATTTTTGAGATATCTATTTTCGATTTTCAAAAGTATACGGCCCATCCCCGAGCCGCGCTCCGTTCGTTAACGCGCCGAAGGTGAGAACCGTCCCTTATCGGCCCGAGAATTTACCGAGAGTTTCCGTAATCTTAATGAAAAAAAACTGCGGTGTATTTTTCTCGCGGCCAGTTTGCGGGCTCGATTCGCGGGCCCGTCCGAGGCGTTAAACTTTAATTTAATATGACACGGACGTTGATTCAATTATTGAATCGATTGCACCAGTGTTTCGACGTGTTTCATCAACAAGGAAATAAAATCCAATCGCTCTTAATGAAGATACGTTATCGGTCAGACCCGAGCGCACCACACAACTTGTTCGCTCGGAACGTCCGACGAGTGTCGTCCGCGAGGAGAGCCGATCGGAATATCAATTCAATCTATACTCATGCAGTATTTAAAGGCATCTCTCTCTCTCTCTCTCCTCCTTTGCTCCTCTCGCTCTGTTCCCTCCTTTTTTTTCCAGTCCGATCTGCGACATTATTCGGCATTATTGCCGCGGATAAAGAATGTATTTTCATTTCGAGAGACACGCGAGAGTTTTCTTGATTCGACTTTCTGTCTTTATTTTGCGCGCGAGAGTTTCGGGCCGCCGGGAGCGGAGAATATTTTATTAGGCGTCTGAATATTTAACGGGTTCGTCTCGAGGGTTCGGGAATTCGGGCTCGCGCGTCCCCAAGGCCTCGCAATGTATCTTCGAAAAACTTTTAAAGCGGGGAGCGATTTATTCTTTCGAACTTTCTTCCCAGTATATGAAATAATCTATTTATTGTGATTCTTGTAACTTGTTCCTCTAAGTGAATTTCAGACTTTTTTTTATTGTTTTCATTGATTGTTTCAATCTAATAAATAGTGAAATGTATTCAAATCGAAAGAAACACTCTGACCATAAAATGATTTGGCGAGTTTAATAATTTTTTTTTTTTAACTTATAATCTTTAATGCAGTATTTTTTTTCATATAAAAAGTATTATTTGCAATATTGTCAAGGTCGACATTAGTTTCAAGCATTATCGCAATACTTCTATAAAAACATTTGAGTATTCAAAATAACTATATAGAGAGCAGGCACGCTGAATTCAATAAAAGTGGCAACGTTGCTTTCGTTCCAACGACAATTCGAGAATAGGTAGCATTGTGAAGTCGAGGGATGCAGAGAGAGAGAGAGCAAGAGAGAGAGAGAGAGAGAGAGGGTATGCCTCTTCGGTGGCATCCTTTTGCACGTGAAAGTACAGGGACGCTGCAACTAAAGGGCGCTCGAGGATCCACTGCTAGCGGCGCTCCACAAAAATCGGCCATACATCAGTCTGGATGTCGAGAGCCGAGACAGTAAAAAAATTCCCTGCGTCGCCACCCCATTTTCATTTTCCTCTGGATTTTCGAGTTTTTTTTTTCCTTTGATGTTTCTCGCTCTCAGAGACGCTCGCCTTTTCTCGCTGTGGGAGGCGCAAAGGCGGCGATGATGATTATCTCGAGACAGACGGAGTCGATTATCTTGATGTAGATGGAATGGGTCCCGAGCGTTAAAGTCCCATAAATTTCGGAATAATTAAACCGCGATCCCGGGGATAGATCCTTTTTCGGAAAACTCGTCCTTCAAACTTTCGGTTTACCAGTTACCTTTTAGACCACAATTTGGAAAATAAAGGCTCGAGATTCGATCGTTGCCCTGCGAGATAACTTACAAGATCGACCTGAAGAAGCTAGGAAGGTAACAAACTTTCACAAATTGTAAATTTCAGCAAAATAAGAAAGTCTTAAAAGCGATCCGAAAGTCAGCTGCTTCGACATCTAGTCACCGGTTCGCGCAAAGTTATCAATAAAAGTTCCTCATTAGCCCCGACAATAAACAGCTGTAAATGAAGCAGCAGCCTGCATTTGATGCTCGGAATAATTGGAACACGAGGATGACTCGACAATAACAGAAATATAACAATAACAATGGAATTCAAAAATTCGAATGAAATCGAGCGGTGTATTTGTCCCGTTCCTCTATTGCAAAGGAACTTTCCGTGCGCTTTATTCTCTCTCGTTCTCGCATTGAAATCATAACCGCCCCCGCCCGGAAAGATTGGCATAAGGCAACTCGAACGGACTGCTCCCTCATCGCATTATAATACAATTTTCAGCAGTTGAGCCCACAGGTAGAAAACGAGAGAGACGGAGAGCAAGCGGACGCTGTCGCAAAGCAGGAGAGAGAGAGAGAGAGTGGGGAGGGGGGAGAAAAGTATAAAGTGAACCGGTGGCAGGGAGTACAATGCGCAGCATCAAACAAAGCTTCTCTCTCTCTCTCTCTCTCTCTCTCTCGCTCTGGCTGCATGAGAGAGTTTTATAGAAGTGTGGGTGGGTGTATGCGAGGTGTAGTATTACTCATTCAAATGATCCTCTCCAGTCCTGTGCCTTTCCCCTCATTTTTCCCTCTGCTCGCGATCTCCCTCTCTCTCCCTCTCTTTCTCGTTCTCTATTTTCGTTATGTCGCGAGAGAGTCCCCCTTTCGCTTTTTAACATCGCGCGTTCCCTTTTCTCCTTCGCGCTTTTAATCCGTCTTCTGGCATTCAGATCTTTTCTCTTTCTCTCTCCCTGCGTACTCCCCGTTTAAATAAAGAATCGAGCGCTTCGCTCTCTGCGGTTTCCTCTCCCCGAGCCATCTATATGGCAAAGCAAACAAGCGCACGCGTTTCCTATACAGTGTTGCCGCGTTAATTGTTCAAATTTTCTCTCGCGAGTGTTTACCTTTTTATTCAAGCGAATTATTCATTTATAATCGATGAATCTATAGCGATTTGCATATTGGATACGTGTCTCGATAACTTGGATATTGTTGACACATTCGACTTACGTTGCAGCCATTTCGTTCAATTTTTGGAAAATTCTGTATATTAAAAGTAAACTTTTATTACTGATTTATTTAGTTAAATTCTGTCGATTTCTATTTTCTCGCTTTCTTTTTGATTCTCAAATGATATTATATATTCACTAAATGATTGATGTGAATATTGGTTCTATTCCTTGTTTTTATGAAATATTACTAATTGTTACATTCATTTACAATATGTTACGTTTTCGAAACAACAGTGCTCAGTTAGAAAATCCGCTTTCAACATAAATTATCCATTTCTCAAATGTTTGAAGTTCACAGACTGCTAATCCGCTTTACTTATTCAAATCAATTAAAACTCGATGCTCTCGGATTTAGCTCATTTTTTACGGGTCAGATTAAAGCGATCCGCGTAACTTCCTGCTTTGAATCGGAACGTCACAACACCCGTTTTCAATCTACTCCAGGATACAGAAAACAGCCTGTCCTCATAGTAAAGCGAGACGACTCCGGCGTCCTACTGGACCAGACGCTCCCCTATACATCCTCCGTCAACTTTTGACCGTCGCATCGACAGCACGCTAAGCCTCGGCCTTTCTCTTTCTCTCTCTCTAAGGGGATTTTCGAAAATGCTAATGCCCGCATGAATGGGGAACTCCTTTCTAAACTCGGCCGTTTCGGGTCTGGGTCAGCTCCGAAAGTCGCATGGCTTTCCCGGGGCCCGACGCCGGGGCCTTCGCCCTCTTTCGCATTGTCCCGCATGCCGGGGGAGCGCGGGAAACGAAAATTCTCCGACGGATTTTCCGGGAAGCAAGCTGTGCGACCCCCGCTGCTATTCTCATTGTCCTAATCGGCACTTGTACCCTGAGAGGCCTGTGTATATCCTTGCCCTCCTTCGCCCTTCTGCAGATTTTCCTGAGGCCGAATTCCGTGTTTTTCTGGAAAAGGACAAATCTGCCGCTGCACACTTTAGGCCTGGCATCGGAAGACTTAAAGAGTTTCTTTGAATTTCGATTTCGGGCTAGAAAAAAAAAGATGCGGCTCCCGCACGCTTTACGTTAATTGACTGTTTACCTTCTCGTGGTTTTCGGACAAACGATTACAAAAAAAAGGAAAACTGAAATATAACGCAATCGAGGCACGAAGCAAAAGAGTAATTTGTAAAAAGTGCAGTTCAATTTTCATCAAAATCCAATTTCTGTCGGCGGCACAACGTTCAGGAAGCAATTAAACGCAGAAGTTCAATAGAGCATAATCCATCAAGCCCCGGCGACTCTCGAGCGCGACTCTCTCCTCTCTCGCACGCGCCCGCGCCCAAAATTTCAGCCGCTCCATAATGAAAAATGGCGCGCGAGGTCTGCTTTTCACGCGTTTACCGACAAAACCGATGCGGCGCGTCAGAAAAGTTTCCGGGCCCCCCCTCCCCTTCCCCCGAAAATGCTCCGGGAAAGCGTGTGAAAGTAGAGTGCCGTTCGCACTCCATTCCGTATAATTTCTATTATTGGCCCTAGGCGCGGGCGTTTCGGTAATGCACGCGGAGCGACGTACCGAGAGCGACTCGCACGCAGAGAGAGAGCGAGAGAGAGAGAGAAAGAGAGAGAAATGAGAGTGCGCGCGCGCGCGCTGGATTAAGCCGGGGGGCTGTGTGTGCGCTTTCCATTGTCGGGGCAGAAATTACGGAAACGCAAATTGGCCGGTGTGAGCATGACGGGTCCAGACATTCGCCACGTGCTGGGCGCAACCGCCTCTCTCTCTCTCTCTCTCTTTGCAGCGTCGCTCTCTGCGGTTGTGTAATCAGTATTACCAGTATTTAGAGGGTTGCCAGCGAGAGAGAGAGAGAGAGAGAGAGAAAGACGGAAAAGGGGTGGCGACGCCGAGAGGGGGAGACTTGATACGCCGGCCATTGAAGGATAGGTCTCTTTGCGCGCATTATTCTCGTGTGGACCGGATCGCCCCCGGCGATATCGTCGTCGATTGTTTGTTGTTTTTTGCCGCTCGGTAAATTTGATTTCTTTATTTTCGCTCGAGCGTGCTCTCTTCACTGCGACTCTCCGGCCGAGTTTGATCAGCGAGCGTATGCTATAACCGAGCGGGGTTTAAGCCTGGGCTTAGGGTTTTGTTTGATTGCGCGTAAGAGAAGCAATGGTTTTTAATGCCTTTTCAAAGGCTCTTTATTTCCTTCCGCGGAGATCGAACCAGTTAATTTGATCGGGACGGCAGAGGTGGAAGCGCTTTTCATTCAATTACTGTGTGTTTAGGAAGGATTACGCTTGGGTTCAAGGGAGAAATTTCAAATTTGCTGTTTTATATGATTCACAAAATTCCAAACTTTATGTAAGAGCGTATTATTTTTTAAAGATTTTAAAAAAATTTCTCTAGTCATCCTCGTATTTACTCCAAAGCGAAAAAAAATCATCTTATCGGTCGGCGGAGGACGAGAGCGCTTTGTAATGAATGAATAGGCGATAAGTTTGCCCAGTGCATCGTTTATCCTACAATTTTCAGGGCCACACTTCCCGAGTTCCGGCCTGTCTAAACAATATTTACAAAAGTCACTACCAGATGACGAAGCAGCGGAGAGCGCTGCGCCGGCTCCCAAACCAGAATCGCGCGCTCCGCATTCTCCCAGGGTGGTTTTTCCATTGTGCCCGATCTATCTCTCCCCCCCCCCCTCCCGGCACTTTGCGACCCCAAAATCCGAACGCAATGCAGAAGCGGCAGCTCTCCTCGCCTTTCCCATATATATCCGAGGCCGGAGACCCTCCTGTTTGCCGAGAGCCACCGGTAATGGCTGTCGTAGATCGCATTAGCCGAAACACGCTATGAATTTGAAAACAGCCAGAGAGAGAGAGAGAGGACGATATAGGCAGGAGCCGGGATTGAAAACTACTGCACCGCGGCGACGACAAATTCATTTCGTGCGCTTTGAATTATCTTTTTCCTTCGAGAAGGAGGACGACGGCGGAGAAATTTATGTGGCCACGCGCGTCTTTCGGGAAACGCGCCTCTCCTGGCCCCCATTCGTCTCTCTCTCTCTCTCTCTCTCTCTCTCTCTCGCTCTCGCCTTCTTTTTGCTTTCGAAACACGCGCCGCCTCATGTAATACGTAAACAAATACTCGTCGCCTTAATTCATCATTTGATTTCACAAGTGCGTTTCTGCCCGTTCCGCCGCAGCGCGCCGTGATTTACGAGCGTCGCCCATCCGGATTCACAATATCGCTTGCGCCTTTTTCCGTTCGCATCGCGATGAGAATTAATACCGAAGGGGTTCTATACGGTGGCTTCTCCGGGGTTATCGGCGACTAGGAACAATCAAAATGCTCTCTGCGCTGCGGCTCTCGTTTTATCGCTTCCCAGAAAGGCGATTAGTCGCGGATATGCCAGAGAATTACGAATACGGAATGTGTCTCCGATTGTTATCCGCAGAAACGATTTGGCCTGTGTTTTCAAATATAATCGATAAGAACACGTGCTGGCTCCTCGTGGCGAACGTTGGCGCTTTATCTGGCGCGCAGTTTCGGTATAGACAGTTTTTTAATAAAAACTCAATCGACAGCTCGTATAGAGAAAAGTATCGCTGAATCTTGATTCGATCGCTCGGGGCATTTTGCTCGGGTGGAATGAAGAAAAAAAAAATTTCATTTAATTAACACTCGTAAACGCCCGAAATCAGCGCGCAAAACGGCTAAATAAAAAAGCTCGAGATAGATACAAAGGTATACTATACTCTCGGATCTCATTAATGGCTAATGACTACTTTTCATTCGCAAATTACCGCCGGGCAATGTTTTCCCATAATACAATTGTGCGCAGCATCATGACTTTCGATCTTGAGTACGTTATAATAGCAATCTGCATGCACTGACATTCGCATTATGTTCGATCGCGAGTACTATGTGCGCGCGTAACGCGAAGGACCGAGAGAGGGAGAGAGACAGAGGGAGGGAGAAAGCGAAAAGTGTCTGCACATGGGCCGGCAGTGGAGAGAGAGAGAGAGAGAGGAGTATGTGTGCACCGCGTTGTGTGTCGGCAACATGAAAGCCCGCCCGTGAAATGCGCGCGGCGATTGTGTTCTTTGTCTCTGTCTCTCTCTCTCTCTCTCTCTCTCTCTCCTCTTCGTTTCTGTTGCTTGCTTGGCCAATGCCGAACGGGGTGAGGGAGGCTGCTGCCGCTTTGCGCATGTGTGTATTCTCTCGCTCCCTCTCGCTCGCTCGCTCTGCACTCACTTTCTTGCACGGCTACCGCGTGCCAATAAACACCGGCTGCCCCTTCCGTCGATCTTTCCTATGTTCGACGCTCGAAACTGAGATTCCGCTTGTGAATTAAATTAATTACCGCGAGGGTCTTTTTGCGTTAACAAGTTCTGTGGTTTGTGAATTTGAAAAATTGCTGGTTCATCAGGCTACAATTCACCGATTAACATAGAAATATCAATTGACGGGGAAAAATTATTGTATCGCTACAGCAGATTCAAAGTAATCTGAAATTTCATTATTGTAGAAGAGAGAGAGAGAGTAATTGAGAACCTCTGCGGCGAGCGCTCCCCCGTGTTCCTTTTAACTCTTTCGATCCCTCCTTACAATCGGCTTCATTGTTTCTCGTTGCATTAGCCGAAAAACAAACACAAGTAACGTCGGCGGCCCGGCAAGAAAGAGGGAGCCGACCAGCCTCGGCTGTTATGACGCGCAATCTTTATACCTTGATTTTTAATTAAAGAATATAATATTGTAAGAGCGCCAAAGCAAGATTTATCACTTGCATTTACGCGGCGGCGGCGGCGGCGGCAGCGGGCCATAAAGAAGGGAATTTCGCCGCGCGGCTGCAGCGGCGGCAGCGGCAGCAGCAGCCCTTTCTCGGTCACAGTTTATGGACTCTCTCATCAGCGGTTTTCAACCGAGAAATTAATTTTTTTTCTTAATTAGCCGCTACTCGTTGCCTTTTATTATCGAGCGCCCTTTGCTCCCCTATGTTCTCGGGGCTTTTCTTTATTTTAGGCCAAAGAAGATAATAGAGGAGGAAGGTGGCCAGATTCTGTCAACACGCGTTTTATCTTTATTGAATATTAATTACGCTTATCGGCTTTAATTTGATAATGAGACTGAAAGGAGAAAAATTTATTGAATACGATAGCGCGCTATCGAATCACGATTCTTTGTTGGAGCTTTGAATTATTCATTTTTAAAATAGGAACATCGCAATTACGACAGTTGGCCGATTATTTTTTTGCCAAATCGCGGAAAAAATTAATAATTAGAAATAACAAAGGCGAGAGAATCTTCTGCCTCGAAACAGCTTAGTCACTGCAGAAGAGCTCATTTTTCAAGCCGCTCATTATTCGAAATTACAGTTAAAGTAAATGGCCGTTACATTATCAGTTTGCTTAACCTATTTCGAAAACCGATAAAGCCAATATTTAGCGTTCGCTCCGTCCCTCCGATAAATCGAGAAGAAAAAAAAAAAAAAAGTCGCGAAACGCATCGCGAAATAAAAAAAGATTCGCCGAGCCAAAACCAATCTCGGTCAACATAATCAAGACGGCCAGCTGAGTTAGCGGGTTGTAACTGTATCAAGTTGGCCGTGACATGACCGCGCATAAATCACTCCTGCGGCTCGCTCTCTCGGCCCAAAGCCGCCTGGTGGTACGCGATTATGTATATCCGACTCGCGCGGCCGAAAATTCTTCCGATGACGATTGCGCGATCGAGTAAAGCGCGACGATGCCGTATTATCAGTTGTGTTAGCGATAACGCCGAACGCGGCCCGATCTTTTTTTACTTTTAATTGCTTCCTTTGATAAGGTTTTAGTGAATTCTTTAAATTCGAAGATTCGACTGATAGGGGGAGGAGTAATAACAATAATAAAACGTGTTTGATTGTGAATCGTTGATTTTTAGATTACGACCGGCTGCCGAGAAGTTGATATTATTTATTCCGAGTAAGGATCAAGTTAAGTATTTTGGTAGAAATCCGAAATAGAAGTTGTTCTTAAAGTGGATCGTCGACTCAATCCTCGATAAGATAAAGCAAGGTATTATTTATAAAAGATTGAAAAAGATTCGAGCTCCGCATTCGTCTCCAAGTTATTAAAAGATTGTTAAAACAAATCGCTTAACGAGTCATCAACAAAGTGCCGAGAAAACTTCCCAAACTGCGGAGAAACCGGGTGCGCGATGATCAAATTACGCGTCGCTACATCGTACGCATTAGAGGGGGTCGGGGAGGGTAAAAAACGAAATTTCCGGGACGCGGCACGAGTGGATGACGCCTTTGGAGAAACAGAGAAGCCGAGCGCTCGGCAGCCAGATTCAATCACGATAATTCGCCGAAATGAAAGTTACCGAGGAATTTCATCCGGGGGTTGCGCTCTTACGCGCGCTCCAAGGGTGCCAATCTAATAACATCAATTGACTCCGGACGCGGTGTCGGAGCGAATGCTCGATTTGCGGACGGCGGCGGCTCTCTCGCCTTTCCGCTCGGCCGAGCCATGATTTCATTTATCATTTCGATAAAGCCGATCGATAAATTTTCCCTGCCTAATGTTTCAATTACGCGGAAGTGAATCACGCCGCCGAGAGAGAGAGAGTGGCGCGCGAAAAAATCATTTTTCAATTTCGGCCCCCGGCGGCCGGCTAAATATTCGTGTTTGCATTAGACGAATTTATTGACTGGAATATCGAAGGCAGTGTGTGCGCCTCGAGTTATCGGCGGCGGAGCGGCGCAAATTTATGAACTGCAATATATATTAACAAAGACTCGCGGCCGTATCGTTCGGCTCTCCTCGATACGCGATAAACTCGCCGGGCAGCGTTGGCGATTAAAGTTTATCTTATTAATTAGAACTAATTATTCAAAGAACAATGCAGCTGCTGAAAAAAAGGGGGGTTTCTAAATTCTAGCCTCGTTAATCATTGCGAACGCGAATGCTCTGATTTCGAGCGAAGCTATAATTATCTGGTATACTTTTTGCATACTTTATGACTTACGCGAGAGGCGGAGGAAGTTCTCGGGATAACGCGAGGGAGATATGTCATATTTTCATTCTGAAACTTCGCTCCATTCACGCGATTCCGAGGAAGGAATCGGTTTGAGCTCTTCCGTATCGCTCCAATTATTGCAGCGATACCACGTTGCAGATTTCGACGTTCGCGGCGCGTTTCCAAGCGCTGTTCAATAAAAATACCGATCTATGTTGAAGTACAGAAATATTTTTCGGAGCTCCGAAGGTACATCGAGTAGCCGCGGATAAATTAGAGCCGAAAATCCGGTCCATTCAAAGGATCGGGACTCGCCGCGGGCCGACCTTGCGTCAGTCGACGCTTGATACGCGATAAATCTCGGCTCTAACTCGGCAGCCGTGCGTCTTATTCGGTGCAGTTTCGCGTCTCGAAAATTCCCGGCGTCTCTCGCGCTTCTGCGCGCGAAATTTACGAGGGCGAAACAAAGCTGTGCGCGCGCCGCACTGAATCACGTCGCTCTCCTCTCTCTTCTCTCTCGTTTTTTTTTTTTTTCGAGGCGGCCGCAAGCTCGTTTTGCATCTTGATCTCTCTCGGAGCGGCGGCGGGCGAAGCGACGACGGGCAAAGCGAGAGTGCGAGTTGATCGCGGTCCAAGTAAAATATCTTTTACTTTATCGCCGCCCGCTCTCCTGCCTCTGTCTCGGGGCGCCTCCGCTAATTTTCTCTCGGCTCTCTTTTTTTTCCCTGTTTTTTTTCTTGTTTTTCTTTTTTCGACTCTCTCGAGCCGCTTTCCCACGTATAATACGCGCTCGTTAACAAAGCTCCGGCTCTTTTGTTGTCCGCCAGACCGCGTGCCTTTGATGACTGATCGGTGTAGGAGTGCGAGGAAGGACTAGAACAGCCTTTCTGTCATTAGCTTTATTCACGCCTGTCCTGGGGGGATGGATGGCTGCCGCGGCGATTAAGAGCTGCGAGTTTTTAAAAGGCGCTGCCGCGCGGAGAGAGAGAGGCGCTAATGAATGCATCGATGTCGGAAGTGCCTGTGTTTTTGGAAGTCAGCCCCGTGTGATTGATCTGAAAATAACCTTTTAAAGGGAGTTTTATGAATTTGTCGGCTAATTGAATTTTCGCTTGAATTCTCTTTCTTTTTTTTTTTTTTACTTTTTCTACGCGAGGAAAGTAAATTATGGCTGCTCCGTTGAAAGGCGAATCTGTGCCAAATATGATTACCTATTTTAATTAGAATTAAAAGGCAAATTTAAACTTTCTTAAGGCATTACGAATCTATTTCAAGAATCGAGGGATATCGTATTCCGTGATTTTCGCTTAATCCACTTTAGGAACTGACTAAACTAATTCGAGATTTAATCGATAGAGCGTTCGCCCGGCCTGTAGATTTTGAGGAGCCGTTACGTTATGCATGATACTTCAAAATAAATTGACAGAAAATTTCGGAGCGCTTCGTCGGCTTCCAAATGCATAGTTTAATTAAAGCTATTATGCACTTAGCTGCGATTTCGCCTAATCATCTTAAAATTATATAGCTTCTTTCCATTCGAATGTCATTAGTCTCGCCCCGTAATTAGATAAAAATGAGCTCATCGGGGCCCGGGATTTGATAAAGCCGAGAGTAATAATACGAATTGAATTGGCGCCTTAAAACCAATGAAACACTCGCACTCTCCTCTGATTAATAAAATCGGCGCTCTCCCGGCGCGGCTCCCCGAGGAATACACCGAAGTACTCTTAACGCTTTGCGCAGGGCGCTGTCCATTCAGGGATACATGTGCGCATAATGTGATTCTCCTGCTCGCATAAACGAAGCGTTTAAGTGTGCGACTCTCTCGCTCTCCCCGGTACCGGTCGGCGGCAGGGATTTGAAAGTTAATTTTCGGGGGAAGACCCGTCAGTCATCTCTCTCTCTCTCTCTTTCACCCCGGCTGGCTTTCGCTCTTTCTCACCCCAGAGGTATACGCAACGCCTATGCAGGCGCACCCTCTAGACCGTCGACATGTTGCTCGCAATGTCCGTGTGTGTGTGTGCGTGTGTGTATGCGGGGACACCGGCAGAGAGACAGAGAGAGAGAGAACGTGTTGTAGCGCGCTACGCATGGACGAATCGACCGAGTGCCAGATGGGTGACTGATGCGACCAGCAGAAACTCTACTATCCGTTATGCGTATGCATGTGCCTATATATGTAAGACGGCCTTGTAGCAGGAAAGCAAAGTAGTACCGTATTTGCGCTACTTATTGCCGCGATCGCCTTTGCTTCGAAATCCCGGCGGAAAATTCCTTCTCCCCTCGCGGTCTAGTCGATTTTCGCGTCTTGAGCATTCGTAGGAAAATTTTTGCAGTTCCTTTTTTATTTTTTTTATCGCCGAGCAATTAATCACTCGTGCGTAATAAAACGTCGAACCCCGCGGCTCCTCTGCGAAAGCGGAACAATCGCTCTCTCTATCTTTCTCTCGACGAGACATTAGGCGCGCGTGCGCTCGAGAAAAGCTGAACACGGAGCGCCGCGCCGCTGCCAGCAGGGGCACACACCAGCTAAAAAAAAGGCGTACCGAGGCATCCCCCTGCTCCGACACCTTTCGCGCCGCGCTACGAGGGCAGAGAGAGAGAGAGGGAGAGAGAGCGGATCGCTCTAGGTGCCCCTGGGGCGTACGCGAATAATGACGTAACAATGGCCGAAGGTCCCTGCGAAAGCACAACGAGAGATTGTGGGGGGGCCTCGGCGCTCTCGGGAGCCTCGGACGAGTGCGCGCCTATGGCGGCCTAATGCGATTACACGAGCAGCGCCCGACCCGGCAGTTCGCGGCACCAAACAGCCACTGACAGTCATCCGCGGTAACGATGTTTTCAAAAACAATATCCACGTGTCGGAGGAGGAAGGGGCCCAAAGGGCCGCGGTTTATTACGCTGGTGGTGGTTGCTGCGTGCACTTGTACCGCTGAAAGGAGAAGGCACCCTGTTGGTTTTTTGTTTTGTTTTCTGTTTTGCTTTCGGCTTTTTGAGGGCTGCCGAGCTCCGATGACGCTGATAGCGGCGGTTCACTTGATTTTATTAGGCGCTCAGTGAGCTTCAAGTGTATCTCGATTAATTAGAGCTGGGAAGTTCAACGAGACGTGTAATGCAATTTTGGCGATGATTTTATTTGGAATAATACTTGACTGATTTGTCTGTTCTTCTTGATGATTATTTATAGGCAGCTTGCTAAAAGTAAAACTTTATTACATTCTTTTATAAATATTTAAACTAGACGAAGCAGTAAAGTCTTCAAATTGTAGCAAATTCTATTACCGTGCTATCCGAATATCTTTCTAACCAGCCTTTTACATCAAGAGGTTACAGAAAAGAAGCACTCAGCAATTTCCCCTAATTGAATGATAATTTTAAATAGAAATCGTAACTCCGAGACTCGCAGAGGTAAAAAAGTGCGCCGGAGAAAAACGGCTGGCGTTCCTTTGCATCGCTTAAAAATTAAAAGCCCGCCGAGCCATTACCTTCTCGTTATCATCTTTAATTCCTAAAGGCGCGATATACATCTCCCGGTAATCCGTTTCTTTCTCAGCGCGCTCTCCTCGGGATTAATTAAATTCCCTCCTAGGCGTTTGCGCTTTATAACAAACGACACGCGCCGGTCTCTTTTTGCATTATGTAGGCCGCCGCGCCGGTGTAGTTTCTCGAGAGGCACTCGACCGGCGTTCGCAGGGAAACGATCGCGGCTCCGGCCGCTTGGAAAATCTCTCTCTCTCCTCTCCTTGGCTATACATTGGTATTTGGGAACGATTATTCACGAGCTCCGCGCGGCGGCGCGCTGCTCCGGGATCCGATATAGCCGAAGCAGGTATATAAGCGCGTTGTTGTCAGGCCAGAAGGACCCGGACGAGAGGCACTCGTTTCACGCCCTATCTAATCGCGGCGGGCTAGTGTACTTTATACACACATCGGGATAATCAAACAATCAGCGCGCCAGCCAAAGTACTTCCGGCCATTGTCGATGGGCCTCCTTAAGAGGGCCAAAATTGTTATTGTCCCCTCTCTCTGTCTCTCTTGGTTTCCGATGCCTTAACAACTTTGGCGTCACGGCGAAAATGACGTTAACTATCGCCCATCGGCTATTTTTAGAAAAATTAACCAGATTGGGGATTGAATTTCGCCAGATTTTTCGATAAAGGAGCTTTTACACTTATTTTTTTAATACAGCAAAGTCTCTCTCGTTCTTTCGGTCGGGGCGAGAGAACGCGCTGCGTTCGGTCGTTGCTAGTTAATTTTAAACAGAGACGTTTAATCGATTTGGCTCCGGTGCCTTCGTAGTGTTCTAATAATATCCGCGCGGCCGCGAGCACGCAATAGAAGGATGAGAGGAGCCCCGACGCCCGGCCCTTTTCACTTTCTAGCTAGCACGCGAAGTCAACCTTGGAAGATCCTCGCTCGTCTGGCACACTGACAGATTGCCGAAGTTTGCCCAATTCCGCGATCGGCTTTAACGGGCTCAATTTTAATAGATCCAACTTTCCACCGAGAACTAGCCTTCGGCTTAGTTTCGATAAATATTTCTGCAGGCTAATACTGCTTATCAACGCCAACGGCTACGCATCCGCTAGACGAAAGTTGTAGTCCTCCCGAGGGGCGATAGAGTCGCGCCCCGCACCTATTATAAAAAAAAACCGGCAAAAGTTGCGCGCCTACCTTCGAGCGACGAACGTGTGCGCGCAGCTCCTTCTCATTCGGGGACAAAGGAAAATGGGTTTCGCGGCTCGCGTGACGAGGAAAGTCTGACGGTTTAACGCACGACTCGCATGCCTTCTCTATTTCGCCGCGGCGATGTAATTAGAAAAAGGGTTATATGCCCGAGCCTAAAAACGTCGGCCGCTTCGCCTCCGCGCGGCGAGGCTCGCGGAGAGGCTTTTATTGCTCGTGTCTTCGTGCTGCCGTCACGAGCGCGGGAAACACAACGCCGCGACGAGAGCGTTTATAGTAATGAAGCTCTTTTCGAATCGCTCCTCGGCGTCTCGGGGATATATACATATATATGTATTTTCTAACGGTACACAACTCGGCGAGGTTAAGTGCTCGATGTTAATTAAAATATCGGATTCAATTCAATCCGATACGGGATTTCACAAAACGGCGCGCGGCTAATCAATGCGAGCGAACACAACAATGAACGACGAGGCGCAACGTTCACAAAAGCTTATCTCTGCACTCTCGCGTTCCATTGGCAGAAGCGTGAGAGATGCGGTTTCAAATGCGCGGTTTGATCTTGGGGCCCCCGATGCAACAATGGGATCCGCAGCGGTCGGAGGGGGTTGGTCGCAGACCTTGTAAAATGCACAATATCATCAAATTTCATTATAGATATAATGACGCTCGCCTTAATTCGGCCCTCTCCGCATTATGGAACCCTCGAGCGATCTCCCAGGGGGTCATCGCGGCTAGAGTTTCACTTTCCGAGCCCGGGGTTTTTATTCGTTCGCTCCCGGCGGCGCGGCGGCGGGCCACGCGAGAGAGAGAGAGAGAGAGAGAAAAAAAAACCGCCGCCGCTATTATTTTCTCCTCCTTTGCCCATTTTAATTAGCATTGCGTTCGTCATTTTCGTGGTCGCCTTTGACTTACGACCTTTCGCACGCGCCAAGCCCCGCTTTTAGCCGCGATAATTTTAATGAAAAGTTTGGTTAATACAGTATATAGTAAACCGACAGCGGCGCTCCTTGCGCACCATATACGAGAATTTGGCAGGCCGGCGCTCGGCGGCGGCAGACTGCGTATGAATAATCGCGGCGAAGGAATCTCGCGTTCATGGTCAGCGCGGCCGCGCGGGCTCCGATGGGGGATATCGGGATATCGCGGTGCGCGCGAGGCGCATGAATTTGTCACCGGTGGCCGGCCGCGGCGGCGGCGTTTATACAGCCAATTTGTTTCGCTGCGGCCTACTGGACTAATACTGTAGCAGCGGCCACCGCCGTTCCCCGGCGAACTTTGAGGTCGCGCGAAAAAATGACCAGAGCGAGAGAGAGAGGGAGAACGCCGCCTCCCTCTAGGCCCTTTATCGAATTTATCAGCAGTCGTTAGCTGCACTCTATTGCATTACGCGACGGCGAAAGACGCGCGCGCGCCTGCACTTGACAGCTCTTGACGGCGTAATGATTGTGTTGACTTTCTTGAGAGATATATTGTTTTATTGCGGCCCCGAGCGCTCTTTATGTAACGGCAAATTATTTTAATCGTTCGCCGGGGGAAAGACGCTTTCTAGGCTCACGAGTAACCCGGGGACAAAGGCAGGGATCCTTAGTCCTTGTTATTAAACATTACTCGAAGCAAAGGAGCTTAAGTTTAAAATATTGCTGTTAAACAAACGGAGCTTATTTAAAAAAAAAAAAAAAGAAACTAAAATAGCCCTTGCATTAAGAAGGTCGGTAAACAAAGCGGATTCTCCCGGGCGCCGCTTCTTTGTAAAGTTTCGAAGCTGGGAGGGGCGAGCGAGAAAATCTCCAGTCAGCTGCTTTCCTTTCGCGCAGATTCAGCTCTCTCTCCACGGGCGGAGCCGCCTGCGATCTCTGCGGGCGCAACCCCACGACGGTCGACAAAAAGAATGGAAAGGAAAAAAGTCCCTCGCCGCCGTTTAAATTGATTCAGCTCGGTTTTTCCGGCTCAGGTAGTAGCTTCTGCCGCCGCTGCCGCCGCTGCCGCTGCTCGATGCCCGGGTGTTTACACGCGTCTGCATATATACAGCGAGTGCGCCGATGCTAAAGTTGGCGAGTACTCGTGCTTTTTCAACCAGAAACCCGCGGCGGGAACGTGTATATACATCTCTCGGGGGGTCGCCACTCCGCGCAAACAGATCCGCGAGCCGTCCGTCCTTCATTCCCGCGGCTGCGGCGCAGGCTTTCTTTATTGCCCGGCACTATCGGGCAAAGATGTTTAACGTTCGAGGATAATATTTACTCGGGCGCGTGCAGCACCCGGGGAGTCTGGCCGCGGCTGCTGCTGCTGCCGCTGCAGCTTCCCAACTTCCGACGGCGCGTGAAACCGGCGCATTACGCATTCGGACAGCAGCAGCAGCAGCTACGCCGAGTGGCCGCGTGTTTAAGGGGGAGAGCTCGTTTTATATTTTAATCGCTCCGTTTCGTCGTTCCTATTGCGTCGGTTTTTACATTCTTGTTGGGCCCTTCGCGAGCACTTCTCGCCTCTTGGCGTTTACGATGTCTTATACCGGCAATTCGGCCGAGAGGTATACTTTACGTTTGAGCTTTGATACTTTTTTTTTTTCTTTGTACGAGCTTCCTACATTGTTTCGACATGAAGGATTGGCTAATTAATTGTGCTTAAGCACATTTTACGTTAAAGATATGTGAAACGTACTAGTTCGATTAATTCCGCCTTACAAATTTATTTTGTAATCTGACTTATTTATGACAGGTATAAAATAAAATAAGAAACTTTTATCGGTATTTAAACTATAAATCAAACTATTTTAAAATGCTTTTTAAAGCCCTAATTTTTAGATGAAAATCGTTAAGCTAAAACTCGTAAAGCACTGCGCCGATTAAAAATTAAAATGTTTGCTTTTCCAACTCGTAAATATTGCGTAAAATAAATCATTATCCTCAATACTCTTATTAAAGTAAACGGTCAGCTGTCCGCGGCTCCAGCCTGGCCTGCACCTGCATATGTATATATATTTTATTTAAATAAGTTGCACAAATATACCGCCAGCACTCTCGCGCCCTCTCGTTTCATCGGCCTTAAAATAACATACATCAGCGTTTGACGCGCGCATCTTTTTTTTTCGACGCCCCGACCAGGTGGGGTCGCGGACAACCTGTCGAAGTAGTGACATCATCCTACGCCTCCTAGGAACACACAAATACACGCACACGAAAGGAGAGCGAGGAGTGCAAGTAGAGGGTCGCCGAGAGCTCGAGGTGCGCGCCTGTGCCTAGCTTACCGAGGGACAATTACCCGGCGTGACTTGCAAGACACACCCCATAGAGTTCCTTCTCCCTTTAGCCTTTCCCCGCGCTGCTTTCTCTCCTATAAATATATTCGCCTCGTGCTTCCATAATACGCCGGGGCTCTTTATTGTACCCGCGGTGTATTTTTTTTTTTTTTTCGTTGTTAAATTTTTCCGCGCTCCCGGGCGCGCGCTACTCCGTTTTCCACTTATCATTCCCGTGAGCGCTGCTCGATGTTCCGGTCAATAGTTCGAAAGAGCTCGATATGACGGGGCGCTTATCGATTTTGAGTGAAACTCGATCGGCGTGCTCCTCTCCTTCTTTTTTTTCCGCGCTCGTGACGACGGAAAAATATTTTCTCCGCCGATGTGAATGCGCCTGGGTCGAGTTGTGTTTTTGAATTGCTTTGCGAGAAAAGCAAAGGGTGCATTAACGCGCGGTAATTTTTCAGCGCTCGAATCGCGTCTTTGCGGAAAGACGGAAGAAAGACTCGCGCGCGGTGACGACTACATCTCTCGGAAAGCTCGTATTTTAAGAAAACACCGTGGCGAGTGTAATTTTAATCAAAGCAATTTGTCCGCAGATCACCGACTAAATGTATCCTCGGAGGCTTCTAAAAAAAAACGTCCAATCTCTTAAGAATAACGACTGCCGAGAAATACACTCGAGCCGCGATCGCTTCACTCGCGGACTTTAAAACATTTACAAGGCAAGGCGCGCAGTCGCGCTAAACGATACAATTAATAATTTGTCCCGCCGGCAATCAATATTTCGATCTCTCGCGCAGCGTTTTCCGAGCGGAGCGGTGCAGCCTCGGAAACGAGGCGAACGACGCATTAAAAAAAAAAAAGAAAGAAAGAGAGGAAGGAGAGGGGGGAGAGGGAGAGAGAGAGAAGGCACGCGAGATACTTCGCGCGTGGATCGAGAAACGAGCTATCGTAAAGTTTATCGCCGAATAGAGCCTCGGAGTCCGAGGCTGTCAGGGATTGTCGAAATAGCAGATCTTTATGTCACTTTTATAGCCGAGTAAACTCGCTTCCACGCTGCCGCGTGCATTACGAGCGCGCCGTGCCTTCTCTCTTCCTTTTTTCCTCTCTCTCTCTCTCTCTCGGTCATTCTGTCCCCCGTGAGTTTTACTCTTTCGCTCCTCTCTCTCTCTCGTAGCAAGATGCTTTCCCTCTCCTCCTTTTTTTTTCCTCGTAAGCGCGCCGAGAGCATCTGCCGGCGAGGTATTTCGAAAATTTCGTCGGCCCCGTACACTCTCCGCTTTTCCGGCCCCGCGGGGACGACGGACACATGGCGCCCAAATGCTTCGCAGGAGAAAGACTTTTACCACGCGGGGGGCCCACGTGCTCCAGAATTCTCGGCCTCCACCTTGTGGAGCTGCCCGTGGACCGTATTTACCCGTACTTCCTCTCGGTCCGATTTCAAAAAACTTCTCGAAATTCACTCGATACCGGAGTGCTTCGCGAGGTTTGCTTATGGCTCGGAATTATCGGTTAACCGTGGAGAGACTGTCCGAGCGGAAACGAGTTTGATTTTTCTGAAAGTCCATAATTTTTCGAGCGCCGACTTACGAAAGACACAAGGCGATCGATAACATTCTATCGAGCGAACGTATATACGTATATATCCGCGAGTACGCACAATCAGCCTCGGGAATAAAAGAAAAAGCTTTTAATGACTACAGCTTTCCTAGATAAAAGATAGGCGCGGGTAGATGTTTCGATAAAACCCGACAAATACCCTCGTATGCAAAGTGGTGTGCCGAGGAGAAAACCAGAGCCGCTCGTCAAACCAGATCGTTAGCGACGAAGCCCCCAAGTGCGTCGGCTCGCTCCATATTTTTCGGGAGGCCGCGCCGCACGGTATCCGCGCGTTCTTAAACGCGCGCCAATTGGTTTCGGGGCTGAGAGGCGCGGAAAGGCTTAAAGAGCAGGCCGGACAATTCAAAGGCGGGAAATGAGCCTCGCGTATACGAGAGTCGGGGAAACCCGATTAGAGGTAACGCGATTCGTCGTAAACGGGATTAGCGGCGGCGGCGGCGTTTCGGGCGGGAAAGTTAATTAGGCTCGTTTTGCCCATTCGTCTCGAGCGATTGCGCTTAAGGAATGCGCGTATGTATATGCGGCGCGGAGCGCTCGTTTGTCGGATTTTACGGCCTCGCGCGCTTTGCACGAACGTGGCGTACAACGTTGCGATGGTATAATATACCGGGCCGGGATTATTTAGTGCATTTTATACGCTCGATTAAGTTTTACTTTATAATTCCGCCTTTGGAGAAATACCCGGGAGAGCCGCTCCGCGGGAGCTCGAGGATTATTCGAGGAATTATAAATTATTTGCGCATGCGTCACGAGCGGCTCGAAGCGCTCGTTTCTGTGTGTGCTTCGAAAGTGACGAATGCCGCGTCTCCGCGGCGAGAATATTGTTTAGCTGAGCTTTTAACGTTTTATCGTAGTGCTTTAATGGAAGCGAAAGATATTTTACGGGAAAAAATTTAAATTATGATTTGATAACGCCTATTAGGGATATGGACTAATTATAATTGCTTTTTGTAATAAAAGTAATGCGAATGCGATTCTGGAAAAAAAAAATTACGTTTTGCGCAATAAATATTTATGTTACGGGGTTATTATAAATCCATTACAGCACACACATTGTGCGTTAGCGATAGAGAGAAAAAAAAAAGAAGCGGTCTAAAGCAGTTGGCAATAATTTCCGAGCCGCTGGCTTTTTATATATGAATTTTCCCTCGCGCAATCAAAGAGCGACTCTCTCGCGCGCGCGCACAAAAGGTTCGGCCTATATCAAACGGTGAACTATGCGCGGAAACACGCGGAATTACGCGAGCCAAAGAAGCAAGAGCGCTTGAGAGTTCGTTACGATAATCGTTCTGGCAGGTGGTCGGGGCTTTCATTAAAATCTCGTTAAGCGATGCGCCTCTCTATATAAACGCCTCTTCTGCAATGACGCGCCGTGGACTATATAACTGTAACGTCTCTCTTAATTCCGCGCGGCGGCGGCGGCGCGCGTTCACCCCCTTTTTAACGGTTCGACTCGCGGCAGAAATGTGACAGTAAAGTCCATCCTTCGGCTAATTACCGGCCGATGAATTTGTCGATCGCCGAGCGAGTACATAAGTAACGAGTTTCGCTCGTCGTCTTTAACTGCTCTTTGTAAGGGGCACTTGCTTCCATCAATTGCTTCTTTCGCAATAAACTTAACCTTAAGATCGGCTTTTCGCTCTCCTTTTAACGAAGATTATCTGTCGGCTGTAAAAAAACGCGGTAAAAAAAAGTGCTTTGGAATTCTAATCCCCTCTCGTATATTGCCGTCCGAGCAGCTCTCTATTTCTTTCGATAAAATTTGTTGAACAAGGTGGGGCAAAAAAAAATTTAGCGCGCTTTACGGCATCGGCGAAATAATGTCCCTCGTAAAACAGGCGTCTCTTTAACTGGAAGCAGAGTTTTGACAAAAGTCAAAGAAACTTTAGTCCACAATAAATCGCGGAGCGCCCGAGGACACTCGTCATAAAAGTTCCGGATCTCCCGCGACGCTACAAAGTGCGACTCGACGCGTGATTACGTCGAGCTCTGAAAAAAAGCCTGGAATTTCAAACTCCCTCCTTCTCTCTCTTTCCTCCTCTCTCTCATGCTAATGCGACAAATCAATTTGAGTTTACAGCGCGCTGTAAACGTTTACAAGACGGACAGGTGTATGAGGGATTTCGTGCACGTGCCACTCGTAAACGGCCAGGGCCCTCCTTCTCTTTTATATATAACCCGAGCTCCGCTCGCTCCTGCTATACCCACTGGCGTATACACGTCGCTCCGCCACCGCTGACTTCCGCGAGGAATGCGGTTTTTTTCATTGCCCACCTTTTTAATAAGGCGCCCGTCGGTTTGTTTTGCCTCTGCGGCTTATACACACATTTTCGCTCTCTTCTCTCGCGGTGAATTATACGACTTTTCGCCTTTCCTAATTGATAGCGTATCTCGGGGACAGAAATAAAAATAAAATAAAAAAAAATAAAATAGAGCTGTTTTTTCCGTCCTCTGCGTTGTCGTCGTCGATGAGGCGCGCCGCCGCCGCCACCGACGACGACGACGGTGAATCACTCGCTCGGAATCGAAGCGTCGCCGGCCGCAATAATTTTCCGGCGGGGGATTAGGAGGCCGATGACGCGTTGTTTAAGGAGCGACGCCAAAGCGCCGAAGTCGATGACGTCGACGAGAGCGCGCGCGGCTCTCTCGACTGGCGCGACGTTGCACCGCGCCGTTTGTAATCAGGGGGGGAGGTTCGAACTTTTTTTTTTCTCTGTTCTTTTCGACAAATAAATTTTTTACAACGAGAGCTCGCGCTCTATCGTCGCTGGCGCTATTGTTGCGTTTGCTCGCGGATTAGCAGCTGTTGCAACCGTATTTACGGCGAGGATCTCTATGTCGCGAGCACGAGCGCGCCGCCGAAGATAAGGAATATTGCGCAAGAGCTCGCGGAGCTGATGCTGCGCTCTTGCAGCGGCGGGGAAGGCAGCCTAAATTGGCGATGCCTGATTTGGTGCGGGACTTTGGGAAGCTTTCGAATAAGAAAATTATTGTTTATTTTTAAAGTTGTTTTTAACTTTTATGTTAGTTATAAATTTACCTTTCGCCTTTAGCACGCTTTTTAACAATTCTCGGGATTTAATCTTTAATTTAAAGATATCTGGAAAGGGTTACTCCTTGAGTTGGGAGTCATGCAAACAGGAACTCAAACATCCTGCCGTAAAAGAGATAAAAAAAATGGGTAAATAAGTCGCGCCGCGCTCTTTCGCGGTAGGAAGTCTCGTATACACAGAAAACACGCGCAATAATAATAGAAAAAGACACGCGAAGCTGGAAAATCTTGAATTTTACGCGCTTCTATCATCCTCTACTCGGCTATTTATAGCTACATTCACCGAATAGGCACATTAGGCTATAAACATTATGTAAATTCGTGTAGCGCTCGGCAGCGTTAATTGATTTTCGATATCGATCTCCCACGAGCGATGCATAAAAACCCGATGACATCAGTGATTTAAGATTATGGAAAAGCACGATAGTTATTGCATCGAATTATTGGCTTTGCGCGTAATTGTAATCGTTAGAAAAAAAAGGGAAGATTGCAAGCGCGCTGTCGGTACAAAAAAAAAACACAATTTCTTCGAGAATAGATTCGACGACAGTTTAATTCGAAGAAGAAAAAAATCTAAACGCGTATATTCGCGCTTAATAAAGTTTACATAAATTATTCTTTGTGTTCGAGAGATCGGGAAAAAAAAAATGTTTTAAAATAGAGTTGATTGAATCAGCACTAAAATTTAAGTGCACCATCTATAAAATTTATCTCCGTTCATTGAAACTTGAGAAATACTTACCGCGGACAGAATGAATTATTTCCCCGCAGGAAAACGTATAGCCAGAGGTAACGAAGCGGTAATAAGAAAATAGTATGTTGCGTTATAAAAGTATTAAGTGTCAATGAGCAACGGTTCGTTAGGCCTAGAAAAGTCGTGCAGGGTTCGCTCTCGGAGAAGGAAATAAAAAGGGAGAGAGAGAGAGAGAGAGAGAGAGCGAGGCCCACATGCACGAGCGCTTATACACACAGAGGAGGAAAAAAAAAGGAACAGAGCTTTTTCGAAGCAGCTGCAAAGTCGCGCGCGGAAGGTCGAAAAAAGGAAGGGAGCGAGATAGAAAAAGAGAGTAGCACAAAGAAGGGAGAAGAGGCAAAAGTCGCTCGGCACTCGTCAGGAACGTAAGCAAGAGAGAGAGCAAAGGCTCTCTCCTTCCCTTCGGTGTATATCGCGTCTCGCATGCGTGCTTGAAAAAGGCCCTGAAATCACCTCGAGAGATTCGCTACCCTCATTAAACAAACAAGCCGCGCGCGCGCACAAGCCAAATGCACGCGAGAAACGCATCGAGCGCCAGCAATATAACGCGGCCGGGGGAAAAGCGCGTCGTTCGCGCTCCTTTTGCATAATGCGCTTTAATACGCAGCGGCTGGAAAACTTGCCGATGCCGCTGCTTAAATGCTTCATGCCGATTAGCTTTGGCGGAAGGAGGCTCCCGAGAGAAGATTCGCGCCTTAATGACGAGTCTCGCCGTGATTTTTGCCTCCTCTCTCAGATGCGTAGCCGCGTAGAGTTTATTTCCGTTTAACGGCGAGGATATTTTTTTCAATGGAAAAACATTGGAAAATCCGCTGAAACGAGAGTTTAATGCGCCGCGAGCGATACGAGCCGAAGGAGCAGCGAGGCCGGTCAGCTGACGGTGATGGTAAAAAGCGCGAAGCACACAAGCGTAATCGATTTAAGTATGCATAAAATTCGCCGCCGCGCAAAAAGCCCGGCCATCACGACAAATTAGAAAGGGCCTCCCCCTCGCGGCCGTTAAGCAGTTTCTTTCGCTCCTTTCGGCGCGCTGCCCGTAGGCGGGAAAAAGCGCGCGCGCGGGTTAGGGCGACTTCCGCGTGCGCCTCTCTCTGTCTCTCTCGCGTGCGTATATATACGTATATACGTGGGCACGTCACATTAGGCTCGTTTTCCACGAGCGCCTTTACACGCACGGTAATTACAATAATAACAGGCTCCCGTGTTCGCCCTCTCTCTCTCTCGCTCTCTCTTACGGGCCGCTTCTTCCGAGACGTTTTCTGAAATTGATTTAACATATTCATTAGACTATGCAAATGCGCCCGACTGCGATGCGTGTGCGTATATGCATGAGCGTACTTGGGATTTCGAATGCTCTCCGTCCGCCTTTGCGTGGGAGTGCGCGCCGGTTATAACGTTATATCTCGAGTGTTCAATTGGCTCCGTATCTGAAATGCTCCCGCTTGAAAAGTAATAAATGCTTTCATGTTGCCTGCATGCGAAATCAATCGGCATTCCCATTCGCCCCGTTTATTACGTGCAATGAGAGAGGAGCGCTGCATTTTCGGCGGAGAAAATGTGCTCCCTTTATTCTTGGATTCTATAAATAATGCAGAGCGTCCATATGCAATTAGACGGCGTAATTCTCTTAGCGACGCATCGTCTAACGGCGCATCCTTCGCGTGCGAGCACAAAAAGCCCCGCTGGGTCGAGGAGCTGCCTATTTCCAAATAAACGCCAGTTGTCACTGGTAGCGTTAAAAAATGCATTTCCGAATTGCGGGGTGGAAAACGTGGCGGCGGGCGCGCGCGCGCGCGCGACGACGCCGACGACGACGACCCCGAGCCCGGCCGGAAGTGAGCTGTTACGGTTCGATAGAAACGCAAACAACGCAGGAAAAAAGCGGGAAGAGAGCCGAGGTGGTAGGGAGGAAAAAGCTGAAAAAGAGAGGAGCGTGGCGAGCGCAATGCCGCTCGCCGTGTCACTCCTGGCGCAAGAAAACCAACTAGTCGGAACGACGCGAGGCGGGGTGTAACCCTTTGGCTTGTGGACTTCGAGGGCGGGAGGTCATTATTTTTTGTTTAGCTTGGGAACCGTGTTTAAGCTGAACTTTAGCCCGAAATTAAGCGTTTACAAGACTAAACGCGTAATTGCTATCCGTTAAAAGGGCATTTTTTTTAAATTTTGGGAGCAGCAGTGTTTTTTTGTGAATCCACAATTTATTTAAAGCAAGCCATTTCGCCTAACCGTAATGGCATGCAATATGCAAATGCCTAGGATATACCTTACAATTTTCGTAACGAAATCTTTCGAAGCGAGAGCGGCAGTCGAGCCTCCCGATACGGGCGAACTCTCGTTCGACTGAGCGGCGCGTATATACATCGAGAGCGTCGTCTCTGCGAATTACACGTACTTGCGCAACTCACGCGAGCGTCGTGCTCTGACACGATTTTAAATTGAACGACATCGCCGTATCGACGTGAGACGAATTCGTATAAATAAAACGGCTGCGCCTCGCGTGGGAGGTACTCGAGCACCGTAACAGCGTTATGTCGACGTCGACGAGATTTAACGGGTGTACCTTCATTATCAATCGGTTTCTCTTCCGCGGCCGATCTCGTAGCCTGTTAAGATTCTTTCTTTAATCATCGGGAGAGACTGCAGCGACTATTAATTAAGGGGGCAATTAAATCGAAGTATTTCGTATAATCGGCAAGCGCGTCGAAAATTCATAAGCACACCGGAGCTAGAGGATCAATAAAATGTAGGCCTTCCCCGCTCTTGCGTTTACGCGCGCAATCTCGAGAAATAGTGTGATCAAGAGAAGTTTATCTCTAATTAAATTAACAGCGAGTATGTAAGCAACGTTAAGTGCCTCTTCAGCCGAGGCGAAGTTATAGCATTTTTTTTTTTCTTTTTTGTTGCAAGCCGTCCGTCTGCGCCGGCGGTAAGTAGGCGAATGCGCGTGCTGTGCGTAACGTCTGAGAAACTCCAGTTATCCGAGAGTTTCAATTCCTGCGTATACATCGCGTCTACTGTTGTAGCTTTTATAGACGCGCTTTACCGGAAGTGCGTTGAATAACGTTACCGCAGCGGATCGCGGAGCGTTCACCGTATACAGAAAACGCTATTCGCCGAGGCGAAGGAGAAAAATTCGGCTCTCCATTATTAATAGTGTGAAAGTTAAAAGTTAATGCGTAGCCCGAAGTTATTTTCTCTGCGTGCGAGGAAGTAATAATCGGGTAGCATGCGAGTGCATTTACTCAGACGTATGAACTTATAGCCGCTCTTCTTTTTGTAGCTTCTGAAAAGGCGTGTATACGTATGTGTATGTATGTGTGTGTGTGCGCGCGCGCCGCGCGGGGAGAGAGATGGTCATTGGTTGCGCCGATGGTTAGTGGCGTGTCAGCCATTACCGCTTTTAATTAGATTTTCACACGCGCGGCGGCGGCGGCTGCGGGGGCTCCCTTTTCTGCGCTCACGCACCTCGGCCGTGCTCGGTCATTCTTTTCCGAGAGCGCTTGTCATTTTTCTTATTTCGCCGAGTCTTTCTCTAAGCGCGAAGATATTAATTATCGGTACTGTAATATATTTTATTCTCCGCCGCGGCGCAGATATAATTTCCGCCTCGAAAAGTGAAGAATCTCGGGAGAGGCTATCCCCAGTTGTCGAGCAGATGTTACCAAAGTCAGAATCAGGGCAGAGAGGCAGAGGAAAAAAAATTTTATTTAATAAGCGCCCATTCAAAATCATTTAAGCCGGGCCTCTCCCGCCACGGGCCTCCGCGCCATTCTCTCCCATCACCCGACTTCGCAAAGAAGCTAAGCAGCGATTCCTGCCCCCAATATATCCCGAAGCAGCTCCAGGTGCTTGAACTCGGGGATTTTTCGAGAAAGAGAGCGTCGCCGCGTCGCTACGCGCAGAGCACACCGACGCCGAGAGTCGAGAGGCGAGAGAGCGGCGGCGGCGGCGGCGGTGGCCTCGCTTTTGCAGCCTTCAGACGCGACGTTCAATAACCGGAAGCGCCATCACTCGACACATCCGCCCAACCGTCTGCGTGCGCTGCCACTGCCGCTGCCGCTGCTGCGTCCCCTAATATTCCGTCTCGCTCATTGGCGCGCGCTCTCGTTTTAACACATGTGAGGCGAGAGCGCGCGCGCGCGAGCAAGCAGAGCGGAGCGACTGATGCTGGGCCCGAGGAGTGGAAGCGTCAATGACACGCGGTCACTGGGTTATTCGGATTCTTCCGTTCGAGCGACTCTCGGAGGACCCGAGGAGTGCAGGCTTTGATGTTTTCAATGACGAGCTGATTCGAAAAGCCGATCGCTGTTTTGGTACTTGCGAACCAATTTACGGTGACTCGGCATTATCGTTATCTCGGCATTAGTAAATAATCGGACTCCGATAAATGTATATACATTATCGATCGATGCGCTACACCTTTGATTTCGGCTCGTCGCTCGATCGAGCCGAGAGATCGGCACTCTCGGCAGTGTCCGAAATAAAAATATTTATCAGTCTCCGGCCGAAAATAATAAAAGCGCCTTTACGCGCTTCAGAAATTCATTTTACAAAGTGCGCATCCAGCCCCGAATAAGAACTATATCGTAAAACGCGTAGGCTCGGGGAATGAAAACGAAATCTGCAGAGCTCCGCGCCGAGCGAAGCACCGGGAGCGGCGCGGCGCGGCTCTCCTCTCCTCCAAGATGAAAGCACGAAATCGCGAGATAACGCGCTCGGCCCCGTTAAAGCTTTTGATGCCCTCCCCGCCGCGCCCGTTGGTACATAAACGACGCGAGCACGCACGCAGGCAGGCACTCTCCGCCCGGCGCTCCACCGGCCAAAGGGCAAGAGAGCGCGCGATCGGCGCGCGGAACATATAACGCTCCGCCTCGCGGAAACGGACTCGTCCGATACCTGTTGGGGGCCGGATTTTACGGCCGGCGCGATTTTAAGGCTCGCGAGCGTCGTAAAGCCTCTCTCCGTTATTTGACTCCTCGGCAGTGCAGGAGCAGCGGCAGCTGCGTTATCTCGAAATCGTCACCGGTCAGCTTTCCGCCGTCGCGCCCTGAGATATTTCTCCATGTGGAGCAGAGAATCAATTTCCTATACACCGGGAGGCAAGGCGACGGCGCTCGGATCTTATCTGCCACCTTTTTTTTTTTTAATTTCTTCAGCGAGGAATTTTCGCGCGCGGAAACGCCTTATCGAGCGGCGAGGTGCGTCGCCGGGAAGTGCGAATCGTTACCTTGTAGCCGAGGCAGATTATCGCGCCGACGATCTCGCGCCGAGATAAGAGGCGCCGCGCCGCGTTGATATTGTTTTAATATTATCTTATTTGCCGGGGGCTAAGATTCGCTAGGCTCCGAAATCGTTCCTGGAACTCACGTGCGTCTTTGAGGAAAGCGCTTTGCTACTAAAGCTTCGGGAGCTTTATAGTGGCATAAATTGCGCTGTTCTTTGCGGAACGTTCGTATAGTAAATGCGGTCGCGGGGCGAGAGTTTTTTTTTGTTCCGTGTATAGGCTGGAACCGGGAAATAAGGAATAATTTGTTTAATTGTAAGGAAGAAAGGAAATAACTCGAAACGATTTGATAACGCAATAATAATGCCAAACTTTACTCGGCTTAATGACGAAAATGAACTCGCTATCCGATGAATTTCGCTCTAATTGGGGCATAAAATTTACTCGAAACGCGCAAGCAGCAGCAGCAGCAGCAGCAGCCTTTTCCACTTGGCGAGATTTAAAGTCTGATAAAAATTACTTTACTGTACTCTCGCGTATAACGCCGCCTCGCCGCACAAACCGGGGCCACTTAAATCTCAAATCCCGAGTATATCTCGCTAAATGGGATTGCGACGTAACTGTACTTTCCGTCGTTCGCGTAAAATTGTAAACGTACCGGATTCGCCGTGCGTATACTCTACCCTTCATTTAATTAGGTCCGCGCGCGCGACAAAATCATAAACATAATCGTCGCGTGACAATTATTTCGCGAGAGATGCCCCCGTTAGTCCCGGGGACTGGCATAAAATTGCCGCTTTCGTTGTGCACGTCACCATTGAGAAAATCAGATTCGCTAAAAACGAACGTGAAACGTATAAAAAAAAAAAAAAAAGGAGGCAGTGGCCCAGTTTTATCTCTTTAGGAATGTCCAGTAATTAAGATACGCCGCACTCAAAGGAACGACGTGCTCTCGCAGGTTTTATGATCGCTGTTTACACGCTATTCGCGATGGCTTTCTGATTAATTTTAATAACTGCGAAGAAGCCACATCAATCTTATCTCGCGGTTATGAGTTTTAACCTCGCGCTGATATTTTAATTTCAGCAACTGCCCGTATCGGCCGCCGACTATAGTATTCTCTTCTCGTAAAACTTTATCGGCTCTTTCGGCCATAATATATTCTTTGATATTGCACAAATAATCCGCGGGAATACACTTTGTACCGAGGAGAGTCTGAAAAATCCAAGGGTCGGTCAACGGGAGGATAATATTAGCGCCACGTGCGAGACGTTGCGTGTTCGGAATGACGGACGCGACGCGCGGCTTCGCAATCGCTTCCTTCTTGTTTTTTCCGCTCCCTCCCATCCTCCTTCGCCGCTTTTAACAGCCTCGGTGCATCTATCGATTTTTCCAGATGTCTCGGGGCGCTTTCTTCGTCCGTTCGTCGGACGACTCCGAGAATTAATCGACCGTCTCTCTCTCTCGCGGTGAGGCGCAAAGCGCGCGTGAAGCAGTTAATTTGAACGCTCTCGAGTTTCGCGCGGCGATGCGATTCCGTGTTTTGGGTTTCATCTAGTACACGAGCGTCATCGTTAATCATCGCCGCCGACGCTCCGCGCGCGCTGCAAACGACGAAAATAGTTGCACCGAGAGCCGTAAGAGCCCGGGGGACTTAAGTCGGTAATAATACGTGACCATTCATTCAAAAGGCGGCGACGAGGTAACTCGTGTGCAAATGAGAACGAAAGAGAAGAGGGAAGAGTAGCGCCGACGCGAGAAAAATGAGGAAGACTCGGCTCGAATGTCGCTAAGAGTCGTCGTCGCGGTGAGAAAGAAGAGGCGCATTTACATTCACTTAAGAGATCTTCCTCTTTTGTCGGTAAGGTGTTCCCTCGGCGCTCGGCGACAAAAGGATTTCGTTTAATTTTCGGTATTTTAACAACCGCTGTTACGCGCATGCGTATATATATATGTGCAACGGTTCAAAAGTATGAAAGAGCCTTTCGCGATTTCTGCAGAGACGCGCGTTCCTCGAACTCGAGAGCGCGAAACAGAGACGAGGGATGGCTCTGCTTTGGCGCACTCAATTATGTGCGTTATTATTAGCAAGCGATGCCCAGTCCATTTCCATACCTCATTACGCGGCCGGCGTTGATAAGGAAGAACACAGAGAGCGGCTGCGGCTGCGCGCGCGAGAAAGAGCGAGAGAGAGAGAGATCAACTCCATGCGCGCGAATGTCAGCCGATATCTCGAGACATGGCGTACTCGCTAATTACGACGTATTCGCGAGATATCTCTCGCCCGTAATAACAGACGTTCGCGCGGCTCGGAAAATCTCGCGGCGCACACAGAGAGGCGAGAAGGAGAGAATCATCTCTCGCTCTTTCCCTGACGTCAGCGCTCAATCGCCTCTCGCGCACAGTCGTCTAGACAATTAACTTAAAAAAAGGGGGGAGATCTTTTTGCCAAGGCGCGCTGCGTGATTAACTTTTCTTCTCGGAAAAACGCCGGCTTTTTGCACACTCCCCGTTCCTCGGGAGAAATCTAGGGAATTTATTCAGCTCGCGGAGTCGCCGCTGACGCTGACAGCTTAATTGACTGCTGCTGCCAACTTCCAATTGGACTGGCCTTTTTTTTTTTTAATTAAAACTCTATTACCGGGTGTTTTTTTAATTAATGCGTGACTGGGCGGTGAGACATTTTTACAACTTATTTGCCTCCGTTGAAAAAAGTGCCAGCTTTCTTCGCTCCGAGTAAAAGGTAATACGAACACGAAAATACATAAATTTTCCACGTATATATCACGAATGAGTAAGCCCGAAGATTCGAAACGCGAGAGAGGAGCGAGAAAAATTTCCATGTTCATGGAAATTTTTCTCATCGGAACATAACCGTCTATTTAACGCCCGGTGGAAAAAATTTCGCGCGCTCGCGCGTAATTATCGGAGAGCCTTCTCCTTTACGATAACGCCGCGCGCGCGCATCGAGCCTCGCCCTCCCCCGAAATTGTTTATCGCCGCCGTCTCCCCCTCGAGTCGAGAGAGAAAAGGGAAAGGCAAACGACTGTCAGGCGAAAATTTCCGAGAGGGCTTGTATGCATAGGAGCGAAAAGTGGTATATTTTTTATCACACGTGGGACGTCGGCGCGAGCATATTCCCATATCGCGGCTGATGGGGGCACACGACTAAGCTTTCATAACAATTTGCATCGAGGCCGCGGCTTTTGCCCATTAAATATGAATGTGAGAGCGCGCCCTTCGCGCTCGGCGTTGAGAGAGAAAAAAAAGGAATGTGTGTGTGTGCAAGAGTGCCATTTCGCGGGAGCGGGGATTCCCCGCGAGGATTCCGCCAACGTGATCCTCGATCAAGTCCCGAGACCCGCCAAAGCCTTTTCGACGGGGGGATGGCTTGGAATTTTCAATAAGCTCGCGGGTGATTTCTTGTTTTTGTATTTTTTGTTTTTACGGGTTTGTCGAAAAATGCAAATGGGCCTTTTTTAATTAGAGGCCTTTTTAATCGACGTTGAAAGGCGAAAGAGCTATTGAGTGCAAATAAAGACCTATTAAGGTCCTAGAATCGGGGAGGAAAAAAGAAACCCATACTTAAATCGGATCTGCTCGTGCTTTCGAATCGACTCGGGCGAGAGTTACATAAAGTGTGCCGTGGCTCGTCTCCTAACGATTCCGTCAACGTCGCAGTCCTTAACTAGGCAGCTGTTTCTGACCTCCCTCTCCCTCCTCCCTCCTCTCTCTCTCTCTCTCTCTCTCTGTCTCGGTGACTGTTGTTTTAACGACTGGCGTTTCTATCCTTATTTTTATTCTCCTTCCTCTCTCTCTCGTCAGCGGGCCGGTACACGTGTGTGAGTGTGTCTCTCTCTCGGCGGGCGAGCGTCCGATCCTCTCTCGCTCTCTCTCTCTCTCTCTCGCATATAACGACCGAACCTTCCACGAAGGCCTCGATTATTTTTTCGCTAATGAAACCACACGGCGCTGGGGCGTCACTATCCGCTAATGCGATTGCAGTTCACGATAAGATGTTGCCTCTCTCGGCAATCGTTAGCGTCGTTTTACCGCGCGCGAGCCTTCTCTCTCTCTCTCTCTCTCTCTCCCGCTCTTTCTCTTTCTCCCTCTCGCTCGCTCTGCTTCTGTATAATGGCCTAACACTCCGTGTTGTACGCGTCGCTGCAAACGTGTGTGCAGCCCCGTCTCTCTCTCTCTCTCTCTCTCTCTCTCTCTCTCTGGAAGGCTGTGTGTGCCGTACGCAGCGCGAAGCACTTATTAAAAGGTCGAGCGGCTATTATTATAAAGCTGCGTTGCCGAACAAAAAGAGCAAGCCGACGCGCGCGCGCCGCTTTATCGAAAAATCAGATATCATTCAATTTTCGGGCCTATCTGATCCATTTAGCGTACGTCGAAGACAAAAATAAAAAATAAACGGCGGTTCCTCAAAAATAAAAGTGTGCTGCACCACCGAACAATATTCGAAGAGCAGCGGGCGCGCGACTCCTCTCTCCGCGTTCGGCTCTCTCTCGCGAATATGTCATCGGATACGCGATGATGCCTTCTCTCTCCCAGGCCAGGGGGCTTAATGGACACTCTTGGCGCGGAGCGTGTGTGGAGCCTCGGGCGCATCTTATCCCCTCGGGGAGAGAGAGAGAGAGAGAACGAGACGGTGGAGGAGCGAGTCAACACGGGAAACCAATTAGCCGGAGAACGGCGCGCCACCGTGCCAGTCCAGATATGAGTCCTCCGGCCCCGAGTCTTATCGTCAGCGGCAAAAACCTCACCTATAGCCGGGCCCTGCATTTCGTTATTATACGCGCCCGTGTATCTGCCCGTCGTCGCCGACCTGGCGCGAGGAGGCACGCGCGATATCTCCACACGCATGTTGCCTCTTTTTTCCTATCTCCCTCTCTCTCCCTGCCGCGAGAGCCAGTTCGCCGAATCGAACGCGGTAATAATCGTTTATTCATAACGCCCTGATAATGCGAGGATAGGTGGCCACCTCTACCCTGGTAATGAGGGATTTTGCATACAAGTCCGAGGGCTCGAGTTGTGCGCGCCGATTTAAAAGAAAAAAAAAAGGGCGCGCCAGTCATAATTAGCTTTCAAGCTCATAATTATTTCCGCTTTAATTGGCCCTCGATAGCGCCTAAAAGCAGCCCCTCTCGGAGGCGAGTATACAATTTGGATTCGCTCAACATTTTACGTCTCCTCGACATTGTTATCGGGGCGCCTGCCGAAATTGCGCAACGACACTTATATTAGAAGCGGCAAGCCGCGGCCCTTAGCCAACTCGCTCCGACGTTAACTCTCGCCGCTATATTTATGCATGCGCGCACAGGTGATAGCGGCAGGCAGAGCGGAGAGAGAGAGAGAGAGAGAGAGAGAGGAGGCCTAATGCGGGTGGCGGCGCGCGGTGCAGCTCGCCGATAGGTTCCTCCTTTTTCTCAGATAGTCGCGTTATCGCGTCACGTGTGAAAGCCTCCCGACGAGCCTCTCCCGCCGAGGCTCTATCGTGCCAGACGCATTCCTGGCAAAGATATTTCCACGGGCAACGAGCGTAACGGGCGCCTTGTTTTGCGAGCGCGAATAGCAGCGAGGCGTTATATTGAATTCGAATCGGTGCGCGCCTTGATTGGGAATCGGCCGCCGATGAAAATGCATGAGAATGGCGCGTATAGAAATTCCCCGTCGAATTTGTTTCTGAATTTCTTCGGCGATTATGTGCGTGCACTCGCCGATGGATATTGTACTCGGGGGCCATAAATCTGCACGCAGCGGGCAAAGAGAAAGATTAGGAGTCTAATTTATCGGACGGGCAAATTAACAACGCATCCAGGGCACAAGAAGTCGGGAGAAAGAGAGAGAAAGAGAGAGAGCCGCAGGGAGAAATTAAGATGGAAAGTGCGTGTACGAAAAAGAGGGGCAAAAAGGTAGTGCGCGCGAGGAGTAGGAGGAGAGGAAGGGAGAGCGAGACGAGACGCGGGGTGATTAGGGAGGAATGTTGATTAGATCCATCAGCTGGCCCGAGCGCCGAACCCTCCTCGCCTCTCTCTCTCTCTGTGTCTCTCGAGATCAAGACCCTTCGTTCTTCTGGTGTTCTCGGCTACTCGAAAAACCTTCTCGGGCCTCTGACCTTCGAGTCTTCTCTCGACCTACTCTCGCCCGAGCCTCGCTTTCTCCCCTGAATTTTTCATCTTTTCGAAAGCTTTAGATTCTTCGCCGTGAAAACAGAAACCGAGAGAGGATGTCTCGTTAGTCCGAAATTAACTTTTCGGCCGAGTCTCGTTTTTTTTTGTTTTGAAGTCTGGAAAGCGCGATAATATTCTTCTTTTTTTTTTAAAACAGCGTCGGCCCGACGGAAGCCAAAGAGCATTTCTGTTGTTTTTTTTTTTTTTTCGGGGATGAAAAAAATAGAAGAATCACCCATAAAATCAAGAAGAATGAGCGCGGACGGAAAACAGCACATTCGATGCCGCGAGCAATAGTTCATTTTTTGCGCTGCACTGGACGTTCGCCGACAACAAAAAAAAAAAGAAAAAAAAACGCGAATGAAAAACAACGGTCTGGCCCGGGGAAAAACGTGCGAAAAGTGCCGGAAATACAGCAAGAGTCGCGGGGGGAGAGAGACAGAGAGCACGAATTCGGGTAGTCACAGAGGGAGAGAGAGAGAGCGTTAAGGTCGTATATAGTACGGCGTTGACTGTCAATACGTAATTGCCCTGGCATTTATCACTCGCGGTATGCTTTTGTCCTCTGCTTTCGTTCAATGGCGGGCTAATAACGGCGCGAGCCACGCCGCACGCACACATTTCGCAGGCGGTAGCATCTCGCGCGCCGCGCGCCGCGTCGAATCTTTCGGAAAATGCGCGATTCGCATTCTCCAAATTGATCGTTTATAATTCCGGCGAGCCGCCAGAGAGAGAAAGAGAGAGCCTCCCCTATCCACCCTTTGATTTATGTCTTGATTCTAACAGGTCTCGTTTCCGCAACCGGAATTCGACGCGTCATTTGTTTTTGTTTATCAGGATTTTTATTCTCGCTAATCGGCCGTTTTATGGATTTTTTGTAAATTACTTATAGCCGTCGAAGTGATGTATTAATACCTTGATTTGATAATCACTGATTAACCGTGTTTGTAAGATACAAGTGTTGATTTTTTGCCCCAACTAACATAATTTATTTAAATCCTTACATTTTACTCGCAATAAATTACATTGAATTCTAACGGCTAATTGCGAAGGTAAAACAAGGCTATTGGCATCGAATTTTGACAGATTATTTAAATTTCGATTTTATCGACAGTAAACAACAGTTAATCTTGATTTTACACTTATCGTTCCGCCCTCCATTTCCGAAGAGTTTGCATTCCAAATGTGATTCAGCGGTAAGGTTACGCACTCGACCCTCTCGTAAAAACCTTTTTTATTTACTTTACACTCGGATGCTTTGCATTTTTGCCTCTCCACCTCGCGAAGGTAGTCTCGGATTTTTTTATGCTTCTAAACATGAAACTTTTCGGCTTCGGCGTAAATCGTCCGAGGCCTAGAATTCCTTCTCCGTTTCGAGAAGCCTATATAATTATGTTTTCATTCGGAAACCGATTAAAGCGAATGAATAAGCGCGGCAAAAAGGTATACCGAAGAAAATGACAAGATCTCGTATCGGAGGTAAATTGATATGTATTTATTAATTTTCTGGGATATATAAACGCGGCGCAGAAAAAGTGCGCGCGCGGTACGGTCAAAAAATTACTTATCGAGTTTTAATTCGATACGCCGACTAATCTAGTTTTCCGAATGATCGATCACTTCAACAAATATGCATTTCGATCAAAATTATCGGCTCTCTCCGTTCCAGGCACGTAAATAAATTACTCCCGCCGCGGAAGAAGTCATAACGAGCGAGCTGCCTGCCTGCTTGTGCGTTCTTTTTCTTTTTTTTTTTTCTATCTCGCCGCGCAAAATGATGAATGGCGCGAAGTAATATACGCGCATTAACGTCGAATCAAAACGGAGTCAACAATTAAATGCTAGGCGCTGCAGATATCGTTGTCATCGCGTTGTAATAATTGCCGACGACGGCGCTGTTATTTATTACGGTCTCGGGAGGTTCAGGTTTTCGAACCGGAGCCGTATATACTGCCACACTCGAGAGAGAGAGTCGATCCGCCGTGGAAAAAGGAACGACCGAGAGTGAGAGAGAGAGAGAGCGTGAATGAATCGAATGCAGCGAATTCAGCGACATTGCGCCGAGTAAATGTTAATGTAATTGTGGTAGGCTGACATAACGGTAAGATATAATCCGTCAAGCGGAGGCTGCCGCTGTCTTTGCAATAAATATGTCTATATGCCGCTGGCTCGACTGTTAGAGACCGAGCCGAGAAATTCAAGGCCGTGCCTTTCCCCATTCCGGCCTTTCTTCTATTCTCGTTCGTTACTTGCGCTGTATTCTCATCTTTAAAAATAGGTCTTAAGAAGGCTCGATATCTCGCAATATCGTTTCTCGCGCGGAGCGAGCAGCACACCTTTGTTCCTCGCTGAAAAACAAAAAAAAACGAAAAAAAGATGGAGAGCGCGTGCAACAAAAATAACTTGCTCACCGACGTCGACTGTGCAGCGGCGTTTATCTATCAACGTCTCTCGTCATTTCCATTACTTTCTCGGCTAAAAAGTCGGCTATCTCCTCGGCTCTCTTTTTCGTCCTCTCGTGTCCTTGTCTCCTCTCTCGGGGCTTATCTGCCGGAGATACGCCTTCCTCTCCTAGTCGGGCAACAAAACAAGGCGCGAGCAAAAGGAAAAGCCAGAGGCGAAGGGGAAGAAAAAGGAAACGGGAGAGTCGCGCCGATAGGAAAACGCAAAGGCCCGTCCGTTCCTCTGGCGAGCGTGTTTACAATGTAATTACCTCGCGCCGATTCCTCGGCTCCTTTTCGCGCGAGTCACGCGTCCCTCTCTCTCTCTGCGAGCGCATATACACCCATCGAGCAAAGAGAGAGAGAGAGAGGAGAGAGAGAGAGAGAGAGCCGGCAAGGCCGAGAGAGTCGGCGAGCCAATAAATTAATTGCGGAGATTTACGTATCTCAGCCGTAAACCAGTCAGCGACGCGCTAATGTCCGGCCGCTAATTACGTAATTATATGGCATTATGTTACGAGACGCAGCCGCTTCATAAATACGACTCGCGAATATGCGTGTGTACTCGGCAAAGCGTACACGACGAGTCTCTCTCTCTCTCTCCCAGCGGCTAGACTTTCCGGGGCCCTCGATTTATTGCGACGAGCCCTACTCGAGTGTATTTTTGTCCTGTTTACGATTTTCATTTTGCGCTTTGAGGTGCCCGGCCATTTGTGCACACCGTGTATTTTTACAGTCCTCTCTCTCTCTTTCTCTCCAAGATAAATACCTACGACTCTGGGTGCTTCGGCTTCGAATTTTTTTTTTTCTGCTCCCTCGGATATTTCGCTTAATTTAATAAAGACGTAGGCTCGATGTAGCATCGTAAGCCGCGGAAGCCAACACACCGAGAGATAAGATCTCGAGAAAGCGTATCGATATATATATATTTATTAATGAACTCTTCGCCGCGAACGAAATAATATTCGCGCGTTGCAGTTTCTTCTCTCGCGCGCAGCGTGTGTATCATTCGCTTGTCTTCAATTTTTGCCGCGTCATACCAGGCGAGGAGTGTCTTTTTTTGCCTCGATCCCAGCTCTCATTTGGTTACGGCTCTCGCGTTCTCGTTCGACGATTTTTGCATCCGCCGCGACTCACTGTCTCTCCCTCCCTCTCTCTCCTCTATTCATCTCCGCGTCGTTTTCTACGAGAGCTCGACGGGTCTCTCTCCCGCCAGCAGCGAACGCTTCTCGCGATCACGAGAGCAAGAGAGGCAGAGAGGCTGGTTTATAATTTATTGTTCTCCTTGGCCGATGACAGCGGGCGTGCGCCACGTTCTCCGCTTCTCTTTATCTCCTTTTTCGTTACGTGCCCATTGAACCTCTCTCTCTCTCTCTCTCTCTCTCTCTTGATTGGTCTAAAAACGAACGATAGAGACCCGGACCCGTTTGAACTCTTCGACTCTGCGATGTACACCCTGTGAATCCGGCGAAACTTTGACGCTGAAAGTGAATCTTTTAACGCGGAGTGGCTCGAGGTATATATCGATCCGCGCACTTTCTTTTCGTTTTTAATTACCGAGGCATCGAAACGAGTTCCATGGATTTTCGCGATGAGCGACATGGAATTTTTCGGGGACGACTTCTCGCTCCTTTAAAGCCGCCGTGGTATGCAGCCGTTAAAGGCGAGAGAGAGAGAGAGAGAAAGAGAAAAAAAAGAGAATCAGCCCGCGCTGGACTTTTAGAGGGGAAAGTGAAACACGAGATGCGGACACTGATTTGTTTAAGGAGCAAGCCAGACATCCGCTTTGTCAAATTGCGTTTGCTGCTTGCGACGACGCACATTGACCGAGCAATTTGGCATTATGATAATTTTCGAGCCCTGTCACATTTTCGTCACTTAGCTGAATACATAAAAAGCCCCGTTGATAATCTTCAACGAGCCCCGCACGCCCGATGCATTCGAGAAGCTCGCTAAATTCTTGCGGCAATTTTTTCGCAATCAAGCGGCCGGCCGCAGCTGTATTTTTTTTCTCTCCGCACTCGAATTCCTATCCGACACGAAAGCGGCACCTCTACCGAGTAAAAAAAAAAAGAAAAAAAAACAACGTCTACCGAGTCAGGCCTCGTTTAGAAGGAAGTGACGTCAGAGGCCGGCCGTAAACAGGGCAGCCCGCGTGGGACACCTAAACTGGCCAGTCGAGGTCTGCAGCCGGCAGTCGCGGCTCTCCGGAGAAAATCTCCAAGGCGGTGCGCGCGCGCGCGCGGCAATCGCACGCCGCCCGACAGGAGGAAGCCGCGCGCCGCGATGCATTATTGATGCGCGCGACTGCGCCGCCGTTACGTATCCTAGAGATACCGGCTGCCGGGATTCCGAAGCCGACGGGAGAGGCAAAAAAAAAAAAAGAAAAAGAAAAGAGAGGAGAACCATCGCCCATTTGTTTTTCCGCGGCTCCGCGCTTGAGAACGCATTAAGGGCGTCGCCGCTGCTCCGAAGCCGACGGTCGACCGGCGAGAAGAAAGCTCGTCGACTTTTTTTCCCCCGAATCGCTCGGGATGTCTATCGGTTTCCCGCGTAAAACTCAGCGCGAATCCTTCGACTCGCAGAGCCTGACCTAGAACAGCGCCGTTCGAGACAAGCATCTCGGCGCTTAGAAAGCTATGATTAAGAAATTAAGATTACTCCGCGAGATATGTATTATCGCGCTGTGCGGAGCTCCAGACGCAGAGAGAGAGAGAGAGAGAGAGAGAGAGAGAGAGAGAGAGAGAGAGAGAGAGAGAGAGAGAGAGAGAGAGAGA
>JAWWEO010000036.1:18865522-18896246 GCA_035582975.1 Ormyrus labotus
TCAAGCAATAAAATTTTATCAAAACAATAGCTTTCGTACTGTAAAATGACTAGCTTTGTCCTATTAATAGAATGAAATTTCCAATTGGGAATAGTTATTGGTAAAATTCTATTGATTCAAACAGATTTTTTTCTCAGTGCACGGAGAGCTCTCCGGAGCACGCGGCAGATATTGCAGAATCGGTATGATAATTAGCGCCCGTTAAGCAGCGCGTCGATATCGCTTTAATTGGCCTTTCGTTCATTCAATTACATTGTTTTTCCGAGGCTGAAGCAACGGTCGGAGCGGGAGTTTCGTCGTGCAAAAAGCCGTGCGCGCCCGAGAGTGTTTATTGACGCTTTTACAGCGCCGTTAAGCCGCGAATATTTATATCCGCGACTCGAGATTGCCGCTCTGTTCTCATTACGAGTTTTCAGCGCGCGAACCTTTTCAACGCATCTGTTATTCTTCCCACGTGAAATATATATCGCGGCGGCGGCGGTGGCGTTCCGCCTAATCGCTTCCTTTTTTTCCTCTGCGCGCTTCGACGCGCGCGATTCGTCACCGAGTCAATTTGTCATCGGAATGCATTAAACGCAAAGTTGTGTATACGGCTCCCTCCATCGGCTTTCGCGCGCGTCTCATTCACGGGCTCGCTGCCGCTGGTGTGGTTTAGAAGCCGCGCGCGGACTCTCCTCTCGCCTCTTTTTTTTTTTGCCCCGGCCGAGCGAGAGACTCTTGTTTTTCAGCCGATGCGATGAGAAAAAGTTGAGTCACCCGGTTGGCCTGCCTTTGGCCGCGTTATCTTCCTCGCGCGGACTGCATTAGCATAACATTTATTCTGATTATACTGTATTTTAATGTAATCATAAAGTAAAGTGAGATCGAGCTGAGGAGAGATTGTCGATTTTTTACTTATAAAAGGCCTTAATTGCATTCTGCTGTTCCTCGGGCGCAGCGGCAATATTTATCGATCAGAACGAACTCAAAGAGAGCATTCGGCGGAGGCAAGCGAGAGAGAGAGAACGCGCGATTTCCTCGCGCGGGGATGGGGGGTCGCGATCGAGAGAGAGAGAGGTATTTTTTGAGCCTTCCGAAACTCATCTCGGCGAGGATTTTCCCATTCGTGCCCGATAAATCCCCGGGAATGTGACACGTCGGTGTCTCATACGTCCCCCTGCGGAATCCGTTCGATTCGGCGCGATGCCGAAGAAGTGGCCGCGGCGCGTCGAGAGCGGAAATGAGATAAGAGAAAAAGGAGGAGAGAGGAGGCACATCGGGCGAAATTGCCGCCGCCGCCTCGCGCTCAGCTCGCAGCTCCCGAGTCTGTTGCGAGGCGAGGAGGGAAAGTGCAGTCACCCGGAATAAACGAGGAGGAGAGGCTAAAGTTGTTGCTCGAACTTCAGGCCGCCTCCGCGGGGCTGAGCCGAGTTGAGCCCGGAGCCGAGGGGGGGAGAGGAGCGGCGGCGGAATGAGTTTGCGTCGCGGCGGTGATGAAACTTTGCCGTGACGAGAGCAAGAGGGATGAAGAGCCGCCGCTTGTCACACGCCGTTTCGCCTTCAGCCCTTACAGACGGAGAGCGAGGAGGAGAGCTCTGTGCCCCCACTGCGGAGCGTTTCCCGACTCCGAGGAATCTCGGTTAGCAACGTGTTCGCCAAAGCAAGGGTGCCGCTCCCTCGGCGGCAGTGGCATTTTTTAGCGCGGCTCTCTCGCGATCTTCCTCTGGAAAAGAATTGCGAAATTATCGAGTCCGCTCGGCGAGCGCCGGGAAAGCTCGCGCGGACCACACAGCGCGAGCGGATAGGACGGGGCGTACGCGTCATCTCTTGGCTTCCTCGAGCTGTCGCTTTGCTCTTCTTTCGCTCGCTCTCTCGCGGTATAAAGACGAATGTACGGTGTATTTTTACATACGGCCCGCTATTAATAGCGACTGACTCATGGATATTCGGCTGTGTGGGAGAAGGGCCGAAATATGCGAGGAAGGATCGAGTCTGCTCGCCCGATGTTTTTCCTGCACTGTACAGCCGCAGTGTCAGATTTCTCGGTCCACCATTAAATATATATACCCCAAAAAGTCACTCGAAAAAGCGGCGATCGACCATTTTTTTCTTTTCTTTTTTTTGCGCAAGGCGTAATTCCGCATTTTTACAGCGCGCGCGCCTCGATAAATTACGATCGGTCGAATATTAAATTTTACGCGGCTAAGAATATTTAATGGCCGCCTTGCCTAAAAGAAGCTTGCGCGCGCGTATATATATAAAAATGCGCGCATGAATCGAAAGACGTCATAAAGAAGAATCATCATCATCATCATCGGCGATTCCGCACAAAACCGGTTTCCTTCAATCGGCAGCTATTGGCAGAGAACGGGAGGGAAGAGGCGCAGCGCGGCTCGAGAGAAAAAAAAAGGAGGGAAAAAAATCGCGGGCGACAGCGAATGCAAAATAATGAAGAAAATGAGGAGAGAGAGAGAGAGAGAGGAGGGGCTAAAGAAACTCGCGCGCAAAAGTGGAACGGACGAAGAGACGTATAAATCGAGTCGCTCTTCTCTTCGCTCTCCTCTTTTTTTTTGTTATCCCTCTCCCCCGTCTCCCTCTCTTCCGCGCTGCCGAACAGACTTCATTCTTGGTTTACAAGCATGCGGTCTACAAAGAGGTTGCCACGTTGTTAAAATAACCACGCCGCGCGCGCGCGCACGTGTCTGCGTGCGTGCGTGCACAAGCCTCGCCGCGTTACCTCCCTTTTGTATATAATCGCGGCCTCCGCGTGTTAACTTTATAACGCATGGCGAGAGAGAGAGAGGAAGGTGGTGGCCGCCTCGGAGACTCGCCGGATGGGCATTAACGCGCGGAAAACTTTTCGATCCCCGTTTTACGTAATGCGTCGTTATACGCACGTTAATTCTAAGCAGAGCTCGTCCTCGGAAAACGGACAATGGAATCAACATATTAACCCTATTATATTGCCTTTGGCATTGTGTGCCTTCCGAGCAAAAATTCTGTACTCGACTTGCACGAGGCCGCCTGGCGGTGGGTATCGGTGAGTTTTCTAAAACCACAAAGTATTGCTCGTAAAAGCAGGCGGCGGCTACGCTTTGGACGGCGGCGCGCCTCATCGTCGGCAGCGAGTCTGGTCGGCACACGCGCCTTTCTTTTTTTTTCTTTTTACTCGCCGCGTGCGCGTGTTTATGTATATATATATATATATGCGTGAGCTGCGCGCGCACGGCGACTTGACTTTTACGGCGTGTATCGCGTAAATGCGCCCTTAAACTTTATCGCCCGGCCGCTAAGTACCCTAATCATCGTGGGCAGCCGCGATCTAATAAAAAATTCATTACGCAACGCCGATGTCGTACACAAGTTGAACACCGGGGCCTTTCTTAATGTGGGAATTCGACTAGGTTCGTGTCCTGATTAGCGGCTGAAATATGTATAAAGTCGATTATTAATACGGCTTTTAGTACTGCGTAAATATAGAAAATTTTCGATCGTAAACGTTGCGCGTACGCTTAATACGCGTAATCGCGTACTTTACGAAGACTTTGAAGATGCAAAGTTAAGCTTTCGAGAGAGAGAGAGAAAGAAAAAAGGAAGGCGAAAAAGGCAAACGCGGCTTTAATTTACATGTACGAGCGCTACTTCCATCCATCGCGCGGAGATGGCTTGATACGCGGGCACAAAAAATCCTCCTGTTCTCGGGCACGAAAATAGCTTTACGATTTAATATCCAGGGTGCAGAGAGAAAGAGAGAGAAAGGCGAACGCGAGGGAGATCCCGGCGGTCAGATAAGAGCCGAGGAAAATCAATGGACGCTAATGCAGGGCGACGCGCGATTCAGAATTTTTTCCGATGCCGCACCGGTCGGTCACCGCCTCCGACAAAAAAAACCCCCGTGAACAATTGCAAATGCACGAGAGCGATAATTAGCGCGTTTAAAGCCGTCGACTTTGGCACGTGGCGCGAAGGAAGGGAGGGAGGGATCCTTGACCTCGGCGCGCGGTGGCGATCGACAGCTCTCTTCCGGAAATTCGAACTTCTCGCGCCCGATGCACACTCCTCCTCCTTTTCTCCGCCTCGCCCTTCCCTTCTTCGGGTGTGTGCCTTCTTATTTTTCGTTCGGGGCCCCGCGCGATAAATTAAAAGTTTCAGCGAAGATGCAATCTTTTCTCCCCGTGCCCGGGTAATTAAGAATTTAATGAAACGTCGCCGATGACGTCGAAATTAAGATTTGAAATCGGCAGGAGAGCGCCTGCATGGGAGCCGCGCCGAGGGCCTCGCCGATGATCGAGTATGAGATTCAATAAAACTGACGTTAAGTGTTCGCGGTGTATTTAATTGCTTCTCGATGGAAATATAAACGAAGGAGCAGAGGGGACAGTGTACGGCAACTGCAACTGTTATTTTTATGCGCTTGAGAAATTACTTGATTATTTTAATATCGCGGGGAACATTACTTAAGAGTAATAAGTATACCAGTTCCCGATGCGGAATGAAAACGTGAAATTTCAAAAGGAGAAAGGTCAATATTTTAAAAGGTTTATTAACGATCGACCGCCACGCCGCGCCGCAGGATCGGCAGAAACGCGAAATTTATTAAAACGCATTCATTACAATTATCAAATATAAACATCGTGCTTTAACGCTCTCGTAATATCTTCTTTGACTCGCGATATATATATATATATATACGCGATCGTTACTTACCTCGGTAACGTTCGCCGGGGCGCGCGCAGGGGACAGATAAAATCGCCTTTAAATTCGGTAATAACGAAATCCAGCGACGTGTATGATCGAAAACGCGGCAACGGCCTCGGAATTCGTAACCGAGAGCGCCGCGCCGCGCCGTGGGTTTCGCGTTTCTCTGCCCGGCGCGCGCGCGCGCGCGCGGCTCGGGTTTTCGTGTCGAAACTACGCGGCCGGCATATCATTACGCGCGAATTTGAATGGGCCGTAAAAGGACATGCGGGCGCAGCGTAATACATACTAATTAATTTCGGTTGCAGTTTGATGTCTCTCTCTCTCTCTTTCTCTCTCCGCAGGCTCGCCGTGCCTCCTCTCGAATATCAAAATCCTCACGATTTCCTCGACGAGTCGCTCGACGTTATCTTGAGGAATCGTCAATTTGCGCGATTGCCTGACTTAATCGGCCGCTGAAAAAACTTTGCGATGATGGATCGTTAACCGGTGTCTCGATTATGGTATATGAGGAACGAAGAAAAACGTCGCGTTGCGCAACGCCTTCATTCTTTCGCGCGTCGCGCGGCGAATTTTGCTCTCCCGCGCGCATTAGGCGATAGAATCGCGTGTGGCCCCACGCATTTTTTCGCCCGCGGGGGAACAAAAGACGCGCGGCGTTCCCAGCGATTTATCTCGCGCGGCAGTGCAGCGAATATGTATAGGCACTTCTCGTGCCGCTGCGCAGCGACAAGTCGATAAGCGTCTATTTCCGCGCGGCGACGATCATCGAAGCGGACGAGTTTAATAACGGCCAGGGAATCCCCGGCGCGGGTTCTCCCTGGAGTCGCGAGCTCACTTATGCGCGGCACGACGACGAGCACCGCGCCGGATAATGTGACGTAAGGCGTCTAATTGCACGCGGACCGGTACGAAGCTGTTGGAGGTTATGTAACGATCTGGATGCGATAAGTAATTGCCAATTGGACCACGTAAGAGGCTTATCTGCCTGCACCGATCAGTCCGCCCGAGAGATAAACCTCTCTCTCTGTCTCCCTCTCGCTCCGGAGCAGCACGACTAGACATGTGTATACGTGCCTGCACTCCAAACCCACTGAGCCCGACGGCAATTATAGATAGCGAATGTTTAATTGAAAATTTATTATTTCCCCGCTCGGACGAGAGCGACTTCTGTTATGCTGCTCTTATAATTTCCATTGACAAGCAATGACTGCAGAAATATCTGAGCTAATATCTAGAAATTACTGTCGGCGTCTTAAAAAAAAAAAAAAACTGCGCACGAGGAAAATCTGCGGTTTCCCGCATATCGGCGAGTGTTTTTCAAACCGGCCGCGGCGCGCACACAAAAGCCGGAGTCGAGCTTAAATTCCGTGAAATCCACTTTTCCTACCCGCAGATAAAGGCGCGCCGATTCCGTGGCGGCGGCGGCAACGGCGCGCGTGACAATCGATTGAAGCCACGAAAAGAAAAGACAGGCAGCGGCGGCCTGACTCTTGACGTAGCTTCACGCAGCAGCCCGAGCCCCGGTCCTCGATTTGTCCATGCAAATACGATCCATTCCACAGGCGGGTCCATAGAAATGCGGCAAAAGCCACTTCCCGCGGCCACACAATATGCACCCCAAGCCTCGTGGGGTAGAGCCGAGGAGAAGGGAGCAGGGCAGCTCTCTGCCCGCGCGCGCGCATCACGCATCGCTGCGCCTTTTAAAGCGAGCTGCTCTTCTCTCCTCTCCTCTCTTTTTTTCTCTCGGGGCCCGCGCCGCGTACATAACACGCCGTGCTTACGCGGGAAGCGGCCCGTCAATGAGACCTAAGGACGATTGCCGAGGGGGATGATCCGCCCCGGCTGGGGTGCCGAGTCCTCGCGCATTGTGTCACTTCTTCATTCAGACGCGCCGATTTTGCGGTTGGCTTGCGTAGCGAATGAGCGTATACAAAGCGCCGAGGTGCCCGAAGCTTCTATGACTGTTTTCTCTTCCTCCCTTTCTTCTGCGTGTAAATTTCGTTATTTCGAGAAACTCTCGAGGGCCGACTTTAGAATCTCGTTTGCAATTCGGAAAATTTTTCGAGAAACGAGTTTTGGACGTTCGTTGTACTTTCTTTATTTCGTTTAAAACTCGCGTCGGTTCGGCGCCGACAGGGTGGGATGTACTCCCGATTCGGCTTTGCGTGCCCTAAAAAAAGAGTAAAAATATTAAGCCCGCAATTAACGAACAAAACGTACAAGAACCGCGGAGCGAGTCGAAGCGAGAAAGCTTTGGGAGACGATAAACGCGGGCTGCGCGTAATTCGCCGAGTTACGGCCAATTAACGAGGGCGGGAATTCCGAGGTGAGTCGGCGAGCGCGGCTATATAGGTAATTAAAATAATCGTAGCCGATGAGAATTATCGAGCGCGATTCCGCGCCGCGGCGCTTGTCTTCCTCTCTCTCTCTTTCTCTGCTCCCCGAAAGAAGGAAGGGCGCCGCTTGCACACACGAGAACAAATCGGCCCGCGGGAGAGGCAGCTGCCGGCGTTCCTTTTTTGCGCAACGTGGAATTAAGCGCCGATTTACGGCCGAGAGGTGCATCTTAATTAAAGCAGGGCAAGGCACGCGGGAGCTTACGTAACGCCGCGCCGTTGCGCACTTCGCGCGCTTTTCGGAGAGAGACAAAGGCGCCTTTTGTTTCTTCCCTCCGCGCTTTTTTTTTATATACATATATACCCGCGCACCGCCGTGAATTACTTTGTTTACGCCGTCGAAGGCTTATCCTTTATTTATGCCGGACGGCCGGCCGGAGGGGGGGATTTTGTTTTACAAATTTAAGAATTAATTCGCCGGAGGAGGAATGAATTCGGACGACGACGACGACGACGAGAGGGATATTATGCATTTCAATTAAACAAGTTCACGTCGGGGGCCAGATTTATGACGTTCCCCGGGCGAGCCAACAATTCAATTCGACAAAACGAGCGCGACCTAATTCACATGCAGTTGAATTTCGAAAGCGCGCGGCGGCGGCGCGGGGCATCGACACAATAAATACGAATCCTTAAGAGCAATTTAGCCGCGCGGTGCGCGCGGCGGGGCAAACGAGAGCGAGAAAGAGACAGCAGGCCCCTGTGTATTGACACAATGACACGAGTCGCGTCCACAATGCCGGTAAATGTTTTCATTCCAGTCGTAAAATTTCCATTCATACGAGCCTCGCGGTACCGAGGCGCATTTACTACGAATCGGCCGCGCGATAAAATCTGCTCGGCCTCGCCCCATTATGCAATGATTAACTCTCTCTCTCTTTCTCTCTTCACCGAGTGTGTTTGTCGCTCGCTCCCGGTGACTTTGAAAAAACAAACCGAATCCTCTTGAAGAACGGGGCAAACAGGAGAGAGAGAGAGAGAGAGAGAGAGCAGGATGCTCGTCCTCGTCTTCGAGACCCTTCCTCCTCGTGTGTGTCATTGCTTCTATTGAGGCTCTCGAGAGTCGTCCCCGCGATTCGGATCGTGGGAGAGAATCCCCGGAACTCTCTCCCTCTCTCTCTCTCTCTCCTTTCTTTCTCGTGATGTGCTCCTCTCTCCCCGGCGCGCGGTTCGGTCGGAAAGGATTTTTCGAAAGAAGCCCACGATTGGCCTGCAATTGTGGAATCGCGGGGAGAGCTCACGAGTGTGCGGCTCCGGGGCCCTTTTCTTCGCGGCGACTGGCCGATTGTCGCCGCCGAGCACCGGCTATTCAATGCAATTCGTGCCCCGGCGATTCCGATTGATTTAAAGGATTGTAAAGTAGATTGAATGCGTACCTCGGGAGAGAGAGGAAAACTTTTTGCCGGTATATGCCGCGTTTCGGCTGCTTTATTTTAAGTATATCAGTGACGGGTTTGATGCCGTTGTTATAATTATGACTCGTCTTTTTTGTTTCAGGTAAGTCAAGTGTCCTTTATCGCGGCGTTCGACAATTCGCTCTCGGCTTCCACGTGAGTAAAATCGAACAAAACGGCCCTCTTTTCAATTTTCTCCCCCACCGGTAGGAATCGCTGCAGCCTTTTTCCCTACATCTGTAAACGCTAATTAGCCGGGGGAGGTCTGAAGAGGCCCGGCCCGTCGCTCGGCGCAATATAAAAGGGTTTTTGCCCAGGCGAGAGAGCGAGCTATCTCTTCCCCTCGTGCGCTTCCTGGCTAAATTGCGCGGTCGAATTCGAAGTCAGCTCCCGCGATGCTTTTCCATCTCGACTTCGGTCTCGCTCCGCGTTTCAGCCCCTTATTTCTCGTCGTTGCGCAGATAAGAATGAAAACGGGCGGCCGTACAATGAAGGTGTCGTTGCAGGAAATTATACAGCAGTTAGAAGGAGCTTCGTCCTCGCTCTGAGCAATTGTCTCTCAGGTCGGCATTGTCTTTCCGCTTCTCTCTCTCTCTCTCTCTCCCCGCCCTACCCTTATCTCTCTTTCCCTCGTGTTCCCACTTTTCTTTTAGCTTTTATTTTCAGTTTAACCCGCTCTCCTTCTCTTTTTCTCTACATTACCGGGGCCTTTTTATTCGCCGATCGTTTGTGTTTTTTAACCCGCTGTTTCTCTCTCTCTCTCTCTCCCGCTGCGAGAACTTTATCCGCAGCTCTCCGCGTAATTCCTTTTCTAGCGAGCTTTGAGTCACTCGCCTTTTATCTCCCTTTGTCGGGAGCGTTAAAAGCTCCTAGATTCGCACGGCAGCTTTTTCGAACTTTATCTCCTTGACTGCAATTAAGAGGCAAAATCACGTTTTCCCAATCCAGAAAATGGAAGAGAATCCATCAAAAACGAACGGCGTAAACTTTGAAGCGGGGGAAAATAAAGGAAGCTCGCGGCGCAATTTTATGTAACTCTAATCGTTTTCTATTATTCTCGTATCGTACGAGAGCGACGCTTATAGAGATCGGATGTAGCGCAGTCCTTGGCTACGATCTCTCGAGGATCACGTGCACGTGTACTAGCAAGCTCCGGCTCGCTCTGGCTGTGTATAGGCCTGCTCTCTCATTGTGTATATATCTCCGTGTCCCTCGATCTCCGGTTCTGCTCGCTCCTCTCTCTCTCTATCTCGCGCTCGAGCGGAGCGCTTGTCTGACACCGGCACGGCACAATGAGAGATCTAATCGCGGGTAAAGTACTTAATATCTTAAGGTCGAGCTCGCCGTAATAGGAAGACCTTGTAGAAGCGCTCGTCGCTCTCCCGGTGCCTCTCTTTGGGTTAGAGGCGAAAGAGAGAGAGAGAGGGGTGGAGGGAGAGAGCGCGCGCGCGAAGCAGGGGGTGGATCCGCGTCTCGCTATCTGATGAAGAGGCGCCCCTGGTGACAGCTACCAGCGTCGGGGACTTAGGAGGCTTTGAATATACATAAATGTATGACAGAGGCATTTACGAGGCGATGACGGAACGACGACGAAGACGAGCCGAAATTTGCGTTAAATGTCCCCTGGACCCGCCAGACGACGACGACGACGACGACGACGACGACTAATGAAGAAGTTTCGTAATTGGACCGCCGGCTTTGTTTTCGCTTTATGGCGTGGATCGCGGCGTGTTGTGGAATTTGCGCTCCCCGGCAAGGGCCGCGGGAGCTTTGGCATAATTTTCTCACTAAGACTTTTGACGAGCATCCGTCGGAAAATCCTGGCCCATTATCATTTAGTGCCTTGCATATTTCATTGACCAGACTTTTAAATAATGATTTTAGAAAATAATCTTTTTTTTAATAATATTTAGTTCTGATTAATATTTGTTTTAAAACGAAGCTTTTGACAGATTAATACAGAGAGGATGCTTCTTCAAACTAACTGTATATCGAGAGCTCGTTTAGTGCTCGGGGCTCGGAAAGGATGAAAATAAGAGAGGAAAGCAAAGGCGAACAGAAAGGTGCATGTAATACCGGCGAGGCTTGTTCGATACACCTGCCGCCGCGCGCAAATGAACCCTTTTGTCTCCTGCCGGCAAGTCATTAAAAGCGCGATGTTTAAATAATCGCGGCTTTCGCGTAATTGCCTCAATTGATATTTTCATCGTCATTTAAACCGTCAGGCGCATGCTCCGATATAACCGAAGAATTTCACGGGGCGATAAATACGAGGAGAGTTTTGAGAGAACGGCAATCTTCGGAGGGGGTTGTGAGTCATTTCCTTTACGAAGTCGATATTCGGTTAGAGGAAAGTACCTTAAAGCAGGAGGTAAAAAGCGACGTGGGATCGTTTTCTCGGAATAACTATTTGTATGTAGCCCTGTTGCCTGATGCCATAACCATAACGATACTCCAAGATGAGAGCAATGAAGAGGGAGGGATCGAAGACTTAGGTTCTATCGCAGTGTGCAGCTACACTGCGTACGCACTGACTTGGGCGTGTATGCGTGAAACTATACGGGAACGTTTTTTCCCCTATTTTTTTTACGTTTAGGATGTTAAAATTTAATTTTTATCTTTTTCATTCCGCGGAAAACGCAATTGTTTGTTTATGTATTTTTTTACGAATCGAGGATCAGTATCGGCAATTTTTATTATTAATTACAAATTATTTAAATAATTTTATTTAGTTTAACAGTTCTTCCTCGCTATTATTATGGGCCTTCGAAATAATTTGAGCGCACGCCAATTTGGGTATATAAGCCTTTTAATTAAATCGGCTCACGTGGAACTAAAAATAAAACAATCTCTAGGGTACTTTAAAATTTGACTGCATAGTAGGTAAAAGGAGGTACAAGAGAGAGCGAAGCTGCGCAGACGGGCCCCGCGCGGGTATGCGAAGCGTCGGACGACGCGGGGTTGGACGTGAGCGCTCGTCGCTCGTATATACGCGAAATTCCGACTGGTTTTCGGCTGCCTCTCTCCCCTCCTCTCTCTCTTCCCCTCTCCCTCCTTTCGCGAAGCGCCATTTGCAATTCAACGCGTATGCAAAGAGCCGTGCGCGAGAGCATACATGCCTTCATAATATAAGTCCGCGTATAAATATATGCGCAAACCGCACGTATTATACGAGCTCGGGCTAAACGTATTTATACGCGAGCGGCGTATGTACGCGCGTACATGCAACGAAGATGCGCGGCGGCGGCGGCCGCGAGGTAATCACGTGTGTGCGCGCCGAGAGCGGACAGTCGCAAAGTGCACGCTCGATACGCGGCCGCGGCTCCAAAGTTTACAAATTGTTTCTGATTTATAGGCGCATTTAGAATCTATATATCTCTCTCTCTTTGCCCGTCCGGCTTTGACGTCTTTTTTTTTTCCCGGCCGCGGTCGAGGTTGTTGATCGTTTTATTATCCCTTTCTCTCGATTAAAAATTTAGCGCGAGGGGATTTGATGAATTATTTTGAATAATTGACGTGGCTTTTGTGTCAAGTTTTTATTAAGGGTAATTATTGTAGAATGAAATGTGTCGACGGGGATAAAAAAATTTTTATTTAAAAGCGATTTAAATCGAATGACTGAAGCTTACAACGACGGTTTCACTTTCTACACTAGCTTTTTATAAATTTAGCGCCCGCAATTAAATTAAATGCTGACTCGTGAAATTGACGCTAAATAAATCATTGCCTCGAATTACTTCGCGCATTTTTTTCCTCGCGACGAAGCGAATTCACGCAGGCGAATATGCACGCCAGAATTCCGCGACGTCGCCGACGGAGACGATGCCTTCTTCATCGAGCGCCATGTCGAGTCTGCCTCGAGCGCATAACTAAAACGCGGTGCGCCGGTCGGGGGAAGCCTCGCGCCGCGCCAAAGATAGCGGGAGAAGGCGCATAATGAATAATAATCGCACATAATGTCGGAGGCCCTCTCGAAAAAAAAAAAGAAAGGGACGGAGCGCGGGGAAAGGGGCATAAAAAAAACGCAATCCCACCACGCCGCCGAGCGGGTGGTGCCTTCGTTCCATTATGTGTCAAATATCGGGGCAGGCCCGCTTTGTAATTCCTTCCGCCTCCTTCCTTCCTGCCTTCGACGCGCCGCGTTTCGTTCCTTGCCGCCCCTTTTTTTTTTTTTAATATCCCTCGCCGCGGCGCGCGGGAATCTAGGAGTCGCGAGATGACGACCGCCAAGTGCTGGGATATGAAATTGAGCTTTAAATATTCTATGGCTGGCGGTGTCTTCGTTTGGCCTGTTACGTCTTTCGTTCCACCTTCTTATGGTTATAGTGCAGGTGGATTACATTTGAACGTCGTTGCTGTCGCGTTGGAGGTTTTTAGTATTATCAGCTCTAGTTTTTGCTTAATGTTTACCGGTGGCGGAAAAGGAACGAGCAAATTGTGTTACTTATCGCGGGTAATTAATGAATGTTTAATATGGGAGGAAATTAAAGAACAGCTTGAATATTATTACATGCTACTCGAATATGCAAGCTTTGCATAGCTAATGAAGATTAATATCGTAGATGAAAGGATAAATGTATATTACAGCGTGTTTACTGGCTCGTCTCCTTCGTTGAAAATAATTCGTGTGGGTGTAAATACAAGATGTCGCGAGATAACCTAGGCGGCAAATGATTGATATTTAGAAGTAACAATGCTCAATGCATACTGATACTTTCCGAGGCAAGAATAATAATAGGTGTCGCTTTAAAAATTTACTTACCAATAGGAATATGTGCCATTGCAACATGGATATTGGTTTTGACTTTTGATTGAATGACAATAACTCTTGCTTTTTAAACAAAGCAATGACTTATAACAGGTAATTAAGGCAGTTCAACTCTGAAAAATGTTATTTTACAAAAATGATTTGTTACGTCTAACTGTTACCGGCTTCATCTACTTTTAATCATGGCGAATAAACGAGCATTAAAAATATTACAATGCTCGAAAGTAATAAACTCGCTATATAATGAAGCGGGAAGGCAAAAAGTAAGGTAGGCTCTCTCGCAAAGTAAAATAAAATAGAGAGAAAAACGGAGATAAAGGAATTATTTCGCGCTCTCCTTGGGAATTCATTGAGTCTGTTTACACGGCAGCGTCCTTGGTAATTTCTTTATTTTTCCTCTCACGGGAGATCTCCTCCACCTCCTCCGTCCTCCTCCTCATTCTCTTATGTTTCTCGCGGTGCCATTTGTTTTTATCAGCGTGTCACTGGGGGGATGGAGCTTTCGGGGCGACGTCTGGAAAAGTCTCGGTGTACCGACGACGACGATCCTCCGGGAGCGACGGCGGCGGCGGCGGCGGAGAGAGAGAGAGAGAGAGAGAAAAAAAAGGAAGGGGAAGGGAGCCCGGGAAGAAATTCGCTAAGGCGAGCCCTATGATTGCGTTACTTTATACCGGCACACCACCGGCGCGCAGCGACGCGCGTTTATTATTCACGCGCTCGCGCCGTGTCGAAGAAAATGTTTTACGGAGATAAGAGGGTCGTGATGTTTTCTCCCGCTTTCGCGCGCGGCGCGAGAGTCACTGAAATTTTGAAATTTTTTCGCCGAGAGCCGCGGCGTAGTTTTTCATAAATGCGTGATGAGCCGTGTAACGCTATTGTTATGTCTCGCGCGGCGATGCGAAAATACATAAATCTATGGCCTGGAAGGACGTTTTTGAAACGAGCAAAGCTCGTCGTGTATATGCATTAAAACATTTTTTATGAATGCTCGCCGCCTCGCGCGAGTAAGATCCATTGTTTTTTTATATTCCTCGGTACTCGGCGAAGCGATGGGAAAGTAATCCTACCTCGAAAATTACGTTATTTATAAAGAGCGGTCGATTCGTACACCTCTTCTTACTGGCATTTTTACAGGAACCTCAGACTCCCCTTTCAGCGCTTAGTCCAGCGCCTTCGGCGCGCAGCAGCGTCGGCGTGTATAAAACGCATTCTCGCAGCGTCACGCAGATAAGCGACGCAGTTCGCGGCGGCGGCGGCAGCGGCGACGATGACTTTCCCTTTCGAAATCCCTCGTATATAAGGCAGCTTTTTCGCGTAATGCTCGCGGCCGGCGTCTATATACTCTTTCATAAGCGAGAGAGCCTCGTGCGGCATTGTTCGTCATCTGCTTCGCGTGTCGAGGCACCGCGCGGACCACGTGGTGCTCTGTGTGCGCCGCGCCTGCGTATAAATACAGGCTTTCCAGAGTCACGCATAATTCTTGTGTACTCTGGGACGAAGGAGGTTTCGGCCACCCCTTTTTATCGCGAGCCCTCTCATTTTTTTTCCTGCTTCCTCTGTTGTATTGCGGTGTGCGCACCACCGCAGGAGGATTTTTTTTGGTCATTCGGCTTTTGCCGGGGTAATCGAGGGGGCATGAACGTTCTTCCCGCGAACTTTGGGTAACAGCTGTCCTCGGCTAAACGATTCAATTCTTACAAGGTAAGAATATTTACAAAGCGTTAAGTAGCTCAAGTCGAATTTGAAGAAGCTGGATGTACGCCAGATGGATTTCGTGGTTGCTCGAAAGTACACGGTTACTCGTACGGCAGATGTCAGAAATGCCGTGTCATTAAAGTACAAAACGTAGAAATGATTTTCGGTATTTACCGAGTCGAGTCCTCGAATGAAAATTCGAATGGAACAATTTTTTATTCCCGTGACTTTTCAATTTTCCGATTCCCATTGAAAGGGATGAAGCATTTTCTGGCTGCAGTATCCGGCTGCTCGATCGGTAAACCCCTAATGCCATAATTGACTTTCCTCGATTTTAAAGCACTCGCTTCTCCCGGAATGGGGAGGGAGAGAGAGAGAGAGAGCGAAAATCGGAGCTTAATTGTTTCTGACGCCCGGGCAATTTATTTTTGCGCGAGAGCTTCCCAAGAATTTTTCAGGCGCGCCGAGCCAAACCGCGCGCCGCAGCGTCGTCGTAGTCGCCGCCTGCCAGAGACCCTTATCGGCAAAGAAGTCGAATTATCCCCGGGACCGTTGGCTGGAAATTAAAATCTCTCCAAGTCCCTCTCTCTCTCTCTCTCTCTGCCTCTCCTTCCGCGACGAAGGAGGAAGGGGTGCACGAGCGAGGGAGGCGGCAGCGCCAGAAGAAGCCAAGTCCATTAGGAGGCCCCGAGGGTTTCGCGGGCGCTTTGCTGACGAGAGAGAGAGAGAGAGAGGGAGAGAGGAAATGAGAGAGAACTCCCTCTATCTCGAAAAATGTCACCGATGATGAATAGTTGGCATGAACAAAAAGAAATGCTAACCGAGAGCCCCATCCCACCCCACCCCCCAGCCACCCCCAGGAGCGGCTCCGATTCCGCCTGTTTCTTATTCAGACCTAACCTTCTCCGAGCCAGAGGAGCTTTTCCTATCGAAAATGAGAGACTCAATTTATGAAATCGATCGGGGCAATCACTGCCAAACTACCTTCCATTGTAATGGCCTATTATTCTATTTTTACTCCAAAAACTCGGAATGCTTTATGCTTAATGGCGTTCCTTCCAATTTTCGAAATAAATTCATTTATCTACATCGAGCGGGAATCATAAATTTTCTCTTAGACCGTCGAGTGTATTTTTAAAACGAGTATAATACTTGTTTAAGGTTTTGAAAAAAAAAAAAAAACATTCAAACTCTATTACAACCTCGCAGCTCATCCGTCAAATAAATCGTCCCACTTAAACTCATGACAATATTAGCATGCACAAAGCGAAACCGAAGAAAAAAATGTCATCCGTAAGATAGCATCTTAATTAAAACTTGCCAATTCATTTCTCCGAGTGACTTTCCAGCCCCGCGAGAGAGAGAGAGAGAGAGTCCCTCCCTCACCTTACAATCGCTTAAACCCCGCGCACCGCCACCCTCCCTCCGACAGCTTATTCTTTTGTTTTAAAACGTGGCTGGAAAAAGATAGCGCGCCCGGAGACGCGGAAACGTCCGAGATAATAAGAAGTTTGCCTCGCCGAGGAAATTAAGGAGAGAGAGAGAGAGGGACTCTCTCCGCGAGACTGCTGTGTACAACAACGAGAGCGCGCGCCTAGCTGTCGCGCGTCCTATTCGTCTTCGCGCGGGCGAGTATGTTTTTTAAATGAGGGGGGGCGAGCCCGGGCTACAAAAAATCATCTCGTTATGGAAATGACGATGCGGAATTACTTCGTTAGTCGGCGTTTCGGGGGTGCCCCGCGTGCGAGAGCCCAATTTATTTCTCGTTCTTCTCTCTTCTTCTCTAGCTCGTCTAAGCTATTTTACTTGCTTGTTAAATTATTCAATTTGAGGAGAGCCGCCGCGTTAACGAATTATCGGAAGGTTGTTTTTTTTTTTTAAGGGACCGAGGATCCGAGAGTTTATCGACGAAGCTCGTTAAGATTTTGGTAAATTTCCTTATTACCGGGAATTCGATGTTAGTAATTGGATGAAGCAAAAGGGGTCGACGGTTCATCGTCGAAATTCCTCGTGCTTAATGAGACAAAACTAATGCAGCTTAAGGAAAATGTTAATGACCCTGCTAATCACCTGATGTAATACCAGTGGCTACGTTTGATCGAAATCGCGAAGTGGAATCAAACTTTAAATCGAGGCGCAGCTCGACTTTCAGTTTAAAAATGGAAAATTTCTTTCGGAAAACTCCATTACAATATCTGTCGAGCGCTCAGACAAAAAGTCTAACGAACGATAAGCGTATTAACAGCATCGAAAGTTCCCCGAAGCCATTCGTTCCCCCATAAATTGCTCTACGATAGTCTCGGCGGCCGTAGTTTCTTTTCCCCGGAAGGCAGCTACAAAGGCTCATATTTATACACACCTTCGCCTCCCATCTATCCCTTTCGCGGAGCAGTTCCTCTCGCGGTGTACCGTCTCTCCCCGCGGCGCTGCTTTTCTTTACCGTTCCTCCTTCCGCTCGTGTCCTTGCCCACCCCCGAGGCTCTCGCAGCCCTTTTCTTCTCTCCCCGGCGCAGTTATACCTGGTCCAATTACGAATTTTTAATGGAGCTCGCGCTCTGCTCGGCCTGCGGCGTTGGCGGCGGCGGCGGCGTTCTCGCGCAAGCTCGCCGTAATTTACTTCCCAATTTGTATAAAATATCGCGCGGCTAATGAAGCAGTTTGAGGCTGTCTCCGCCGGTAATGTATGGAGTCTGCAGGCTCTACTCCTGCTCCGCGTACAAAGAGGGATGGAAAAGCCGCCGCCGCCGCCGCCGCCGCTTGTAATAGCGCACCGCAGCGTTTTAGACTTGCCGCCGACGCCGTTACACGGCGCATACGGGGGGGAATGCTATCCGACTACCCGGTGCCGCATTATTATAGCTCGCGGTACGGCCGTGTAACGCGACACGATGAAATTCGCCCGCGGTTAAGAGGCCCCGCGTGCTTTCCCGAAACTTTTTCTGCCCCGCGGGCTAACGATATTGCGTTTTTGGTTGCCATGGGTTACAAAATTTTCATAGAGCGAGAGAGCAACTCGCGGAACGAGCGCAGCGGCGGCGGTGTAATGACTTGGAAATATGGGCGTGAAATTACTCGACGCGGGGCTCCGGTTAAGAGTCCCCGAGATTTACGATTTTTTTTCCACAGCGAGAAAAATACTGGGAGTTTTAGTTGTGCCGCTGCATCAAAGCGTAAGAATTTTTCGTCCACTTTTCCGGGCGTAATAGCCGCGCCTTTACGTTTTAACGATGAAAACGTTGCCTCACCCCCGGGATCAAAACAGTCCGCCGTGCTTGTTTGCAATTTCGCTTAATTAAATTTATAAAAAAAAAGAAAAAAAAACACACGCGCACACAAAGAGAAACAGGCTTCCACAGCTGCAGCTTCGCGACAGCGAAATCCCTATATATATTAGAGGCGACTCTTCAATAAACAAACGCGCCACCGCGGCGATATGAGCGCGAGCGTCGGGAATAAATTTTAATTAAAACGTTGGCGTAAGAGCCTTAACGGCCAGAATAATTATCCTCTTTCGTCGAATCGATCCCCGGCTATTCGCATATTTATTGCTCGGCGCGGCGCATCGGGGCAGCTGGCGTGCGTCGATATACAAATTTTTATATTTATATTTCCCGGCGTTATACGACGTCGCTCCTTCGAGCCTCCGAGAGGCGCTCTCCTCCTACCTCTCGGCCGTCTGCATCGTCGCGCGAACTTACGCGCCTGCGCGTATATGCGGGCTACTTAATTGAGCGCGAGCGATTCGCCTCGATTATTTATATGCTAGAGAACGTTCTTAAAGAGGAGCGTGACTTTCTTTTTACGGGATGTGTAAGCCCCGGTAAGATGCGCTTTCTGCGCTCGCGATCGACCGGGACGATTGGAGGTATTGATTGGTGAGTCGGCGGAAAAAGTGCGACGGGGTACAAGACTCGCTGGGTATGTAGCGCTGCTCGTTATACCTTCGCTGCCACTGGTAATGCGCTTGACTTTTTAATCGAGTTAGGCGGTTTATTAAAGCTGCTATAACTGCACGTTTATGTTGGTTTGGACAACTTTATACAGCCGTTAGGGCGATGCAAAACGCGGGTTCAAACTTCGACGAGGCGTGCAGTAAATAAATTCACGTGCGCGCGGCTCTGGCCGTGAAATAATGTTTGGCGTTAGAATAAAATACTTTATTGCTCGAGAGTACGGAGGAATTAATCCTAAATTGCAAGTCTATCCAGCATCGGATCAGATAAGTTTCGAGTTGTTGCTTACTTACCGCCGCGGCTTTATTTTACTTTTCGAGATCTAATCTGGCGACAAGGTATCCCCCGTAAAAAAGGGCTTTTCAATTTCCTCAGAAAAGCCCCGGCGAACGAGTTAACACGAGTCTACAGGCACATAAAAGGCAGAGCAAAAAAGGGGCGAAAAGAAAAAAAAACAGGAGAAGCCTCGACGCGAAAGATCCGGCGCCTAGTTATACACACGGTAACTCGTGCGCGACGTCAACTGCGCGCAAGGATGAAAGCGAAATATACACTCCCGGCACGTCAGCGCCGGCTAAAGCGAGCGCTCGTAAAAGCTGATCCCTGTATAATTTTCAATCGCCCTCGGATTTGACGACCTCTTCACGGGCTCTCGCTCTCTCCTTCCCTCTCTTTTCTCTCTCCCGGCCCTCGTTCTTTTCTCCCGAAGGTGTACGAGAGCCCCGCCGCGGAGATAAGGGTGAAACGACGAGGTCGCAACGAGCGGTAAAAAGCCGATCCTCCGCCCGGATAAATGCCCGGACGAGACGGACACGTCGCGAGAGAGGGAGAGCAAGGCAAATAGAAAAGATCGGAGAGAGCGAGAGGAAATGAAGAGGACTGAGACGGAAAATGAGCGAGAGATCGAAGGAGGAGGAGAGATAAGAAGGGGGGCAGGCGCCTGCGGAGGCCGTAAAAAGACAATACCATTCTTGCACCCCGCTTGTTTGCTCCGAGGCCGCCAAGTATGTACCTTGGAGCAGCACGTGGCCCGAGGAGGAGAACCACGTGGATGGGCGCCCGTCCTCTTTTTCACCCTTCTCGCGTAGCCGAGGCGTAAGAGAGAGAGCATCAACGCGGCTCTTCTTCCCCCTTCCCCCCGCCGCGGAGGGAAATGCCTTTCTTTGCATTCACGGGAAACCGCGATACAGCCTCGATTCGCCCCCCTTCTCTCTCGCCTACGAATCGAATTGAATTTTACAACCCGGTCTCGGCTACGCCCTCTATTAGCTTCTATAATTGATACTCTTCGCTTTCTCTCGCTCCGCGCGCGAGTTATCCGCTTTTATTTCATTCCCCTCCCACCCTCCTGTTTTTTTTCCTTTCGCGCGCCCGGGACGTTCCGTGATTTCAATTTCAAATGATGGATTACGGTATATTGGATTTTATTGTAATTGCCTCTTCTCTTTTTTTTGTTTCAGGTAAGTTAATTTTCTGCTTCAGCGGAGGATTTTCTCGAGATTCGTGAGTAATGATTTATACAACTTGCCTCATACGAATTAGCGATGGTCCTCCCCGATTGGTTTTGACGAAAAACGCCGTTTCTCTCGTTCGATCTCGTTTATCCGAATTTCATTCAGATTCCGTCCTCCGAGAGATAATGAGATAAAAGGGACGAAGGGCAATTTTGAAAGAGCAATATCACTAATTCACCGAGAAACAAAAGTCTTCACCCGCCGTCTCCCGACGAATTCGGCGCGCGAATATAAATCACGGCCCACGCCGCCGCTGCGAAGATAGATGCAGGGGTGCTGCCGCGCTCTCTCGGAAGACGAGCGATGGCTGTGCGGCGCCGGGGGTTTTTTGATCGGCCTCCGGCTCACGCAACACCCACTGATTTCATTAGCCGATACTGCCGGCAGTCTCTCTCTCTCTCAGCCTCGCCGCGCACTCAGAGGGTGAGAAGGAAGACGCGTTAAATTACTAGGCGCGGGGGGTGGAGGAGTCGGTGGGGAGGCGAGATGCGTTTGCATTAACGACGAGGCAGTCGCGTAATGACGCGGAGAGTCGCGCGCGCGTCGCCGTTGCCGTCGCCCGCTTTGAGCCAGATAAAAAAGACATTACTCACTCGGCCGTCCCCGGCGATAATTACATCGGGGACCCGTCGCTTTATGCGATTACGCGCTCCTGTTTCCGCTGCTCTCGCAACCCCGCGAAACGCCGAGGCTCGATACGAGTACCCAGAGAAGTGCCGGCAAAGAGGTATCTCTTGTAAGGAATCGAATTTTTGTTTAATACACCGAGTAGTAAAAAAAAATACTAAATACTTAGATTTGCTTCAACACGGCGATTCGTTAAAAGGCGGATCTCCTCCGTCTCGCAGTCGCACAGTCACCAGGTAAACGAACCCGAACGCTCGTGAAAAGTTGATGAGCTCCCCTGGATTCGGCGGCGCGCGGCGCCGAAATAACTGTTCGAATTAAAAGCGGCACGAGGGCTCCCGCGAACGATGACAAGGAGGAGCGGCGGCGGCCGCGTTAAAAGCAACAAGTCGCACCTCCTGAATTCGTAATGCCTCGCGGAGTTTAAGAATATTTCCGAGCGATTGTGTGGATAAACGTGTCCACTGCCCGGGTTTACTAGCTTGTCCTTCTAGCCGGCGCTCATTATCGCGTCTGTTTCCCCGATTCTCCGTCGCGTTTAATTAGTTTGAAATGTACCGCGAGAGTATACTAATTAATTGGAGTGTCGTATATACCGTAGCGACTGAAAATCGACCAGGAAGGAAGTTCGCCTCGTTTGCTCTCGTTTGATGCGCCGATAATCAGATAATTATCTCGTTTGCCTTTTATTTGTCCACCTCGCGGATCGCGCTGATTTCATCTAAACTTTGTCGCGAACTCGCCGATATCCCGCGTGACTTTTTCCATTTTTTTCATTCAATTAGCTGCGCAGGCTTCGAACGTAAAGCCTCGACTCTCGTTTGACGAGAAATAAGTTAACTCGCTAATTAACGCTCGGCGTTTCCAAGGTATACGCATCCAAAAATATTTATTTACAGCTTCGCCGTTCGCCTCGGTTATATCCCCCAAGAAAAAAAAAAGAGAGCCATATCTCATTATCCCGGCACTCGGCAAGTCCGAGAGCAAATAAATCTCTCTCTCCGCGGTTCGTGCGAGCAGCTCCGGCTATACTCGAAGCCGAAACCTAAGCAGTTACTTAACGTCAGATCGATCTTAATCCAAGAACAGTAGTATTAAGCCCGAGTATCGGGGATTAGATTCCGGCGCACTCTTACGGCCGAGAGGAAATCTCCGCGAGAGAAGAGAGCCACGCACGGGGGTGAGCGCGCGGGCGCTCGTTGCGTTATTCGGCGGCACATACATCAGGATCTGGCGCGGCTAATCTGATTCCCCCTAACAATGCGCACGCGTCGGAATCTTCTTACACGGCGCGGACTTTGCGCGCGGGAGAGTAGGTCCGTCTTTCGGATTCTATGGATTTTGGATTTGCAGTCAATCCGCTGCCTGGCCCCTCGAGTAATCTCTCGCTAATAACCGCGATTTATCCTTCTCCCCCATCGAGCGAGTTTTTCTCTCTCTCTGACTTTTGACGGGGGAGAGAATTCGGGAGTACGACCACCGTGGCGATGGAGCTCGGCGATTAGCCAAAAGCTGCGCTTTTTTTTATTATATATCCTTCCAGTTTTACGAGAGCTGGACGTATTGCTCTCGCGTCGAGGAAACGCACGCGGAGCGTATAAGCCGAGAGGTCGGCAAAAAATCATGACTCTGACAATTTCGTAGGAGGAAGAAGTCGCGCGGCTATGAATATGTGTAATTGCGCATGCACGCTTGGAAAAATATTCGAGGCTTTTTTGAATATAGTCGACTACTTCGGGCGAAACCCGCCAGTCATCGCTCGGGGCTCTCAGCTGCGAGGTACAGCCGAGGCATCCAGAGATTTCGAAGCCAAACACGTTAGATTAGATTGTATCCGCGCAGCCTAAAAGAGCCTTTTACAAACTATTTCTCTCTCTCTCTTTCACCGGGGGATATATATTCTCCTTTTCGTGAAAGAGAGCCTTTCATTAATGGCGGGCTGGTTTTTCGAGGCCGGTGAATATTAACCTGCGCGCGCTTGGCGGGGAGATAACGCCTCTCTTTCGCAGCCGGTGCGCGAGAGACTACACAAATATTTATCGAGCACCAGGATTCGTCAGCTGTTGCGCCACACACACACTCGGCGCGATACACGATCATCCGAGGAGGAAAGAGCGCGTGAGCTCATCTCGTAAAAATTATTATGTAACGATCGGAGTGCAAGACGGTTTATCTGAATATGATACTTGCCTTTCTCACGGTGTAATTTCCGAAGGCATCGGCCTTTTTTCCTTTTTTAGGACGTAATTTGAACTTTGCATATATTTCGAGGCTGATATACGCTCGCGGCTGGATTCACGGGCGCGCGCGCGCGCGCGCTATCAAGCCCCCGCGCGATGTTTAGAATGTGGCGCGAGATTTGAGGTGTACAGGAAGTGGATAATACTTCCTCCGCGGCGGCGCTTATCGTCCCTTGCCGTGGGAACATTTACTCAATGGAGAATGAGCCGTATGAAATTAGTCTGGAAATTCCTCTACGGAAGCTGGGTCTGTTTACAATGTAAACCCGCGGGCAGATAGCGCAATAAATTTTCAGCCCCCGCCGCCCGGTGAAATTTTACGGGAGATTACAAAATCTCGAGAGCCATTAAAATTATTGTTTATTCAGCTTCGAATTTCGCTTTGACGCGTTTTGCGTTGTTTTTTTTTCTTTTTTGATAAAAGATCTCGCCTCCTTCGTTCGAATTGCCGTAAAAAAACTCGCTTTAAATTCGCTTAACGACGCCGATTAGAAAATAGGCAGAATGATCGATAAGTTTTCTCTTCATCCAGATGTTTACTCTGGGAGCGTATCCCGTTAGCGGCGTTGTTTCTCTCTCTCTCTCTCTCTCTCTCCGGCATCGAGACTTGGAAACGGGAGAAAAGAAAACCGAGGTAGGGAGGGAAAACAAGGCAAAGCTGCTCTCTCACAGCGGAGCCGCAACGTTGAACGGTCGTTATCGGGCGCGCAGGTTCATGCCGACCGACAGTTAAGGCCGACGACTGCTCTCGGGCTGCCCGGCTGCAATAAATTCGTTCGCAAAATAAAGAGAGAAGCCGAGAGAGAGAGAGAGAGAGCGAGAGAGCAAAGCAGCGGGCGCGAAACGATCCAATCGGTTAACAGGGAGGTGTGCCGGAACCAGCCCACCTTTTAACGCTTCGGTGTGCTTAACCCCCTAGTAAAAAGAGAATCTGCAGGAGAGGAAGATAGAGCGTACCTGCACGCACCGGTCATTATCGGCGACAGCTTTTCTCTCCCTAAGTCCCGATCGCCTCGAAGCGCTGCTGCGACTCGGGAATCGCTCTGACCGATCATTGCCGCCCGTCACGCCATAGCTTCTCTTTCAGGGACTTGTGCTCCCTGGCCCAGTCCGGAGCCGCGCCGGAGATGAGACCTGACGCGTATTAAATGCCCGCGCTCGCCTCCGTGAATATTTATGGAATACGAGTCGGTAGTCGCTCGCTGCTTCCGACGTAAAAAGAGGAGGTCTTTGATGAACGTCGATTCGGGGTGGAGAGGAGGGGGCATTCCGAAACGATTAGATGCGCGCGTATTTAAGGCTGATGCCGATCCGATCGCTTCATGAATATACATTCGAATTTCTTACTCGCGGAGCGCCGAGAGAGATTGAAAAAAAAAAACGACGCGACGCGCTTAAACATATATAACTCGTCGCCGCGTCGCATATTTTTCGCTTGGAAAACATCCGCGAGGAGTCGACTGGGCGAATACATCGAAAGCGTATTATACGTATATTCTTTCGTTGAACTTTTTCGTCGGACGCGAGGAGGCGCCTGACTCTCGCAGCCGTTTTTCTGCGACGGCGTTATACCTTTTTTTTTCATTCGGTAGGTAAGCTCGCTTATCAGCGATCTTATCGACTCGGGGCCGTTCTTCCGCTCTCTCCGGGCAGAAAGAGAAGAAGAGAAAGACTCGGGGCGCACGGTTGCGCGATTCAAAGGTGTGCAACCGCAAGGGCCACGCCCCAATTAGGTCGAACGGTCCGTTCTTTCTCTCTCCCTCTCTCTCTCTGGCCTCTGGCTCGAGGTGCACTATACCTTGCGCGCTCGGGCTATTTTACGATGAGAATGTCCGCACCTGCGGTGACACCTCGGCACAACTTACACCCCTCTTACGTATATAGCCGGCAACGGTCGAGGCCGAGTGTTTTATGGCGGCCAGATAGCCTAGCACGCACGAGTCGCGCCAAGAGCGCGAAGCTGTGATGTACGAGACGAGCGAGAAAGAGAGAGAGAGAAGGTTTGTGGAACGAGGTGCCGCTCTTAACGGCGCAGTTCCATGCCGTGTTTCGATCGAGAGCCCTCTCTCCGGGTTTCCGCATTTTCGAATCGCGATTCTCGCTTTCCGATCGAACGGCAATTTATGATTTCGTGCCGTAAAAGGAGGAGATAAACGATGCCGATACAATACATTTATTGAATCTTGTAGCGCCGTTTTTATATTTCGAGCCGGGATAAATCATAACCTTAGGAGTTTATGAGAGAGCTTCGGGGCTCGCGGTGTATTTATTTACACCCTGCCTCCATTGTCTCGCGGATTTTAGTGCTCGTTTTATATATTGACAAAAACTCGCTAAGATATTCGCGAATTTGTCGAGGCGACGAAGCAGTTTCGGCAGGTGGATTATAGAGGTGGGTTAATGCATCCCCGGGAAGGCAAAGTGCAAGTTCCGCGTAGTCGATAGAAGGCCAAGGCGCCCGTCAAGCATCAGCCGAAAACGCCTACTTACAAAGCTACTTGACGCGTTGTCGCTTTGAGAAAACACATTGGGGAGCTTAGACTCTCGACGGGCAGCTTTCACATTTCGTATATTCTGACGGTAACGCGAATTCAATACCCGAATTTAGCTCGATTTTGGCGAAAACTTCCTCTTATACCTCCCGACTCCTCGACCCCTTTACAGTTCCGCGGACTCGGCCGCTTTACAGTTATACACACCTCGATCGGCAGCCATCGAGGCGTCGTCGTCGCCGACGTCGCAGGAGATTAGCTCGACGCGCTCGATCCCGGATTTATCGATGATCTAACAGAGAGGAGTCGAGTGCAAGGCAGGCGCGCGGTGACGCAAGCGCGGCCGAGGAACAAGGTGGCGCAGGCTTTTTGATATTTCCCACGTAGAGAGAGAGAGCCGTGTGTTCCGTCGCGTGCGAATCGCTCTTTCTCTCTTGTTCTCGGGGCGAGCTGTCTTGCGCCGCTTTGTGCATCATTTTGCGCGGCCGCGCGCGGGCTCATTTACATTGAAATGTTTTCTTGCTTTGAAGCGTGCAGTTGTCGCGCGGCCGGCGCAAAATATTGCCACAATAACTTAATGCTGCTACGTTATTGTTGAACTCGCGGGAATTTACTATTTCTCTGCCTTTCCTTCTTTTCTTTTTTTTTTAAGCGCCCCGGAGCTCCATTTGGTTCTGCTGTAATATCGTAAGTTACGTGCTTTATTGTGCGACCTGAGCTTCGAGAGAAATATTGTTAAAATATTTCTTTTATAAAGTATATCATTCTATTCTGTTTCAAAGGCACATTGTCGCTCGGCGTCCAATAAATTGCGGAACGATGTATAAATAACGCGGCGCACATGAATTTTGCATCAGAATAATTAAAAAGCGTCTTTCATTAATTTCATCTAATCGCCGTTAATAAATTAGAAAATATGCAAATGACCATCAGTCGTTGAAAATTTATCGCCTTACACCTTTTACTCCATAAATATTGAAATCCGAAAAACTTTTCGAAGCTTTACAAGCTTTAATGTTTTAAACCCCGAGCAGTCGCGGAGACAAATGAGAGAAAGATGTCTCTCTCTCCCACCCTCGTCCCGGCTGACAATTCGATTTCGCTCAGGCAGGCAGTGCACATCCTCGGAGGCGGAAAAAGCCCCGATCTTGGGCGGGGAGGGAGCGGCGGCGGCTCTCTATTTCCGCCTGTACGGTGTCGTTCGCGCTTTAATCGCATTCGGATGCAATGTTGCGGAAAATTTCATTTGAGCGAGGCGCCGCGAAAGAGAGCGAGACAGAGGAGGAGGAAGGGGGTATATATACTTAGGGCTCGGCGGGGGCGGTATGACGACGGGGCGTCCCGCTGCGACTTTGTCTCCGCGCGCGAATGTAACCCCCTCCTTTCCCCTCCCCCCGTCCGGCGTCGAGGGCATTTGCATATCCATTCGCGTTTGCGTGCGCGCGAGGTATAAGTGTGCACGCGCGCACGCTGCGGCTCGAATTTATATGCACGCGCGAGCATAAGAGTGCGCCACCTTAATGCACGACGAGCGCCCCGCGGGAATGGCGAATTAACGAATTCGCGCGTAATGACGTTTTCTCGAGAAGGAAAGAGAGAGAGAGAGGCCGCAATTTTTTTTTTTTCGGGTCCGAGCTTCGAGGGGGTATCGATGGCCTGAAATACGAGAAGCCCGGCCTGATATACAAGCGGAGCCGAAGCGCGTATATTTTCAGCTTATAAAGCGGATTTTTTCGCTTTGGGAAATTTCAATTTTCGCGGAATTAACTATACAAACGTCGGAGCCGCGGCGGAATTTACGAACTACTTTATGTTTTCAATCGCGACCGGGCGCGCGCATTGTGAGGGGAAAATGCTTAAACGGAGGCTAAAAATCCGCGGGTAAAAATGACAATGCACCTCTATAGTCGCGCATAAACTTGTGTACTTAAGTATCGCCCAGGTTTTACAAGGCTCTAGTGTTACACGGAGGAAAGCCGAGGGGAGAGAACCCAGAGAACTCGATTTCTTCGTAGATTTTATTGCGCTTGTTAAGCGCGCGATTTTACAGTGCGATTTCTCGAGGTTCCGGCTAAATGCCTCTCTCGCGCTATCGCGCGCTCTCCGGGTGATTTGCGAACTGTCCAATTATTGCGATTTGCCATCGGCTTGCGTCATTGGAATTCATAAACTAACCGATTTCATTTCACCCGCCTCACACAATCGACAGTCAATACGCGCGCGCGCTTCGCGCGCTCGCTAAAAGTTTCTAATGTGCAACACAGAAGCTGTAAAACCTCGACGTGGAAGCTTTATATTTGATATTTTATCGAGCGTGAAACGTATATGAAAATATACTTTCCCCGCGAGAGCCGAGTTTTGAAACGCGCGGAGAGCGTTTAATTAGCATTTTATTATTGTAAAGTCCGTTTATTGAAAAATAAACAAACGCTAATCGCGCCTGAAATTTTGAAAGGCAGAAGCTACCGCTCCCAGCTTTACGCGCCGATAAAACGAGCGAGCGACCAGTCGGCTTCGAATAATACCCCGCGTCAATCGAAGAAACGTTAATGCGCGTTCGCTCCGGCGATTTTTCGCGCCGCTCGCTCGGCGAACAAAGTATCGACTCGGTAGAGCTCGGAACTGAAATCATAATTTTGCTCGAAAGCATGAATAGCCAGTAATAGAACGGCGTCAATCGTTTAATTACCGCTCTCCCGCGAGAGCGGAGAGCATACTTTAAAAGCGAAGTGTTTGCTCAAGGAACTTACGGCTCTCGAGCGGCCGCGCGCAGCGGCAAGTCTGACGCGCGCGCGCACACACAAACACACGAGGCAATTTGCAGGGCGTGGCGTGGCGCGGCGCGCGGTTCACCGATATACCTGTCTAATTCCGTGTAAATCAAGCCGCGTTGCCGCGCTTGTTCGACTCGCCTCGTTTATGGCTGATATGCAGTCCTCGTTGCCGGGCTTTTCCACGACTGGTGAGAGAGAGAGAGAGCGTTTGTGTACGTTCGCTTTCGCGATGCTGCCCTCGTGCGAGAGCCGGGCCGCACTTTTTACGAGCCTACGTGAACATGACACTTTGAAAGGACGCTAAGTGATTTCGATATTCACCGGCGAACAGGTATATACGCGACGTCTGAATTATTTTTAGAAGGGCTCAAAAGCCCGCTTCGGAGGGATAAGAAAATAGGATTTCGCGAAAATCGGCCCCTGGTCTCGGCTTTCATCTCTCGAAGATCGGTATGAAATTGCCGCGGAACAAGAGTTAATAGTTAATAGTAATCACTTAGCGCGCCGGGCAAGAGAGCCTAATGAAGATCTAGATACAGCGGCAGTCGGGGTGTTAGATAGGCAATCTGCTTAACCAGGCCGAAGGCGGCCACACATACGTGTACGAGACGCGAGATCCTCGCGAGCCGCCGCCGCCGCCGCAGAAATAACAAACGACCTACGATATCCCAATTAATTATCCGACCGCCTAATTACCGGCGCAGCCACGGCCGCCGTCGCCACGCCTCCTCGGCCTGTGCACTTCCGATCGGGAAAAGTCGTGATTGTTTTAGCCGCGAGCTCGAAAAAGAGATCGTCCGGCTAATCCGCGCGACTCGCGTCGTTAAGGGATATATCCTCTGTATAATATAAGGCAGGAACGGTGTATATATATTCCTCGTCACGACTCGCCGGCCGGCGCGTCCGCGAGCTGCGCTCTCGCCGAGAGAAATACGTGTGCACGAGCGAGTGTCCCTACATATGATTGGCCGGCAGATGTCACTCGTTATGTAAATGTTCGAGTGTTTACGAGGAGACACCTCGAGAGGTAACTAGAGGGAGGCTCGACGCCCGACGCCGAGTCGTATAATGATGCGCTAGAAATATTCCTCCTGCCTCCTGCTTCGCCTTGGCTTCTTTCGCTCCTCCTTTTCTCGTACTTCGCCACCTCCGGCTCTCTCTCCCTGCGCCTGCGCCTCTGTCTTTTTTTTGTCTCGAAGTCTCATTTCGAGAAAATTCAGCCGCTGCAGTTTTCGCGGTACCGCCTTATTCGGCTATTTTCGAGACGCCGATCTTGCGTAATTTATGCAAGCCGCGCCGAGGGGATATATCGAGGAGTACTTGTGCGTGTAATGGCCGGTGACAGGTTATTATGAAATTCACATCTTATTTAATTACGAAGCGGTGTGTTTATATCGAACGAATAATTAATTTCATTAATCCGCCCGTATAAGGTTGTGAGAAAATTTGTATTTTATTAGCGGTAAATACATTCAAATATATAATCAAGTTTTATTTACTTTTTAATGCTTATTTCGAACGTATTAATTAAAACGGCTTCGCCTTAAAACCATAATTTTTACTACTTTATCCCCAAGCAAAACACATCTGCGAAATATAAGACTCGCGTATCCTCTCGCACATAAACCCCGTCGAATTTCCGTTGCATAATCGCGGCCTTAAAAGCGCTGCTCTCCTTCCATTAAAAAAAGCAAAATACCGAGCAAAACCAAAGCCGCGAGTGTCAATGGATCTTATCCGGAGGACGAACGAGCCCGTTCCGCCGACAAATTACGCGGCGAGTTGTACGGCGCGAGTGTATAAGATCGCTTTGTCACTCTCTTTCCCTTCTGCGGAAGATGCAGCCGGAGAGAGAAAAAGAGAGAGAGAGAGAGGCCGCTGCAGCTACTCTCCCCCCGGTTACTATCGCGTTCACGTACGCCGAGAGGAGGAGGATCTCGGACTCGGTCTCTAATTGCGTTAGATAGCGCCTGCCTTATTAATAACCCCGCACGCCACTTTCGATCTCCTTTCGGCCTCTCCCCCTTTTTGCCGTCGATTCCTTTTTTTCTTCCGCTGCCTCTCGATATTCGTTTTGGTCGCCGGTCGTCTTTTTGCTCCTCGGGCTGCTCTTTGTATACGCACGGGGGGGGGGGGGGGGGGGGCAGCCGGGGGATCGCGTGCGCGATATCGTCTTTATTTTAAATCCGGA
>JAWWEO010000036.1:18896346-18977177 GCA_035582975.1 Ormyrus labotus
CCCCCCCCCCCCCCCCCCCCCCCCCCCCCCCCCCCCCCCCCCCCCCCCCCCCCCCCCCCCCCCCCCCCCCCCGCCGGGGGATCGCGTGCTCGATATCTTCTTTATTTTAAAGCCGGAAAGTTTATTGGCATAATTCGGCCCGCGTGTCTTGGGTTTATTTTGTGCAATTTGCTCGGAGGTGGAAGGACTTTTTTCGCCTTATATAAAGAAGCTAATTTTACGAGTTTGTTTTAGCGGAATGTCGAATCGATAGAGCGGCGTGCGTAAATATGTATATGCGCGATGTGGAAGAAATCGCTGCATTATGCGTAACAAGTATAAAGTCAAATAATTATTGAATAATTTATGTGCATTTCAATTGATTTCATTAAAATAGGTTTTATCATTCCATAAATTATTGATTACATAATGATTAGCAGTTTGATTAAAATTAATTAGTTCGTTAATCGCGAAAATACCTATTCGATTACGTGTATTAAATTCTGCTTTTACGCAAGCTGAAATAAAATTTCAGCATTATCTCGTTTATGGCTCCCGGTTACATCAGCGAATTATCAATAAACGTAAAGTACCCTCCTAACCGGGGTCCCCGCAAAATCCATTTCTCAAGAATCCCCGGCGCTCGTTGGAAGAAAAAAGTTGGCTCCTCGTCGGGCTCCAGCTCCGCAGCCAAAGATGAATACACGCGAGACTCTCGGAGCATGAGCTCTTTGGATTATCCTCGTTCTATATGCCACATCGTCTCCTCGAAGCTCGTTGGTCGTCTCGTGCAGGAGGAAAGGGGGGCGGGAGAGAGAAAGAGAGAGAGAGCAGGGGATAGCGGACAAGGCATTTCACTTAATGATAACCTGACTTCTCGGGCCGTTATCGTTCTCGTCTCCCTCTCGTCGTCGTCGACGACGTCTCATACGCGAGAGAGGCATCGGCTCTTTCTCTTCTCTTTTTCTCTCTCTCGGGGCCCCGTTATCGCGCGGACCAATCTCTCCTCGGCGCGCACGGGCTCAGCTTCTCGACGAGCCCGGGCATCAGCGCGTCCGATTCCTGATGCGTTGCGTCGCTGCAGCAGCAACGGCAGCTTGTTTCGCGCAAAACTTGTCGTCACGAGAGCGAGAGGCTCTCGGGAGGGGGTGGGGGAGAGAAGGAGCGCTGATGCAGATAAAGGAGTGCTTTGACTGAAGTCCAGTCCGGAGAGTCGCGCTGTTCTTATCGCGCGCTCTCGGCCTTGGGCGCCGACGAATTGTCCTTGGAGACTCGTTTCTTCGCTGTGAGAAAAAAATTTCGAGCGCGGGATTACCGCCCGCCTCCCGTCGCGCTAATTGTTCCCGTATCCTTTTCGATGCTGCTGTAAACGCACTCACACCGCGGCTTGTGTGCCTTTTACCGAGAAATACGAATACGGCGCTCTACGGAAAACTGAAATATCAATCTAGCCCGAGAGAAAAACTGCCTGCTTTCTGTTTTTCCATTGTTCGGCCGTGTCAAACGTAAGTGACGCGTCAGCGAGGTTTTCCCACGGCCGACATAGACTCTCGCGACGGGATCTCTCGCCGCGGTCTGCGTACACGATATATACATTTATGCCCGCGCACGAGCCGCGGCGCGGCTTTTGCAAAAACTGTCGCTGCGCTTCTGCGTATGGACGAGAAAGAAGCCGCTCGCGCGCGCGCCTCGCTCCTTTCCCGAGCTGGCGGGCTTGCATTAGACACGCGCCGCGAGCCTCGCACACATATATATATATATATAATATGACGGCGGAAAGAATGAGGAAGAATTTGCATGCGCGACCGCGAGAGACCGAGAGCGCGGCCGCTTTGTGCGCAAGCCGCATTCTTCAATAACGCAACGGATCCTTCTTTTCGAAAAAAAAGGCAAAAAAAAACAGCCAGGTCGACGACCGTTTTTATGATTTTGAGGCCGTGCACTTCCCGGAGAACGTGCGCGCACTGCGAGAGAGAGCTCGCTGCGCTATCCGAGCGACCAACTCAGCCGCGCGGCGATCGCTCCCGTTTTCATTAGCGTTTGGCCGAATTTTTCGATGCCTCTCTCTCTCTCTCTCTCTCTCTTGTCCCGCGTTTCGATCTCCGAAAGGCCGTCGAAGCAACATTGACAAAGTAGCTATGCAAATACGGGCCGGAGAGCTCGGCCGCCGCTTGTACTCGCGGGATTTAACGAGCGGCGATCAAAACTCGTGTAATGGTTCGAAGGGGGGGCCTGAACGGGGGTTGAGGCGGACAACGTACGAGCGACTATACGGTGCCCAGGAGAGGACATTATAGCCGCGATAAGGAGGACAATATAACGGCGGAAGAGAAGAGAGCAAGGCCGCGCTTATTGAAAGAATAATTAAGCGGACTCGCCGCGGCACAAATGGAAATCGGATGGCTGTTGCTCATTTTTCTTTCGTTCTCTGTTTTCCTTCGTGCGCCGCGCGATCGTACGTAGGTTCGAATAAATATTGCGCAATCGCCGTCTATCAGAAGCTGTTTATTCAAGAAGGTTCGCTCGAGCCGAGGGGAAATGTATACGGCTCGGCCATTACGGCAACACCTGTAACAGTATATCGATAAGTTGTAAACTCTTACCCACTCCCTAGATAGTACTCACACCTGTAGCCCTGCTTTCCGCGAACAATCAAGCAGTAAGTTTTCTCGGCGCGCGCGGCTAAAATCCCACGTGCAAAAAGGCGCCTCTCTCTCTCTCTCTTCTCGGCCACCACACTCGGAATACTCGAAAGAAAAGAGGGATTCGCACGTGCCTGCGCGGTCTTACTCGGATAAACGTCGCTCGCCAGCCGCGCCGAGGGAGCGCGAGACCTGCCGCAAAGCACGACAGGCTTCCAGCTTTGGGCCTTAATCGTTGTTTACCGGGGAGAGAGAGAGAGAGAGTGAGAGAGGGACAAAAGCTGGCGCGCGCGGCGCTCTCGCGGGGATGACAATCGACGCCGCGCGTCTGTGTTTTGCAGCCGCGGCATTCCGCCGACACGCCGGCTTTAACTACTTTTCGCGAGCGATTTTACACTTTGCCGGACTTTCTTACGAACTACCAGCCATTACCGAGCGCGAACAAGTGCAGCACACACCTGTATAAGGCATTGTAAGGGTGAGACTCTGTGTACGGCCTCTCTCTCTCTCTCTCTCGCTTTATTTTAATTTTAACGAGCGTTTTCTCGCTATTGGAAGAAACGTCGAGCGTTAAAGCCCGAGCCGGGGGAACCGCCAACTCGCTAAGTAATTCGTAAAACACGCCGCGCGAGGGAAGCGTTTTCGAGGATTTAGCGAACGAGCCGCGTCCGCTCTGCGAGAGAGCAGTTTGCCGCTAAAAGTGGATTCAGCTGCCGCGCGGCGTCTGGACGCAATTCGACAGGTGCAATTATAAAGTATAAGGTTAGGGCCATAAAGGGAGGAGCGCGAGTTCGCTTTCGAGAGGCCGGCCACCGTATCTCGATGGGGATATAAAATTATCTAAATTTGATTAAGCGAGGGCCCCATAAAATTTTGGGCCGAGCAACGATTTTCATTCGGTAATTGGGCATTGATTAATTCCGAACCGACGGTCAATTGAATTTTTACGGCGCCGGATATTTCTATCGGCCGAAAATAATCCCCACGAAAAAAAAAGAGGCAGGGATTCCAGGGCTAATTAATAGGTGTCACTCGTTAACGAAATCGACACAATCGGTAAAAATCGCCGAGCCGCGCCGCGGTGTTTTTCGCGTCCTCTTAAACGGTCCTCCGATCCGCCTCGCGAGTTGCATATTTTAAATTCTGCTGACGTTCGCTCGCGCGCGCGTCGGCCGGCGTCGCGGCAAAAAAGGCCAGCGGCGGCGGGTCACATAGTCTCCTCTCTCTCTCTCTCTTGTTTTTTGTTGCCCGGACGGCGCGCATTTCGCTCTCGCTCGGTATGCGAGCGCGGCGCGACCCTCCGCGACAGCTTTTCGGCTCTAGGCGACGATCTTTTTGCCCCGGCGACGTCTTCTATGCGGCTAAGGATGAATTTTTAGCGAGTTCTTGCCGCCGCCGCCGTCGTCGGGGAGTTCCTTTATTTCGGGCAGTGGCTTTTATCAACAATTAAGAAATGCTTCCGCCGCGCGACGGCGGGGGTATAAAGGAGGGTGGCTGGCTGCAGACTGTCGAGTTGAGAATGCATATTTATAAGGTGCAGAGTGCTTTGATGCCACTTCCGCTCTGTATTACATAGGAGTATCGTGTGTTATTAATTGCATCAAGTCTTACGCTTATTAGCATCAAAATATAATCGTTATATTACTTGGCGCGAAATGGGAATTGAAAGATATAAATTCGTTTCCGCTCGAAATTGCAGTTTGCCCGATTATTTAAATTGCAAATAAGCCAAGCACGGTATTAAATGACAAAGCGCGATTTTGGAGTTTGTCATCCGACACCTGGGAGAGATCGCGAGGGGACAGCAGGTGCAGGTAATAAATACGTACCACTGGCACATCGGCGCGTAGCCTCAATGGAGTCCTTTTTTTCTCCGAGGAACGTCTATTTGTTGAAAGAAAGTTATCCTTGAACGTTTTAATTCAATTATAACGAGCCTCGTGTGCACGGCCTTTTATTAAATTTATTTGAAATTAATAATTTAATTGAAAATTACGCGTGCACTCGATTCGCATTAAAGTCGATTAATTTTAATTGAAGCATTAAGAAGCGAATCGAGGACCGTCTCGCTCTTCTTCGTATACATCTCCGATTGCTTCGAGTGCCTCTCGTCCTTAAAAATTTCGCGTATTTTACTCAAGGATCAAACGAATTGTGCATTTGGAATATTGAGCACGCCGACGCGCATCACTGACAGCCATTGTACCGTCCTGCCAAACGACTCGCGCACGCGCTTTCTTTGCCGCTCCGATGCCTATGCATCTCGCTGCAAAGCGGTTCTCAACGCGAGTCCTCTCCGCCTCTCGAATTAAAGGCTCGTATACCGAAAGGCGTCTTTGGATTAGATATACTTTGTGTCTCTCTCTCTCTCTCTCTCGGTGAAATGTGTGTTTTTTTTTCAGCGTGGAATATTAATTCTTGGTTATTCGAATTTAATAGCGGTGTAATGATTTAGTGCTGTATTTGCATCTAAAATTTTATGCAAACCGCGCAAAATTAATAAATCGCGCTAATTCCTGTTATTATTACTTTAACATATTATTCAATATTAATTAACAACGGCTAAGCTCGAATTAACGATTTTTAACGCCACCATTAGCGCGAACTTGAGCGCCAAGGCCGCGACCTTCGGGCGATAATCCTGAATTATGATTTAGAACAGAGTGTACGCCTGGGATCCGTGGATTCGGGCACGAATAACGTGTACAAGCAAATCAGAGGCAAGAAACTCGTTCCGCGGGATTGTGTCGGTTCTACTCGCTCGGAGAGCAGGAATTCATTTAGTTCGCGGCGACACTTTTGCGCGATTGCATTTTAAATTGTAACACGCGTTCACGGCTAACGGAGGAGACGCGCACCGCGAGAGACGACTGATGTTTTTATTTTCCATTGAGTTGTCCCCGCGCTTTTTATATCCGGCAATTGAACCGCAAGAGAAGAATCTATTATTGTCGAACTGCCGCGGCAACATGACGTTGCCGGCGAGAGAAGATATTTCGAAACGGCTAAAAAGAAAGGAACGCGACAATGAGAACTTGTAAATTCCATTAATTCGCCTAATGCCGAGAAAAAATCCACTTTACAATCTGTCGCCTCGTCTACGCGTCGTCTCCTCTTTCGTCCCCGCGTTCTTCTTATTTTACATAAATTTCCGAGTCGAGAAACCGGTATATGTATCTCGGATCCTCCGCCTTCATCAGTTAAAAACATGTAAAATTCATTCACAGTTAAGCGCATTTAAATGTCGCCGACGAAACTGAATCGAAGCGAAAGGAGAGGCGGATAGGCCGGCCGCGGCGGAGGGCAAAAAATAAAAGGAATCCCGGGCTTTCCGCGCAAAAACGGATCGATTAAACGTGACGCGAATTTCCGAAAAAGCCACCTCTATGACGACGAGGCCGAGGAGAGAGGAGAACCTCTGCTCCGCGCGCTCGCCTCCTCGCGGTGCAGGCACGTTGGCGTTCTTGTGTGAGAAAGACGAGCCGAGGGACAGTGTCGCCACTGGCAAAAACACTATTGAGTTAATCAACTAATTTATAATTAAAATTCCTCGATGCCCGGCGGCTGCGGCTGCGGCGGCGGCGGCGGCGGCGGCGGCTCTGTCTCTTCTCCTTCTTCATTCCCCGTCGAATCGCCCCTTTTGGTCGTCCGTCCGTCTGATGGCCAAAGGCCGAGAGGCAAGAAGTGCAGGCGCGCGTCGCTGTCTGGCCCCGATTCCTTTTCGCGGTAACCGCTGTCAAATTCATAGAACACCAATTAACCGGCTCATCGACGCGCCTCTCTCTCTCTCTCTCTCCGCTCCCCGGAGCCTCTCCTCTCTCGCGAAACCGGCTGCCGATTCCTCGGCCGCTTTTTCCCTCCGTGTTCTCTCTTAATCGCGCGAGCCACTTTCTTAATAGGGGCCCCGCTCTCGACCTCCGTTGCTCGTAATATTTAACATCGGACAATGCTGCATACTTTTATGAGCATTTTTTACAATCCTCTCCCCGTGCTCGTAGAATTTCAAACATTTTAAATAAATTGAGATATAATTCAGCGGCTTTAATTAGATACGGCGCTTTTTGCTCGAATTAACAATGTGAGATAAATTTTTCGGGGATAAAAAACACGCGCCCGGAATCAGAGAAATAAGTGGAGAGAGAGAGAGAGAGAGAGATGATGTTTATTTCGAGGCTTTATTTCCTGCATCAACAGTTAGGTGCACTCGCTCGGTGCGCGGTGCTCGGACGTATAATTGTAAGCCCTTAAAAGATGAATCATTCTGTCGAACGTATCAGAACGCAGCCGTTCGCCGCGCGCAACATCTGCACGCACGTCGTGTTGTTTTCGCTTTCAATTGATATCGCAGGTGACGCCGTAATTAAATTAACAGGAAAAAAAGTTCGCGTATCGAAGGAATGCAAATACCGCGGCATACTTCCCTTTTTTATCGCCGAGCGTACGAATAAAAATCCAATAAACCTTGCCACTTTACCTTATAACTCTAATTGATAAAGTCTTTCTCCGTCGAAAATACACACGCATCGTGGAAGTTTCCCGTCGGCTTCCAGTGCACGCAAAACAAAAAAAAATCGAATAAATCACTCATTTTCAAATGCAGGCCTCGAAAGTAAGAGAGAGAGAGAGAAAAAAAATCGGCAAATAATTCGCGGCCGCGGCTAGCAGTCCATATACACGCCGTACCCTTTCGCGGCGGCCGAGCGAAAATACTGTTCTGTTTGTTGATTAATCGCGATCCTCCTCGCGCTCGAGCGCGCAATAAATGCTTCGACCGGCCCGTTCCTCTCGCGAGCCGTACAAATTTCAAAACGATCGCGGCCCCGACGTCCGCGAAAGCTCGGCAGCGGCACAAGCCCGCCGAAACTTTATTTTATCTGGCGCTCTCGGCTCGTCTTCTCTCTCTGCTTGTCTACATCCTCCCTCCCCCCCCCCAACCCCCCCTCGAAACAGAGGCTTCGGGTCGGCGGGAATTTGCGATCGCTGTTTATTTTTGAAGATTACGAGGCGCGACAGTTTATTTTGGACGTTAGTGTGCGCGCCGCTCGACGAACGAGAAATTCCGCACAGGATCTTCGTTAACTATAATACGCAGCGCACTCGTTTACACTTCGCGCGCGGCTTCTTCGCTCGACAAGCGAAGTAAGCGAAGTATAAACGAGCACCGGGGGGAGGAGAGCGATAAGAGCTCCGCACTCTCGATATCCTATTAATAGAGGTAGACTTCGCGCGAGCTCGAAAAACTGAAGTATATGAAGGGAAAGGAAAGGATGATGGATAATATAACGAGCGCGAGTGGCTGGACTCGATAGAGAGATATTTTAACACTTTTCGCTGTGGGCACAGAGAGTTTATGGATACCGAGTGTTTGATCAGTTTTTGGAATATCAAACAAGACCCGCGAGAAAGCATCCGAAGATTTAGCGAAGTAAAATCAGCGCGAGAGTATAGCGGCGTGACGGGTTCGGACAGTGGACGACAGGTAAGAAGAGCAATTACTCGGACAAACAGAGTGCAGATCGCAATAATTATCCGCGTTAGCGTCGCTCTTTCAGCGAGCGTCTCGCCCACGCGTTAACACCGTGTCAGAGACGCGTCTCCCTTCTCGGCGTCTCCGAAATCTAGCCGGTGTGTGCGTGTGTGTGTGTGTATGTCGCTGAAACCGGCCGACGATTTTCCGGCCAGTATAAAAGACGCACGAACGGCATCACTCGACACCCGCTGAAATCTCGAAGCTTCCCGCAACTTTATAAGCCTCGATGAAGTAAGAGCTTCGGATTTAATTGCGCCGGTTGCCGTCGTCATTGTCTAGCGCGTTTCGACGCTGGCGGCGCGATGAGTCGCGACCGAGGAATTGGTATTAGGCCAACTCGATTTGCCGAGAGAGAGAGAGAGAGAAAAAGCGGAGAGCAGCTTTGCCGTTCGTTCGCTGATGTACGGCTTCGTGATAGTTTTGTGTGCTTTCGGTCGGATTTGCAATTTTGAGACGCGAATGCGAAATACATACTTGACACAGATATAAAGGACAGGGAAAAATAAGAGCTTTTGGCAAATGAGCGACGGTTTTATTGTCGGAGCGGACGCGTCGGTTGAGCTTGGAATTTAATTTACGCGGGTATTTACCGGTTACTCCCGTGATTTATTTCCTCTACGGGGCGGCATTCAATTGTTTGACTGATATTCGCTCTGCAAAAGTGTTAATAAGTCGAGGCTAATTGTTTATTTATCAAGCTAAGTCGACCCGAGCGGTTTATTTTTCTGCCTCGGAGGCTTCGGAGCTTTTTATTTATAGAGCGAATATTATACGCATTAAACTATTTATGTAGTACGAAAAGATAATTTGTCAGTGCAATGAAATTTATAGTCACGCCTTGGCGCAAAATTTCGAGCAGCTTCTTCAAAATCGCGGCTAATCGCCGAAAACGCTTCGGCAGACGTTTTTCCGTACCGGAAAGCTGTTTACTAATTTCGCTCTAATCACGATAATTTATTATCTCGAGGATCCTCTGCCTCGCTTCTTGCCCGAAAATTTCTAAATAACCGAATACCGGGAGCAGTGTGTTTCTTCTCGCATAACATTATTTGCTATCCTCGCCGGGCTCCGATAAATATCTGCCGGGGAGTAATTAGTTTTTGCCCCGGGACGCGCGAAAAGAAGAGAAAAATTATCGATGCATCGAGGAGAGAGTCTCAACGGGGAATCTCTTCTTCGTCCGTCGCGTCCTCTAATACCAAGGCGTCACGGCCTCACGAACAGTCATGGCAAGTTTTTGCGCCCTCGCTGCTCTCGAAATTTGTTAAGAGGAATGTAGAGGGATCCGCCCGTTTTATCTCCCTCTCTGTTTCGCTCTCTCTCTCTCTCGTCGACGCGAGAGGAGACAGAGAGAGAGGAGTCGCGCTTATACGCCACGTCAAATTCCTGAAACGCGCGAGTCTAATTTAGCGTTTCTTAAATGGTAATCCAACGGGTGGATGCTTTTTTTGCGCAAAAATCGAGTATGCCAGTTATTCTCGACCGAGTCGTGGCGGGTTTTTACATTTTTGACGAACTTTTTAACGACGGGTCACAATTGCGTGCGTGCTTTTTGCTAGCGATCCTCTAATTTATTATAATCGTCAGTCTTCGTAAAAAGGCCTTTATGAAACTTAAAAGCTCGGCTATTACAAAGGAATTAAACCTCTCTTTTTACACGCCGACAAAAACGAATTCCTCCGTTTATTTTTTTTTTCTTTTTTTCACCGACTGACTAGCCATTTTTAAGCGAGTACAATTTTCTGCAGATAATTCTCGAGCGCTTAAAAGTGACGTAAAACTTTTTCCTTCACTCTCCCACCTCGGTGGATCCGAGTTTTGGGCGACAATGCGGGGCCCCCGGGATATATCCAAAGGCTGCCTCCTCGCGCCGGGAGAAGGACAAAAAACGTCGACGGAGAGCCGCGTGGGTTATACATAACACGATTTAATGAGGATTTGTGTGACAATCCCCGCTGACTCTCGGAGCATATGCCAGCGGAGAGATGTAGAGCGCAAGATGTTCGCCGCGGACGAAACGAGCGCCCACTTAACGTCTCACTTTTGTGTCGTGCGCGCGCCGCTGCTAACCGGAGCCCCGAGATAAGTCCTATATATACCTGACGGAGCGCGCGAGAGCCTTTATCGGACCGCTCTCCGCTGTCACGCTGACATCTTGTATCGCGGGATTAAGGCGAGAGGGAATCGCAGATCGATCTGTCGGCGATGATCGGTTGCGTGTGTCGTTCGCCAAGGATTCGGCGATTTGTTTCTCGGAGCGCCGAATCTGCGGACGAGTCGGATCATCGGGTTTTTTTGCAGGCGAACCGCTCGTCTCTGCGTCTCGATGCGCGAGAGATATGCAGAAATTATTAACAACAAAGAGAGATTTGTATTTTAGGTACGACTCATAATTCGTCGCCGAGATCTACGTGCGATTCGGCAGCGCCGATCTTTTCCTTTTCTCCGCCCTGGGAAAAAACATCCTTGAAATATTTGCAGAATCTTGATCGGGTCCGCTGATTGGTCTAATTATGCCGTTGACCGAGCTTCGCTTATGAAAGAATCAGAACGGACCGAAACGCGCGCATTTTCCTTATTAAATCAGGGGCAGGCGTCTAAAGGCCGGGACCGATCCCGAGGCCCCGTAAATTTCTCAAGTTTTCTACGATAAATTTAAATTTCATGATTTGCACATCCGGTTGAATAATTTATGGTACTGCAGGCCGCACGATTGAAATTCCACGAAATCGCCCCTGACGGCCAGGCGGCAATCAATTACTCCGGCTATCTCTATTTTACAAAAGAGCGATATCGCGCCAAGCTCTCTCTCTCTCTCCCGCTCTCTCGCACGCATCGATATTCATCGCCTCCCGGTGGTGGCCGGCGATTCTGCGAAAGGAAATTCATTAGGCAGAGCTTCCTCCGCTTTAGCGCGAAAATCCCTCCTCTCCTAACGTATATCCCTTTGGCAAAAATCGGCTGCAGCTACGTGATCTCTGCGTTTCGCGAGTCTTCTGGAAAATTTCTTGCTCGATCCGCGGGTCAATAAATTCCAGACGTCAATCGTGCACCGTCGCCGGTTTCGCTAATGGTTAGTCACGGGTTACGTGTTTGTACGTTCTCTCTCTCTCTCCTCGCCGCGGCGGAGGAGGACGCGCGAAAAAAGCTGGTCCCATACTGCCTACGTGCACACGTATTTGAGCGTCTAGGAATAATAAATAGAGATAGACGAGTGCAGATATCCGAGGCAGTCGCCGCTGCTGCCGCGGATTATCGCGCGCGGAATTAGATGGCTGATTCGAGTCAACGAGTCGGCTAGCTTCGTTATTTCTACTTGCGGATTCGGCGAACAGCCAGCTGTTTCCGCGAACTTTTCTTCTGCCTCGCGCGTTCTTTGCCCGCCGCGTCAATTTCGCGTAAATTACCGTATGTAGGAAATATTTTATTTAATTAGGGAAAGCTGGCTCTGATAAGGCCTTTTTCCATAAAGGCTTTTCGAAGTAAATTGCCCCGGCTAATAATTCACGCCGGCAAGATTAGACTTCGCCTCTCCTTTTTTTTACGTAATTCCAGCAGGTCGCAAATTTTTTCAGTTAAAAGTTCGCTACTGTTTTAACGAGAGAATTTGAATATAAAATTTCGAGGATGCCAGGGAGCGGATGTAAACAAGAAAAAAAGCCGTGAGTCCGTTGAATCTGTAAAGAATATATGTGTTTTAAGTAAGCGACATGTGCAAGGCCGAACCTCTGAATCTCACGGACTCGCACTTTTTGCAAACCCTCGACAGGAAGAAGCCTGTTCAGAGCACCACGGCGATTCTATTTTTAAAATAAAAGAAGAAATCGCGAATCCGCAGCTAAAAACGTCCTTATTCCCTCCCCACCCCGCATGCAAATTGCCCGCAAGCGAGTCGAGCTCCCGAATGAAACCGCGAGTAAAACAAAGAGTGCATACAATTCTCGAAAAACCCCTAAAAAAAAAAATACGCCTCTCTCGCGCTTTTGCACGCAACTAATCAGCTCGTTCTCTTTCTGTTTCAGATGTCATGGGTAAGTGGGATAATCGACTTTTCTCTCCGGCATCTTCCTCCCGGGAGAGCGCAGGCGAGGGTAAGTGCGCCGCCAATCGCGATATCGCTTTCATGCCCCGCGAGAGAGAAAGAGACGGAGGAAATCAGCGCGGGATCTCCTCTGGCCTACGCGAGAGGACGTTAATGATCGCAATTAACCGAGCCGATGGTCGTTCGTTACGTCCGCTCCTCCTCTCTCGCCTTCGCGAATCGCGTAATGAAGACCCGACGACGACGACGACGACAACTTTTACTCGGCCTCTCTCTCTCTCTCACTTGCACTCGCGTGCGCGGAATATAAGGAGCCGAGGTGGCTTCCATATTGGCGACGATTTAATCGACGATCGCGTCGGAGAGCGCAACGCAATTCATTGGCCGTATGGCTAAGCGACACGTTCCCCGAGAGAGCTTAATAGCTTACACGCGACGCGCGACATTCGTTTTGACGCCTTCGTCTCGTCCTCGGCTGTTTCCTTTTTCCTCCGCGCCTGCCATTTTACATTTCGTTCAGGATCGCGCGCCTGGAAGAGAGAGAGAGAGAGAGAGACGGGGACGGAGGTCTTAAACGATTTCTGGTCGGTCGGCTTCTTCATTCCCGGCCGGACTTTTTACGTGAGTTAAATTTACATTTTCTTGCGATTTTTGAGGCGAATTTGTAGGTATAAAAGACGCTGTAAATTCCCCGACGGCTCTCCTTCGGGCCGCGAGCGGAATGACGATGTGCCCAGTCAGTTAAAGCCGTGATTGAATCGTTAATGGACCACTCAATTAAGTCAATTTACAATTTGATATCAAAATCAGGCAAGTTAATCCGTTATCGATGCTCGTTTCGATTCCTGTTTATATTCCGGCGAATGTTCGGTTTATTATATTATTCACACTGTTTATACTTATACCGACCGATTTTCTCTCCTTCTCCTCCCCGCGAGAGAGAAATCGCCTCCGCGGCTTCTGGCCTTTAAAAATCAAACTCATCGCGCGGGGTTAAAAGCCGCGATTTTTCACCTTAACGACGAATAGATGTAAATGCGGCGACGAAACAATTTGAAGCGGCCGCGCGTGACGTGAAACGCGAGCAAAGATTGCTCGCCCCGAGGAGTAGCCGCCGCCGCCGCCGCGGCCGGCCAAGATCGCTCGCCAATTACGAAACTTATCAATCAATTTCCCTTCCTCCCCCCCCCCCTCCCATAAAAATGCAAAGTCCCGCGTCTCTCTCCCAACAGTGCTCGCGCGCGGCAGCGCGTGTATACGTACGCGACCACGGCGTACAGGGCTCCGCGGCGATCGTTAACGGGCGTCGGTAATTAATATATAAGCGGTAAAAGCAGCGGCGGGAGAGAGAGAGAGAGAGAGAGAGAGAGCGGCGTCCTCCCCATAAATATGTATGCACTATATTACTCGCGGGGCCGCGCGTGTGAGTGCGCGTCCGTGCGGGCTCTCGTATCCGCGCGCGAATCGCGCGCGGTAGCCTGCGGAACCGGTGAGCTAGCCGGCGAGCGCAGCCGCGATTTAATGATTTTTTCCACGCGAGCGAACCGGTTGCCGCCGCCGCAGACCGGCCGATGTGTGTACGCGTGTATGTACGTGGAAGGCTTTTGCGCGCGGGGAACATTAAATTTTGCGTTAATTATCGAGCCATTTTTCCCCGATTTTCCCCCGGCCCGCGTTAAGCCCCCGCGTGCGCGGCTGCTCGCGAGTAATGCTCATTTTAAGGTTCATAATTAAGGGTTGAGCCGAAAATATATGTACTCGCCGCTGCCGCGCGAATTTATATAAATTAGGCGGTCGATCGAAGCGTGGTTTAAAAAAAAAAGAAAAAAGGAAAAACGAAGAAATTGGCAGATGCGCAATATAATGTAAAATCGTGGCGGCTCGTCCGGGGCTAATCTCGAAACACTTTCGCTCGCACGCAATTGAATATGCATTCGCTCGGCGCGCAATGCAATTACGAGCGCCTCCCTCTCGGTGCGAGAGTCGTAAGCATTAAACGGCACCGCAGAGGCTCTCTCTCACTCTACGAGAGTCGAGGTCTGAAAACCCCCCGCGCAGTTGAATTTGGCGCCGCGGTCGTCCGACAAATAGATTACGTGCTGCTGGGGTTTCTTTCCCTTTCCGTCATTCGCTCTCGCACTCTCTCGCACATGCCACTCACGTAGACGGCGACGACTACGACGACCCTCTCTCGCCTGCTGCCGTCGCTGCCGCTGCCTCTCGAGGAAAAATTGTATCGCGTTAGTAGTCCCCGAATCCACTAACCATTCCATTATTAAATCGACGCCGGGGTTCGGCAGAGGAGGATGCTGCGGGCGCATTGTGTATGCGGATCGCGCACAAGTGTATGACGAGTGAATGTCAGAGAGAGAACCGCCCGCCGAGTCAAGGCTTAACCGCACGATTTCTTCCCCGGGCGGTGATTAGATTTTCGTTAAGCCCTCGATGTTCGACTCATTATTTAGCTCTCTTCGGGGAAGTCTCTTTTATCGTGGAAAGTTGCTTTTAATGCTTTATTTAATATCTTGATGTCTGAGGCTGCGTTTTACGCAGCCAATTAAGCTGCATGCATAAAAAAACAAACGTCGTGTTCGTTTAGGAAGCATTTTTTTTTTCACCGGTTTATTTACGATCTGCAATTAATAAATTCGCTTAATAAGCCCGCGGAGCTACCGGGCTGATAGTTCTCAAGCTACCGCGGTGAAAAATCAGAATGTAAATTCAATTCTCACAGGTAGAACGCATCGGGTTGTGCAACTACCTGTGCCAATTTAGGAGCGAAACTACAAAGAGGCTTGACTTTCCTTCTTTTACACGTACTTTGTATTTAACTTTCAAATAAGCAGCTATAAGCAACCACATGTGTACTAAGATTTTAAATCGCGATGTGGAATATGCCTGCATTCTTTTGCGGATTTGAAAAAAGTTCGATATCGCGTTGCTGCGCTTAAACATTTTTAAGGATTATTCTGTATACGATAAAAGGATCTAAATATTTCCGAGATTACTGCGGCAGCATTTTTTTCCGTGTCTCTAATTGAATTTCTGTGCCTCGAGAGCATTTGCATTGAAAGCAAATTCGTACTACAATTATCGTATTATTTTACGTATTTATTGTGGGAATTTCATTCAAATTTATGTGGATAGATTAATTTCTTAATAATTTACTCTCTAATAATAAGCAACTTGGTACAAATAAGATATCAATTATTAATAAAATTTACGTTCACGTTTTCAAAACTTGAGAAACTTGAGCAAATATAGGCATTAACGAATCGCAGAATATCAATTAACGTGGCATGCTATAAATAACATTTAACGATTGCATTTAATCCGAAACTCCGCAGTAAACGAAGAGAAAATTAGCAGTAGCCATGCGGCAAAACGTTAAGCGACGCCAGAATGAAGCAATGCATCTTCCGTTCATTCTTTCTCTCGTGCAAGCACACATCGCCCTCCGAGAGAGGAAGATGGAAAGAACGGAAAGGAGAGAGAGAGAGAGGGAGAGAGAGAGAGGGTGGGAGAGGCACTCCGCGCTATACATACTTCCGAAAAGACGAATGGCGAAGGAGCGATGATCGTCGGCTCGAGTTATGCGACTTCTTGCCGGCTCTCGCCACACCGCGCAGCCTTCGGGATATGATCTCTCTCGTCGAGATGCCTAGAGAGAGAGAGGGAGAGACAAAGATAAAAGATAAGCGCGCGGGGCATATATATATCCGCGAAATATTCACGCGCGCGAAAAAGAAGCGGCCGGCAGGGCAAAAGCGAGAAAAGAAAAGCGTGAGAGAATCGGCGTAGAGAGAGAGGCGAGCTCGCGCTCGCAAAAAACAGCCCCGGGATCGAGAGAGCGAGAGAGAAAGAGAGAGAGAAAAAGCTAGGAAGGACTCGCCGATACATACGTGCGAGCATGTCGGCGCTGCTCCCTCAAATATGCCCAATTAGCCCGGGCTGACATAATAAGTAGATAAACAACCGTCCGGCTCGGTCGCGGCTCCGAGCGTCGAGCGCTCTCGCGGTGAGATCAGAGGCGCGAACTTTTTCTGCACGCCTGTCCAGCGCGACAAGAACCGCAGAAGAAGGGGGGAGCGATCGCGCGGCCCCGCGACCGGCAGAAAAAGGATCGCTGCGCCGGCACTGCAGGTGAGCGATCGCATTTTAAGGGACAATTTAGTCACTCGTCCGTCACGCCGCCGCCGCCACTGCCGCAACGCGCCGCGACGGCAAGAAGCGAGCCCGAGTAAGCTGCGATGCTCACTTTGTGTCACGAGCGATTAAAATCACAAGTCCTTTGTACGTATATACATATATATACCACGGCGTTTTCCTCCTCGGGGCTCCGGCCAAATAAATCTACGTCTGATTAACGTCGATGGACGAGCGAAGCTTTCGCGGAGAATCGGGATTTGAATAACATAGCTGGGAAAAAGGAAGCGCCGCGTTGAATTTGTCGCGAGGGACGGAAATATAAGCGAGGAGCCTCCGCCGCGCGGCTGAATGAATTTCGGAGGTATTTATCGCGTTGGCGGAGAGGATACGGAGAGAGGCGCAAAAACGAGAAGCCCCGGGGAGGAGTGGAAAAGGCCGGAGTACGTATACATGCGAAGGCTGTGCATATGCATGTCGTGCATTCTCGGCTCTGTGCTTGTTTATTAACGTGATTTATGGAGACGCCATCTCCGTCTCCGCGCCTCGCTTATAAGTCCTTTTCATACATCCTCGGATTTCCTTTTTTTGCCTCCTTCTCTCGGTTTGTCCTACATTTCTCCGTCTGTTTACTTTTTTTTCTCCCCCACCCCTAACTCGCGACAGCCGCAATAATAGTAATCAGAAATCAACTCCACTCGGATTTTCACAATTAATTTTCGTTAAATCCGGTTAACGCCAACTTCGTTATAAGAGTTAAGCGCGAAATCGAGTTGCGCTTTTAATTATATTTTCGCGTACTGGCGGTAATTAAAATTCATCGTCGATAATCGAGTCTCGGGGGGCAACTTTGTTTATCGCCGAAAACTAAAACGAATTAAATCAACTCCAGCAGCAATCGAGAGCCCGTTAAAACTAACGGCGCGCGCAGAAATATATCGAATAAACCGAGTGATTCCCATCGCTCTCCTCGTACCTCCGGCCAGGTACGTGCTCTCCTTCAAAGGGGTCAATTTGCCCCGTTTCTTTCTCCGCCAATCGCGAAGGCAGTCTGTTTACGCGGCGGCACGGAGGAGGAGGAGGAGGAGGAGGGAGAGGGGCGCGGGTGGGCTTTTGAATTACCGGCTGGCGGTGCGTGCAAACGAGGCCGCGGCCTTTGATAGTTCATAAAACGAAACGGACTTTGATTCGGTGCCCTTTGTAATCCAACGCGCCTTCTTATTGGGTTACTCGCTGCCGCTGCAGGAAACGCTCCGTCTTGGCGGCTGCTGTATTTGCCGCGCAGTAAGAGCCAGACGGAGAGAGAGAGAGTGAGAGAGCAATGCGCTTAGTACCAATCGGACGTTTTCAAGAGAGCGGAATTGCTGCTTGAGATTTATTCCTTTTTTCATTTTATTAAATATTAGCGAGAGCGTAAATTATATTTGGAATTTCGAATGCGGTTCGAACGTTAACTTATACATAGTCTAGCAAATGGCTTAATACCATTAGGAGCTCTCGATAAGAATATTCAAAATTGAATAATTTACGAGAAAAATTCTGATTGCGCGGTAAAATTTATTTGGACATAACTTAAAGTGTTTCGGCCTCTCCCTCGAAACCTTCCTTTAATAAATACTTACACTCCGCAACAATCTTCGAATGGTACACCGGACAAAGTAGCTGCGCCGCAATTCATACGCTTCTTCGATGAGCCGAATCTAGTTGTTACACCGGTTGTCTAATCTGAAAGCATATGCTTACCTGCAAACGGCGAGCGCGCGAATTAAGTCGGTTAAGAGAAAGAGAGAGCCACTGAGCGGCTGAGCGATATATATTCCGATAGGTATACGTATATAGAAAAGTTTTATTGAGCTGGATAAGTCGGGAGTATGCGCTGTAAATGCGTGTCTCCTGCGAGCGCGAATCGAAAGTGAAAAACCGGTCTGTGTCACGCGTCAGGCTTTCCTAATTGTGTGATAAATCCTTCTATGGCCGGGGAGTTATGATGTATGGCCGCGCCGCGGAGCCTGATGTATTTTATCACACCTATTGGGCAGCGTTATTTGATGAAAATGATTGAAGTATTTAGAACGCACTTGACGCGCTCTTTTTTTTTTGTCTCGCTTCCGTCGCCGCGAATCGCGCCGTTTTTTATTCGTCGCCGCGGACTTCGGACGAATTAAAGGATACGTTTGAGGATATTTTATTTATGTGACTTTTATTATTCATAGGTGCTTAATGAGTTGAATACTTTATGCGCGACGGGTGTGATTTAGTAATTACTATAGGCCATTATTGCTTTCATCAGTCAATTTTCTTCTATCTAGTTCTAAACTCGATCTGGAGACCTGCAACAAATTGAGCAGAAAATTTATTTCATTAACCTTTGCAAAAACCATAAGTCTTTACAGAAAACTAATCGAACGAGACCAGCTCCGCCTTTTAATTACAACTTTAAACCCGATCGATCATTCCCGAAAGCAAGCATAGCTCACAATTCCCGTGAGCCAGCGACGAATAAAACTAAAGCACCCGAAATTCCCCGTCTCATAAATACGTAAAAGCTCGAAATAGTTTCGTCGGGCGGTCGGAGAGATAAAGAAAAAAAGAGTACAAAGGGAAATTTGTGTCGGCGCACCGGTCACCGCTCGAGTCCCGCAGGACCCCGGCTCTCGCGCTGCTCTCGTATTCCCGGCGATGTATAAACTGCTCCTTACGGCCCGGCGGATATACGCTCGCAAAATAAGTAGACAGTCGGTGCTCACGTATACGTAGTCGGGGTCAGAGCGGCTGGCATAGCGAGTGCCGAGCGGTCAGTGCCGAATACGAAATGACGCGCGCGCGCGCGAACCGAGCGGGGATCTCCTCGCGGAGACCCCTTTTGCGGGATGATGCTGCGCGGTGCGCCATACATAAGGTATGACCGGCGTCGTCGCGCGAGACTCCACCCGACGAATAAAAGAACGGGTCGTCGCCTGGTAATGTCCTTCCGGCGCTGAAGGGCCATTTCGCCGGTCTACGCTACGAGGGATGCAATTCGAATTTCTAAACTTATCGTTCGTGATCCGATGGACGAGCTTCTTTTTCGAGGAATTAAAACACGCTTGGCTCGGAGCTAAAAGATTGACTCGGAAGCCGCACAACGCTCTCTCTCTCTTTCTCTCTTGAGCGATTACTCGCGCTAAGGTCGCGTCGGAGAGAGAGAGAGGAGGGTGTAGGCCGGCGAGCGGCTCGTGCGGGGGTGCGGTATTAAATCAATATAACGCCCGCTCGAGCCCATCGGCTTGCCCTCACGGGAGCCTGCCAGGGATGGACGATTTTCTCCGGGGCTAATCAAAGGGAAGGCGGCAGCCGCCGCGCCGCGCTAATATTTCATGAGCGAGAAGGCTATATACACCGCGGCCGAACTGGGAATACGCGCCGGACACCTCAAAGGGCGCTGCAAATTGTTATTCGATGGCTCTCGAAAAGAGGGAGAGCCGTTTAAATTTTGACGGAGGATGCGCGTCGCTCGGAGCTCTCTCGGCTACGTGCGCAACATTCTAATCCGGATCCGGCCTGTTTATTATTTAAAGCGCTTAAGTGGATACGGTGCGTGTACGGGGGGAGTATATCGTTTTTCCGATGAATTATGAAGCGAAAAGTTTTTCTATACGGCCCGGCTGCTTGGTGACGGAAACTTAAGTCGGTAATTGCTCGATACTCGGAGGATATAATAGCGATCGAGGCAATTATCCGCTGCTCCGGGGAAAAAAAGAAGGAACGGTTAACGAGGAAAAAATTGAATATCGGTACGTTGAATAAATAAAAGCCGCGATGCGAGTTAATATTTTATTGAACTAGGCAAACTTTTGCCTTGCTTTCGAGGGAAATTTATATATTTTTCTATCGATGATATATACCTGTTATCTGTCTTGTAGAAATCAAATCTTTATGATAATTTATGTCAATCGAGCAGCTTTTGCGAACGGACGGAGAATCGATGAATGGAATACTGTAGTAGATTTCTATTTAAAGAATACTTAGAAAAATAATTTAAATACCGTGTAAACAAACGAATAATACAAGAAGGCAGTCGTTTGTAATTCAAAGATAGCAGGATAGATATATAACTTAATCAGGCATTGTCGACTCGATTTAAATAAATCTCTCATTTTCTCAAGCGAGATTTCATAAACAATGCCCCGGCAAGGGAACGACAATGACGTCAAAAAAGAGGTAAAAAAAAAAAAATAAAAAAAAAAAAAACAGCGCAGCGGCTCCGATTAAATTGAATTAATTACCGCGCTTGCGCGCGCGCTCGGTTGCATTATGCATTCGCAGTTGCATTGTGGAGTTTTTGAAACGAAAAGGAAGAGAAGCAGGAAAAAAACGGCGCTGCCGCAGATCTGGATGTAGAATTATAATCCGAGAGAGCGAGAGCGGAATAAGGCAGCGGCGGTTCGGGGGCAGCAGCGGCAGCGGCACTGCCACGGTAATTAATCGCGATTGCTCGATCACCGGCCGATATTATCGAGCGGGGCCGCTTTAATGTAAATGTCTGCCGCTGCCGCAACCTTTCCGAGTTGTCGTACACACAATGGCTAATACTTTAACCGGCGCGCAATGTGTACGCAAGTGTGTTCCGGCTGCGTTTCCAGGCGTATATGCGCGGAGAGGCCGCGTTTTATATATTCGCGAGCGTTTTGCGCAATGTACCTCGATGAAAACGCCGTTAATTGTCGGGAAAATTCCTGCACCCTCATTATCGGCCGTGTATAGCCTGGAGAGAAAAAAAGGCTCCTCTATTGATGTATTTCTTGCCAAGTGTCGACGTATATGTCCGTATATACGCATTCCGACGCTGGACGAGAAGACCGAGTGAAAAAGTTGAATTTTCGGTTCAACCCGGCGGGAAGATGAGTGTTGCTCGTGCGCTCCTTTTTGTACGCACACCAGTCGATTATCATACTAATTGGCCGAATTTGAATCCGAAATTTTATTTCAATGCCGCGGCGGCTTGATTTTCTTGAATTTTAATAAAAAAAAAACGCGCGCTTCACAGAAACGGGGCGGGTCCGTTAACATCGCTTTTGACGTCATTTAAAAATTAATTCCCCCGTCTACGAAGCGAAGACGCTTTTGTAATGAAATCATTACCGAAGAGCGAGAGATGACGGAGGCTCGAGAGCAAGAGAGAGAGAGAGCCGATTTCGATTTCCCCGCGCCCGCAAAAGAAGCTACACTCGCCGGGCGCGCCGCGGAATTTAAAGCAGAGCTCCTCTACGGCCGCCTGTGTGTGCATCTGCGGCGAATTTCCGCCGAAACCGTGTATACCCGGCGGCGCACGTCCACGAAATTGTAATTAAAATTACGAAACGAGTCCGTACTTTCAGATTGGGCCGACACGCACACACACACGCACACACTCGTGTGCAGGAGCTGCCGCGCGCGCGACCTGACCGCCGGGCGCTGGCTCAATTATTACTTTTTCTGGCCGGGGAGGGAGAGGGGGCGGGGGGAGGTCTTCATTAAAATTCATGAAACTCGTCTGGAAGTTAGGCCGACGCATGCACACACGAGAGAGAGCCGCGTTATGCATTGTATCCTCGGGAAATGGCGGAGATGCTTTTGCCCCGAACGCTTTAGAATTCACGTAGTGGCATGCCTGCCTGACCGCTATACTCCCCCTTTTTGCCTCCCGCTTCTTTCCTTCATCTCTATCGGTCGTCGCGTTTTTCGCTATATCCTCTTTCTCTCTTCTTCCACGCGCGCGGCAGCAGCATTTTCCTGCACGCCGCGCGCCGGCGGCGCTCTCTCGGACATTTTAGAGGTTTTCGTGCTTAGCATCCGCGACGAGAGGAGCGAGACTCGCAGAGACCGCGACAGCCGCGCGGCTGCATTTCAATTTTCGGAGAGCGAGAGCGTTTATTTACCCCGCCGCGTCCTCTTTGTTCTCCCGAATTTGTCGAATTTTATGGATACTCCTCTGCCGATGCCTTAATGCGTTAAGCTGACGCCTTCGACATTCTGTGTTCGAACGAGATTAAATTCTTTTATCCCGGGCCTCCGAGTCTTATATACTTCTTTCTTTTTTTTTTACGAGCGAACGGACTAAAATAAAATTCCAGGATTTCGGAGACCTTTCGAAGCGTATCAAAATATCTCTCTCTCTCTCTCTCCCGTCGGCGACTACGAAATTCTCCAAGTGGGCGCGCGGAGCGTTCTCGCTAACGAAATTCACTTTCATCAACGTCGCTTTGGCCATTATAAAACGCGGCTCGCACACTCGAGATTTATTAATATGTATTAAGCAAGCGAACGAAAATGTACGTCAAAAGCGCGCGGCGGCCGTTGCGAAAGCCAATATTTCCAGGAATGAGCGCTCCGTGTCTTTTGACGCTCTCCGCAGCTCTCGCGCGCGCGGGCGAGGCATTTTTGATCCTCGCGTCCGATTAAAAAGAAAAAGACGCGCGAGCCGATCGCGCCTCTCTCAGGTATAGGCCGAATCCGCGAGAGAGAGTTCGTAAATTCACGAGAGCGTGAGAGAGACGGAGAGAGAGTGAGAGAGAGAAAAAGCGCGTGCTCTCGGCTAACGGAGGCATAGTTCGCATAATTTCTCAAGGCCTACCAGTTTTGACGGCGCGCCGGCCAGCGGCGGTGAGAAACGGAGAGGGAGCAGCTCTATCTTGGCACAATCTGACTTCCCTTCTATCTTTCTGCGCGTCTCCGTCTCTCTCTCTCTCTCTCTCTTTTATTATGCGAGCTCGTTCTAGAGGAGATTTACAGCGCAAGAGGCATTATATTTCGGTAATTTGGACGGGCCGACCGAGCGAGCGACGGAATTTACGGCAGAAATAGAGGAGGCGCAAGCCACACTACGCGGCTCGGAGACATTCCTCAAGCTCGCCGCTACGTCCATTGACTGCTGGACTTGATTATGCGAGCGCGAGGCAAATTACCCCGCGTTACGGCTCACTTTTCTACCTTTCTACTTTTCGACTTGTTGTGAGAACGTTTCCTCGGATTTTTACTCTCTCTCTCTCTCTCGCGGATGTTCGTCGAGACACTTTGTCAATCATTAGAATTTTAAATTTCTGCCCGCGTGTCGATTGAAATTTATTTCATTCCGCATAAATAACAAGATTATTAGCGCTTTGTATTCTTTCGAGGCTAATAAAGTACCGTGAATATAAAGCACCCCGGCTTCGCGACCCGGCAATGTAATCTCTCGACGTTCAAGAGTCAATCAAATTCTTCGCGTTTAACGTTAAATCAAATTTCAATATTTCAAACGAAACGAAGGGATAATACACAGTCATATCGGCGAAATTGCCGCTGGAATTAGATCTATTTCCGTCTCTCCCCGATAAATTCAGGAAATTCGTCTCGAAGCTCGTTTTCGGATAAGATCCCCCGATAACTTTAGCGAGCAAAGGACTCGGCTCGCGTGTCAAATTGCGGGGTTGCGTTCGTCGATTTTGGTATCTCCTCCTCTTCGGGTCTTGTGTATACCCAGCAGCATTCGCCCACGCAAGCGACATCTTATCTCACCCTCTCCGCGTCCTCCTCTCTCTTGGCTTTGTTTGAGACTGTCTGCTCGCTCTCGGCTGTAAATAAATTACGTCCACTTGTAATTTTCTTATCTATTTGTTGATCTCTCTCTCTCTCTCCTCGGGGATGGTGATGTTGCGCGAAATGTCTCAATTTGTCTAAACTTTTGTTGCTCCTCTGCACTCGGCGTTGATATCTATAGACCAGGGACGAGCTGCTTGGGATTCCGAGAAAGATAAAACTCAAGTGCCGTGTTTGGCTTTTTATGAATGTGAAATTAATATGGGTCATTCGTCAAATGCGGAACGCGAAGCTTCGACGCGAACTGAAATTTAACGTTAATTTACGCTGATGTTACGGTGTTGTGCGATGGGTTTTAAATTATGTCCGGGGTTTCCATGAATTTTTATCCCCGCGCGACGTGAAATTTTACCAAACCATCATATTAATAAAGCTTTTGATACTTCTCCGTACCGTTTGAAGCTTCGAAATTTCCATAATTCTCAAGTTAGCCTTAATAAGAAAATGTTCACCGTTAGAATTACAATTTCAGCCTTTTCCCCAATTTTTTTTTTCGAGCTCTCATTTAAACACCGTTACCAGCGAAACGACATCGTATCTCACCTCTCATAAGCCTCTTCAAGTCATCATCGCGATGCAAGTTAATTTACTTCCGAGCCATTATTATAAAAAAATCCCTCGCGCGCGCTCGCGGCGAGAGTCCCATTTGCCAGGGTACGCGCGAAGAGGCGTCCGGTGTCGCGGAGCTCTATCGTTTTCTGCCTGGTTTCCCACAAAATACAGGTTCTCCTCGCTTGTTTTTTTCCCTGCATTCGACATGGACGAATTAACGAGAGGCACGTCGCGTCTACCGGCGCTGCTATCTCTTGTCCATTTTCTTTTCTCACACCTCGTTCGTTCGCGCGGCGACGGCGTCGACGAACAAGCGCCTGCCGATAAAAATTCAGGCCCGGTCCGCCGCGTCGCGCTTGTTCCCCATTAGACTTTATTTATACACAAATGTCGTGAGCGGTCCGCTTCACTTTCACGGAGCGCGCGGCCCCGAGCCTCTCCGGCTTGTCGCTCTTTCTGACGTGCCTTTGTATATATATATATACGGTTGTGTATACGCAAGCACAAATACACCTTGGCATCGTCCGCGCGCGGCTAAGTACGGATTCGAAAAATTACGCGAGAATAGCGCTCGTTCGTTTGTCAGTATAATTTTTGCCGCGTCGAGGAGAAGGGCTTGAAAAATTCATTACGGCGCAAAGGCATCAAGAGACTGTGTTTTATTAATGCGAATCAAAGACTTTTATTGGACATTCATTCTCACACTTGGCGATGAATCATGCAAGCTCCAATAATAAAATTTGTATCCTTACACAACGCTTTATGGACTTTGAAATGGAAGCTGTCTAAAGATCGTTTGTCAGCGATTGGACAATGTTTACGGTTTTTTCGCTCGAACCGAGAGCGTATATACGTACGCCGCGACTAATTGCGCGTATTAGTAAATATCATGTTCATGTAGAAACGGAAAAATTTTAAAAGAAAAAAAAAACGTCAGACAGACGAGCATCTCCGCTCCGACAATAGTTATACGCGCCGGTGTATTCGCCGTAGTCGCGATAACAAAGTGCCGCGCGGCGCAACAAAACGCCGCGGCTGTGGGCACATCCAGGAATAAAGAAAAACGCAGTAAAAATGTCAAGGTGCAATTTGTAAAAGTCGGAGAGCGAGCGCGCGGCATTACACAACTCTCTCTCTCTCTCTCGCGTACCCCCCTCTCGCAATCGAAGCCCGAGAGAGCAGCTCGCGGTAGGCTTCGCGTGATTTACAGTATTAGAACCAGTTATTATTTAATACCGCCTTCTACACCGAGAGAGATAGAGAGAGGAATCGACTCAATAAAAGCTGCCTCTCCGGAGGAGGTGGAGGCGGAGGCGATCGCTCTCTCGCGCGACTCGGACTAATTGATAATTTATTGAGCATCGGAACGCCAGGCCGGTACCAGGCGGCTCGCTCGCTCGCTTCGCCAGGTTTCGCCCGCAGGTGTTATTATAAAATATTTTACAGCTCTCATTAGAAAGATTAACGATCGGCGTCCCGTCCGACTCAATAAACTTTAGTGTCCGCTGACACTTAACACATTTTACGCGTGCGAAAACGCGGGAATATATCGTTTTGCCGTATCTTTACAAGCGTATAAAATCCAGCGGCGCGGCGCTCTCTCGCGCGCGGCCCGTGCGCCGCCTGCACCGTATAAACACGGTATTATACACGAGAGCGTGTCGGCGCGGAAAGCCACGACGACGACGACGGCGTAAATCATCGGCCGAGGAAAAAGATCGACCCGAGTGTGTCAGTAGGAGAGAGAGAGAGTGAGGAGAGAAGGAGAGCACACACGATCGACGTCACCCGCATGTACGCGCAGCTACTCTCGCGGCAGCGCCGATCTTGACGGAACCGCCCGCATGGCAGAGCGGCAAGTGAATTCCTGCGGAATTTTGATACGAGCGCACCTTTTTATGAAACTCGAGAGAGAGAGAGAGAGAGAGAGCCAACTTTGACTTCTGCCTCTGTCGCGACGTCAAGTAGACGCTGAATTCATTTTAATTGGGACCGAGAGAAAAAGAGAGGAGAATATATACATGCTGCTCGCAGCTCGTGCGAAGTAAAAAATATCATTGTTCCAGGCGCGCATTACGAGTTTATTTAAAAACGCGATGTCATTGCGTGTAAGTACTTCGGTAAAAAAAAAATTTATGTAAAACGCTCGCGTAATTTCTGTGTGTGATTTGCGAGACAAAACGTTACGTGCTACACTTCGTATATATATACAGCACGAGTTTAGCATCGCGGCGAGCGCTGCAGGCGAGCTCCATTGATTAACAAAGGAAAAATCTTATCTCCGATCGGGTCTAATATGCCGATTGATTTATCATTCGGGATCGCAATCCTTTTCTCTCGTTCCTCCCGAGCGCGCGCATAAATAACGCTCGGATACACAAGCGAGTGCCGGAGCGCGTTACAATGCATGTAAAAGGCGGCGGCGAGCAGAGACGACAAAGAGGTTAGGATCCTGCGAGAAGCCGAGCGATCTGTGCCAAGGATCGAAGGTCGGTACGATTCCACCTAATAGCGCCCGGAGCGAGAAGGATCTAAGCGCTTGCAGTGGGAGGAAGAGAGAAAGACGCAGGCCGTGACGCAGCAGCAGCTGCCGCTGCCCGCGCATAACGAATGCACAATTAAAAATCGAGGTGCATCGGCTCTCGCGCCGACTGTCTCTTATCGCCTCGAGAGATATGCAAAGCAGCGGACGCTTCTTTCTCTCTCTCTGTCTCTCGTCGCCGGGAAAAACGCGGACGTTAAGAAATAATTCCCCGTGCGCTTTCAAAGGATCTCTCTGTCTCTCGCTCTCCTCTTGCAGCGAGAAACGCTAAAGGACTTAAGTGCGCTTGCAGGCGAGCAGCTCGTATTAAAAGCGCGAGAGAGAGAGCGAGAGCGCGTTGCGTAAATTAAGAGCGCCTTTTGCAGAAATGTAGGACGCTCGCGTTTATTAAAGAAAAGGCAAATTTAAAACGCGCGCGAGAGCGAGAGAGAGAGAGAGAGAGAGGCGAGGCGCGCGCTCGAGCTCCGCGCGCTAAGTACTTCTCGAGATAAGTTAAAAGTTAAAGGCCAGAGCGCGGAGGATGTATAATGTTTTAAACGCCCGGCGAGTTATAACGTAAGCTGGCTTATTATAATTTCTTTTAAATCTAGGCTTTTTGTAATATCAAATGAGCTTTATCTCAGCGCGGCGAGGCGAGCGGCGGAGCCGCGTCCTTTTAAAAATAAAGAATCTACATATTATCTTTCGGTTTCCTCGCTCTTTTTTTTTTCACTAATGGTACTTTATTGCAATTGCTTTTTATTCCCGACGGCCCTTATTGGTTCCGTTGTATCGCTTCTCTCCTCCGAAATTTTAAAATACGCAAATTGCCGCCGGACGTAATCGGCGAACGACTCAGAAACTGGAAAAACCGTAAACGACTCGTCGAAATACGAGAGTCGGAGTTGAGTACAAGTGATACATTATTTAGCGGCGATAGTCATTGTTCTCCGATCAAGTAAAGCCCTGCAGGAAGACGTAGCAAATGCGGCGCTAGAAAAGAAAAGCCCGGGTCGTAATTAATTTCCGCGTAATTAAGGGACGTTTTCTCGATGTCGGCTATCTCGAACGGATGATCGTGGTGCAACGGTTGCCGCGCGTGGCTCGCTGTTATTACGGTAAATTAATTAGCAATTGCAGCCTCGGAGTACCACCCGCCGCGACATTAGAAAAACATTGAAAATCCTTTGCGCGACGTCGAAAGTAGACCGGCGACGATCGTAATTGAATTTTTTTAATAAACGACCTGTCTATAAATATTGAGCGCTCGCGGACGCGTGGCGAATCCTCATTGTATAATTTAGTAGTCTATTCATCTTATACATTTAATACAACATCGCTTTTATAGATCAATAAAAGACGCGAAATCGTGGGTTATTCACGGGAGTGCTGTAAAATATAGAGTTTTTAAACTGGGTTTTATGCGCGTTGTATATTTATTTGATTATTGCCGGTATTGCGCATTAACGAGATGTGATTTAAGATCTCATTAGTCACTTGGTTAATTTGCGAAAATAAGTTTTCGCAAAAAAAAAAAAAAAAAATTCTTTAAATCCACTTACATTAATCGAGAAACGATTGGCCGCGTCCGTTTAGCGTTATTGGTATGCCAGAGGAAAACAATTTAATCAACCGCGCTCGGAGTTCAATCTCCTGATTGAAAGTAATTAATAAATTTCTCGCGCAATCGTTCATAATTCAATCTGTCGCCGGAGATAATGAGCGCAGCTCTCCATGGATTTGCGAATCTGATCGACACAACTTCGTTTCGTTCGCGCTCCGTCGCCGTTTGAAGTAACCGCTTCGAGTTGCGCGTCGTAAATTACGCGTCTTCAATGGCAGTGCGCCACGCTGTTGCACGTTTCGCGCGCGCGACGCGACGCGTATGCCTCCTCGTGGCACGTTTCGCCTCGGCGCAGCCTTGACTATCATTGCTAAAAGAATGCAAAAAAGGCACGTTGTTTATGCTCTCGGCGCCGCTGGGTTTCTGCGGGTTACTCGTCTATTGATTGCTGAAAAAAAGGATAAAACCGAGAGGAAAGATTCAGTAGTGATTTAGAGTCTATAAAGTTTGGATATTAATGAACTATAAAGTTGTAGAAGTTCGCGAAGATTTACTTACGATTACGGTGAATTATCTGCTTTATTGGTGTATAATTCCTGGCTGAAAAAGATTATTGCTTCCCATTTTATGTTGCCGGTAAATTTTTTTGCGATTCTCAAAAAATCCAAAATGCTTTTTCCCCGCTTGAAAAATCCTATCGAAAATAAGTTTCCTCGAAATAAATCACCGCTTCAGCGATATTCGAATAAACAAGCCACTTCGACGTTAGCAAAATCTTCACTTAATCGACGTAGCCGCGCAATCGATGAAAAAGTATACCAAAAGAAAACAAAAAAAAAAGTCGCGTAACTATCGTCCAAAGCGATCCAAAGATACATACGCAAACTCTCCGATTTCAATCAGCCGCGCGGCCTCTCTCTCTGTCTTCCAGTCATCTCGAATGGCGTCGCCTCGTGGCTGCGTCCTCTTTTTTCCGCGGCGATGCACCCACCCATTACCTACCGTGCGTCCGGCTTTCTCCTCCTGTTAGCCCGGGCTTCTTCAAAGTGTACTGGCTGCTTCTGCTGCCGCTGCCGCTGCATATTCGAGATCCTCGCGGATAACAGTTATTAGGAGGGGGGAGAGAGAGAGACCCTTTCGCCTCTCCCTCTTTCCCTCCTTTCCTCCTTTTTTTTGCAAATATGCGCACGTTTCGCGCCGATATACGCACGAGAGGAAGAGAGAGAGAGAGAGAGAGGACTCCCCGGGACGCTTGATTATATATAATTATCGGCATTTTAATAACTAATCATTTTCGGGGGCCGTCGCTGCTGCCGCTTCGGCCTCCTCGCATAAGCGGAGAAGCTCCCGATGCTTCCGAGATGCGCTACCGTAAGGAGAGTCTTGCCCCTTTTCCCTCTTTTTGGCAATTTTTTTCGTCGCTCTCGAGAGAGCCTCTTCCTTTTGGAGAGATCGATCTCGGGGACTTTCTGCGGCGGGTTTTTTTTTCCCCTCTCCGGGATGTCGCTCGGTATCGCTTGATTATTGCGTTGCTATTATTAAGATTGATAAGTTTTGATACTTTCATGTTGAACTTGTTGATTAATTTTGCTACTAGCACTTAAGTTGAAGGAGCGAGTTCGATTCGAATCGCTGGTCGACTTTCATTAAGCGTGGCGTCTTCACTTTTAATTCAAGAAGACAGTTTAAATTTTAATTTTTGTATCCATATTACCTTCTATATACTTTCTCAGCCTGAGACCGGTGAAAAAGTTTCTAACGCGAAAGCGCGCCTGAAAAATGGATGAAAAAAATTAACGCGTCGATTTCTCACGTCCCTATTCCCATATCGATATATGCATTAGCCGTCGCAGAAAGTCAGCGGCGTCGAAAAGCCGCGTAAAAAGTCCGTGAAATAAGGGAAGCGCAATGAAATCGTAAAAGAAAAAAAAAAGGAACGAAGGAGGAAAAAAAGGGAAGGCGCGCGCGCGATAGAGAGGAACGAGGGAAAATCGAGAGGAGTTGAAATAACGATCGCGCCTCTCCCCCCCCGCCTCTCTCGCGAGGGGTGAACTTCGGAAAAAGAAGGAATACCGCTCCCGGGACGTCGGCCTCGGCTGCCGTAAATTCCGCGACGCAATTAAAGACCATCGATTTGTCGTAAGCTGCGTAATTGCACGAGTTACTACGCGCTTAGAATAAGCGCTCCCGTCGCCGCCGCCGCCGCCGCCGTCGCCGCTGCCTTGCGCCCCGCGCGCCGCGCAACTTCTATGGCTTTAAGCCAGTGGTAAAGCGCTCTCGACTCGTCGGAGGAAAACGCCGCGGAACTTTTACATCGTACATTTAACGCCGAGAGCGAACTTTGGGATATTAAAAAAAGTAACTCATAGGTCATAACGCCTTTTTACGAATCCTTTTTAATTAAACTTTCTCTCCCCACCATCAGCGACGGGGCGCGAGGAGTATAAAAATTTGTAACGACCCGGAAAACTTTCGGCGCGGATTTGCATTCTCGAAAAAAAAAACAAAAAACAAAAAAAAAACTTCGGGCGGACAAATATTTCTCGTCTGCTCTTATCGATCGCCGCAGCTGAATTGCGCGATAGTAATGACTCATCGGTCGGGCTGCACACGTAATAATTGTGCAAATAGTCAGTGACTTTGTTAAACACATTAATGTCATCAGAGAACCCGGGCGTGGGGTAAGGTATTCATAGATAACGGAATATTTACATATTATCGCGAGCGGCACGTCCCTTCTGCAAATCCAGAGAGGGGGAGATTGGAGGCGTTTTACTGAAACAGCGAAGCCGCTTTAATGCAGAAAAGAACGACGGCCATAATTCCTCCTATTTAAACAGATTTACGCCTCGGCTTTTATAGTTATGCTATTTTCATTTTATTTTAATTACTCGACACTTCTTATCCAATTAAATAAGCGCGGGCTCCTCTAATAAAAATATCACACTCGACAATGCTTTTAAACGAGCGCCGATTTAATTCTTCTGTATATAAAAATATATAAAAACCGAAGCTACGCGCGCGTGTGGTGTATTATAATAATAAGAAAAACCCGCTGTATGTATTCCCTCGTCGGCTTTATAAATAGAAGTCGGCGTTCATTAAAATAGAAAAAGTATTGCACTCGATGAAATGGCTGTTGCTCCGCGTACGTTTTTGTTCGTTCACGCTTCGAGAGCCGCGGCATTAAAAAAAGTAAAAGATGTTTCGCGCCGATTAGGCATCGAGGGTAGAAAAGGCTTCAATTAACATGTACACGCAAATGGTTTTTCACCGGCGACGTCCGGATAAAAAAGTTTCTAATCGATTTAAGTAGTAACAGAAGTTCGCTAAATCTTGATAAAGAAACCGGCGATTATACGTTCTCTCTCTCTCTCGAAAATTTAAACTTTTAAAACCGATTATCTCCCGGTGTTTTAAAAATAAACTCGAGCAAAATTGCATGCCGCATTAGATTATTGAATTTACGACAGGCCAATGAAAAAAGGCGAGGGCGCGCTTGATTTCTTTCGCTTAGCTGCACTCGTTAACAATCGCCAGAAATATCAGTTTCTTAAATCATCTATTTCCACATCCTCTTTAAAACTTGACAGGGCCTAAACACCCTGACACACGAAAGCGGCTCGAATATATATTCACAAGAGATTATTTTCTCCAATTACGGCTGAATTACGCCGGGCGCGTTAATAGAATTCACGCCCCGAACCCGGTTATACTTCCACTTATAGAGCTGCTTTTGTTTCGTTTTTCGTGTACAATATACGTACGAATGATTGACCTCGTTTCCCTATACCTTTTAGCCTCTCTCTCTCTCGACGATGACCCCCTCGAACAGCTGACCCATCCTCGGAAACGTTATAACAGGCTCAATTGCTCGCGTTGCGCGAAAGAAGCGAGAGACGAGCAAGAGCCCGAGTAAACGAGCAATTATGTGCGCGAGCAAGCGGGACAGAGACGGAAAGACAAAGGCCGAGGCCGTGTGGCTAAAACGCAGCAAGAAAATAAATGAGTCACATCCCCTCAAGTTCTATACGCGTAGGACGATTAAAGTCACCTCGTTCTTTTATCTCTCTTCTCGCGCCTGTGTGCGTGTGCGTGCGTGTGTGTGTTTTTTTTCCGCTCTTTCTTGGCTCGTTCGAGGTGGCCGTTTTTCGAGTCGCGCACACGCGATTTTATGCGCATTGTATACACGGTACGTAAGGCAGATGTAAATTTTTAATAAACTACGAAAACGCTCCTCGGGAGAATTGACGCCGGCATTTATTTAGATAAGAAGCGCCAAAAAGAAAAACGGCGCTCTGAATAAGATAGGAAGCACGCGGCCGAGATGCCCGATTACATTCCTTTTCTTTTTTCTTTTCATTCTCGACGGTCGGACCCGCGCCGCGCGCGAAAAAAAAGCTTCGAAACGCTCGCCGCGCGCTTAAATTGAAAGTTTGAGTAGGCTCGGGGCTTAAATAAAACATTCAGAGCTCGTCCGGATGGACTTTGAAGGACAATTCGAGTTTTATTGACGAAAAAAAAAAACTCTTTCGAATTCCCTGGCAACGAAGTAGCGTCGCATTACGAGATGTCGAATGCGCGGTGCGGGATCGCGCGTTACTTTCATCGAAAAAGGTCGCCGGCGCGTGCGCGCGCGGGGGGGAGCTACACGCGAGAACGTTAACTCGAACGGCATGTACATTTGTCAGTTCGATAATTTCTGCATTGCAAAAGCCGGCGGCGGCGGTGGCTCGCGGCTCTCCGGCAATAAATTACAATAAATTACCGGGTAAAAATTATCGCGTCGCGGGCCGATTGTTTACATTATTCCGGCGCAAATACACGCGCGCGCGCGGGGACACTCACGATCACGAGGCGAAACAGCGGGAGTACTTTGATATTCAAATTCGTTAAATATTCCGCGAGCCTGCGTTCGGCGGCTTTTAGGGACAAGGCCGGGCTCTCTCTCTCTGGGCGGAAACTACACACGGGGTTTCTGTTTTCGGTTCCGTACGCACACACATGCAGCCCCCCGGCATAATGAGCGAGACGGGGCCACCCCGCATTCCCTCTCTCTCTCTCTCTCTCGCGTCCGGGGCTGCGAATTTTGAGCCCGGGAAAAATAGCCCGCTCGCGTGACGCCGGCCAATCATCCGCGGGGCGCGCTCTCGCTCTTTGAAAGTACCGCGAGAGCGCGCGAGACTTCTGCGCTTCGAGAGAACGCAAAAAAAAAAGGGAAGGGAAGCCGCCTATCGCGCGCGCACCGCTTTTGCATATAATACGGTATCTGGTGCGCGCGCGTGCGCCGCAGCTTGGTTTTTCGAGAGTAAACGCTGGGCAATTAGCCTGCGCTTGTTTCTCCTTTTTTTCTCCCTCCGGGCTCCGGCTCTCTCGGGCTGGCTTTCGTGGCTCGCGTGATACGAATGTTAATTGTGCCCCTCTCCGCGGACGTTAATGGACCGGTCAATGCACAGACGGGCTTATTCTTTTCGGATGTAGCGTGGTTATTTTTTTTTTTTTTTTATAAAATATATCTCCTCGGAGGAGGCTGCGCGGGTCGTTCGCTGATTCATCGAATCCTCTCGCGTCGCAAAGCGACAGCGATTTTTATATCCGACGGCTTTATCGCCCGAAGCGAAAGTGGACGCAAAAACGCTTTTTTGAAAATTTATAAAGAAGATTTTTAAAAGCAATAAATATATGACGGTCGATTGAAGCATCGAGAGCGCGGGGGGAGGATGATACTTTTCCCGGATCGTCAGCAGAAAAAGAGGCAATTTTGGGTAGTCGGTCGAGCTTTATGAAGCAGGCAGTAAGCGATCGTCTCCGAAGGCGCTTCCGAGCTTTAACGGCGTCCTCTGCGAGCTCGAAGCGGGGCGGGAGGGGAGCGACTGCCGAAACTTCCTGCGAGAATAGGAAGACCAATACCCCGCACTTCCTCCCATCGCCAAGGACGCATAAATCCTGGATCCGGGAAGGCGCGAGCGAGAGAGAGACTACCACTCCGCGGGACGTCCCCGTCGAGAGACTCGGATATTACGTAATGGCAGGGCTATTCGTCCGCTATCTTATACCCTCCGAGCTCTTTGCCATCATCCGCTCGATTTTCGGGCGAACACCACACCCCCCCTCTACTCTCTCCTCGAACGGTGGAAATTTTTCCGCGCACTTTTACGGAATTCCTAGTTAAATTCCACTGCACTCCTTTGGATTCCCTCGAGGCGATAGAATTTTATCGAATTAGGCGACGAAATCGCTTCTTTAACGTTATAAGCGCCTAAAAAGCTTACAATCGTAAGCCCGCGGCGAGCGCAAAGGCACGCACACGTGTCAATCGATAGCCGAGCCGCGCGGTCTGGGACGGATCGCGTTAGGCGCGATTAAGTTTTTTTTTTTTCTTGGTCAGACTGGGCCACCCCTCCCCTCCCCTAAGCCAAGCCGCGGCGGCGGCGGTGCGCTCGGGAGAGGGGCTAATGTCCGATAATCTGACGAAATGTAATCAGGACGGGGGCGCGAGCTGCACTGAATACGCGATACGACGAAGCCCGGCCGCAGCGCGGGGCACACACACCTGAGGGTGGCTTCCTCTCTCTTCTCGCGGCTCCCGGTCGGTAAGGTAGGGGGATTATCGCCGGGGCTTCGCGCTTCATCGTCTGGAAAATGGCTTACTGCTTACATTTACCTCCGGACGAAACCCCGCTGATATCCTCTCTCTCCCGGCTGCGCCTCTAAGAAATAGCTCGCCGCTTTGCATGTATATATATAGGGGAAGCAACGAGGAGGCTGTGGGGGCCGACGAAAAACAGGCATAAACAGCCACTTAACTCGCGTAGTCGCTTCTTTCTTGTATACGCGGCTCTTTTTTCCGCGAGTATTGAATACGGTATACGAAGAAGATTGAAAGGGGCTTTCTGAGGGGAGGGCTGCTCCGAATTGTTTATTCCGGCTTTGGGAGAGCCGCATTTTTGTAGACGATTTGTAAATACGATGACGCTTAGCGCGAAGATCGATAAATCGGAGTGGGTACAAGTCGCGCATCGACTCGCGACCCGAGGAGTCGTATTTCGGGTGCAGCTCTCCGAGTACCTTAAGCGCAACCTCATCGTTCTCAATCAATCCAAGTTTAGCCTTGTAAGGGTCGGTGCGCGCGCTCGGCGCGCGTGCTGGCTCGGTGCGACAACGCCGGCCGCCGGCCATTAGTCTAATTTAAACAGGCGTTATTCGGCCATCGAGAGCATTGCCACGTAATTAGCGCGAGCGTAATCCGGCGCGTGACGGCGCAACGGACTCGGCTGTTAACGCCAACGACGGCGACGACGATTTCTCCGGGCCGCGCGGTTACGTATATACGCCCCGGTACTTGCGATGCCACGTCCACTGCACTCTCTCTCTCTCTCTCCGTGTCTACACCGTACGTACGAAGCTTGATAAACTCCGCTGCCGTGCCGGCCGCCGATGCTCTTCTTCCCGCGAAAATCAAATTTTCTCCGAGGACGACGCAGTCGCGAGCGACGCTTAGAAATTATACGAGGCGTAAAAAGAAATTTTCCAAGCTCGCTTAAAAATTTCAGCGCGGACGCGCCGCGTCGTATAATCTCCCCGATGCGATATAAATCCAGCGAGGCTTTAACCGAAGCCATAAAAGCACTGAACGGTAAAAGAATTGGAAGAAACGGCGGAGGAGATAGCGCCTCGGGCGATAAAATCAAAACAGTTGATAATTTTCTGATAGAAATTCAAATGAGCGAGGGGTCAGCTTTTCGGCGGCGGCGGTGGCGGCGGCGGCGGCGCTGTTCTTCCTCCTCCGTCTCGGGGGATTCGCGGGTTCGCGCGCCGGGAAGGGCGGAAGCTCGGGGCTGTTTTTCGAGGCGCGAGGGTGCAGACTATTATTCGCGCGGGCTAAACAGATTTTAATGAGTAGAAGGCCTTTTAAACTGCGCGTTATGGCAAAATTTCGAGGGCGGAGGAGGAGGAGGAGGAGGAGGAGGACGGGAGAGCCGTCGGCGCCCCCCTTCTTTATTTAAGCTTTAATGCCCGGCAAGTTTTATATCGCACTCGAGCATGCGACTATGCGGAATAGTTGGCGAATTTTCGAGCGCCGAAATGTTTATTGTAGGGTTGCACTTATTATCTCTTCGCGAATCGCTGTAATTTTTTTTCTCCCGGATAATTGCTAAATATTTTTGTCCCAAACTTGAGCTGAATGCTTTGTTTTGCAACAATGAATATCGATCGACTTGATTATTATGCAAAATAGAGCAGCGAAAATTGTCGCATATATCACCGATAACTAATGTGTCCATGTCTTTTTCTGTTTCAGGTAAGTCTCGCTCGATTAGTCTCCGGAGAATTAGCCTGAGATCAGCTGGGCAGCTCGTAAGTCAGAGAAATGCATTGATCAATTAAAGCGGTCCGCGCGCGCGGGGCGCGAGTCCCATTCGTCATCTGCCTCCTTTTATAAAACGATAAATCCGAAACAATGTACAGTGGGTACATAAATTGAGCTCGGCGAAGTAGGTCGTCGGCCAGGTGTTTAGTTAGAAAATCGCGAGCACACAATTGTCGCCGGAGAAAGAGAGAGAGAGAGAGAGAGAGAGAAGCACAAGTATTACCCACTGGGCGGACGGCTGACGAGAAAATAAAGGCGCTACGGTGCAAGTACCTCCCGTAAGAAATTGCGGCTCACGCGATTGGGGCATTATTTATTATGCATATTGGCTCTCGGGCTAATCCACGCGAGCGACTTCATAAAGTATAATATCCTCGCGTTGCCTGGTATCACCCGACGCGTCCCGTAAGATCGCCCGAGAGGAGATCCTTGGCAGATGTGGTCTTGGCACTGATTGTCCTCGGTTTTCTGAGATGCGGATTTCATTAAAATCTTCTTTTTCTCAATCGACATATTGTTAAAAGGGAAAATTCGATAACAGAGGGAATTAATTAACGAACGGCATTATTTCGATAAAAGTATAATCGAGGAGGTGGGCCTCGTCGCCGCGAAGTGGGAGGGAGGTCAAGTTGCTTTCTATTACATGCTATTTAACCGGCGCAGCTCGACATGCACGACGTTCCATTATTTTTACGACTCTGCCAAAGCCAAATGCTCGAGAGCCCTTCGAACCGATTCTCTGCCTCCCCACTCGAAGAAGTCTGCGATTCTCCGTTTGCCAACATCGCTTCATTATTTTCTTTTCTCTTTGCCGTGGAGAGAAATAAAATACTGATACATTTATAAATATTGGAAATAAAGATAAATTTTAGCAGAAATATTTGTACCGGTAAAAAACGCAGACCGCAAAGTTAAATTTATATGAAACACGAAATTTAATTATCCGACGAAATTACAACGAAGGAATAAATCATTCGCCTTGAATGACTACCGGAAGACGTCTTCTTTGCGAGAGCTCCATATTTCATGACGATCGTCGTCCCGCCGCAAAAAACGCGCGACGCGATCATTGCTCCGCGCGAAATTCGATGTAGACGAACGTCATTCGTCATTAATCCGCAGCCGCCGATCCAGACACATTCATGACCGTAATTAATCAAATAAAGGAATATCGTCATCCTTCCCCCTCGACAGCGTCACGCTATTGGAAACGGATGCGGCGCGCGGAGCCTGTACAGCCGAAAAGAAAGGCTTCGCGCGCGCAGCATTGGAACACCGGGGGGGGGGGGGGGCGAAAGCGAGCCACGAGGGGCGCGAAATGACGCGCGCGCAATGCGATTTGAATAAGTACTCGCGCAGTTATGGAGTTCGCGAAAGTCATGGGGGACAATTCAACTTGGCGCATAACGCCCTGACGAGGGAAGAAAGCAGAGCGCCGCCGCCGCCGCGGCGGTGGAGGCATTAGCATCGAGAAGTGCCAGAAGTTAACGCAGCGTGTCATTTCGATGTCTCTTTAACTGCTTCGGCTAATTCGAGTATACGCGGTAAACTACGCAGAATATATCTCGCGCCGCCGCCGCCTTCGTCTGTCGCGAGCACTTGCGCCTCCGCTGATGCATGTAGTTGCGAATTTTCTCTCCCGTCCCGTAATCTCGATTCCCGCGCGGCGCTCCATTCGACAATTAGCGACTTATAGGCAGGTCTCTAATTAGATTACAATAACCTCCCTGACCCAACTGCTGTCTCCGGTCCTCGGCGGCGGCGCGGTGCATTAGCCCCGTCCTGAACCTTAGCTCGCGGGAGGCCAGCTCGGGCAGCAATATCGCGATTATACCCGGAGCAATTAGGGCATAAATCAGAAAGTCTTGGCGGCGTCAGCGCGCGGAAACGTTCTCTCTCTCTCTCCCCGCGAAGGCAATTCCGAGGAGCGAAACTTATCCCCCACCCGGGTATATACGTCGAAGGTAAGACCGCGAAAGTGCGCATCTCGGGGAGGGCGGGAGGGCGGCTGGTCGCGTCTGGCTCCATAGGTGAATCGGGACTCCGAAATGGCAGGGAAGCCTAGACGGGAAGAAGAAGAAGAGCGAGAGAGAGAGAGAGAGAGCGCCGGCTGCAATGACGTAGAGTGGCGGAGGGAGGCGTTGGTGGCGCTGGTGCTTTCCACCGGCGGCGTATCGATTCCTGGAAGCCTCGGCGAAGCGAAAGGCGAAGCAACCCTCTCTTCTGGCCGAGTACCCCCGCCGGCAGCGGCAGAAACGCCCCCGCGCTCCCTCTCTCACTCTCGCTTTCGCCTTTGCCGCCGTCGCTGCCGTTGCCGCCGCCGCCGCTGCACCCTCTCGCCCACATCGTCAGGGCAACTTTCTAGATATGAATTAACAGAGTTACGGAGCTTCTGCGAGCGCGAGTTATGCGGCTTACCAACTTGAAAATGTTTCGGAGCTGCTACGCGCGCCGCCGTGTGATCCCAAAGCCTCTCTCTCTCTCTCTCTCTCGGCGTTGATTGGTCGTTTTCTGCGCACCGGAGAGCTTGCACATATCGGCACGGAGGGGGAGAAGCCGCTGCCGGGCGAGTGGGGCGGGTTGGTTCTTTTGACGCTGCCTCTCTCTCTCTTTCTCTCTCGCTCTGCCGATGGAAACTTGATAATTTGTACTCGACGATTAAAGTGCACTGATTATGCAAATGCCTTTATTGTTCGGCCGCTGGTAGAAGTTGCATAATAAGCTCGCGCTCGCGCGCGCGCGGCGAGGTACTTTCGTTATGCCGGGCTGAATTGATTTCGTGTATGACGGCACACGACTCTCTCTCTCTCTCTCTGTGTACATTGTGGTTTGTTTTTGTCGCACGCGCCTCTCTGTATGGATAATGTACAGCGCGATTGTAAGTCAATCAGAGAGGGATATTCTATAGCCGCGCGCCGCGCGTTATTATAAATGTATTAGTTATTTATCGTGGCTGCAGATTCGCCTCGTTGAATATTTATCCACCTCGAATACAAGTGTAAAGATATTGCAATATGCTGATGCACACTCGGGGGAGCTGGCTCTACGCTTGCTTGAATATTAATCGAGCGCATTATGTGTTTATACTAAAAATAATCAAACACCGCGCTCATTGTCGTAATTTCTTCATTTTTTCCCCCGAGTTTCTAATGTATAACCGGAAAAGTTTTTACCGCCGTACTAAGAAGAGAAAAAAATTGCGGCTTGATTGACTCGAAACAAGCTACCTTTTATCGACTCAGAGCCAAGTTCCCATCGCTTAAAAGACAAGATCGCATTATCTATTGAGCACGACATTACGGCCTCGGCCGTAAACGCTCCTCCCTCGGCGAGGTGCTTACATGATCGAGCAGCGTCGAAGATGCTCCCGCTCCGGTCTGGTTCCACGCGCGAGAGAGATCACGCGAAACACACAGCCGCAGAGAGAGAGAGCTTTTGGGGAGGGGTAGGGTTGAAGAAGAGGTCTGTTTTCGGTGGCTATATAGATTTTAGTCGGCTCCGAAGCGAGAGAGAGCGAGAGAGAGAGAGAGAGAGCACGGAGTTCAGGGTCGAGGCATACAGGTGGTCCATAACATAACAGTCACTGCGTTTTATCCGGTAGTAAACCGGCGCGGCGTCGGCGGCGGCAGGCGCTCGGCTCTATGATTTAATACCCCATGCCCTTCTCTCTCTCTCTCTCTCTCTCGGCCGTCGGCCCCATTTCACTCCCCCACTCGTTTCCTCTTATACTGCCGCGCACCTCCTCCCCTTCCTCCTCCTCCTCCTCCTCCTCCGCGACCCGATAGCAGACACACAACGATGCACCCGCTCGCGCGTGCCTGCACTAACCTACTGCGCGCAATCGTCATCGTGTGTACCGGCCCACCTCCGGGAAGAGTGCGCCGGGGTTTCTTTACGAGTCGGAGAGAGGAGAGTGCCGGCGGAGCCGCTGCTACGTCTTCTTCGAGGGGGAGAGTTTACGCCGGAGAGCCGCCGCGAATATTACCCGGGCATTCGGCGGGGAGCAGATTTCCGGTTTATCATTATGCGAGATCGCTGACTGCGCGAGCCCGGGGGGGAGTAAATGGGGTAGGAATGATTTGCGTTCGTAAACCTAATCTTTTCAGCTCGCTTGGATATCGGCAATAACCTATCGAAACTTACGCACTTTTTTGCTCGCGTCGATTATTTAATTTCCGAGCCTCGTCGCTGTCTTGCTACCGTTTATTTCAATACGAGGCACACCGCTCGTATAAAGCGGTAATCGCGCTGCAGGCGGCGCGAGGCAGCGCGCGACGGCGCGCACGTGCATGCAAAAGCAAGCGGCTCGGCGGGGAAGGCTTTAATCCGACTGCCATTCTTGACCTTAGCGCATAAAGCTAGCCGCCTTTTTTTTATCGGCGATCCGTATCGGCGATTATGTGCCTTAAATATACATGCAACTCCATCCAGGGGCCATTGAATACGCGGCGAGCCTATAGCTCTCTTCCTCTCCCTCCGACCGCGATCGCGGCCGTCTCCGTTCGGTGCGCACTTGGCTAGGAAGCGGTCTCCCCCCCCCCCCCCTTATCTTATCCCGCGCGCGGCTATTGCTTCCGAGCTGCCCGAGAGACATTAATACAATAAAGACGTATCCGCCATGCGAATTAATCAGGTATATCTATCGAGCGCCGCGCGGCTATAGGAGTATATGCCGACCTTGCCGATTATGCGCATGCACGCTTTTTGCGCGCGCCGCCAGGCCACAGTCAATGGAAATGCTCGCAGATCGCTGCGGCTGCGAGTATAGAGGGGGGGGGGGATTAGCCGCTTTGCATGACTGTATAAGGAGCTCGGTGCTCCGACAGATTGGGCTATTGAATACACCGTGGCCGGGGTGTTGCTTTGCTTTTGTGGGCAAGCAGAACTGTTAATCGAGCGACAAACCACCGACACGATCGTAAAATCTTTAACTCTCTCCGACGGCGAGGAGAGAATTCTTGAAAGGGGCCACGTTTACTATTCCTCCTATAAAATTTGACTCGACTCCGGGCCTCCTCGTAAGTAGGTACCATAAACCGCCCGGGCGATAAGCAGAGTCCATAACCCGTGGGAAGAACAAGCGGAGTCGTTGGAAAAAGAAAAAAAAAAACTTTCGCGTCGTTACGTCGACGAGGCACTCAGCCTCTCTCTCGTCTCGATAGACGCAGGCCCCGGTGGCGTTTCGAGGGGTCTTCCGATGGAGCGTCGCTCGGCGACACTTCCCGAAAGGCGTAAAAGGAGTGTCGGCGCGCTACGCGGTACACCCGAGGCATTATTATTTACGAGCCCCGCGTTGAGGCAGGTTCGGGTGCGAGAGAGGAGGTCCTTGGCCTAGTGCCTCGTTACGCAGGAACACGTTTATGACGGCGGGGGAAGTAGGGGAAGGGGGGGCTGACGTTGATAAAAGCAGAGCCATCAGACGGATCGGAAAACGAAACTTGTTTCCGCGTGTAGACCGGCCGAGAGCGGAGATCTCTTCCTTAAATGCCCCGGAAACGAAGGAGGGAGAGCCTCTATATACCGTTTATTTTTATATCTCCGGTAAACTGCGACTATACGGCGCGTTTAGCTCGCCGACTTGTTTTGTCCTTTACGATCTTTTTATAATGCCGTATTTTTCCTTTTACACGATGTCTGACCTGTTAATGCCGTTTATCTACTCGCCAATCGAGGCGCGCTTTTTGCTCCTTCGCTCGGAGTGTTTACACAATATCGCAAAAGCGAATCTAATCGACGCGGATATTCATTCCGAGGCGAATAAAAACCTCGGGAGAGAGAGAGGGGGGCTCGTTTTAATTTAATTAAAGGTCGCAGAAACGCTTTTAATCGAGCCGCTCAATCTTCGCCGGAATTATGAATGGACTTGCTCATTGCAAATGAAAGGGCGCGCTTTCCCCGGAGCAATCGGGCGGCTCGAGAATTCGATCAAAAGTATCGTGTGCCGGCCGGTGAAAAAAGGAAGCAGCAGCAGCCAGCGATCGGGAAAGGAGTAGAGGAAAGTAGCCGTTCGGCGGGGAGCTGTCCTTCTCTCTCTCTCCCCGGAGTCGAGGGCGTCGGGCGGCGATAAAGGTGACGTAGGGCGTCGCGACGTCCGTCAAGCTCGAGCCGGTTGGTCGACGCGGCGCGCAGCCTCCAGAAGCGGAGGAGATACATATCCCAGGGTCAAGGAACCGCGCAGACGCGAGGCCGGCGGCGGCGGGCTCGCGTCGGGCTATCTCGCTCTCTCGAACGCAGACTCCCCAGGCGGACCGAGGGAGAAGGAAGCTGCGCGAGAGGCAAACCCCCTCTGTGTGTAAATGGCGACCCGTACAAACCAATCGTATTCCCGTTTCCATCCCTCTTTCTCTCGCAAGCTCCCGTACGTCCGCCACCTCTCCTCCGGCGCAGCTTCCTTTCTTTCCTTCTCCTTTCTTTCACATTTTTTTTTTCTTTCTCTCTTTTTCCTTTTTTTTCTTTTTTTACTTTTTCGCCGACCCCTCCTTTCATTTTATATATATATATGTATAGATCTCTCTTTCCGTTTTCTCCTCTGTTTTCCAGCGATTCGCTAGGAATGCTGTTTTTTACTCTTTTGCCCGCTCTATCGTCGGCTTTCCTTCTTCGTAGCCCTTTTTTCGCGGAGCTATTTTTTTTTTGCTCCCGCTTTCCTCCGCCGTAATTTTAGGTTTATTAAATTTTTAGGATTTTCTTAATTTTTCCTCTCCGGTCCACCTTTTTTTCCTTTAAGACGCGGCGCTCGTGCTATTTTTTAATTGGTTTCAGTGCCTTCCAAACTTTTCTAGTTCCGCCCAAGCGTTCCTTAATTGGATCTAAAAAAAATCAACTCTAAAGAGAAATTCTAACAAATGCGTTATTTCAATTACGTTATAGAAAGTTAATGAATATTCGCAATAAATACTATCGGATTAAATTGAATTATACCCATAAATTTCGCGCTGTATGAAATTGCATTAACAGTGTATTACAGCAACATTAGTATACTCCGAGTTACCGCGGCAGCGCAGCAGCGTATATAGGTGCAGCTACCCATTTGTACTCCTTCTCCCCGGCGGCAATAACACGCCGCTTTCACGGACAAAAAGCAGCCATGCCCATGCGGCCGCAGGAAAAATGGCTCTCCCAACAATATTCAAAGCTTCTCCCCGGACTTTCACGCACCGGCTAATCCTTCGGCGGCTCTCTTATCGCAATAAATATCCAGGCGGCGGCCGGGCTCGCGTCCACTTTTGGAGCGCGGCGCGAGTTAGAAAATTATTTATGAATCGCGTTTCGGCCGCAAATCACGAGAGCAGAGAGACGAGAGAGCGCACCGCTCTCCGAGCGTTTTTGCCCGATAAATTATTTATCCGCCGCGCGCGGCGGCGCGGGCGCGCATTTTGCTTTCCGCGTCATTGTGCAAACCTACGCGCGCAAAAGGAGAGGCTTCCCGGGTCGGCGCCGCCGCCGCCGCCGCCGCGCTCCGGCGTTTTCAGTAAAGACGTTAGAGGCGGGGCCCCTGCCTTCGTAATAAATGCCGTCAGAAGCCGGAACTCGAGAAAGTATGCGCGCGCGCGCGAGCAAGGGCGCGGGAGACGTAAGACGTACTCGCTAAAAGCTTCAAGTACCTCATTTTCTTATGGATCGCGCTTATACTTCTGCAGTGCTTCGTGTTCCTGTAATTATCTGCTAAATTGCGAGCTGATAGCTAAAGGTCTTCTGGCTGTAAAGGAGGTCTCGAGGCAAAATGGAATGCAAAAAGTATTGAATTATGCAACAATTTTTGTAACAGCTTTCGTGTGTTTAATAATTCTGTTCTGTTGTTATCAAGTATTCCAGTTTCGTTGTAAAAAAAAAAAGAGATTCCTACGCTCGGCTTTAAATGTTTAAACAGGCATTTTTCGATTTTCTTTAGCGTAATGTACAGTCGCCTTCGACGAAGAAAGCCTTAAAAATTCATAAACTCCCATTCAGAAAGTGACAAAACACCGTAATACCGGACTTCTTCACCTTTTTTTTTTCTACAATAGAACTATAAGACGATAATTGCAATATTTTATTTTTTTCCATCGTCAGTGCAAAGTTATCCATTACCGTTGCTTGCGCGTAAAACTTGAGGCGTCGTTCTGATGCATACTTTATGGCGGTAATCATGGCGCGCCTTTGTGTTCGGGCAATAAAGGAAATATTGAAAAAGCAGAGGCTCTCTCTCTCTCTCCGGGGCGATTTTCTGAGTTGACGCGGAACGTCGGCCCTGTCGTACCGTTAGCATAATAACATTATCGGCCAAGACATTTGCGCTTTTTCCTCGCCCTCGATTCGCGTTCTCTCTCTCTCTCTCTCTCTCTCTCTCGCGCCTACTGCAGGTTATTTCCATAAGTGCTGCGCCTGTATAAATCAAACTGCTCTCGAGCGCGAGACCGAGCTCTACGTCATATACCCGACGGCAATGAAATCATTTCAATTGTTTCACTGTAATGTTTCCATGTCGCGGCTTGATCATCGCTCGGAGAAAAATGCCTAATGCTTTACGGTTTACATTGCAAATTGAAAATGCCTTCGAGTAACTGTAGAGTCGAGATATAAATTTTTTTTCATGTTTATTCCAAACTGTAGATGAAATTAACGAATAAACAATTTGAAAATTCAATTGAACACAAATTTTTAAGAGAGATATAGAATTAATAAAAGCGAAAGTGACGAAGAAAAGGGACCGGAAGATGAAGTTGTTCCCGCATGACAGAGTACTATACGGCGTCAGCTGTTTCGCCCTCGAGAAAAGGAAAAAGAGTCCACTTTCCTTATTTCCCGTTCAGGGACTCTTCTGATCTCAATATTCTCTACCCGGCACGCTATACGTTACGTAGGTATTCAATAGAACGTTTCATGCCACATTGGAGGAAGGGAAGGCAACGCCGGGACGGGCAGAAAAAGAGCTGCAAAATCGGCGAACCGGAGTGCATCAGGAGCTTGATAAAATCGATAAGCAGTTTCTGCGCGTCGTGTGCCAGTCTGAGAAAATGGAAGTCCCTCTCTCTCTCTTTCTCTCTCGCGAGATGAAGCCTCGGAATTGGAGGCTTTTAAAGGAAAACGAAAATTTTCAGACGTGATTTCGATTTTAAAGGGCTTTTAGAGCCGACGAGCAGTTTTACCCGGAGCGCGCGTCCTTCGACGGTATTTTTAAGGAAATTGCATTATTCTCACGGCTTTGAGGGCCGAATTGGATAATGAAATTGTTCGCGTTGAAAAATAACTTGTCACACTTTATCGCAATCAATAATTCCCGCCGCTGCAATAATCGTAAGATAACTGTTTTATTGGCCTTTTTTTTTTTGTAAACAGAGCAATAATTTCATCGTTTTTATGGTTTCTAAAAGCACTTCATTTAATAACATTTAAGTAAAGCACTTTATTAAAACACGCCTTTGTAACGATTAGAAAAAAAAAACTGCCGCCGGCAAAAAAACAGCTAAAAAAACAAAACGGAGCGGAGGTAAAAAAAAACGTTGTTAATAGTAAACCGTTTGGAAAAGTAGCCACATAAAATCATCGTAAAGTTGAATTTTTTTCGCAATCTACTAATTCTTAATCACCCGGTCGAAAGACGTGTATTGCCATTTTTTTCTCTCTCTCTTTTTGCAGCGCGTCTAACGCATTTCAATTGATTTTCTCCCGCTTACGCCGTCGTTCAGTAGCCGGCCGGTCGTGCACGCGCAACAAATTCGCTCGTTTACTTAAATCATGCGCTTTTTACAAACGCTCGCGCGCGCGCACATCGCGGAGAGCGGATCGTAAAAAAGGAGTAAAAGAAAAGGCCGCGTACGACGGCGAGCGAGAGGCGCATGCGATCGCGCGCGCATCTTGCGCATGCGCTCTCGCTGCCGCGCAGAGGTCAGATGAGTCGATTTATGGTGGCTCGACGGCGACGGGCTCAAAGAGAGTGAGCGAGAGGGAGAACCGCGTTTCAGAGATTGCCGGCCGCGCTGCTACAATGGCGAATGTCTCGCGATGCATTCACTCGGACGTGTCCGCGATGACCTTTTCCCTCCTCATTTTTTTTTTTCCGGCATTGTTACGACCCCGTCGAGGAAATCTTGAATGAGCAACAAAAACGTCCGGGGAACGACGGGGGGAACAAAAGCAAACAATGCTTGCGCCCTTGTACAGTGATTTAATTTTTTCATCGAAATTATCATCGAAAAAAATGAGAGAGAGAGAGCGATCTGAAATTTTTTCAACGGCAGCAAGTATACATTTCCACGAGTCTCAAAAATAAAAGTGCGTCGGGGAGAAAAAAAAAAGGGAGCAAAAGAGTCGAATATAAGAATGCAGCCGAGAAGAGTGCGGAGCAATATATCGGTTTGCAAGCGCGCAAAGCCCCGCGATGCGTAACGAATCGGGCGCGGTGGTCAGCTATACGCACACGACGACGAGGACGGCGATGTTAGTCGCGCGTGTGCTGCAAGAGAGAGAGAGAGAGAGAGTCAGTCGGCGCGCGGCGGAGCCTTTGAGTGTCGCGTTTTAACAGCCTTCGCTGCATAAATTAATCCAGAAGCCCGATATCGTTTGATTCGCCGCTCTCCCCCCTCTCTCTCCTTCGCCTTGGCCCTTTTCTTCCCACGTCATTAGACATGCTCGCTGCCACCTCGTGCTTCTCTCTTTTTCGTCCGTATCATGCACTTTGAACGCGTACTTTATACTGCTCTCTCTCTCTCTCTCCCGCTCCGCGCGCACACACAGTTTTCACGGCTCGATGGCCGGGCAGCTAATTCCCTTTGACGAGCTGACAGACACGCGCAAGCATGCGGAGACTTGATAAGACGCCGCCGACGACTCTCGGCGGAGCGAAACACTTTCAGCTCCTTGGGAAAATCTGGCTTTCGTTAGGGTAATGAGCGCCGCCGCCGCGGCTTCGCGTGATGGCTCGCTGTTTCGGAAAATGTTTTTTCAGGCTTTATTGCCTCGGAAATGCTTATTTTATTAACAATATTAATTCGTGCGATTATAACGCGCGCGTCTAAGTTATTGCTCCAATCTTTGATGAAAAAAAAAAAAGTTCGGAGAGCTAATTACAGAAAAAATAACCGTGAATTGATGACTGGCCATTTGGAGGGAAACTCGAGCCAAAGTCTTCGGAGCACCGGTAGCCCGAAGATTTTCCGAAAGTCGAGAGAAAATCTTTTAATTTCGCCGCTGTATTTTTGCCCCCGCGTCCATTCTCGTTTTTCTTCCTCGCTCCTTCCTTCACCTCTATCTCATGCCTCCCCCTCAAGCTCCATATATCTGCCGCGCGTTCTTTTTCTCCCTCGTCCTTTCCTTTCTTCGGCTTCCTCGTTTTTTCTCCCTCTCTCTCTTCCCTTTCCCTCTTTACTCTTTTTACTTTCTCGTTCTCGGGGCTCGCGCAAGCTTCGCTCTCCTTTTCCTATCCCATCGTATCGCGGATCAATACGCGCCGCTTACCAGCATACCGGCAGTGGTAGCATCGGCTTACGACGGCGGCGGCGGCGGCGGCAGCCGCCCGTAAATGTGATTGTTGTTCGATTTCTTGCGTCTTAATTGCCCTCGCGGCACTTAACAACGTAATTACCGAATAAAAACCGGCGCCGCGCCGCCACCTTCTTTTCTTCTCTCTCTCCCTCTCTTCATTTCGCTGCATTCGCGCGCGCACTCCTGCCCCGTCCTCCTCCTCCTCCTCCTCCTCCTCTTCCTCGGCGCTATGGCGAGAGAGTCCGCTAGTGTGATGGTACGCCTGCACGTATGCACCCTTTTGTCGGTGTGCGAGAAAAGAAACGAGGAGGACGGGGAGAAAGAGAGAGAGAGAGACGGAGGATCGCGTGTTGCACTCTCTCGGGAGGAGCGAAAGGGGAGAGAGAGGCCGAGCGAGTGTGAGTGCACACGAGCGCGGACGTGTGTACGAGGGAAGGGCCGGTTTTGCTGCACACTGCAGACGGAGACGCGAAAGAATTGCCGACGTAGTTCGAGCGGAGCTCGCGGCGCGTCGCTAGAACGAGGACCGCGCTCAGGTGATTCCCGTTTTTGACGGCAGTTGGCAGCACTGGCAGGGAGCACGAGGTGCTGCACTTTTATTACGACCTCCATGTCAAAACACCGTTTTTCTCTTCGGAGAGTTCAATAAAACGTTAATGGTTTCTCCGTTCTTTTTTTTTTTTGCTTTGTAAAGATAGCTGCGCGCGATGCCGTTTGGGATGAAACGAAAACGTTGGAAAGTGTTTTGTACGAGAGAACGAAATAAATAAATCGTTGCGTTGCCTTGTATTGTTTGGTTCAAAAAGCTATTAATAATAAAGTAATTTAAAGAATCCGTTGGCACAGTATTTTTAATAATTTACGGAATTGCTTGAAAATAAAATCTAAATATTTTAATGAAAGCTTATATAAATAAAATTTTTAAAATACCGACTGAAATTGTACTGTACAATAGTATACGTCTATCAAAATTTGATTGTCGAAATTTAACCTTTTCCATTGCATTGTACTTTCATTTTATTTATTTATATAAAATGGATGGTTGAACAATGCAGAATACACGCCGAGGAAATTGGATTTTTATATTATTCCCCAGAGAATTCATAGATTTTGCCGAGGCTTTAAAGAGTCCAATTTGAAATCCAGCAATCGAATAACAAAAGCTCGAGAGAGACAGAGAGAGAAAGAGAGAGAGAGAGAGGAAAAGAGAGGCGGAACGACGAAATCGAATTCAATATCGACGATTGCGATATAGGACTGATTCTGCGGACGCGCGCTTCCGAAGCCAATGCACTCTCGCATGCGCACAAAAATCTAATTAACGGAGCGCGAGAGCTCGTTTTATACATTTTTATGACCAATTTGTAATCGAATCTCCCGAAACGCGACGCGGAATCCGAACTCGCTGCTCTCTCGCTCTCTCCCTCTTTTTTGCCCAGGGTAGCTTTCGCGCGCGTTTTATCTCCCGCAGGCAACGCGCGGCGCGCGATTGGCCACCGGTCGCTCTCCGGGAATATAAACACCGGGCATTTGCATGTTTTCCCGATTTAATTAGTTCCGATGCGATTATTAATTGGCGCGCAAGTCGTGTGCGTTCGCCAGATAAAGACGCCTACTTTAAAAAAGCGCCCCGGCAAAAACGGAACGAGAGAGAGAGAGAGAGAGCAAAAGGGACGCGCGAGATATTTATTGCGTCCGATGAATTTTCGGGAGAGCAGGGTTAATGCATTCAATTGCGCTAATTGAGGAGAGAGTCCGTCGGAAACCGCTTTATTATGCGAAACAAATTTCGCCAAATTCGCTTTTAAAACCGAATCTCTTCCTCCGAGCTCCCCAATGTTTACTCCCGTCTCGAAGCGACGACTCGCCGGGGTATTCCGCATACCTGTTCGTATTCACCTCACGGCTGGTTTAAAAAAATTTCATAATTGTCTCAAGTCGGGTATGCCAGGAATGCGCGCCCGACTCGCCCCCCAGCTGCTTTTTTTTTTTACGGCCACGAGCTTCTCGACCTTTTTTTTTTTTCTAAGTTTGGAAGAATATAATTTAAACCGCCCGCGGGTCAGTCTGGGCTACCCGTGGGGCCGTCAAGATAGTTTATCATCATTTAGTCCTCTCCGTCCCTCTCTCCTCCTGCCGACCTGCCGCAACCTTTTAAATCGCTCTAGTCGCAGCGCTTAACGTATGGTTAGTCTAACACTCTCGATGATGTAAATGCGCCTTTCGAAAAGAAAACTCCTTAATTGGAATAACAGAAATTCAGATTTCTACTGGTTTGCGTTCATTCCCACTTACGTGACAGGTAGAAAAGTCCTTATGACATTGGACGGTTCCAAAATTTTAATGTGATCGTTCTTTTTCTTGCCTCCCGAAAATATATAAAAAAAAGTTAACTAACATTGCTGTGATGTTTTCTGTACATTAAACGAAGCGGATGACAAAACAAAACAAAATTGCTCAGCTACCAAAAAATCTATTCATTAAAGTGGCCGATTAACTCTCTCGCAAAGAGGACGAATTAGCATCGTCGCTTAAAATTCACCTTCTAACCTTGGAAAATGTCACAGCTGCATTCCTAATAGAGCACCACACGCTTGCCCGCATTAAGTTTGCACGAAGACGAGTCCTCTAAACGCTCGGGCTCCCCCGATTTCGTAACCCAGAAAGCGGGCAATCAATTGCGGCAAGTCGCGAAGTAGATAGCGAAAGAGAATCTAGAAGGAGGTGGGAGAGAGAAGCTAAAAGGCCGAATCGAACGATTACGTTTCAGCGCTCTCTCTCTCTTTCTCCTCTCCGTCTTCCTCGGGGCGAGGTCAAAGGTCACGGGCAGACTGCCAGGGAATCGCGAAAGCGCAAGAAATTTGCTGCATGTGTACCTGCCCCGCCGCCGCCGCGAGAGCCGGCATTGTATCGCTAATTAAACCATGAGCGCGAGAGCGGCCGTCACGAGAGTCACGATATACACCTTCGCGCGCGCGTCACTTTCGCAATTTCTCTCTCTCCTCGCGGCGCGCGTTTTTCCGCGCTATCGATTCGCGCATTCGTGGACTTTCGCGCGTGCACACGCCGCGAGAAACGGGGATTGAAAGGAGGAGAGGCGATTCGCCTTTCAAGCTCGTCTTTGGTCGATATGTAGATTCGCTCTCGGTTTTGCACAATTCCTCCACAAATCAAATGCTTTTATAAAATATGGCCGAGATAATTTTATTTTAAAATTCAACTTCACGTTCGCGCTGATTTGCCTTTTGCTTTGTTTCCATTGATGTCATCTGCACTATAGAGCGAAAGAATTAACACCTCGGCCGGGAAAACCACAGAATTTCGAACGGCGCACGCGACCGTTGAAATTTGTAATTCTATGAGGCGCGTTTGGTAAAGTTGCGCCGCTCAAAGACGTGTTGATTGTTGAATTTGCCTTTTATGCCGGAAGTTCGGTTTCTCTCTCCCTCCACTCCCTCTCGACTGTCGCGTACCAACGCTCGGGCTGGTGTAAAATAGCTGGGGCAGCGGTGTTTCCCGATCCTTATCAGAAACCGCCGCGCGCGGCGGCGGCGGCGGCGGCTTCTTCGTTTCCGCCTTTGCGTTTAGCGCAAGTCGCGCAAATGTTGTATACGTATATATACGAATGTAAGAAAGCGGCCCTAATCTAATCTAAGCGGCGCTCGTAACTTACCAAGCGGTTTTAGCGTTTCAATGAATACAAAGGTGTTCTCACGTGAGTCAAGTGGAACCTCTGTTTTCCGAGATACCATAAGGGCCCTGTATTCTTTTGTACCCGACATTAGTGTTCGCTTTATAACTACCCGATAACAGAAGGCTGTTAGCTTTAATCTCAAACTTTAAATTACAAGCTTTGTTCCTGCTAAATTTTAACAGCTCTCTTACATCGTTAGATGTTTCTCATGAATATCTAAATTCCGCTTTGAAATTCCGTATCCGAAAAAGACGCTTCCCCGGTAAACTTTCCAGCGCGTCGAATCGACTCTTTTTTTACTCGGGACAATGATTAAGACGAAAAACGAGCTTAACCCACGCGAAAGCGCATTAATTCCACAAGTTTCCGCCGCTTCCTACGAGGAGAGAATGGAAAGTCGCAGGCGCGACTCCGACGTCCAACCGCATTCACATGCTCCTCGCAGCCTTCGAAAATGACTAATTCCCGCGATAAATCGGCTGCGTCCGGCCCACAAAAGAGAGCTACCGCTTAGCCTGCCGACGAAAAAAAAAGGCTGGCCCGGCGAGCGCGTAATTCCCCGACGGGCGACTCGATGCGCTAATGAATTTTCGCGGCACTGCACTGCTGCCTTTCGCACTGTCGCCGGTGGCGTGTGCTCCCTCTCACCCTCGCGTCTGCTAGAAGAGAGGAGGAGGAGGCGGGTAGGATGTACGCAGGCACAAGAGCGGCGGCGGCGGCGGCGGCAGCATGTGTAAGACGAGAATATCGCATCCCCGCTGCTCATAATTAATTACTATGCCACGCTCAGTGAGTCGTCCGTCTGGCCGACAGGTAGGCAGTTTCGTGCCGGTGCGCGCGCGCGCGCCAAGCGCCTAGTACAAACTGCATCACGTGTTCGCGTCAAAATCTCGAGCATAATCTAGACGTGCCGTATTACTGATTACGATCGAGCGCGCGAGCGAGCTATCCGTCTCTCTTTTGCCCCAAAGCCAAACGATAGCTTCCTATCTCCGCGACCCTCGCCGCGCGCCGCTTTATTCGCTGCGACCGACAGAAGTTAAACCGGCCCCGATGATGATCCCGCCCGCGGTGCTCTGAGTCGCGAGAATTTCCCGGCCGCGGAATTATATTAACGGCCGGAAAAATCTCCTTTGATGCCCATTGCACTCGATACGGCGAGGCGCGGCGTGCGGCCGCTCGTTCCGCCGTTGATTCTATAAATAAAGCGAGAGAGGGCGTAAATCAAAAAGGCGGAAAGAATTTAGTGTCTGTAAACAAAAGTCGCGGCCACGACAAATCTGATTAAATCGTATATATATAATGCGTTCCGAGAAGATTGATTCGAATTTAAACGTATCAGGAAACATAAAAAGAAACGCACTAAACCATCGTCGAGCGGGCATAAATTATATACAGTCGACGCCCGAGGCGTCGGGACTTACTCTTATTTAGTGAAAATTTTTGATAAATGTTTCCATTATCATCGCATCCATCCTCATTTCCTTGAGCAACACGGACAACGCACACACTCGGCATAATTTCACGGCCATCCTCGTCGGGGCGCTCGACTATGCGATGTGAATTGTGCAATCAGAGAGGATCTCTCTCTCTCTCTCCTCTCTCGCGTAATCACCCATAATACGGCTCGCGGCGCGCGCGCGTGTATCTATGAATTCGTAACGGCGCGCCGTTGCAGGCGTCATCGCGGCCAGAAATTCAGGCGCTCAAGCGCCAAAGACCAGATTGTTTACAGCAGTACATCATACTCCGGGACGCGTCGTAAATCAAGCTCTCGCCTTTTTCTTTTCTCCCCCCCTCTGTTCTCTCTCCCGCGCGCTCCAGCCTAGAAAAAGAGAGGGACTTAAAAGTGAGAGCGGAACTAAGCCGCGGAGAAAATAATATCCCTCGCGCGATAAAGAGAGGGAGGAATAGCGTGTTTAAGGATTATCCGCTTGTGCGCGGAATAAATTACGCGTGCCTAGACGAGAGAGAGAGTCTAGAGGAGATAAAGAGGGAGAGAGGGAGAGCAGGTGCAAACTTGGCCTGTCAGGAAGTCGCTTACAGCTCGAGGACAAAAGCTTCCCCCGGGACTCGTGTGTGCGCGGCGCCCGCTCGCAGCCAGGAGAGATGGCGGCCCAGCAGCGGCAGCAGCAGCGGCAGCCTGCGAGAGGGAAGAAAACGTCGACGGAAGACGCCGAGGAGGAGGACGCGCGACGAGGGCTGGAACGAGCCTAACTGTGAAATAACAGGGTGGCTGCCGCCGCCGCTGCTCTCCTCCTCCTATATATAGCCTCTTCCTCCTCCTCCTCCGCGCTTGCAGGAGAGCCTCATACGTCACGTTGCTCGCACGGAGAAAGAGAGAGAGGGCTGCCGCCTGCGCCGAGGGTGGGTTATATTGATTTATTTATACCGAGAGCAAGCGGAGCCACTCTCTGATGGGGTTATTGGGAAAATAAGCGTTCTGCTGCGTCGCCCACTTTGTCTATCGCGCGGCACACACGACTGAGCAGGGGGGACTCTTACCTTCCGAGCAGATTCTTTTTCCCTCTTTTTCGCGAAGCCGAAGCCTTCTCGACAGCGGAGCGAATCGCCTGAACACGAGGAGCGCAAAGTGCTGAGTCTCCCGGAATTTCTGCCCCGGAGATGAATCCCGCCGGGTAGTGGCGGCGTAATGGAAGCGCCCCCCACCCTACGCCTAAGTAATGCTGACTTATTGAAAATTTCGCTATTTTTAGTCCTCCGCACCTCGGCCGGGAAGAGAATTTTCGAGAAAATTTTGTCGAAGCATCGAAATATAAAGTAACGGAGTACCATCACATCTCGAGCGAGGCATATCTCGCGAAGGAGCGCTATTTCCCAATGAACGGCCGGTGGGAAAAGTGGAGCAGCGACCGGTCTGGCGCATACCGAAATAAAAACTCTCGGGACACGCCGCGCGCCTTGGCGAGGAGTAACAAAGATGAAAATATACTAGACTCGGGCGCGCGCGCGCTTCCGCGACGAGCGAGAACTAAGTTTGGCGTGTGTGGCACGGAGAAGAGGGTCGTGGGCCTCCGTATAGAGAGGCGTAGGAGTATAGGCCGTGCGTGGGCTCTCTCTCTCTCTCTCTCTCTCTCTCTCGCGTGCGACCGTCGAATCACGTTCCGATTTATAACTGTCACGCGCCGGGGGCGCAAAAATAAACGACGCACTTTCGCTACGCGCCGGCGGTCGTGACGTACCTCCGAGTCGTCGCCGTCGTCGTCGTGTCTGTTTCCGCGGCGCAGAGCTTTTGAGAAGTACCATAGCGAGGCGTTTGCTGGATTCTGGACATTTCCGAGTGAGCTTCCGCGGGTTTTGTCGCGTTTTTGTGCGTCGGAACCGCGCACTCGTCTATACCTGCAGCAGGGATAATGAAGTCACGGTGGGGGCCGGGCTTGTAATTTTAATCAATCCAGCCTTGTGCATTTGCATAATAAAAGTAAACTTTCGAGCTTGCGGACAAAGCGCACAAACAGGAATTATGCAGGCGAATGGCTCGTGTGTATACTCTGGCATATCGGAGAACGTAATCGATATGGCGCGGAAATTCCCGGCGGCATGACGGGCGAGAGAGAGAGAGAGAAAGAGAGCGCGCAGCACGTCAGGAATCCTCTCGACAACGCCGAGTCGAGCGGGGAAATCGAAACGACTTTTAAAATTCCCACGGTAAATCAGAGTTACAGGGTTGATGGGGTGATGCGTATGATTACACCCTGTCTCCGTGCGGCTATAAATCTCTCTCCCGTTCTCGCTCCTCCCACCACCGCGAATACGCGCCGCACAGCGCCAGGTATACTGTTTATACGCATTTCGTCTCCCTTTCTCCGTCTCTCTCTCTCTCTCTCTCGAGCGCGCGTTCGGCTCTTCTTCTTCTTCCAAGGACCCTTTCCGTCTTTCGAAGCCGAGGGACCGAATGGCAAAGGGCGAGAATCGAATGACCGGGAATGATCCTGATGTGTTGTTTACTCGAGAACGACTGGATCCTCCTACGAAGAGCTTCGTGCGTGAGCCCATTTCTTACTCGGGATTGAATCGTTCCACGACTGTCTGGGAAGAGCGACTCTGCTTCCACAATAGTCGCGATAATTTATTTAACGCCCTCGAGAATCGCGAAAAATTCGGAGAACCGTACCGAGGCCGTAATCATCAATAGTTAAATTGTAGATTCTGCAAAATGGAGAATGTTTGCAAGTCACATAAGCAATTTAAGAGGCACGATGCACCCCTTCGCACACCCCTTTTTCCACAAGTTCTCGGTCGGCGCAGCAGCTCTAGCCGGAAAGATTATAATAAATGCAGCCCCTGCACGGTCGCTTCTTTAATGACGCATCGCTCGTAGAGGCAGAAATATATAAAAAAAGCCGTAACGCCGCGTATACGCCAGGTGTCGGCCTGTCGCTCCCTTCCGGCTATTACTCCGGCGAATCACAGTAATTATTTAATAAAAACTAAACGCGATAACTCGGTGGCTCGCGCGAGCGAGCGAGAGTTCGAGGGGAAAGTCGCCGGAATTGACCAGTCATTCCTCGGCGATTTCGGTCGATACCCCTGCATTAAGCCACTCGTCACTGCGCAGCGAAACGCGAGCGACGCGAGGGTCCCGTGCCTGCTTGACTGCTACAAACTATTGCCATTAGTATAATTACGGTGATCCCCGGGAGAGAGAGAGGGAAGGAGGGGGGGAGGATCAGCGGGTTCCTTCCATTATTTCCGAATTGCTGTATAACGGCGAGCACGCGACCGCCGTTTGCCTTTTGAGCCTTTGGCCCGAGAGCTACCAAATTGCCGGGCCGAACGGAGGTGTGGCCGACGCTCCCGCCCCTCCTCTGCATCGCTCCTCCTGGCTAATCGCTCTTTGATAAACGCTAAACGATGAGAAGTCGCTTTCTTTTTTTTCTCTCTCTCTCGTTTTCGATTTACGCTTCGCTCCTCGAGAGAGACTGTTGGTTATCTGATTATCATTTTCGGCGTGTTTTTTTTTACAACGCTTTTTAGGACAGTCGGTGTTTGGGTAAACAAGTGATTAAGCGCCATAAATCTGCTGGAAATAATATTGCAAATGACGCAAATGTCACGGGTATCAAGATAAAATACGATTTGCTTATTAAGCAAAAAGATAATAATTCGATCAAGTCGAGGCGCTTCATCGAAACTGCCTATTGCGATCCCGTGGAAGGAGCCTCGAAGCAATAAAATAAAGTAAAATCGAAGGGCTAATGCCGCTCCGAATGGAAAATTAAAAGCGAAGGGAAAAAAATGGAGGAGGGTGCCAGGAGCGGCGGCAACGCTGACGGAAGTGTAATTTCGCGGGCGATTTTTACGGGGTCCTCGATAGGGCGCGAAATTCGGAATTCGTCGAAGGGAAGCAATTTTCTGCTTTTCGAGAATATAATTTTCGCGTTTCGAAGGGGGACAGGGGAGGAGGGAGAGAGAGAGAGAGATGGCGGCACCTCCGCATTCCCCGAGATAAGACTGCGCTTGCGATCTCTCTCCCGGCTTCCTTCCCTCCTCGCTCTCTCTCTCGCCGCGCTCACCATCCCGTGTGAAATTACTTCGCTCCGCGGCTTACCCTCGGCTCCTGCCCTCCTCGGCCCCGCCGCCGCTCCCGACCGTGTATTCTCATTCGGGCGGGATCTCCCTGGAAATAAAGTAGATACCTCTCCTATTTTCACATCTGGAAAATTGCTGTAGCGTGGCGGAGGCGGAGGAGGAGGAGGAGGAGAGGCTGGCTCCGAATTGCTTTTGGGAATGTGTCCTGTCTTTCGCGTCGCGGCGGCAGCGGCTGAACTGAATCATGTGTGTGTGGCTGCCGCTTTGAATTCTCGGGATGTCTTTGGCCAAATGTTTGCGAGAAAATTTTCGTCTGCTTATAGCACGAGTAACTTGTGTCGGACGCTTTGTTATGGCATCGAGATTACCCAAGCCTTATAATATGTATTTTGGACCGCGTATTTATAGCAAGAAATTTTCAGAATACTTGTTTTGTAATCTTCTCGAATTAAACTTTAGATACAGATTTCTGGAGTTATTACGTATCTGAGGATTATTCAATAAGTTCACATTTCCAGCGGCATTATATGTACACATTACGGCTGCAGAAGCAGATTACGAATTGATACGTTAAAAATACATGTTGTATCTCCAGCATAATATTACATGACGAACAGAAATAAGTAATTTCAACGTAGAAATTGATTTAATTTAAGATTTGTATAATACCCTCCTGCTATATAAATATCTCTTAAAATACACTGGAACATGTAACAATTCTTGCGAAAGACTTCTAAAAGTCTCAAAATCCAAGTATAAATTTTAAAAATAACTCGTCCATCGACTCAAAAATTACGCAACAATTTATTTAAAAAAAATGTTCTAGTCCCACCCTGCATTACAACGCCGTTTCGCGCCCAAGTACGTGCAGCAGCGATCAATAACTCCTCGGCAGGCCTTTTAAAAGTGTCCGAGTTTGCACGCTTAACAGCTTTCTCCGCGGCTGAGTTTGACTCCCGCTCCTCTCCGAGCCCATTGTGGCCATTACCGCCGGCATGATCATCGAAAAAAAAAAATAAAAAATAAAAATGCACTCACTCTCTCGGTGCTTTCGCTCGTAACCCTCGCGGCGTGATCTCACGAGAGCCGGGAGAGGAGACGTGGACTCCGTGGCGCAAAATGCGCGCGTGATGCACGCCGGACGATCTTCGGCGCGGATAGCGCGTTCCTCGGGCGTGCGCGCGCGCGCCCGTCTCTCTCGCACTTATCCAATTAATGTAATTGCGCGATTTATTCCGTGCTCTCTCTCTCGCTCTCCTCTCCGGCGTGGCACGTAGGATCGCACGCATCGCGACAGGGAGGCAAAACGAGGCAAAAAATGTAATAAGGGGGAGAGAGGCCCCGAGTGTCACGCGATAAAATCGCCCGCTGCCGCTGACAATTAAGAACTTATTTGCTTGACGCTTATCTTTTGTTCTCTCTCTCTTTCTCTCTTTAGCCGCGGCCGCCACACGTTCTTCCGATGGACGTTTAGCGTCGGCTTATTCTCATTGTTTTCGGGAAGGTCGCTCGTTTCGTCGAGGAAAGCTGTAATTTAACGAGACGATGCAAAACGATCGCCGTTTTTCCCGATCGCCCGGCTCCGCTGGTAATTGCGAGCTCGCTCGCGAAGCTTTATAGAAGGACTGGCCTGTGTAATTTGGCTTTCGGCCTGTGCGGGCTTTATTCCCGTTGTTAATCAACCTACAATGTGCACTGTTATCGACGGCATTGAAACATTCGCGAGGCGGCTCTTACCGCCCGCTCGATCATAAAAATCTGCAAGTTCTACTTTATACAAAAAAAAAAACCGAGCACGAAGGGGTCTCGGCGCGGCCCTCTGTAAATAAACATAATTCAGCCCTCGGAGCTGTAACGACAAATAAAATTCGCATACATCCCGGTATGCTCATCTCCTCTCGGCGGCGTTACAACTTTCCGCCTTCGCTCGCCCGGAAAAAGATCGAGGTGGTGCGCGCGCGCGTAACGCGTGTCATAACTTCCGTTATAGGTTTTTAAGCGCGACGGGCCGCGGCTCTCTCTGCACGGGCACACCGCTTTCCCTACATACATCGTCGGGTGCACTCTACGGGCTCTCTCTCTCTCGCGCGCTCGTACGTATAGTAACCACGTAGACAGGGGCGCGCGCGCACGCAGACGCGTGCTCTCTCTCTCTCTCTCTCGAGCGCGAGCGCGCGTTCATGGGAATTTGATTTACTGGCTCGCACCTTTACGATCGACCCACACATTCGCGGTTAGTGTGCCTCCGCGCACTCGCCGCGCGGCGCCTCTACCTATGTACGAACACGTGACCGGCCTAACCAAAGGACCCCGCGCCCGGCCCGTTACACGCTTCGATACAACATTATTTCTGCATTAAGCGCATAAAAAAGCCCCGGAGACAGCCCTCGATAAATCTCTTTTATTGTTTTCTCTCTCACTCTCTCGGCGGTGCGCGCGCGGGGCCCCGGCTTCTTCCTCCTGCCGCGTTGCGGAGGATATTTCTTTTCGCCGAGTGCGCCCAGGTATATACGGCACGTCGATGGATAAAAGAAAAGATAGCAAAGCTCGAGACGGAGAAAGTCGGGTAATTGCTCGATGCGTTTCTTTGTAACCGCTGCTGCTGCTGCTACCTGCGAGAAAGTCTGCTTTTTCGAATAATGGGCTCGCTGTAACGACTTGCTTTTCTTTTTTGTTTTGCAGGTAAATGGAGTCAACGCGCAAGAGAGTGGGGCCCGGTGCCAGAAGTGCAAAGAGCGTCAAGTGAATCCGCGCGACGCGGCGTTCTCTATTCGTCCGTCTTACTCGGCAGTCCTGGTAAGTCAATCTTCATTTCTGCAAAAAAAAAACCCACCCGATACGCGACGAGATTTCATTGGAAACCGCGTTAACAAGAACGTAATCGTTCTCTTGATTAACTCGCTCTCTGTTAAAAGAAAATTGCGCTACTTTGCTCGCAGCAGGAGCAGCAGGAGCAGCTAATTAAAGTAAAGTAAAAAAAAAAAATTGTTTTACAACGCAACGAATTCGCTGTTTGCACGCGAGCAATAAACCTACTAAAAAACCAAATCACGAAGACGGCAGTGCGTTCGTCAGAAACAACTCGTGGAATCCAGGAAACGTTCGCCGCATCGGCGTCGATAAAAATAGCGTCTGAAATCAGCGCTGGCAATCGGTCGTCGTTCAATCCGAGCCCGAATTACGCAGAAAGAAAACGGCTGGGAAAAGATAATAACGAGCTGCCGCCCGCGAGATCCAGCCACTATCACTCGCGCCTCGCGTGTATTTGCCGTACGTACACAGAGAGAGAGCGAGAGAGAGAGGAGGCGGTGGGTGGAGCGAAACTCGCGCGGCGCGGCGCTTTTACGGCATAAACACGTACGCGTATATCTCTTTGGTCGCGGGAGAGCTAACACACGAGCATTCGCCGCATTGAATAAATATTGATGCCCGAGCGCGCGACGCGACGGCCAATCCCGCGCAAGCTCGCCGCCGCCCGCCGCCGCCGCCGCACCTTTGCTCCATCGCGCGAGAGTACAAGCGCCGACTCGCCGCTTTACGCCGCGCGCGGACCGATCGCTTTTCTTAAGCGCCGCGACTCCGATTCCCGTTATCACTCTCGAGCCAAGGAGCCGGGAGCTGCTCGTATACCTTTTTCGCCGCGGCCGATTGCTTTGACGCGCGGGCTAAGCTGCTGCCGCTGTTGCTTCGAGAGAGAGTGAGAGAGAGAGTCGAGTCCGGTGTCGTTGAGTTTTGGAATCGCTTCTGCTGGATTTTCTCGCTGCTCTCGGGGGATTCTCTTTTTTTTTTCAATGGAGCTATAAATCTAATTTATAAATAGAATCAAACTGTCTGCCTCGAAATAGCTGTTTCGCGACACAAAGTTTCTGATCAAATTAGAGCTCCGTGTTACATCATAAAACGAGCATTATTTTTAGGCTGTTTAAAATTAATTTTTTTTCTCGCGCGGAAAGTTCTAAAATTACCACAAATATTTTATATGTTAAAACAATGTTTTATTTTAAATAAAAGGTTCAAGGGAATATCAGTGTTTCCCGAGGCATCTTGAGCCATTCGTTGCATTTGAAAAAAAAAAAAAAACAAAAAAAACAAGGAGGAAAACAAAACGTAAACATGATATTTCGCGCAAGCCACCTTTGTCCAGTTTCGCTCTCGCAATAAATCCAAATAAAAGGCTAAAGTATGGCAAAAATCCGCCGCGAAAACTAAAAAAAGTACGCCGCGGATAAGTGAGCAAAACAGGGCAAAACGAGAAGAGTAAAAAAATCGAGCAGCATCCTTGTTGCGCGTGCGCGGGTGGCTCTTCTTTCTCTCTCTCCCTGCTTCTCGTCCTTCTACTTCTTGGCCGCACTGTACGGCGGAGCATCGTCTGCAGCTCGTCTCTCTCTCTCTCTCTCCTCGGCAGGAGCTTCGCCTCGCGCGCGAGTGGCATCGCTCCCTCTCTTTCCGACTCGCGAGGGAAAGACGCGCCGCTGGCGGCGGCAGCGGCAGGGCGCTGCGAAAGGTTAGCGCGAGTGAGGTCTCCATGGCAACGAAGCGAGGCGGGAATGCGACGGTAACCATGGCAGCCGGCCGCGTTCTCTCTCTTACTCTCGGGCCAACCTGTCTGTCCTCTTTCGGCCCCGTCCTCTCCTCTCATCTGGACCTCTTCCTTCCGCCCACGGAAACCTGCTCACTCTCTCTCTCTCTCTCTCTTTCTCTCTCCTCCGCTCTCCTCGAGCGAAGAATATCGCGCTCTTCTCTTCGCTCGCCTTTTCTTACCGCAGCACTCTCTGCTCCTCGCAGACGAAAAGCAGAGGAGAGAGAGAGAAAGAGGACGAAAGGAGGAGCAGAGCAGCAGTGCAGAAAGGTACAGAAAGAATGGAGAGAAGGAAGGATCCGCGAGTCGCGCGATGGTGCGCTCCGACGTCTCTCCTCTTCCTCGGCGCGGCAGTCGCGCGCGCCTATTTGTTAAAGGAGCGCATCGAGAGGATGACGCTACGACGGTGCGTCTTTGCTCTTGACGTCATCGAGAACAGTCCAGCCAGCGGACCGACCTTGAGATCCGAGCAAATCGATAAGGCGGTGCCGGTTTTTTTTTCTCTCTCTCTCTCTCTCTCGCCGCTCTCGGGGAAAAGGGCGCGCGCAGCCTAAGTCGATTGAGATGAGTGATTGGTGCCGGGGCGCTTTTTACGCAGCCGGTGACGATAGCGATTTCTTATCGGTCGTTAAGGATATGGAGTATCTTGTTAGGAGCGCGGATAAGTCGCTCTCTTCCTTTTCGTCCTCGCGTGCTTTTTCCCGCCGATCGCAGGCGGACTTTACCTCCGGTGCGTCATAATTATCGAGCAAATGAATCAATTAAGCTTTAACGAGAATCATTATTTTTGGAATTCCTCGGGAACGTCTTAAACAACTTACTTTTGAAATTTATCGAAACCGATATTTATCGCTGAATAAAAAATGTTTCGATTAATCATTAACTTAAAATACTAGTCCGCAATAAAATACATGAAAGGACGTACTGCCGCTTCCTCGTGAAATAGTAAAATGCAATATTATTTATTGACGCGGTAATCGCATTGCTCATCACGCAACGGTGTACACAGCTTTTAACCGAGTTATTTTTATGAATTTTTCATCCAGCTAAATTCTCGCACTGAAGAGTGCTCCCCCTCCCCCCTCTCCCTCTCTCTCTCCGGCGCTTCGCGTTCTATTATTTAGCTCTCGCGAGGGGGGGGAGAGCGGCGCGCTTTCATTTCTGCCGAAAATTACGAAAAGCTAGAAACAATTTGCGGTCCGGCCTCGGACACGCGTCGACCCTCGGTCCGGTACTTTTGAATGTTTGATACGGAAAAAGATGAGGGAGAGAGAGAGAGAGAGCGACGAGCCGTTTTCGGGACGAGAGTAGGGTCGCGCAAAACGAATTACGACGACCTGACCGCATACAAATTTACCGAAATTTCGGCGAAAAGCTGCGCCGCCGCTTGTTGTTCGCCCGTCGGGGGTTGCGAAGATCTTGTTACCGGCGGGCTTGTCGCCGGGACACGCCGGCAGTGTTTTACGCAACGGCCGCGCCGCGGAAAATCCACTCTCGGGCCGAAATCGCCTTAGAGTTAGCCTACGCGAATCAACCTCGTTGTGTCTCGTTGGGAATCAAGCGTTTTGTCCAATTTGCCGCGAACGACAACAAAGAATTTACAGGCGATTTTTTAAATTTTTGAGTAAAATGCTTCGAGGGAAAAAAGGCCTCTTCCAACGGGGTCTACATTGAGGGCTCTGTCGGAAAAATCCCTTTGGCCGTTAGCCTTTGGAGGCTCAGCCATCATCCTCCCCCGCGGCCGGCGGCAGTCGCGAGTCCACCCACCGTTTTCTCCGCCTTCCTCTCTCTCCCCCGCGTCGGCTCGACATTGAGGTCTGCCTTTAATGTAAGGGTTGCGCGCCGCTCTCGGTTTCGGGCGTTGGGGGCGAAAGAGTTTGGCGCGCCCATGTGTTTGTGTACGTGTGCCCAGATAGAGAGAGAAAGAGAGAGAGAGAGAGAGAAAGAGAGTTTAAAACCCCTCGGGGCTTGAGGTCCGGGCCGGTTAGATTTATCGGATGTTTTGGTTGGCGGCCATTGTTAGTTGTTCGCCCTCTCTCGCCCTTTTCGTTCGCTCTTCTTCGCTTTCCATGTCTTTCGCTTTTCCCTTTAAAGTGCCAGCGCTTGCTTTCAAAACAGGGCAGACCATCCACCGGCTCTTGCCAAAGAATTATGTGGCAAAAAGCGAACAAAAATTCTCGCCGACGCTGCGGGGATTTGCGTTCGGCCGACCCGCGCGTGTCTTTGTTCTTTTTAATTCAACGAATTTTTTTTTCTGCCTTTCGGAATGAAACTTCATAATAATATAACCAGTTTTGTTTAACGCTTTGTTATTAACCGAAATATCTATTTCAAGTAGAAACAGCCGAACTAGTCAGACCAAAGTTTTCGCTTATTTCATTTTAAGGGTCATTTAAGCGGGTTATAAAGAAAAATCGCCGCTTAAAATCTATTAGAAAATTTGTGGACGACGCGCAAAATTCACTCTCAAAAGTCGGTTAACGAAGTTAAAGCTCCCGCTCTCTCTCTCCCCCGCCCTTCGTCGTCCAGCGTCGAATATCCGCGATCGATCAATTCCAAAGTTTTCCATTCGCCGATGCAGATTCGGTCGGCGAGCTCCAGAGAGTAAGAGGAGAGAGAGAGAGACCGGCGGCGCAGGAAAACGGAAGTTCGGGATCGAACCGCCACCGCCGCGGCCTCCCAATAGATTTATTAGCATTGTTTGGAAAGGTCTCTTTCCCCGCCGAGTAACGGAGAGAGATTTCTCTCTCTCTCTCTCTCTCTCACTTACTCCCTCCGGCCGCTTTGAGAGGTGTTCATCCCGAGTTCTTCCCCGTTCCACCTCCGCCTCAAAACCGCAAGTTTCGCGCCAAGTTATACCTGCGAGCTCTCCCGCGCGAGACGGAGATACCGCCGCGGTTTCGACCCTGTCTCCGTCAATTCCGCGCGCGCCTTTTACTTCGATTGTATTCTCCGGCTTCGAGGATGCTCTCTTAACGGCTTTTACACTTTTGCTCCGCGGCATCGAGAGAGAGAGATTAAGAATTCAGAATTCTCCTCGCGAGGAAGGAACGCTCTCGACGACAAACTTTGTCGCGTAACCGTCGATAATTGAAGAAAAAGAATGTTGATTGTCCGTCGGGCTCTGCGCGAGTACAGAAGGAAGTTGTTTCGAACGAACGTTCGTTAATCGGCGATCCAATCGTTCAAGCGCAATCTCGCTAATTGCATGAATAATTAATAAATTTTTATCCCCATCTAAATACGCATCACAATCGGCGCTCGGCGAGGCTTTTTCTTTCCCGAAGCGCATCATCATCCTCCTCAATGCTCGGCGGTCGCCTCTAACAACGCACCGCCGTCTAAGTGGAATAATTACACGGATCCGTCCGCGATGATATCGACGTCGTCGCACACCGAACGGAAAACTTCGGCGGTATTATGGTAGCGGCTTCGCGAAAGAAATCTCCATCGCCCTGAGCTTCGCCGCCCGTCCTGAGAACCGATCCGAACCTTTTATTGATATTAGCATGACGGGCGTTTTGTTATATACTCGGGCGGGCAGAGAAAAAAGCCCGTATACACACTCGGCGTTACGTAAAGGATATATATGCGCGCGAGAATTTCTGCGGCACAATGGAGAGGGAAGCACCTCGAGTCGTTCGATTAGCAGAGAGGAGCGACCCGACCGTGACCTCTTCTCTCTCTCTCTCTCTCTCCTCCTCTTCTTTATCTGTGCCGCGCGAGAGCCCGTAGGTAGGCACACACGCACATGCGAGAGCTCTCCGGCTCATTCTCTCTGTGCCGTGCTCCATCTTGCGGCACTGATTGGACGATCCATCACCGGGGGCCTCTTCTCTCTTTCTCTCTCTCTCTCTCCTTCTTTGACCCTCTCTCTCTCTCGCTCTTTCTCTCTTATAGGAGAGGCTTTCTTAACCATGAGAGCGGACACGCGCGCTTCTCACGCATCGTATTCTCCGCCGGGGGATTTTTCGATGTTTCTTCAAATGCCAGTCGTCCGCGATTTTATCAACGTTTGAGCGATGTCGAGTCCTTAGCTTCGCGGCAACCTGCTCAAAAGGAATTTGTACGAGTCCGGGCTTTATTTGCTTTCGTTACTTTGCGGAATTCGAGTCCCGCGCGCGCTACTCGAACGTTTCCATCCGCATAATTTCGGCATATTTTATTGTGGCAGCGCTTTTTGCGCGCAGTGCTATACGCTCCTTTTTTTTCCGCGCGACACTGTATCGAATGAATAAACATAGACCGTTTAGAATCTCATTTGGCGCGGGGATATGAATATACGCGCGTGTTGCATAAGCCGCTTTTTTCAAAGAGCGCGCGCACACACAATGCGCGTCTTTCGAGTTTGGAATTAAAAATTAAGGTGTCGTTTTTGCCGTCCGTCGACGTGCCGCGCCGCGGAATATATCGATAACGAGGGTAGCCGCCACCGCCGCCGCGCGGAGACGCTTTTGTAAGCTCTCGCCGATATATCGTTCGCTTGGGCAAAGAATCGCGATATATCGGGCTCTCGCTTACAAGAGAGGCCGATAAACGTGATTTCTCGCGAAATAAAGCCTCGCGCGGAAAGGGAGCGCGAGAAAAGGGATGGAAGAGAGAGAGAGAGAGAGAGAGAGAGAGAGAGAGAGAGACAGCTTTGTCGCACTCGGTCCAGGGATATTCATTAGTTCCTTATTCAAAGGCCGGGGGAATAGTTCCGGAGTTGCCGCGCTTGGAGAGAGAGAGAGAGAGAGGCACAAAGCACAAAGCTCTCCGTCGCAGAACAATGAAAGCCGCAGATTTCATGAAGCCCGCGAGCCCGCGAGATAGGTACAATGCTTTAGCCAATGTACGCACGTGAGCCTTCTCCCTCTCTTCTTTCCTCTTTTTCCTCTCTCTCTCTCTCTCTCGCTCTCTCTGTCGGTCGCCGCGTCTGCGCATACTTTTACCAGCGCAATATTCATACGCGTTGAATATATTAATGCGCCGAGAGATATGTAAAGCGTACACGACTAGGAGAGTGAATATGACTCTCTTTGTCTCTCTCTCTCTCTCTCGCTCTTTTCCCCCTTTCCCACTTCTGTGTAATATTAGTGAAATGTGTCTCCGAGCTGTACCCATGTGCGGCTCTGATATTAAACAGCCAGCAGCCGTCGGTGCATCTGCGTTTCGGATTCTCTCTCCTTCCCTCTCTCTCTCTCTCTCTCTCACTCCTCTTTTCTTTCGCTGTGTGCTTTTGAATACCCGCGTAACCTTCCCCGCATATGCTGTTTGTTTTACGCGCCTTTTAAATCCACGCTCGAACCTGCGCCCGTGTATATACCTGCCCTAAAAAGTCATCGCGAAATTCGCCGAGGCCGTGTTTAAACAGATGCCAATCGTTCGGGTACATCTGCCGAAATTGCATAATCCCGCTAAAAAAAAAAAAGAAGAATCCACGCGTCCAAGCATATTATACCCCCGAGGAGCGAGACAGGAGCGCAATCTGCGCGATAATAATTCTCTCCGCGGCGCGCGCGCATACATACCCGAGCGCGAAATGCAATATCAGTCGCGATATGAAATTCACACCGGCGCGTAGTTCGTCACGCGTAGACTTCGTGTAGCCCCGCGCGCGCGTATCCCCACGAGGAGAGCAGCTGCGCGTAATGCCGCTGCAGATATAACGTCGCCTCGAGTCATTTTCTTCCGCGCTCGTACGCGAGCGACAATTTATAATGCCCTCCCTTATACGCGGAAGCGAAGCCGCTGCTTCGATGAAATTTCGGAATTTTTCTAGACGCCTATAATGGGAGTCGCGCTTATTTATGAGTTCTAAGGGTAAATTGAATTACCAGTCGGTGCGGCGAGCTTATCGTCACCTTTTTTTTCAATGAGCTGTCGTACTGAAATTCTAATTAGGCCATTAGGCATTTTTAGCATTGAGCGTCCATGAAAGTCAAGCTTTTTTTAATTAACCGGGCGAGTAGAATTAATATAAAGATAGAATTCGCAAAATAAAAAAAAGAAAAAGCGTTTCTGTCAATAAGTTATAGATGGCTGTATTGTTCGGGATGGAGGAATTCAATTCGAAAGAGGCAAACGCGCGGAAGTACGTCGAGTTTAAATATCCCTTAGTCTTCACTTTGTCGGCGCGGGGAAATTCGCGGACGAAATGCCCGGCAGTGCTCTTCGATTTTTATGGTACGCGCCGCAGCCATTGTTCCGTCGCGTTTCATCGTCTCTTTTCCTCTTTCTCTTTCTGCCGGCTTACAATCATACGCGAACGCGAACGCACACACACACACATACATATATAGAGAGAGACGAGCGTTAGAGGCGGCACATCGGCGAACGGAGCGGAGGCCACTGGCGAACGGAAAAAAGAGCGCCTGCGGAATAATTAAAATGTGGTATTTACGAAGGGGTTGTGCGCCCGTGTGCGCGTCCTCCCGGCGGGTGCATTTACGAACGATACCGTATTGGGAGAGAAAAAAAAGCGGCGGCGAACGCGAGAAAAAGGACCGGCAAAAAGTGTGCGGGGAAACGAGAGAATACACGGGAACCGGAGGAAAGATATGACTGGCTCCGAGAGAGAGAGAAAAGAGAGACACGACTTTAAAAATAATCAGAAAAAGTGGCAATTTTAATACGGGTTTAAATGAAAAGTCGGGGGTTAATTTAATTCGCGCCGAACAATTCGGCCGGAATTTCGTTATCGCGGATTAAAATTGGAAAACGGGACAAGATCGCATTATGATAAATACGCGGCGGAGAGCTAAAACGATACCGAGCGAAATTTTACATAACGCAATTCCAATTTCAATCTCGTTCTGATTTTCTCCCTCATCAGTCAATGGGAGGCATAATAATCAAGCCGAAAGCGAATCCGTGCGCATCCAGCGGCGAAGGAAATAAAGAAGAGGGAAAATAATTGCATCTGCGGAGCAACGATTAAAGGACCCCCTCCTCCCCCCACCCCCCTCCTTTTTCCGGCCGGTCCCCGCGCGTATCAAAAGAAAGGGAAAGAAGAGGAGAGAGAGAGAGATCGCGGACGCGGCATACAAAGTGCGAAGCTCTCTCTCTCTACGCGCGTAAGCTCTACGCACGTACGCACTAGCAGGAGCGAGAGAGAGCGAGAGAGAGAGAGAGAGAAAGCGAGAGAGAGAGGATACGGCGGCGCGCGGGGGAAGCAGCAGCATTCTCTTCATTTCCAGGCTGTCACGAGCAGAAGAAGATTCTGGCTGCGTTTGACAGCTGCAGGGTCTGGGTTGTTGGGCGAGAAAGAGAGAGAGAGAGAGAGAGAGAGCGAGCCAGGTTTCGAAACTCCGTAGAGAGAGGCACGAGGAGAGGGTGGCGTTCGCTCCGCGTGACCGCCCTATATATGCTATTTACGGACTCGTACATGCTCGGCTCTGTTCTGCTGGTGGAGAAAACTACCCTTCGCCGTCGACCGCCTCGCCACTCGACTCTTCTCCCTTTTTTTTTCAGCGGGCGGCTCCGCGTTTTTTTTCTTTTTTTTTCGTTTTTTTTGCTCCGTTTTGCGCTCTCTCGTCCCTCGTTTGTTTTTCTGCGGAGGCCTCGTTGTTTTTTGCGCCCAGACGCGCGCTTTTTTTTTTTTTAAGCGTTTCGCTTTGATGTCCCGGCGATTCGGCCCCGATTTTTTTTTTCCCCGCGTCGCGCAGCCTCGTTTGCGTTTCCGCGGCTCTCGGCGAAATGGACTCGCTCTCTCGCGAGACTCTCGGAAGGGAGGGAGCTACTACCATTTATTTTCCCATTTTTCGAAAATTAAATCCACAATTTGCGTAATTTATTTAACGCGAGGCCCTCCCGAGCGCGAGCGAATGAGAATTAAGCTAAAAAGGCGAGTCACGCGTCGATAAGCTAATGTACGACGCCGCCTGCTTGCGAGCCACTATCTCGCGATGATGATAAACCAAAGTAATTTTCAAAACAAGACACACTCGGAGCTCTCTCCGCGCTCGAGCTTGAAAATAAAAGAAAAGAAAAAAAAAGGTAAAGATCTCACGGCTTAATCGCGTTGAGCGATGCTCGTGTGGCCTTCGGGGCCCCGAGACTCTCTCGCCTCTCTCGTGCGCCTCTCGGCCTCTCCTCTCTCAAGGAATAAGACGAGCCGCCGCCTGCATTGTAAGACGACGGCCACACTCTGGAACGTACACATACCGCGGCCGTCGTTAAGACCGCATTTGAATATACATATATATATATACGTGGACGAGGGGCTCAGGGCGATTACGAGGCATTTTTGCTCGGCGCACGCGATCATTAGAGCAATTATTATTGTGTCGGTGCACAATGAGGGGGCCCCTCTCGAACAACAATGAGAGAGTGAGCGAGAAAGAGAGCCACCGCGGCTTCAAGGGTTGAGAAAGACCGCTGACGGAGAGAAAAGGAGCGCGCGCGCGCGCGCGCTCGAGCCGAGAAAGAAAAACACACCGGACTGCCGGCCGGCAACAAAAGTGCAAGCCGGCCCGTTTGACATTCGACGTTCTGTAATTGCGCTCGAGGATGCCGACGTTAACTCGGCTTTTCATGGCGCTCTCTCTCTCTCTGCCTTTCGGAAAGCGAGCGAGCGCGCGCCTCTTCTCTTTCCAGCCGCGGGTAGAATCGGTGACTCGGCGTGGGTGTGTGCGCATCGGCTTTCAATTACTGCCTGAGAGCGTTATAGACACGTTCGTATTTAACTATTTTTATTGGGAGAGAGCCGCGGAATATAGCTCCGATCGTTAATTATAATCCGACGAGTCGGACTGCCAGGCTGCGAAGTGCGGCGCAGTTATTGAATGAATGCAATATCTTATTGATATAGCTGAATACAAAAGATAAGGGAAAGAATCGCCGGCGAATGAAAACGAATCGCCGATAAATCCATCCTTAACGTCATATTAGTTAAATATTAAGATTGCGCGTCGTAAACACGCGAGATAATCGAACGCTCGAAGTAGGCACAATGCAGCCTCTTTACCGTTCCAAGTAGTATAGAGACGAGGATAGGAAACAGCCGGCGTACGTATACAATGTATGCAACGCTGACAGACTCGCGAGTTCTGCGCGACACAATGATTTTCTTTCTCACGACTCCGCCGCGCGGTGTGTGCGAAAAATGCGAAAAAATCCCTCCGCGCGGAGCAGATATATAAAATTTAACGAGCGCACGAGCGCGCACGCCGCCGCCGCCGCCGCTCACGGAAAATCCATAAAGGCGGCCCTCGGCTTTGCTTTTTCGCGCGCGCTTTCTCTCTCTCTCTCTCTCCGTCCCCGGGAAGGTCGCAGGTTTTCCCGCGCGCCGGACTTTCGGTTATGTAAGGGAAGGCGCGCGCATTTGCATTTTCACGAGCGCGCGCTCTCTCTCTCTCTCTCTCGCTTTTGCCCCTTTGTATTCCGCTGACTTTATCTGGGGGCTATTTATAACGGAGCCGATTTAAATAAGAAGGGACAATTTGTCAGATTGAATTGTCGGCATTTTTTTTTTTCTTTCGAGCGGCGCGCCGTTGGCAGGCTTGTTCTCCTCCGTCGTTACGTTTAACCGAGGAGCACGATGATCGCTTGCCGTGTGTCGTATTTGCCCTCCCACGGCAAGATTTGCCGGAATCGTCATCGTCCACTCCTCGACCTTGTCGCCGCGCGGCAGTGCTGGAAACATCCTCGTTTCTCATTTTAAGGCCCACGCAAGAGAGCGAGCGAGAAGAGCGACCTCGCGGATCTCGTGCTGCTCGTTAAAATTAAAAGTTATGCGAGGACGCGCGCGGCCATTTTAATCTTCGAGTAATGAAACCTCGAGAGAGAGAGAGAGAACTCGGAGATACAACGCCGAGGCTCGTACAAGTTCGCAAAGAGATTTTCTTAATACATTGTTTTTTTGCCGCCTGGGTAATTGAGCCTTAACGTGTTCTTTCTTAATTGATTAAAGGATTAGTTTTTCCATCGGAATATAACCCGCGCTCCGGCTTCGCGTCGGTATATTTTCTGCATTTGCATAATGTGCAATTATGAATACATTGATGCCTGGCAAGAAGCTCAAAGTATGCAGATTCAATGGACGTCTCTTCAATATGCGAGTGATAAATCCCGAAGTAGAAAATAGCCGAGACACACACAAACTCGCTCGACGTCGTCGTCGTCGTCGTTTTTCCGAGAAGTTCGCGTTTTTTTTTCTGCCTCGCTCGAATTCATTAATTCTCGATTCAAAGAACTCCGGCAAGGTGACAATATCGCACTTATCTCCGGCTCGAGGCCTGGATTTTTCAGCGCCCGAGGATCTCGCCGGCAACCTCGTTCTCTCTCTCGCTCTCGTCGAGAGCCTTCTTGGCTCTCTTATCTGCTGGCACCGTTTTCAGTTCTTGTCGCGCGAGCGGACTCTCGCGCTCTCCTCCTGTACGTGATTCGAATGTTCGATCATCGGCTTTAATAGAGACGTCTTTAGCTCTCCTTTTCCTTCGTTCGCGCGCGGCGGAATCGGCCGCGGCCGAAACAAATTATTGCGTCGGTCCCCTTATCTGGCGGCCGGCTTGTTTCTCACTCCGCCTATTAGTTCCCGCGAGAGCAGACGAAAGAGTAAGAGAGAGAGAGAGAGAGAGTCCTCCATACCTTCGCTCCTCTTTTTTTTTTTCTTTCGTTTTTAGTCGCCACATGAAATACTGCGACTTGATTTCAACACCTTTGCGCTCGTTAATTAGAAGCAACACGAGCCACGCTTTAATGCTCCCTCTTCCTCCTCTCTCTCTCTCTCTCTCGCACACCTCTCGAAAGTCTCTTCATTGAGATCCGAGCGGGTGCGTGTATATACGGGAAATAAAAATTCTTTTTAAAGTCCCCCGAGAGAGAGAGAGAGAAGTGTCGCTTATCTTCAGGATCTAGCGAGTGAAGTTTCACTTTGCCCGCTGATGCGTTTTAATTATTTTGAAAGAGGACACGCCGGACACTCGCTGTTTTAATAATGCATGCGCCTTTTTTTTCACCTGCAGCTTTTTAATTAAGTCCGCTCATATTTCACCTTTTTACGATCGGCTCCGAAACTGGGTAAAAACAAAATAAGCCCTCTCTCTCGCTCTCGCCTTTGTACCCGAAGCACACTTTTAATTACATTTCAGAAAAGTAAATTACATCGAGGAGAGAGCCGCGCGCGCGCACAAAAGCGAGGAGCGAACGCCGAGCCGTTTAACCCGACACAAAGCGAGCATGCAGAGCAATTTTTCCGCCCGGCTGAAAATCGCGGACGTTGCAGTAGGTCAATAGGAGGCTAATTGTCGAAGCGATCCGAGGGGCCCCCGTAGGCCAGAAGCCGAGAGAGCAAAGAAAGCCGAAGGGGTGTGTGCGTGAGCGCGCGCTGGGTGCACGCGCGAGACTCGGCGCGAGAAAGGGTGCCCGAGCCCGGCACTCGAGATGCGTAACAGAGGGTCGGACGAGGAGAGAGAGCCACTCGACTCGAGGAGCCACAACAGATTGCCGAGATCGGGAGAGAAAACAATGCCGGATCTGCGGAATGCATCGCGCGTGCAAAGCGACGAGGACGACGACGACGACGACGCCCCTTTTGAGGCGCGCGACGACGGCCTTTCGAGCGCCCTTGCCGCGTTTCGAGCGACAAACAATCTTTAAAAGTCGGGGGGGCCCCTTCGGGGCGCAGGCGCCCGGTGCGCGCGGCTTTGTTTTCTTTGGGCTGACTAATGGCGCGGGAGTCAAGGACTACTTACGCGCTTCGTATATTACTCTTTTACGATACACGATCCGGGCTGAATCTGCCGCGGAAGCTTCATCGATCCCCGAACGATCGCGCGCGCCCATCGCTTTTCAGAAAAAAGGATATATACACACGCTAAACTCGCGGCGGTCGTTCATTAATCAGATTTATCAATTATTCGCTTAGCGGAGTCAAGACAACACGTACTTGCACGCGCGCGGCGTAGCTGCGCATCAAAGATGCATCGTTAATTGGCGGAGCGCGCGGGGCTTGAAATATGTCTTGCCGCCGCTCGCTCGCGCATACGTATCGAGTCGGGTTATACGCGGAGAGCATCGATATTACGTATTTATTACACTGCCGAAGGGTGCGAGTCGAGCGCGGGAGAGTGGGAGAGAGAGAGTATCGTCGCGCCGATTCGCGAGCTCCGAGCCGGCTAAGTATACAAGAGACGCGCGCGAGACGGCGGGAGAGAGAGAGAGAGAGAGGAAAAGGTGGGAAGGGATAATCAATTTATCACTGCAGGTGCCCCGGAACATTTACATACTCAATGACGCTACCGTGGGCGTGTATCGTGTGTACCCGCTCGCTCGCCGCGCAAATTACGACGACTCGCGCCACAGCGTTGGAAGTCGCTCTCGTCGGTGGAGGGGAGGGGGAGGGAACTCTAGAACTGATTAATTATTTCTTTTTGCGCTGGATTCTCCTCGCTTTCCCTCGGCTTCGACTCGCTCGCGAGTATAATTTTCGGATTCCGTATCATCGAGAGAGGCGCGCCGCGGCTCTCGGCGGCATTATTAATAGACGAGCATCGGCGGGGAATGTCGAGTGCGCGCGAGAGGTGCCGCTGCCGCCGCTATCAAAGAGCGATCGGGAACGAGGCTGAACCGTTCGAGACCTCCTAATTACCGAGGCTGCGGTCCGCGCCGTCAATTTTTAGCGGAGAGAGCTCGCCGCGTGACCCTCGAGGAAACAGGCTCGCCGCCGCGCGCGGTGTGGTTCGGGCGAGCCTCGTATCTCGCTAAGTGCATCGTAAAACGGGTGCTAATATGGCGCAATCTAAGCGCCCGTGATTTACGAGGTCATCATCTCGTCCACGCGCCGCAGAGCTGCCTCGTCGTCACCACTTTGGTGGTCTCTCTCTCGCTCGCTCGCTCGCCGCGGCGAGGCGATATCTCTCGCTCACTCTCTCTGTGGCGCCCTTTTCCTCTCTCGACTTCCGGCTTCGACGGGAAAAACAGATGCTCCGAAGAACGCTCCTCGGGGACTCGTAAAATTTCTTCGCTGAGAAGTTAATCGTTTTTTAGGGGCCAATCCGAGTGATTTACGGTACTGTGTCGCGCGCGCCCGCGATTCATTCATATACGAGCGCGGAGTCGTCTTGACTTTTTTCCTTGAGCCCGATTCCGGTGCTCGCTTTGTTTATGGATTCTTGTTTTCTGTTTTTTTTTTCATTTCTTTTCTTTTCTTTTTCCGTTAAATGGATGTCGGGGAGTTTTATGTCTGCTCTTCGAGCTACCGACAATCATGGCTTTTTATTGGAGAACACTTCGGGGTTATCTTTCAAATAAATTTCGAACCCGTTGAAAACTGAATTGATTCGAGAGCGTAAATAGTTTGAAAGATTCGACCGCGCCGTCGGATCGACCAGCCAAAAAAGTCTAGTTCAGAAACGACGAGGTGCAGCGCAGACGCGTCGCGATGTTTTCCCGATGAAAATGAGAAAAAATAAAGGAGGGCCGAGGGCGTCGACGGCATAAAGTATATATAAGGAGAATTGAAACGTTGAAGGAGAGACGGGACCACGACGACGACAAGTCAGGGAATTCGTCGCGGAGCGTCTTCGCTGCAGCTGCTGCCGCTGTTTTGTCTGCGCATCCAAAGTTCTTGCTCGCGCCTTACCCCCTAGGCTCTCTCTCTCTCTCTCTCTCGGGGCATCGGCTTTTCTCTTTCCTCGCTTTTTTCCCCCCTCTCTCTCTCGCTCCCTCCGCTATTTTCGTTGCGTTAAAAATGCATCGCAGCCGTTGTCTAAGTCGCGTGGTGGCCCTTCGCACGCGTCGTCGGCCTTTACCGCACTTCATCCTACTCCTTTGTGACGCGCACGTACGGCGCGTCCGCGAGTGCAGTCGCCGTTTAATAATAAAAGCCGCTCTCAGCCCAATAAATACAAGAGGATCCTCTCTCTCGGGGCCGCGTGGCCCGCGAGACTATTTTAAATCTTGATTCGACGGCGCGAAGGACGTGACTTTTCGGAAAACGGAGACGAGGGCCGACACCGGCTATTTCGGTGGAGGGTTTCCATATCGTCGGGAGATAGGCGCACGCGCGGCATCTTGGCCGGAAAACAAAGCCTTTTATCGAACTTGTTGCGCCGAAAAAGTGCCGGGGGCCGCTTGAAATATATATACAAGGAGGCGCGCGGCGCTCGATAATGATATTCGGTATATTAATAAGAGCGGCCGGGCCGATGTATAAAAAATCAATAAAAACGGGCTTGATGTCCGTCGTAAATCTCGGTCCCGATCCGAAATGCTCCTTTTTCTTTCTCTCCCGCTCCTCCGGATAGAAATCAACGCGGCCGCGGCGCGGCAAAAGGATAAAAGAAAAGCAGAAATTCCACCTTCGGAGAATTTAGATTCTCTCTCTCTCTCTCTTACTCGCGCGCGCGCCGGACGTTCCCATTTCAGCTCTGTACGTGTGTATATTAAAAAAAGGGAAAAAACGAGGAGAGAGGAGAGAGAAAACAAAGGAGTCCGAATGCGAGAGAAGGAGCGCGCGAGTGGAGAATCAAAGTGAAGAGAGGCATAGCCGCGGGATAGGCGTATATACGAGATGAGGCTGGTTTGATGGAATGCTGCCTTCAGCCCATCGGATCCTCTCTCTTTCTCTCTCTTGTTCCACTGGCTCCTTCTCTCTCTCTCTCTCTCTCTCTGTCTCTCGCGGCGTATATGCGCTCGCGCTGCATATACATAAGTATCGACGCGTCTCTCGGGCTGTATATATACGTGTATCGTGACGCACACGTGTCCGGGCTCGGTGTGCGCCATGTAAGACACCCCGGTTGCTCTCCTGCCTCTTTGTGTCTGCGTACATATCTCTTTTTCTCTTGACTCTTTGTACTCCGTGCATACTTTTCTCCTTTTCTCTTATTTCTGCTCGCGCCGAGCTTGGCTATCGATGGATTCCACGGCCGTCGCCATCTTCGCCGGACAAGACTCTCCCGCCGTGGTTCGTATTATGCTTCTCTCGATGATAATCGCCAGGGCGTCCGAGCCGCCTCGCGATTAGGATTAATAAGCGTCGCTTCGATTTTTCGGTATCGCCCATCTATACATCAACAGCCGAAAGAGATCTCTCGACACCGCGGGTGAGCATAAATCTCGGCGCAGTGTTTTCTATAACGCGCGCGCGCGCGCGTTCGACGCGCGGCGAATTCGATATGAAATTTCATCGGGCGAGCACGATGAGATCGGAAAGCGGGACCAGCTTTCTCTCCGTCCGCGTCGGCGAGAGAGCGATCGACGACCGCAGGGTCCGGCGGGGCTGACCACAGAGCCGCGTTCACCGCATCCATACACTCCTAGGCTGCATCGCTCACACGCACACGCGCACACAGACGGGGAACCGCTTGGTTTTGATCGTGATTGCCGGGGCGGCGAATTTGTCGCCACGTGTTTTATTGTACGACGGGAAATCGCGGCAGGGGTGAAGCTCCACGGCCCGGCAAGTACCGCGCCGGTAGCGGTAGTCGGGCGAGCGAAGGCAACCGGGGGTATAGTAGACGCGCGACTCGCAATAAAACGAGCGCGTTAAGCGTGTCACTCAACGTCAGCCGCCTCGTATATACTCTCGAGCGCGTCCGCGCGCGCGCGCGCGCCAAATATTTCATCGATAGAGAGAAACTTTTCTTTCCCCTCTCTCGTTTTTCCTTTTTTTTTTTGTTCCTCTCTTTTTTCAATAAAGCGAAACGATATAATAGCGGAAAAACGTGCGTGGCTTTGCGCGATGCTCTCTCTCTCGCAAAAAGCCGATTCGAAATAGAGCCGAGAGACTAGGCGGCAGCGGCGAGAGTCGTCGTCTTTCACACGCCGGCCGGGATGATTCAACGCGACGCTGACGGGAGATGCGGGCCCGCATGAGTAATGGCGACTCATTATTCTTCGGCTCGGATTTATCAGCTCGGAGCCTTTGCCGCGATAACGCTCTTGCCTCCTCCTTCCCTTCTTAGTCGGCTCTTCCTCTCTCTCTCTCGAGCGCGAGATGCGCCACCCTGATAGCCCATTCGCGCGCGTAGATGAGATTTTTTGCTAGGCTGCCTCTCTGTAAAATCGCTTCGGAGCCGATGCGTTTTTGCTGCACCGCACGACGAGGAGAGAGAGAGTATATACATGCTTAACGCTCTCCTTCGCGGCTCATTTAATCCGCAGCATCTCTTTATTCGCCATCGATCTCCGCGGCCAAGAAAATATAATGGCCGCACGTCTAGGTTGTGTCGGGGAGCGGGAATCTTAATGTCGGCTCGAGTCGCTCGGTTCGGCGCTAACAAGACTTCCGAAAGAGGGGCCCCGCCGGCTCGTGAATTATGGGACCTTGCGCACATGCTCAGCGCCGCCGCGTACATGTGTCTCGTGCGTGTGCACAGTGCCCGGCCGAATCTCGGCCAGAAGAAACAGCCACATCTCATAGCTCGGAGCATAGCGAGCTGTCGCCAGTTTTCTGGCTCATTACTGGCCGCCGGCGCCCATTCCTCTTCCTCTGCCTCTCTCTCTCTCTCTCTCTCCTCTTTCTCCTTTTTCGCTTTCGCGAACTTTCGCTCTCCCCCCGCCCGACCAGCGAATTTCCTTCGCGCGCGCGCGTGTGTTTTGATCGTCGGGAACTTCCATTTGACGAGTCGTAATTACGATCCTGCATTCGCGGAGAGCCATTTCGAAGAGATCTCCTCCGGCGAGATGAGACGCCGGGAGAAGGGGAGATAATTATAGGAAATGTAGAGAGGGTGAAAGAAGAGAGAGAGAGAGAGAGAGCGAGAGCGAGGTTTGCGTCCCGTGACAAGCTTTTCTTGTTTCGTCTCCTACTCGCCGGCTTGATAAATCGCGGACATTAAGCCGCGCGTGCGAGCTTATAGTATAATAGCGAGCGCAGAAATATATATATATATATATACGTATGACCATTAACCCCGAATCAAGCACAGCCAGGGAATTAGAGTTATTCCGCAATTTTCTATTTCGAAAATCTACGATTTTCCATTGTCTCGAGGGCTGCTAATTGTAATTTACGTCGGCCCGTAGTTTATTTTGAAAAGGCCGTCGCTTAAAAATCGTAATAAACGCCTCTGGCGCGCCGAGAGCTTTTTCAAAACAGCCTCCCGGCAAGATTTATGGAAAGCCGAAGAATCCGCGCGCGCGTGTCACTCGGTCGTCCTTACGTTTTAATCGATAGCCTCCACCCCGAGAAATACGATCGTTTTCACGCTCGGAGTTTTTCGTTTAAAGACGCTCGCGCGCGCGGATCTTCCGGCAATCCAAACAGTGCCATAAGTCACCCCACGACTCTCGAGGAGGAGGCCCTCGCGGCTGCACACGTTAACGAAGCAGCTCCCGCGCTCGACACGTGCTCGTCACATGTCCTCGCATTTGCTTCCTATCATCTCTCTCTCGTCTCCGCGGCTTTCCCTCTTTCTCCTCCCCGCGCGCGCTATATATATTTTTATCCGAACGAGCGGTGGGCCGCCGTCTCTATTTTTTTCCGAGGCGTCGTTCGGCCCGAATTTATTCCTTGTTTTTAAACCTGATTCATTCTTTTTGCCGCGCCGGTCGGTCGATCGCTCGGTCTCTTTTTTTTTTTTTTTTTTTCGCTCCCCGGCTGCAAAACAAAGCTCCGCGCGAGCATCCGAGCGATTCCATTAACGCTTTTATTCCGACACTTACGACTCGGCGCAGGCGGCGGAGGGCCGCGCGTTCGAACGAGTGATTTTACTGACGGCGTTAACGTCCCGCCGAACGAGCTCTTGACTTTATACAAATACGCCCCGCGCTCTGCGTAATGATCCCGCAGAATCGTCGTCGTCGCGCCGGGGGACGGGAGCGCGACACCTACGACTTATGAACGAGCGCGACTTATATGAGCAAACGGCGCGGTGCGCGCGTCGAGGAGCGGGGCGTTATTTATTGCCCGCTGATTCGAGACAAACGGCCGCTAATTTGACGTCTTTTTTCTCCGGCAGCTCGCGGGCTTTCTTTACGAGGCGCCTTCTTGCCTCGAGTGCTTCCCCGGAAAAGGCAATCGGTTTTAATTGAAATACCAGTCGCGAGAGAGAGAGAGACAGGAATTCGGCCGGTGCGCGGATTAGCTTCTCGGCTCGTCGAGGTTTCGCGCCGCCGCCGCTGCCGAAGCTATCGCGCGCACCTCTCGCAGAGGCACGTACGGAGATTGCGCTAATTAATGCCTACCGATCTCCTTCCCCGCCTTGCCCCCGCGAGCTTCGCGCGACGTGATGTGTTGCCCGTTACTATGATAATTGCCGAGAGAGCCGGGCCGGCGCGTGGAGCTGCGTCTCAATTAGAGCCGCGGTAAGATATGACGCAATCCGAAATACCTCGCTCTCCGTCTTTTCGAGAATTTTTTAATTAGGCGACAAATTTTTCCCTCCGGCCGCCTGTACTCCTCGAGGCGAGAAAGGAAAGCCCGCGTTTTTTCACTCTCCGAAAGCGCGCGCGCGCGGCTCTCCGGCAAACAATTTGTACGCGGCAGAAAAATGGAGAGTATAACCCAAAAAAGGGCGGGGGGGACGAGATCGAGAGCGCGAGAAATAGCGCTCCCAGCGGCTATACACGCCGCCTAGGCAAATAATAGCAAAGCTCGCTCGCGGACAAAGCGGCAATTTATCACCGCGGCGGGGGGGGGGGGGGGGGGTGGGGGGGGAGGCCACCCATAA
>JAWWEO010000036.1:18986261-19141728 GCA_035582975.1 Ormyrus labotus
GGCGGCTTTACTAGACAGTATGGTAATTTTTACAAGATTATTTGTAATTTTTACTATACTTCTTCTCTCAGTGTAGTATTGCAAAAAGTGCGTGTTCCCCAATGAAAATCTCAACCCCACTATAAGCTCCAAGCAATTATAGCCGACTCACGCTCAACGTGTACAACATTGACTGTTTCAGGTGAAGCGAGTAACGCGAGTATCGGTAGTGGAGAAGGAACGGGCGAGGAAGACGACGACTCGTCGGGTAAGAAGAATCAAAAGAAGAGGGGCATCTTCCCCAAGGTCGCGACCAACATCCTCAGGGCGTGGCTGTTTCAACACCTCACGGTAAGTAAAGCTCGCCGCGAGAGCAATTACGACAAATAATCTCGACTCGGTTGTTCCCCCCCGTCCCGGACGCGCGGCGCGCACAACGCACCCCCGTCCTTTGTGCCTCGTCCGTCTCCCGCGAGACGAGGCAGCCTCGATGTCGTTCGACTTTTTCTTCCGTCGACGCTTCCTGTCCTCGGCGCGCATGGCATATGCGTCAGTTTTCAAGATCGCACGCACGCACATACACATACGTAATACACGCGAGCGCGCGCGCGCGAGCAAAGAGGGGACTTCGTGGAAGTCCTTTTTATATATGACGACGACGCTATGCGCGCGTTTCTCTCGAAGCCAGGCTGCGCCGACGACGACGACGACGACGACTGCAAAATAAAACCAAACGAATAAGAGCGAAATGATGTACAAAAAGAAAAGGGGGGCAAAAGCTGGAGAGAGAGAGAGAGAGAGAGAGTCGACGACGCGCCGATGGCTTGTTCGAAATCAGCGTTCCGCGAAGCGTCGCGCTCTCGTCGAAAGCTGCTGTTGCACGTTCGTTCTCTCTCTCTCTCTCGCTCTCGCGGCCGTGTGAAATTCCAGTGTTGAGTTGGCAAAAAAGTGCGATGGCAGCGCGTGAAATTGTTGCTTCTTGTTTGAAATCGTGCGTCGCTCCTCGCGCGCTTTAATTAACCGTGCGCTCTCACTCTCTCTTTCTCGCAACAGTCAGTCACAGGGGCGTTAACAGTTTTCGCGAAAATTAAGAGGATCGCTTTCGTGTTCCTTGAGCGGCGGATAAACGCGAGAGTAATAAGTCGATAATTGCCGCTGAAAAAAACTATTTTCCACGATAAACTTTCGTCTCGTCATTAAATAATTCTCCAAAGTTGCTCCGATGATTAGGCGATTTATCTGGATGAAAAAAAAAAAAAAAAGAGAGAAAGAGATCGAAAGCACACCCCACCCTCGGCTCCCGTCCCGTAATCTCCTAATCTTCTAATGCCGAGATAAGGAGCGGTCCCCTTGGTTTGCGCACCCCTATAGTGGTTCATAAGTAATCCGAGCCGCAAAAAGTACAACGCGATTTAGCACGCGCGCCCGAGCCGGTGGCGCAAAATTTCATCGCGACTCTGCCTCCGCCACGCACGTCAGTCACCGCGCGCCCCGAGACAAAGGGATGTTGTATTTGCGAGGAATCAAATTTGCCCGGCCCCGCTAAGTGAGCTCTCTCCCGGAGAGCACTGAATACTAATTGCTTCGATGCTCGTGTGCGCGCGCAAAGTGCTTGCGTACGCTCTTTTTCCTAAGCGCGGTAATCGATTCGCAAAATCAAGGATAAAAAAAAGGCGCGTAGGTGGATTATTCGGCCGCGAGATCGGGTTACGTGGCTCTCGGCTCGGAGAGCGGTAATTATATTTCAGCGTCGGTTAATGCCATTACTGCCCAATCGGGGGTGGCGCTGAGGGCTTCGAGACTCCCAGCCTCAATCTCTCCCTCTCTCCTCCCTCGCAAGCCGGCGGCTGTATTGGATATGACGTCGGCAACATAGTTGGATTCTTGGCTTTAATGCATGTGCAGCGGCGGCGTTCACGGCTCTGGGTTAACTATCGCGGATCGATCGGCGAAGAGGGAGGGAGAGAGAGAGAGAGAGATAGACTAGGCTCCCGGTAATCGAATCGGGCTTACGTACGCGGCCGACTGGGGGGGAGAGAGAGACGCCGGTGCTGGCAGCCCGCTGCTGCTGCTTCGTCGTCGTAATAATAATTCCGAAATTCGAGAATACGGGGACACGTCGCCCGATTAAGCTGATAAATATTTTATGCCAATATATGCGAAGGACGAAGTCGGGGCGAGGACGGGAAGAGTATCGGGTGTTTGATCGGGCGATAGCCGCTGCGAGTCGTTGCTTGTTGACGTGAAATTTTCCGCTTTCGCTTATGAATAATGTCGAGTCGAAAGAAAAATCTTGAAAATTGCCGTCTTTACATTGTTGTTTTTCCGAGAAAAGCTCGGTATTCCGTCTGAAAAGGCTTTCTTTCGATTATATTCCTTGAATATTTTCCCAGAATTTTCCGTTCTCGCTAATTTAAGAAATTGAAGAGTCAACAGTCTTGAAGTACCTAATTAATTAAATTACTCGTCTGACACGCGATAAAGTAGCATCGGCGCATAAAAAATTTAAAGGTGAAGCTTCTTAATTTTAGAAAACCTCGTCGGAGTCACACATTTCACTGAAATGACTAATGAACCTATTCAATTTGCAAACGTCTGCTGTTAATTCTTTAACATTAAAAAAGAGAGAGAGAGAGAGAAGGAAAATGCTAGAAATGAAAAAGGGAGAAAGGGAGCTTTGACCAGCTCCCGGCCTCGGACAGCTGGAAATAAATTAAATTAATTTGATAGAGGTGGAATCCCGGGAGCTCTCTCTCTCTCTCCTTCTTTCTCTGTCGCCGTTCTATCCCCGGCGCATATTCCGCGTCTAGCGCGTGCAAGCCGGTTTGATTAAATTTCGTTCCTGTTATGTGGATTGCACGCACACCGACTCTCCCGCGCTTATTATACCGTAGAACGAGAGCCCAACGAGGAAAGCGCGCATATGCAGAAACCGACTCTGTCTCTCTCTCTCTCCCCGGCGCTCATGCGCCAATAAAAAAAAAAAAGACGAGTGCAGGCGCGATAAATTGATGAAACAGCGCCGGCGAGCGCGACAACGCCGATGATGAATGATTTTCGAAAATTAAAAATTTTTCCGCTACCCGGCGGCGCGACGCGCGCGGCGCGCGCCTGAGTTATATACGCGTCTGTTGATTTTGCTGCGAACTTTTATCGCCGGGGATGTTCCGAAATTCATTTCCCTATTTTTTTTTTCCTCGCGCGCGTAGATTACGCTCTCGTCAAAAATTGTTCTCTCTCTCTTTCTCCCCGACTGAAATATCACGAGGCTTCATTGTTTATTGCAAATTATTTCGGGTGCCCGCGACCGTTATTATAAATTCCAGGAGCGTGAGTGCGCCGCGCCGCCGCCGCCGCCGCCGTTGGAAGGAAAATTTACAGCTTTTCAAAGCTGCGCGCGGCCCCGCTTTGAAATTTAGAAGAAAAAAAAAAACGGCCTGGCATTCTGGAGCGAGGTCAGACGTTGCGTCAGGCCTGTCATTTTGAAAGCTCGCAGCGGCAGAAGCTAGCTAGCATAGTCCGCCGGTCGAGCGAGCAACCCCGCTACGACTCTCTCCGAGTTTAATTAGCGCCGTATAACGCTCCGCAGTCGGTCTTTCGCCGAGAGTTGCATCCTCCGTCTCTTTCTCTTTCCACCCCCCTCCAAGTTTATATTTTGCACCTATGTGCCTTAATTTCAGCGAGCTGTCACTCTTATTCTTTTCCCCGAGTCTCTCGTCTGGCTTTCTCTCTCTCCGGAGACGCTGAAAACTTTGCGCGCGCGCAGACGAGTTTAATGGAAAAGTTTAATTATTAGAGACGATTTTTTGCTGCTAATGCAAATGGACTCCATTTATTTCGGCTCCTACTGCTTAATAAAGCAGGAAAAGTTAAAGATAACCTCCCCGAGCTCAATCACTTTTTTATAAGCATTAAACTCTTGAGAATTAAATTTCGAAAAATTTCTCGCCACCTGCAGTAATTTTATTAGCTCCCCGCTTTACTTCGAAGCTCGGATATAGTAAAACCTCTCCTCCGCGCTTAAAGAAAGCATCGGAGCAACGCGATTCTTTACTCGCTAAGTGAAAGATTCAATTTCTGGGCGCGCGCGCTGCACACACACGCGGAAATATATAACGATCGCAATGATTTATTCGGCTTGGAATTTCGGTGATTCTTAAAATTGCCTGCAATCGTTCGCTCGCCAGACATTGCACACGCCCCCCCCCCGCATTCCCTCTCCGAAAGGAAGAGATCGAAGATTTTTCGAACAAAATTTATAATCCATTTTAATTTACTCGCAGGCTGGAAGCGGGGGCAAAAGATATATCCGTTTTGGCTTGCAGTTTCCTCTCTCTCTCCCCCCGAATATACGCGATTCTTGCCGCAGAGCGAAAAGGCGCGCGCGCGCGCTCACCTCCCTTCCGTTTTTCTTAAATCCTTGGAAACGTTCTAAGAAATTACATTCGCCCGGCGACTGTATATATAGCCTTCGCTTTTGTACGGAGCTTGACATTTCGAAAATTGGAATTCCTGTATCGCCGGAATAACACTACGGTAATTTAAAATCCGTATGAGCCGCCTTCCTATCCGTTCGAAGAGAAACGTAGCATAGATAATGTAATACAAGATATTGCCGCGTAATAAAAATTCATGAAGAAAAAATTATTCCTATGTATATAAGGCTCGTAAATTTGCCAAATTCCGCCGTAAATGCAATGAACCAGCTCCGTTAACGTTCCCTCTATCGCTTTTTGTTTCAGGTAAGCAATTTTCGAAATTCACGTCAATTTCCGTAAGTAAAACAACACGGCCCGAGACGTTCAGATCGACGCGAAAACTCACAAGTAAGTGCGAACGCTCTCGAAAGACGCAGGGCCGCGCGTAAAATTGTCCATTACTCGTCTGAGTAAACCGGGGGATCATCGCGACAAGAATACGTATACACAGGGAGGGGCGAAAGCTCGCAAGCTCGTCGTACCGGATATCTTAAACAATTTGCATAGGCAATCATAGCGGCAGTTTTTTTGGCCGTAAAGGGACTGGCTCGCTCTCTCCCTTCCGCAGTGTCTTGACTTCTCTCTCTCTCTCGCAGACGCGCGCCGAGCGTTTTATGCCGCCATAACCGTAGCCCGGCATGGCCTACTTAGATCTCTTATCGCAAGCGCCCGCCCGCCGTCTGACATCTATTGTCCCCGGAGCGCGGCAAGCCTGCGAAATACGGAGTCGGACAATATTTGAGCCGCTCCGCGCGGGCGACACGCCCGTTGTCACCCTATCGGCACTAAAGGACCTTGAGGAGACGTTTGCATACATCGACCGGCAGTTTTCCGCCCGAACAAATCCTCGAGGGCTGCAAAGTCAATGGGCGCCCCGACTCTTTTTCTCTCTGTCTCTCTGCTTTGCTCTCCCAAGCACGGGATTTTTCTTCCCGCCTATACTTTTTTTTCCTCTCTCTCTCTCACTCGCAAGCTCCCCGGGAATCTGCGACGGTATTCCAAACGCCCGCGAGGGGGTTATTTTTCTCTCGCCGGGCTGCGCTTTAAACCGGAGATGGTGAATTAAATTTTTGCGCTCGCCGGAGTGTGTTGGACGTGCATTGCGAATTTTCGAGTTTTTTCTCTTCATTTATTTATTTTCTCGACGCCGATGATACATTAGAATTCTAACAGGAAGTTCAATTTTCGTACCGCCGATCGATGAATGCATAATGTCCGGCAAATCCATTCAATGCATATTATCGCAGAAATTATCTGCAATCACAATCGCAGAATCAATATGAATCTAAACAATCATAATCACTCCCCTCCCCGGCGGTCGCGGCCAAAAGGCGTGGAAAAGCGCGGTGATCGCCGATCCGAAAAAAATACCGAGCCCATATAATACAGTTGCTAAAAATGACAGGCAGCCCTTTGTAGCAGCGCATATAAATCAAGCACTTATAAGACGCCTGAGTCCCCTGAAAAAGGCCGGACTGCGCGGCGTCGCGCCGTACGAGCTCTCTCGTGGCCCCCATAGAACTCGGGCTGCGCTCGCGGCCATTGAAGCCGCCAGTGCGCGCGCACAACAATGGTTGCGCGCATCAACATAATTACAGTTTCGCGCGCGCGCCTCTCTCTCTCTCTCTATCCGGATGAGTCAGGGGGTAGGGCGAAGGCAAGCGCGCCGAAGAGGAACGCTCTCTCTCTCGCGTCGGACGCGTGTGTGCGTGACGGCTCGGCGAGCGAGCAAGAGGGCATTATATTCAAATGCAAGGCGGCGCCAGCAGGAGAGGGAGAGGAGAGGAGTAGTCGCCCGGGGCTGAACGAACCTGAGAGAGAGATGGAGCTGGTCCAGACGAAAGGCAGAAGGTGAGCCAGATACATGCCGTGTGTGCAGAAATGCCGTTTGCTCTGCTGTCTGCTTGCCGTGACAGACCGAGGCTGGCTAATAATTCCTGCCCTGGAAATTACGTCCTCTCTCCGCCTCGCGATCCGCCGCTCTCTCCGAGAGCTCGTCGGATCAATCTGGGGCTGCCGCGGAAGCTTGTTACGCGCGCACTCGATGATTCGCCGCTAAACGAGGCTTTATGCGTATATTTTTTTTTTCCTTTTCGCGGAAGCGAGGGAGTAATCGCGTAATCCGTCGGAGGCTCCGCGCGACTCGGCGAAATAAAAGAGAGGAGAGGACGCAGCGCGCGTCCCTAAAGAGTCGCTCTCGCAGATAATTGCAAAAAACTATACTTCCTGAAAACGATCCTGGTACCACCATCTCCCCGCCTCCGTTCCCTCTCCCCGCCGGAGGTCGAGTGCGCGCGTGGCTCCCAGACCCCCGGATTAGAGCGTTTTCCTCGCGACAGCTTAAGCCTCCATTTTTGTGAAATTTATCGCCTTTAATCCTTCAAGCTCTCCTGCCAACGAGCTTTTTATCTTTCTCCCTCGCTCCTCCTCCTCCTCCTCCTCCACCCGCGGCGACTCGATTTCTTTCATTTGCCGCCCGGCCCTCTTATCGCTCCGTCGCTTAGCTGGTGCTCGATATTAAAAAGGCGCGGAGGAGCTGTGCCTTCGACGGCTCCTTCGTCGAGCGCTGCATTTCCTCGCGCAGTGTGTCTCTTAATCCGCGCGAGACGTTTAAAAAATACGTATTCGCGTCTGCAGCCGAGAGAGCTGCTCGCCCGCCGAAAAGCGGAAGGTGTGTGTGCACGAGCGAGATAAAAGGGTGCGAGAGGGGAGCGACGCAAGTATTAACTCGGGGCGGCTCTCTTTAGCCTTTACGGTCCCACTTGTCGCTTGTGGTTAATCCTCGCGCGCTCGTCCCACGAGGTCCCCTGGCTTAATGGCGACGCAGCACCGCCGCCGCCGCCGGCGCGGAGCTTCTCTTCATTTAGCCCGTCCGCGTTTATCAATCCTTTTTTTTCTGGAGCCTTTGTTGAAAAAGAGCGCGCCGCGCCGAACGGGGGTTTCGGGGACTTAGCGTTTTTTTTTTTTCCGGGATAATGGGATCAAAGCAGTGTGTCCCTTGGCTCGGAAAGTTCTCGCGGGCGGAGGATTCCTGGCTGCGAGCTCTCTATTTTCGACAAATCCGAGTGAAAATTATTCACGCATCGTTGATGATGCAGAAATGCTCATTCCAGGAATCGGAATGACTAAGTGCGCCGTCACATTATTCCTGCAGGAAGCCGTGGGTAGACTCATTTCTCTTGGAGCTGTCAGGAACCCGTTTATGCGTTCGTAATTCTCGGTGCTGACTCTTTCTCTCTCTCTCTCTCTCTCTCCCTTGCCTCTCTCGACGAGGCATACATAACGCAAGAGCGAAGAAGCGAAAAAGAATCGAGGGGAGGGGGAGCATGCGTGCGCCTCGCGCGTTGCCCGGGTGTAATCCTTTAAATTAATCCAATTATGCATGCCGAGTAGGCGCGCGCGTCCGAGACATTAGCGCCCTTGGAGAGCAAAGCCGTAATGGAGGCCTCGTGCCCGAGTCCTATCCATATGCAAGGGCCGGGAGGGATTAGTTACAGCGATTTCGTGGGCCTCGATCGTTTGGAAAATGCCCTCCTCGGCCCTTCGGCCGCTTATAAAGCCCCCGGTCCGGCGTGTGTGGACACTAAAACCTACTCTCCCGCCTCTCTCTCTGCGGCCACTTTAATGACGGCGATCGCGCCAAGTCAAGCCGAATCAAAATGCTAAAAGCGGCCGCGAGGAGCTGCCGCTTGCAATTCATTTGCATTTTCGAACCGCCGTTCGGAGGAGATGATTTTTATGGAAAATTTATCAAGTGTGTTTCGCGTGTAACTCCGCGGGCAATTCATTACTCGGACTGGACGGTTTGTAACGATTTCGCATGCAAAGTTAATCAAATGTACTTTTCCTATCGGAGCTTTTGATCGTTTCTGCATTCAATCAGCTTTATCATTCAAATGAAGCATTGTCATGCACGAATGAAAATAGCCAAGCATGAATCCAATTGTAAATATGCTTTATGTATTAAAGCGCTTTAATCAAGAATTCTCACTTTAAATGCAACACACGTTCCGGCAAACAAGCTCGACAAAAGGAGCATTATTCTTTTCGCCGACAAATTCAGCATAAAAAAAGCACATTGCGCAAGAACAAGGCGATATATTTTTCTAAAACTCGAACGTGCATCCAATCGCGAGCGCTATATTCACCGGCCGAGAACTGCGCTGCTATATACCTGCAAGCTCCGGTCAAGCTAAGATTTCCATCAGAATTTAATGATGTAGCTAGGAGAGAGCCGTCTCTCTCGATAATGCGCACACACGTGGCCGAACCCCTCGGCCGGTCGTCCGGGGGGTGACTCGCGGATTATATTATTCACAATACATTAAGCACTTTCACGCAGCGGTCGCGTGGGTCGCGCCGGTCATGGGAAACTGGCTGCTTTTGCTTATACTTTCTTCGGCCCCCGAGATAGAGAGAGGGGACCGCCGGTATTCCGGTACGCTGGTACGTCAGCGAAATATAACCTCCACGCGCCGTGCCGGTCGCGCATCGTCATCGAGGGAGAGAGAGTCGTGCTGAGGATTCTTGCGTAATCGATGCAGGCGGAGACGGGAGCGGTTTTAGATGAAGTTTTAATGGCTCGTGAAGCGGCGCGGCGCCCGGTCATTTTGGAGAAAGCAAATCGGACGGACGAGGAGGAGGCTATCTCTCGCGAGTTGTGCAGCGGTTGAAATTGAAGGATCGATTCGGAGAATTTCTGCAAATCGCTTTTAAAGAAGCTATTTCATTTGCTAACAGATTGAGGAAGTGTAGGTTTGCATAGAGCGGGCATTTGCATCGATCGATATATTCAAGCAAATGCATTGCGAACCCTTCCTCCTCCTCCTCCTCCTCGCTTCTCTCCCTTCGTGCCAAATACTCTCCATCAGCGAGGTGCTACGCGGCTGTGTTGGCGTGCACTTCCCACTTCCTTGGTTTAGTCTCGCGCGGAAACTGTATACGCAATAGCCGGTTCATTTAACAATTACATTTTCATTCCTCGCACAAGCAGTTTATTTACGAATATCGAGCTCAAAGATTCAATTTCAAAATACAAAATACGCGGTATCGAGCTTCAGTGTGTCTTGGACTTACCGTAATAATAAATTTAGGGTCAACACTCCCCGGATATTGGGAAAAACTGAAGGGGGGTTTGAATAATGAAAACGGTCAAGCGTTATTTCCGTGGAATCCGCTGTTAAAAATTCTATGTGATGTGTGGGGCTGCAGGTCGCAGGGGGATATAGAAAATTCACACAGATGCGACGCCGCGCGAAGCTCCAAAGCAGAACGACGGCGGGTGTCTGCATTCGTAGGTTCGCCAAGGATTACTTGACCACCGAATCTCCGGTGAACGTTTAATAGCCTCGAGGGGGGTAACATCCCTCGTAAATACTGATACCAGTCTTATAGAAAGCTCACCGGCTCGCTTTCACTCCGACACTCTTACGGGAGAGCCGAAACATCGATGCTTACACGGAGACGCTAATTCGGCGGACGAGCCTCGAGTTTGGAGACTTCATATAGCGTCGCGCGAGGGATTTAATGTGCGCGATGAACGTTCGAAAAATAAATGGCTAGTTTTAGCAAATTTATTTCTCGGGGAACGAAGAAATTAGCGGCTTTCAACGGTTTATCGCGAGAGGATCTTTCAAACTACCTAAAGAATTAATTAACATTAGTACGAATGGTCCTGCCTGCTTTTAAAAACGTATAAACATCGCAGTTAAGCCAGTAATTTCAGCGATAACTTTAGAAGCCAGCCGTAACCAGCCGGAGATAGGCAGTGAAACGTCCTCTTTATAGTTAGAATTTTCAATTATCTAACGATTCGGAACGTATGATTTAAGTAAAGAGCCGGCATCGGCCGATAAGCCCCGCAACATCAGTAGTCTACCCCGGCACTTTATGGTACACAATAAAGTCCACAGTTCATTTGCGTTCGGGAAATCAACTCTTTCTCCCTGTCGCTCTTCCATTACGATTAAACCGGGCGCGAGCGAGAGCGCGCGCGCTTCCACTACCGGGCAAAATATAAACTCGCACGGACGCCGCGTTAGGGGGCTTGAATTTTCATAGAACTTATCCGGCTGACATAAATCGCCCGGTGAAATGAGAGGCCCCGCAGCGCTCCGGCCGCGCACCGCACATATACGATTGCAGTCCGCGTGGCAGTGCCGATTGTTTTTAAGCGGCCCCCGATCGGATTTATGGAATGGACCCCCGACCCCCCCCCCCGCCGCTCGATTGTGCCTCGTTAATTATTTCGCTCGATAAAAATGCAACCCCCCCGGAACGGGATTTCGCGAAATATGAGCACCGGTCATTTTAATTCCGAATTAGCGCGCTGAAGGCGCATGTGTTTACCGCGGCGAATAGGAGGGAGAGAGAGAGAGAGAGAGAGAGAGAGAGCCATCCGTGTCATACGGAATTTCTGATTTCTACTTTATAATTAATGCATTGTTAATTAACCCCTTGAGTGTGCATGACGCGCATTTGGGTCCTGCGCGAGGCGAGCTCGAATTATGGATGATGCGAGAGATAGAGAGAGAGAGAGAGAGAGACCTGCACCCGGCTGCGCGGAAAAAAAATTCAAATTCAATTATAAACTGGAATATGCGCGCGGCTCGCGTATAGTAAATCTTTCGGGCGATTTCGCTGAAAAGTTTATCGATCGGTGAGAACAAAAAAAAATAATCGTTTTTTTAATGCCATTATCGGTAAATAAAATCGTTCGAAAAAAATTATACTTTATCTATGTACTCTCTGTAAAGTTGTTTTTATTCGATGAAAAATTAATACTAAAGGTTCGTTAATCGATCGTATCTTACCGGCAACGTTTAGTACATGAACTTGTGCGCGTTCGACGGGGCATAAATTACAAAATTCTTGTTCGGCTTCTGTAACTACAGTTATTTCATTCATATATCGCAGTAAAGTTTTGAGTTATGTACTTGTACAGATATTACATTTTACTTTTCTTTTTTTTATTCATCGCTGCGCGTTTCATTTAAATTAAACGTTTGTACTGCGTACATACATTCGTGTTTTCACTTCTGGCTACTGGAAAATGCCTTACGCGTTAAATCTTTTATCATCCGGCCGATAAACAATAATTAATGCCCTTCGTTAATCATGTTAACGAACGGGCAATCAACTTTTAAATACCACGAATTTAGTTTTGCAATCCGACTTGTTTCTGTCGCTATCTACTCCTTATCCATTCAAAGAACTGTCACGACAATCTTGCTTCCAAGTACGAATCAAGCGCAGTTATAATCTGACAAAACTATTTGTATAATTTTCCACGCTTCCCAAGAAAATTTTCATTCCACGAAGCTCCGGAAAAATCCGGAGCGTATGCACTTGTTCCAGTTGTCGGGACAACTTTTGACATCCCCTTTCACCTCTTCTTGCAAAAGACGCGTTATACGCTCTGCATAATCGGCCGGCTTCTCCCGAGAGCAGCTTTCCCAAAGCGCTTAAAATTCAGAGCGCGCGAGAACGCCGAAACGAAGCATCTCTCTCCGCGGGGCCTCTCTCGAGGAAAAACTCGAACGCCGCGATATCAGCGAGCGAGCGGCCGACAGGAGAGGAAGCGAGTTCATAATCCGCTTCGCGCGATTATCTATGCACACCGGCGGGGCCGGAATTTCAATCGTCGGCACGCACCGCGCCGGGACAAAACACCGCCGCGACGTCCGTGGCTAATCGCCGCGGGACGAGTGTATACAGCCTTCGTGTTATAAGACGAGGGCCCGGAATCGCGAGAGAGAGAGAGAGCTAAGTAGCGCAAAAATCTCGGGGATTCGCGACGGCTGCTTTCTCGTACGTTGCTGCTCCTCGGATCAAAGGCGTGCAGAAGCAATTAGATGACTGGCCGCTCGGAGCTCTCTCTCGTTTCGAGGCAAGAGCTGGAACAAAGAAACGCCGGATTCCTCTCTCTTTCTCTCTCGCGCGCGCGCAGAGCCGATGGTTATTTTTGACGATCGCGCGGGCCTTTAAACGACGCTAATGGATTCGAAATGCGGCTTCGACTCCCGAGACTGTATTATCGATGACGCCGTCGAAAGTTTTTCCTCCCCGACGTGTTTACTCAATATCGATGGCTGCAGTTTAAGCGCGGCTTTTGTTTTCGCCGTAATAATCATAATTTTTCCCTCGTCCCGGACCTTTGTACCACTCGCGGCTAGTTTTCCGCAAATGACTCGTTGCAATTTTGATGAAACATCTCCTTTCACCGGGACGAGCTTTCCTCGCAACAGAAGCGGTATAGCGGAGCAGCTCGTCCTCTCCATTTCACCGAGGCGACCCGACCATTCTTTAATTCAGGCTGACAGGTGAACCCACCCCCCCCCCGCCCCCTCCACCCCCGGCCTACTACCAGGCCGGCGGCTATCCTTCGGGGTAAGATAGATCCGTTCTCGGGATTTCCTACGGGATCCGCCGGATCTTATATCACGAGCGGCCATCTCTATATAAAGAATCCCATCTCTTCCCTCCCTCTTGCCTCTTTCTCCGGCTGCTGCTGCTGCCGGCTTCCTCGCAGCAGCGACTTCCGATGCGCTGATCAGACCTTATGGTCCCCGGGAACGTTTACCGGAATGACGTAATTCGGCACGATCGACTCGGCTCTCTCTCTCTCGCTCTCGCCGCGCGGCTGTTTACTCCTATTCCCCCGCATTTTTATTCCCTACGAGCCGTTCGTTTTAGCTATCCGGCGAATGAGGCTCTTTGGATAAACTGTCTGGGCTTCTAATACCCCAAGATTTATTGCTAAGTGCATTTTCGCGTACGCGTTTCGATATACAGAGAAATAAAAAAACTTTTTTCTTCTACAAGCAACATCGTTTTTCTTTATCAAGAATTAGCGCGGCAAATTAACAGGCGAGTTTAACAGGCCAGCGACGAAACTTCATCAAAATCACTCGTGCTCCGCGATGAAACCGAATCGAGCTCGAAGCGGAGAGGCGAACAATGCCGCCTATATAACGAGTGCACTAAAATGCATTATCTGGCGCCAGTCACGATTTCGCGGCGTCGTCGTCGCTCGGACGCATTCTGGATTTGTCTTGACAGTTAAAGTCTCGCGCGAGCGCGAGATGCGCATTAATTATGTAAGCGCCTTTCATTCGTTAAGCGCTTTTGCGGCGAGGCAGAGAGAGAGAGAGAGAGAGAGACAGAGAACGCAGCTTACTTTATGGAATTTGTTTTCCGCCGCGGCAAATAAATTAAGAGGCCGCGAGAGAGAGGTCAACGGCCACGCGACGTATCGTGCACGGCGACGAGCCCGAGTATCGGAGATAATCTGCAAAATCGAACAGCTCCTCGCCCCTTTCGCTTATGCATTTTTCACCCGGCTATCACCCGTTTATTTCCGTTTAACGCGCCCGATTATTACTGTATTATAATGTTAAAAATAACTAATAAGAAAGACGAGGAAAAGCCTTCGGGAAGCATAACCCGACTCGTAAGCCAACACCTGGCATAATCGCGATCGCGGCCTAAGCGTATACAGCGTCTGGTGCATTAACGAGCGTCGGGCAATATCTCCCTCGTGCAACGTGTCGGCTTACACAGAGTTTCGGGGCCCTAATGCCTGTACATTGACCGGCGAGAGAGCCGCACAGCTCTCCGCCGCCGACTGTTTCTCTCCCTCCTCGCTTCTTCGTGCTCCGCGGCCTGTAGCGAGTTTTTGCGGGCACATAGTGATAGGCCGCATTCCGAGCGCGTCGCCCAACGAACAGGTGAGAATGAGACGACGACGATGAGAAAACATCTGTGGAGCGCGTCGGACTAATCAACGCCTCTCTCTCTCTCGGCCGGACGGCCGAGCGACTCTCTATATATCGGCGCGGGGAAAGAGCGGCTCCTCGGACGCGGCGCGTCCCATCGAAATTCCGATCTGCGCGAAAAATCCGACCGCCCGAGTTTCTGGCCGCGCTTTCTTGCGGCGGCAGCGGCTCTCCGGGGCGTGCATTCTTTCCGATTGCCGAAGGAATATAACGACGCCCGGATGAGTTATGCGGCTCGCCGGCCGATTTTTTTTTGTTTTTTTTTTTGTTCGCGGCCCTCCTAATTGCGGGAATCAACATTCCGCCGCGCGGAAATATTAGTAAAGCGCTTCTGAAAATCGAGACCGCGCGGAGGAATTCGCCTTGGCGCCGAAAGCTGCTGCCGGCAGCAGATAGCCGGGGATCCCAATTGAATCGGTATGGAGAACGAGCTCGAGAGGAAGAGTATAACGCAGCTGGAGAGCGCGCGGAAAAAAGAAGAGAGTAAAATATCGAGACGGCAAGCGCGGCCATGCATCTCTCGTCCGACGCCGGCTTTACGAGCGCGTGCGTAGATAACGCGTAAAACGAACGCGAAAAGGTGGGAGAGACGGAGAGAGCCGCGAAAGGACAAATTAAAGTCTCTCCGCGCGCTCACAGCTGGTAAAGGTAATTGCGCCACGTGACTCTCTCTCTCTCTCTCTCTCTCTCGCCGGCTGCGAATATATATTTATACGATATAAGCTCGAGCCGGCAGTCGCCCTCCTGTCCCTCCCGCGCGTTTTCTCCTCCTCGCGGACTTGCGCGCGCGCGCGGGCTTTCCCACCCCCGCCTCCTCCTCCCTGCCTCCGTAGAAACGAGCAACGAGCAATTTCATTACTGCTTAACGCCTGTCATAAATCTCCGCGGGCGCCCTCCTACTCCTCTCTCTCTCTTTCTCTTTGCTGCCGCTCTCTCCTCCGCGCGGCTCTCGGTCCTTTTCCGCGCTTCTCTCGACTCTGCAACAACCCCTCGTGTAATACGCGGACTCTGTCGGTATATATGTCGCGAGTCTGTTGCCGCCGCCGCTTCTGCCGCTTCTGCTTCTTCTTCTCCGCTTTTCTTTATTGTTTCTGCCATTCTTGTATTGTACTTTTTAGGTACTTGTAGTGTACCGTCTCGAAACGCTTTTTTAAACGTTAAGAGAAGCGTAGTGGCGCTGCTGTTAAAAACTTAATGTTTATAATTATTTCAATTGTTGAAGAAAACCTTTACGTTAATAATTGGAGAAGTCGCTCCTGTAAATGACCACTCCAAGTACACACTTCTCTTCGAGTGTTAGATCAACGTTTCGTACAACGAACACTTAGTGGTAATCGGCAGCGAAAGATCCCTTAACTCGAGCAAAACAGGGTCGAATAGACCGCAGCCGACGTTCGCCGGCAGTTAGGAACTGCCGGCGCGTACAAAATTGAAGAAGTCGGCCCTCTCGGCGACTGTGCGCGACCCTCCGGATATCGAAGACTCGCTGTATTACGACCCCGGGCCGGGAGAAAGAAAATAGCGCACTCGAGGGAGAGAGAGAGAGCCCAGAAATGGAAGCAGTGCCGGGGCTAGAATTCGCTCGGCGTCCACTTGTACGACTATAGCTATATACACGAGAGCGGAGAAAAAATTCGTTGAGCCAAACGAAATATCGGTACGTATCCGCATCCGACCGCAAGCTTCCATTTCCGGTCGTCCGACCACGAGCGCGCGACGGCAGGGGGCTCGCTATATTTCCGGGACATTTATCCCGGTTTATCCTGCTGACTGCCACCCCCGCGCCCGACGGCCACGTCGCCGGGTTAAGAGACGGTTGCCGACCGCGCCGGAGGACGGAGGAAAGAAATGCGACTTATGGAGCGAGGCGGTTTCGAGAGAGATTTAATAAGGAATTCGGAACGAAGAACAATGGATTTGATTTTGCGGAAAACGATCGTGGCAGACGCCCGTTTAGCGGTTGAATTTTTTTAAAACGCAAGAGGTCTCGAAAATTGCGCTCGAGTATTATATATACATCGCGAGGCGAGCGTAAACAGTTTACAGGAGATTGCGTTCGTGGCGAGAGAGAGCAGCCAATCAAATCCGATCGGCTGCGCATCAGGATGACGTCGATCAAGCGCCGATAGCTCTCGAAGATCCTCGAGGAGCCTTTTTTTGTTCCCTAATTATTCACGATGGAACCTTTAATGGCGCTCGCGGCTCGGCACGCATAAATGAAATTATAATCGCGCACCGGTACGTCCCGTATAGTCCACTCCGCCGGGCCTCGTCAAAGAAAATTATCTCCGCGAGCTAAGAAGGTAAAGAAAAAGAAAAAGAAAAAAAAGGAAAAAAAAAACAACGGGGGGAACGGCGCGGCCGAGAGAAAAAGTCCATTATTCGTTTTATATTTTTAATAAATAGCTCCGATCAATCGAAATAGAGTTACGCATAAATTTACAGGCCATAAATATGCAAATCGGCCATTGATGGCCGCCGCGCGCGCGCGCGCGCGGCAATTATGCAACGAGGCAGCGGCGGCGGCAATTTTTTCGCGATCGCCCCGATGCCGCACGGTCGACGACGAGAGCCGGCGCTGCAGGATAGTTTCGCAGAATATTGTTGCACCTTTCCCGTCTCGTAAATTACGTATACGGGCCCGCAGAAAAATAAAGTATCAATTAAGGGTTTCGCGCTCGCGGCTTTTTGCCATTATATCCGTCGCGGCGAAAAACTCGTGGCGAGCAAAAAAGAAATTCTAATTTAATGAGTTTAATTCACTCGCGAGAGAGAGAGAGAGAGAGAGAGAGAGAGAAAGAGAGCGGCTGACGTATTAAGGCGCGTTAAGGTCCTCCGTCGGTCGCATAACGCGCGTTAATCTGTCCCAGCGGCGTCTGACGCGGTCGCGGAAAAAGGGGCAACGAGAGAAACGCGCTATATCCGCGCGATTTTAAAGTGCTTAACGAGAAGCACCGCCCGGCTCTCTCTCTCTCTCTCTTTTCCTCCTGTCTTCTCTTTTTGCATGCCCTCTTGTGCAAAATGCCGAGAGACGTTCTTTTGTAACGTCTGCGCGAGGGCTCTAATTAAAACTCGTTAAGGAAAAACTGAAAAACGCCGCGCAGAATGAAAATTGCACCTTGTACAAATAAGCTCTCCTTCGTTTTAGAAAACGGCTGCTTTTGAATTACGTACGCGCGAGTTCGGTTTTCTCTTTTTATTAGTTATTAGTTTGTAAACACGGCGTTTTATCAAAGAATTAATATACTGGAATAAAAGGTCCCGGGGAGCAGAAGCGAGAGGCGAGGAAAAAGCGCCGAGAAGCACTCCGGGACGCGCATCATTAGCATGAAAAAGTTCCTTTTCAACGGGCTCTCGGCTCGGCTCTTTCGAAATCGTCAATTAGATATAGATAGCTTGTCTCGGATCGATCCCAGAGATAGTATTGAAATCTCCGTCGGCGGGTTCTCGCGCGCGCGCACACTTGTCGTCCTCCGCCGAAGGTGCGAGCGCGGTTGCATCGCGACAATTACGGCGACGTCTGAGAGATTTATCAGAAAAAGAGCGTCGGGGAACAAAAGAATAAGGGCTGGAAAGGGGACTCGGGAGAGAGAGAGAGAGAGAGTAAGTGAATACGGTCGCGCGCGCCGCCGCCGCCGACGGAGAGGCAAACTTTCGAAGAGTCCTCCTCTCGGACGGCCGTGAATAAATTAGAATTCGAGTATCCGCGTGATGTATAATGTAATGGATACCCCGGGGCTTTTCGAGGAGAGAGAAAGAGAGAGAGAGAGGGACGGAGAGCCCGGCGGCGACTGCCGGACCGGGCTTGATTAATTATTTAAACCCGAAACTAACAACCGTCGTGGATCCGGACGCTTCTCAGAACAGAAGGACTCTCTTTCGATATTTGACGCTCCGACAGTCGGCCGCATTCGTCTCTTTCTTTGGGCTTTTAATTCTTTCGATTCCCCTTTCTTTACCCCTTCTCGCGCCTGCTTTGATTTCTATCTTATCTTCCTGTCTCCGGGAAGTCAAGTGTCGACGGAAGGACGTTAAATCAATCCGCTGACAATGGCCGAAACACGGCGGCGGCGGCGTGATTAGTTCGTTGTAATGATTCCCCCGGGGCCGTTATTTATCGCCGAGCTTTTAATGATGCTTGGCTGTCCGCGGAGCTCGAAAACTTTTAAACGCGTGTCATTTTCTCCTTCATTGAAGAAGGCGGTAATTTTTCAGATCCAAAAATATAAGGCCGGAATTTAAAACGCCATCAATCCCTCCCGGTTCGCGGACAAAGTTTATTTTCCGAAACATTTCGCATCTATTAATACAGACGTTAGGCGCGGCGCGGAGGGTTTTAAAAAAAATGTTCGCCATCGAGCTTAAATGCGTGTAACTCTTTCGCGAAATTTCGTCGGACAAATCTCCCGGTCGCAATTTTATTTTCTGTCGTCTCATCCGCAATGCGTGTCAAATTTATCACAGCGGTCCTCTCTCTCCGTCTCTCTCCCCGGCCGGTCTTTCTCATCGGGGCTCCTTCGCCGAGATGGCGGTGCTCGATGAGCGCGTTGACGGGATTACGAATCCTCTCGTTACCACGGCTCCGTGTCTCCGAGAGCCGATAAAAATCGGAGATTTCTGTCGTACACGCAAACAAGACTCTCTCTCTCTCCTTTTCTCTCGGAAATTTCGTCTCCGAAGGCTTCGCCGCGACTTTTCTCTCCTCTTTTTTTCGGCGGAGAAAGAGAGCCGGCCCCGCGCCGCGCTCTCTCTCTCTCTCCTCCTCTCCCCGGGCATTCTCGAGGGATCGTGCACCGGCTCTACCGGGCCTTCCGATATTTATGGCAACTCGATCGAGTTTAGGATATCCCTGCGCGCGCGAACTCTGACGGTGTCGCCGGCGAGCTTCGCCTCCTCCTCCTTCCATTCTGCCTTTGCTCCTCGGGCTTTCTTATTCGCCGGTTTTAATTCACTTTATTCTACCTCCGAGGTCTGCTCTCGGTTTAAAAAGAATATATTTACCGGACGAGGCGGTTTTCGAGTTTTATATCACGGTTAATATTCGAAAAATCGGACGTCTCGTCGCGCTCGGGACGCCGAGAAGGGATTTCTCGTTACGGAGGCTAGGTATAAAGCCGTTTCGATTTCGCCCGTCGATTCTCACGGATGGAGGTGTAATGCCAATTCTCCGGAGAGGCATATGGCGAACGCCCGTTGAAAGAATAAGACGCGTGGAAGCGTGACGCCTTTCCTCCCTACGGGCTTTCTCTCTCTCTCTCTCTCTCTTTTGCCCGCAAAGCTCCCGAAGAATTTATTCGTCTCGGAAGTGCGACTGCGCCGCGAGGAAATAAATCGTGAGCCTTAGCGCTCTCGAGCTATATAGCGCGGAAAGAGAAAGACTGGCGGAGATATCGCGTCGATATATATCCAGCCGAGGAGAGGAGGTCGTTTCTAAAGTACGTAGGCGCGCCATGTGGTCAGCGGTCGAAATATGAAAATTCGGACGAGTCGCGTCGGAGCCTCTTGTTATTCCGAATTCGAAATTTTCGGAAGAAGCCGCTGGCTGCCCTTATCTTGCGATCGCATGCGGGACTTTATGATGGAGCATCGCTCGTGGCTTTCATTTTTAAAAATAATGCACCGTTCGAGCCGACGCTACTAGAATTTCATATATTCCTCGGGGAGGAGGATGAATCGTTTGTCGACACGAGTCTTGGAAATATTGCGGAATTATTCCGAATGGAAATTAAATTATTGTAATTAATTTGTTTAACTCGCTTTTCCACTTTATGAAGTATCGCGGAATTAATTTATTTGAATTTAAAGCAGAAGAACTCTATCTCTCTGTCTAAGCACGTCCAACAAGATCATATGTTGTCTTGTACGTCTACCCCAATTAACGAATAATCAAAACGATAAGAATTTCGATGCGAGTCAATAACTTTGACCGCGGGCAGTGTGCTTTTTTCTACGTAAAGTATAAAGAGTACGCTTAATAGAAAGAGCGCATAACAAGGAATTCGAATGCAAGCGAGACAGAAGTAAAAGATGAGCCGAAATAAAAGGGCTAAAGAAGACGAAGGAGAAAGGGTAAGGGATGACGCGAGCGGCGAGCGCCTAAGAAAAGAGAGAAAGAAAAAGCCTCAAAGTGGAGGGAGGGAGGGAGAGAGAACGCGCTCGCTCGAAGATCATCTGCCGCTATAACAGGCTGCCAGCTGGCAAAAAAGTCAAATGCGAGAAGAGAACGGATCCCTTCGCTCTGTGCTTCGCGAGAAAGAGAGAGAGAGAGAGAGAGAGAGCCGCGCCGCTATGGCGATGCTATGTTGATGGCGTGTCGCTGCTTATTTTCAAGCCGCTGCCTGCATACCTGCCTTAGATCCGAGCGAGGGATCTTTCTTTCTTTCTCCTCTATCTCTCTGTCTCCTTCTAAAATGCTCTTGGCTCCGATCCGAAATCATATAATACGTTCCTTCGCGCATTCACGATTTGCCGACCAGACTGCGAGCGAGCGACGGAGATTCTCTTTCTCTCTCTCTCCGGCCTCGAGTCAGAAATGCTTCAGTCTTTTGTGCACTTTGCGGCGTCGCGAATTTCGCCGCGAGAGGAAAATGCAGCCGGAGAGAGTAATGCTTCTTCGCCTCGAAAACGTTCTCTCTCTGGTTTATTTTTCCGCAAAACCTCGCTAATCCAATAAGCCGAACGGCTGGTTATTATCGGCGCGGGCGAACCGCGCCCCAAAGTTCGAAATAATTCGATCGCGAGCGGCCTTTTCTGCCCTCTATCGCGCGCCGTCGATCAATACGCTGTGCACCGAAAACTACAAGTGCAAAAAGAGCCCAGCTGGTCGCAATTTCATGCCTCGAAATTCTAACTCTCTCCGCCCGCGCCATAATCTTATCGCAGCCCCGGCCTGCCTTCGTCTCTCCCGTGCAATCCTCCTCCTCAAGGCTCTCTCTCCGGTCCCCAAAAAGTAAAAGTAGCAAAAGCAACAGCAAAACGGAGCGAGAGAGGACAAAGTTTCCTATAGCCAGCCAGCCAGAGAGAGAGAGAGAGAGAGCGGAGCTCCCCTCACTCCGGGCTTGCCCGGCCTCGCGCCCCCGCGGTCGCTACCGCTTATATATATACGCGCAGAGAGAAGGGGTGTCGCGATAACGTCACGCTCTGACAGAGTGCCGCTGCTATCGCACCGCCACACGCCGCCAGAGAAACAAAATGGAACCGACCCGACACGGCCACCCCTCCTGCTCCCTTGCCCTCCTCCTCCCTCTCTCTCTCTCTCTCTCTCTCTTGGCCCTCCGCGTGTGTGCACTGCTCAGCGAGGGCCATACCGTGACTTTCAGCACCGTGCCTCGGCCGAGAGCCATATATACAGAACGCGCGATGACTGCTGATCGCGGATATCGGCGTGCGGTCGGCCCGCGCCTCGCTTAACCGTTCTGTCACCAATTTCTTGCCCAGTTGTCGCGCCCATTAGTATCGCCGATATTGCCTACGTTTACGCTTCCGTTCCGCTGTAACGTCGAGAATCGGCGAGCGGGAGCCGCGAGCGAGGGCATTTTTGCCGCGGCACGCACCGTGATCTCGTTGTGCCGCTCCCGCGAGGACGTAAAAAAAAACAAAAAAAAAACGGTGCGAGATAATAAAACATCGGCGGGACGGCGTCCCTCTCTCCGAATGATTAACATTTTTTGTGCGCGGCGGCTCTCCCCGCGGCGGCGAAACTGGCGCGTGTACATACGTTATCCGAGTTTAAAAACGTGCGAAACGCGGAAAATGCGGCTGTGAGCGCAATAACGGTGCAGGCAGGCCTTATATACCTCCCCGCTCGCTCGCAATATTTTCAATTCATGAAAAGCGCGCGCGAGCGAGCGGCCGAATAAAAAAAAGCGCGGCCTTTCGCACAAAGCTGCAGCGCGTTTATTTAAAACAGAAAAAAATAAAGAAGGGAGGAGGAGGGGGACAGAAAAAAAAAACAAAATAAATAAAAGCTCGCTCGTTTTGTTCACTTTTTTCTCGCTGCCGCGCGATAACGCGGACGGCCTGGTACATATACATCGGACATGACGCGCGAGGCGTTACGACGTAACGGCGTGTTTCGGCCGAACTCCCTCTCCCTCTCTCTCTCGCGCCGAACCTGAAATCGCGGCGACGAGTTTGCATTCGCGTGCGTCGATGTGTTTGCCGAAGTCAACGAGGTGTGGAGAGTCGGGGGGGGGGGGGGGAACGGGGGGCGGGGGGAGGCTCGATATGATCGCGCGCGATGCGTACGCCGCGCTGTCCGAGGCGCACGTCCTGTTCAAATGCGCACTTGTGCACAAGGTCACACGGCTCCGCGCACACGCGGATATCCGAACGGGATGAGCGCCGCTCCCTGTCCGCCGCCCGATCCAAAGCCAAAAGCCAAATTTCCCGAAACTCCGCCGAGCCGCGAAGTTACTGCGCCCCCCGCCGAGTCGGTCGGGCCGAAAAACTCCCGGGAAATTGCCTGTTTTTCGTCGTCTGGTCCGCGGGAAATTTTTATTTAGTTTCGCGAAAACGAATGATTACTGGCAAAGAGCGGAATCGCTCCGAGGGCGAGTAGTGACGCGCACTGTCAACTAATGGTACACGCGAATCCGCTGTGAAAATAAAGAGGAACGACGTGTACCGACGAGCCGGACTGCAATTAAAACAGGAATGTTAATTACTCTTGGCGTTACCGAAAAGCTCGCGATATTACCGGCGCGGTCTACCCGCTCGTAGTCTGTGCTCGTGAAATTTTCAGCGGGTTATCCCGCCGCGCGCTGTACAGCCGTTTCGATTGCCGGAATTTCCCCCGCGTTTAATTCCTTTCGTTGCGTTTCGTTAACAATTGCATTCTATTAGCATAATTTTTAATTACTTTTAATAAGTCGAGAAAATGAAATTGTTTGAAAAGTCGAAAAAAAAGGGACAAAAGTTATTGGAGCAGTTTTGCATGCAAATCTGTCTCGGTTTTTTAATGCAATAAATACAACAGAAAAACGTACTTTTTAATTCAGCGTAGTCTTTTAATTGCGACATTTTGTCAGATTAAAGGCCTGAAGCGTACATTATTTAAAGCTAACAAGAATTTTATCGTGTAAGCTCGCTTACCGCAAAAAACCTGAATAATTCATAAAAAAAATATCAGCTCCGCGCACACACTTTTTACGAAATACTTAATTTATTAAAAAGTACAACCGCGCACGGCCCGAGTCACGGCGAGTTAACCTCAAAAAGATAAACGCAAAATCACGCGAGCTGCACCCGCCGAACTCCGAGCACCGAAAGCCCTTCGGAAAGCGAAGAACACAAACGCAGAAAAAGAACGCGCGTCCGATTATCAGGCCTCGCGAATCGCCGAGAGAGAGAGAGAACGAAGGAGAAATCAGATCGCGAGAATGCGTGCCTGCATATAACGCGTGAAACGCACGCAGCAGCGACTACTCCTTTGCCCCGGCGCGCGATAAGATAAAAAGGCAATTGCGAGCGCACGCACTTCTTCGCGTCGTCGTCGGGGCTCCCTCTCTCTCTTTAATCAGATTTTCTGTATGTACACGCCCGGGTACGATATAAACCGCCATTACTCGGCCGCGAGGCGTATTCTCGCCTTCATTTCCCGCTCGCACGCCATTCTCATTTTTCAGTATTATCGACGAATTTAGGGGGGGAGGACGCGGATCAGCCGTCGAGCGACTGCACCGCTCGACGCACACCACGGCACGAGTCTCTCGGTTCTCTCGCGAGCCGAACGAAAATATCGCTTAATCCTTTTGAATAAAAAAAATGCTTTTTTTCTCTCTGGGGCTTTTTGGTCGTTTGTTTTTTTTTCTGTTTTTTTTTGTTTTGGAGGAAATAAAGAAAAATGTCCAAGGCGATAGAAAAGTGTAATACAGCCGGCTTTCGGAGGTTGATCTCTTTTTCAAATTGTCAGCGACTCCTTTTTACGTCGGAGAAAGTTTATTGGAGCGATCGTTTGGAAAGCGAAGTAAATCAAAGAATGTAAAGTGCGGTTTTTGCGCGAATTTTGATTTTACCGTGTCTTTATACCGAAACAAACGTTTAAAGTCGTGTTTTAGAAACAATTTGATTGCGGGAGCGAGCCGTTTTCCTGCAGTTAATACGTGCTTCAAGTTCGTTATGACACGTGAGTTTGAATATTTTTACGGCCCAATCCAAATACTCTTACATATAATAGACACATAAAACTTCATTCGCTTTTTTAACTACATCGTACGTGCACTCGTAAAATAAATCTTGTATTTTTTTATCACTGCGTATTCCCTTACCGGCGTCCTCCGAAAATAAAGCCAAAAGGACAAAACGTAAACGTCATTAATTCCCTCGAATCGTCGTCGTGAAAAAAAAAAAAAAATGCAGAAAAGCATAGAGGAAGAGGCCCCTTATAACCCACCGCGCTCTCAAATCGCACCACGGAAATAGCAAAAGACTCTCGCGGCTGGTATATACACTTTGTATCCGCGGATATATCCCCCGAAAAAACTTTGTACACCCGAATATCCCCGCGGCCGAAGGCGTCGCGCGTTGCGAAATCGCAGCCGCTTACACGATCGTTTCGCATTTTGTAGTTCCGTGAATTTCAATGTCTCGCTCCTCCTTCTTTTTTTTTTCGGGGCTCCTCCCTCGTTCTTGCGCGAGCGCGGGCGCTCGTAAAAGTATAACTTTGTCCCGTCGTTAAAAAAGTTAGTTTCGCGGCCGTTAAATACAAAGAAGTCGTGCGAAAGACGACGGGGAAGACGAGAAAGAAAAAGAGAGAGAGAGAGAGAAAAAAGGAGGAGGTAAGGTAATCGCGCGGGAAAGAGAGAGAGAGAAGCTCGAGTGCATACGCAGAGAGACGCGCGGGACCCGTTCGAACGCTCGTAAATACGGGTCCGCGGGATTTGAGGGACTAAAATGATTTATAGAAAGGCAAGCTTGTGTGCACATGCGTGTGCGCCTCTCCTCGGGCCTCTTCTTTCCGCTTTTATATTTCGCTTTACCCGCTGGGTCCCATTCTTTCGGATGTATCCCGCTCGACTCTCTGAATCTTCGACTCTTTTCTCTATCTCGCCTCTAATACTGCGTATTACTTTTTTGCCGTCGCAGCCCTCTTTCTCTCTTTCTCTCTCTCTCTCGAGACTTCCCTCTTTTTAGCAGGCCGTTTAGTCACGAAGTTATTATGGTCTCTCGGGTCCCGGATTCGGGCAAAGTAGTTTTTTTTTTCTTTTTTCGCTAGGATTTTCTATGTTTCGGGTTCGAGAGTCGAAGAAAGATTCTGAATATTTATACTGCCCCTGTGAGTTTTGGAAGGATGCCGCATAAATCTGACGGGAGCATAAATCTTTTTTAAAAGGCCCGACCAACTCTTTGTTATTCATATCTCCTAATTAGTCAAAATAATTTTTATTTTTATATATACCTTGTATCTCGAATGACACACTTTAGAGTTATTTCGATTTTAAGTGATAATACAATAGAATTTTAAAGCATAATTATAACAATTAACGCTACTTTCTAAAACTATTTTAAAACTACATTGAGAAACATGAAATTGTACTCATTATAAAATTGCAAAATATTATAATACCCGTTGTAGTATTCTAACTCTATAATCATCCATCCACGTAATTAGCGAAGCAGGCCGAAAGACAGAGGTGTGTAATTAAAAATCGAGCCGCGAAAAACAAGCATAAAATCTCTCGAGCTCTGCCTCTCGACGAATTTCGTAAAAAATGCCGGCAGCTAGCGCAAAACTCCCCGCACCTGTAGGAGCCCAAAAACTTTCTAGCTGCACGTTGTTGCTGCACGCGGCGTTTCTCGCCGGCGATAAAAGATTGACGTTCGATATAATTAACGTGGCTCGCCTCCTTTCATCTTCCCTTTAAGCCGTGGTCGCGGAGAGTTTCTCCGTCTCCTCTACCCTCCCACTCTGATTCTCGCTCACGAAAGGAATCGCGGATCCATGTAATTGCCAGCTGGAGCCCGCGGTGCAATTACAAAGCGCGAGGTAAACACAGCGTGTGCACATGCGCATGTGTGCACGTAGTCTCTCTCTCCCTCTCTCTCTACTCCTTTTGGAGAAAAGGCTGCCGGCGCGTTATATTCTCCTGGCGGCGCACGACTACCGAAGCTTGTAATTAAATATTCCCGTCGGGGGGTCGCGGTGGACGAAGAAAAAGGTGAGAGAGAGCGCAAGTCCTTTCGCGCCCGAGCTCCGTTCATAGAATGGAATTGACACTTTGGGATTTCCGGAGGTTCCCCCGAAGTGACCGTTTGCTTTGCGCATGGAAACCGCCGGACAGATGTTCGATTGTGCTTCCGCGTGCTTCATTAATTCAGCCGCCGGCGAAGTCACGGCTTTGATTGCTCGACAATCAAAAAAAAAAAACCACTTTGCTGACCTCACCACCGTCGAATCATCCCTCGCGTCTCTCCGTATATAACGCGCAGCTTTCTTCTCCGTTGACGCGCGTTAACGCCGCTTGGCGCAATTGAGTCGGCGGGTCCACGAAGAAAAAGGGTGCACAGAGCTCGCGTACGGCCATGTTTGCTTTGGTGGCCAATGGCGGGCTGAGCACCTGCCGCCTCCCCGAGTCAGAGTGCGCGGATCGCGTGCGAGCCGCCAGTCCGCGCGCGCGCGTGTGTGCGTGTGCGTTTCCCCCCGCGTGTGGGCGTGCGTTTTCGACGCCGAACCGAGTCGACGACGACGACGACGGCGAGACTTACACCCCTCCGAGGGATATGACGTGCTGGTCGTCGCCTCTGCTCGCTGATATTTTCATCTCCCTGATGGTTTATTATTTATGCAGCTTTTCAATTTCTGGTGTATAAAGTCGTCCGAGATGAGTGTTGCGGCGTTTTTTAAGTAGTAAATGTATAACCCGCGGGGCCTTTGCGTTATCGTTAGCGTACGCAATTACCGACGGCTTTAAAATTAATTATAGCTTTCCTTATTGCCGTCTTCATAATTAATATATATAATTATAAAAAGTTTTTGCGCAATTAAGCCTTGACATAAAATTATATTCTATAACGCTTCGCCTATCGAGTTTCTCACGGTCCCGCGGGTCTTGCGTAACTCTGTAAATTTAAGCGAAATCGGACGTTCTTAAAGTTATCAAACTTAAATAATATAGATTTAATTGAAAATTCGCCCTTGTTTACACAGTTTGACGCCCAGCTCCCACGCGTCCGTTCCCGCGAGAGAGAGAGAGAGAGAGAACTGGAAAACGCGCGGCCTCGATAAATCCTTCTCTCGGCGACAAAAAAAAAAAAGATGCAAGGTGGAAGAAAGAAAATCGGGCCGCGAGTAAAATAAGAGAGAGCGGCGGCGGCGACGGCGGCAGCAGCAGAAGAAGAAGGCGAAGCCGAAGAAAGTAAAAAGGACTTAGTCCGCGCAACGAGGGTACCAGTTAAAATCTTCATTGCGGTCGGCCATTCTTCTCCGCGGCTCTCAGCATCGCCGTTCCTCTCGATGGTTAAGCTTCCCCTCTCTCTTTCTCTCTCTCTCGGCGATGTTCCTCTTCGTTACCACCTAAGGGCAGCGATGCGTGCACGTGAAGGTCGAGCGTCTCTCTTTCTCTCTCGGCTGCTTAAGTGCGTTCCTCGGGAGAGAGGAAGAGAGAGAGAGAGAATGGCTCAGCGGGCCGTTTGTGTATGTGCGCGCGCGAGCGCGAGAGAGAGAGAACAGAAATGCGCCGAAGACCCGGGCATAAGCATATAAGTGCGCCAAGCGAGTACTTAAGTACATGTGGACGATAATAGCGAGGCCGCCGCCGCCGCCGCCGACGCCGACGCCGCGGTAACGCGCTCGCGAATTTCCCACGTTGGCGAAATTGCCCCCCCCCCCCCTCCCTAGAGTCTTCGGGCTCCGACCCATTCGGATCGCGGATTTATGGGGGGAGAAATTAGCCGAGCCGTTTTACTTTTTATCTAATGGTCTATTGGCGAACGAGATTTTTTTTTTCTTCTAATTTACGTTTCGTAATTGATAATGTATAATTATTATCGTATATTTTCGAAAACGCAGTGACTGATGGTTTTGTTTTTGTTTCTGTTGCAGGTGAGTTTCCTCTTACTTAACTGAACGCTGCTGCAATTAATGGTCGTAAGTGAATCAGCCTTAGAAAATTATTTCCTTTTTCCGAAGACATTTTTTCGTGCTCAATTCGAAAGTTCTAGCACCTGCCAAGCCGTACAGTTAAATTCGACGCGTCATCCTTATAAAAATTGTATATACGTGTAAAAGGAGTTCCATTCTTCCTAAGCACCTCGGTTGAATCTCCGTCGCGCAATTACAATTCGTACAATCAAACGTTCATAAAGCATTTATTGAGACGTTCACGCTCGTCACTGGCCCACACAACGGCTTTATTCAATGCCCACGGATAATGAAAATCTCTTTTTTCCTCTCCCGTCTCGTCCGGCTGCAAAATCTCGCCTCGGCTTCGTTATATTCGTGCTCATCGCCGGTCCGCATATATCCCTTTAGCCTCTCTCTCTCTCTCTCTCTGGCCGCTGCATCGGAGGGCTCCTTTTCTGCGCTCTTGCGTTTCCGTCCGCCATAATAATTCTACCGGGAGGGAGAGCGCGAAGAGAGATTTTTGTTTGGTCTCGTTTCATTGCCGTGGATGGCCTATGGGCAGCCGGCATGCTCTGTTATTAGCGTCTGGTGCTCGACGTTATTGCCAGGGCTATATGCGGATCTCTTTCTTGCTATCTCTCCTTCTCTCTTTTGCCGGAGAGAGAGAGAGAGAGAGAGAGAGAGAGGAGCTGCTCTCTCGTCCCGTTCGCGCGAGGGAAGAGCCGCAAGAAGAGGGATTGGTCGAATGAGAGAGACGGAGAACGGCTCCGATGCTTTGGCTCTTCTTTCTCTATCTCGAGCGCCGAGGAACGCTGCACGCGCCATGCGAGCAGCGCAGCGCGTCTTCTTCACCCGGCGAACGATCTTTTATCAAAAACTTTCCAAAGAATTTCGAGCGGAGGGGGCTGCGCCTTTTTTCTAATTTTTTCCGCGCCAAGATCGGATTCCGGCTCGATGCAAAGTTCTCTCCCCGTCTCGGGGCTTTCGACTTTTTATGGCTTTTCACTTTTAATTGAGAAAGTAATTTTTTTTAGACTCGCCTTTAGAGGCGACTCTCCGGCTCGAGACATAACTTTTTCTGTCGAAGATTTATTTTTTTCGGGTATCGAGTTTTACGGTCGTCGTGCGTCCTCTCTTGGACCATATATTTTTTCCGAGAAAAGGACATTTTCTACATCTCGCCTCAACCGCGAGCGAGCTCTAATTATCCCTTCAGGAATCGAGACTGCTAATTCGGCAATCCAAAGCGTCAACTTAGTAAATAGTGCGCGAACTCGAGCACGAGACACTCGCGCTTCATTTAAAGTCCGCGCTAACGATCGCGCAAGTTTATCGGCGGAAAAAAAGGAACATAATGTCCTTCCCCATCGCGGCCTCGCGTACACGCGTCCACCGCGTAGACGCGGATAATTTAGCCGGCGGACATTTACGATCCATCCCCGACGAAATTCACGTTTGGAAAAAAAGGCAGCAGCGCTGACGCGCCTCTCTCTCTCTCTCTCTCCCTCTCGCGGTTCCCAATATCGCGCGGGCAGCAAGGAGCGCGCGACGCAAAACAGCGCTCAGGAGTGACAGATCGGCTTTTGTTTTACGGCGCCGTTAAATCGGCGATTTAGATTTTAATTAAAGCCTTATAAACCGTAGAGCCGAGAGAGAGAGCGCGCGACGATAAACCAGTCGAAGCGCTCTCCGCGCCGGCCCGGACGCGCGTTCGCGCAGCTGAGCGGGCGAAACGGGCAGCCGACGCCCGAAAAGATAGCGGAGCTATCCCGAAAAAAAAGGGATCGAATAAGGACGTAAAAAGGATCGAAGCCCCTGGCAAGTCGCTCGTAAAAGAGTTCGGCTCTACCTCTCTCGGTCGCCCGCGACTGCTCGCCGGGCGCGAGAGTTACGGCTCTCTCGGGAGGAGAACGCATCGCGTGATTGATGTCGCCGAATCGAACGATTATTCGCCGCGGACGCGTCGTCGGGTCCGCTGTGGTATATAACACCCCGACGACGAGGTGTGTATGAAATTTGAATCCCATCTGGAATTTCGCTCTTTTTTCCCCTCGAAGGCAGGCACAACCGAACCCCGATAAAAAGCACCCCCGAGCCGAAGCAAACTGCTCGAAAAATCAAAATGGGGACCTGCCAAGTCGGTTCCCGAGTGCAGAGAACCGCAGAGTCCAGGTGTAAGTCCCGGGACTCGCACGTATACTCTCCGCTAATCCTAATGGCCTCGGCGGACGGTCGTGTGTGCGTGTGTGCGTGACTAGGCAGGGTTCGCAGCATATGACGTGTGCGGATAATTGCAACAGTCGTCGCGGGCTACTCTCTCTCTCTCTCTCTCTCGCTCGGCAGCAGCCGCGATGACTGTGCCGCACGACTGGTTGCCAACGCTCTTGGGGTTGCGGTGCTGCGCGCGCGCGCGCGGGACCAAAGGGTGTCAGCGGCGCCCACCACTAATCAAATTCAAACGCATACACCTAGGCAACACTCGGCTGCGGCCGAGCCGTCGCTGATGAAATTATGGCTCGGCGTCGATCTATCTCGCTCTCTCTCGGCCGCCGCCGCCGACGCCGACGCCGACGATGTCTGCGAGTATACGTGACCCGAGCACTTGCTGTACTTACGAGCTCGGACAGCGCCGAGAGTTGTCTTGGACTCTGATGGACCGACGCTCGTTCGATTATGGAGAACGCGTCGATTATCTACGGAGAGGGAAAATTAACTTTGGAGGATGTATAGTAACGCCGTAATTTTAAAAAATGTTCAATCACCACAGTATGTCTATTTTGCAAAGAAAAATGGCGATGGCTGCTAAAATTTAATACAATTATAGTAGCCATCCAGACCCATTGGGCCGGACAATATACAGAAACAAAGAGTCGAGCAAGGTGATCCTCTTCCAGGGCTTTCTCTCTCTCTCTCTATCTGGCGATAGTTCGTAGATTTCAGGTCTAAAGCGATCTTCTCCGCCGCGAAAGTCGATTGGATCGGGAGATTCGAGGCTCGTTCCGCCACGATGCAGTGATGCACATAATGGGCGGGATGCGCACTTGCCGCGGGAGCCAATTATTCGATACGCCGTCCGCTCGCTACGTGCCGCCACTATCTCTCCTGCGCATCGGGTACATATATCTATACATAAACATGTATACGCCGCTGGAGAGCGCCGAGGAGGAGGAACGGATAAGGCGACGCCGGCGAACGGAGACAAGAGCGAGAAAGAGAGCTTTCCTTGTTTCGCACTCATTTCCGTGAGCTCCGCAATCTTCCACTCTCTCTCTCTCTCTGGATTTAGCTCGGCGTCGTTAGTTCTGTTAGGTGACCGTTTCGGAGCGAATTTAGCTGTAAAGCGTAATTTAAAAATGCTTCGATAAAACGGAGCAACGAGCGACGAAGTTCTCTCGGGAGTGCGAAAATTTTATTTGCTGCATCGACTCCCGCGATAAATAAACATTTCCGATATCCCGTTAATGGAAAAAGTCGGCGATATCTGCAAATGACTTACAAATGTTAATAAAATAAATCGCAACGTCGCCTGGAACCGCCGCGCGATACAGTTGTTTATTTAATAACAAAAAGTTGTTCCAGCCGAGTCGGAATCGAATTTAGGAACGAATTCGGCCGCAATAAAATTACCGAATTATTCCGGGATCGTCCGCACAATTATTTCAGCGTATCACTCCAAAATAATCCCAAATTTAGGAACACGGAAATTATTGGATCAGGGCATCCGTGTAAAATTTGCATTTATTTCGAATGAGTTCAGCCGGTCTCGCAGCCACCGCCGCCGCCGCGCGGCGCCCCGGGTATTAATTCCGAATGCGCAAAATAATACAGTATAAATGATTTTAAGAATTTATTTGCGGACGATCCGCTCGGTTGAATAAATTCATTTCCCGCTTCGATACATTCTGCACGCGATACATGGTTTTAATTTTACGTTATTACCGCTAGGACTCTCGTGACGTTCTCGCGCGCCCGGGCAGATCCCAAAACGAGCGTGAATGTGCATTTATAAAATTACAAAAATAAAAGCGCCGCGGCGCGCGGGGATGCATTATTACTCGCGAAATTGCGAAATCATTGATTTAAGCTAACAATGCTGTGTTCCGCCGCGTCGAAGCGAACGATTGAAATGTTTTATAAATATCGCTACGAAGGCTATATAACGAATTCCCCTGCTCCCGATGTTTGTAAATTAATGTATCGGGCTTTTTCGCGCTCGAGATCAAATCGTCGCCTATTATTAGAGCGCGTTTCTTGGCGAGAAGTGCGCACCGACGAGTCGTACTATTTTCGCGCGCGCGAATCAAAAACAGGCCGCGCGCCGAACCGAGTAACGGTAGGATATCGTCGCGGCCCCCCGAAGGATTTCGGCCCGCGCCCCGTCTATTTCTCCTCGACTTGTTTCTCAAAAATGCATGGCTTGTAATCGTCCCGATGCGTCCTGCCGGAGGGCCCCCGCCGCCTTTTCCCCCGGGACGAGAGCGCCGATCGTTTCCTAAGAGCCTTGCTTTTGCAATTTTTATAAGGGCACAGCTCGGCCCGCGATTTTCGATGCTCGTATCCTCTGTCCGCGTATTAAGGCTTTAGAAATGTATACATCCCACGCGACGCGCCTCGGTTAAATTTCCGGGCTTTCGGGGTTGCTTCTCGGGCGAATAAATTTTCAGCTGCTGCTCTTTCGTTCCGTAATTTATGCGGCCGGTCATAATTACATTAACGCGCGCGGCGTGTACGCGTATATACATTTTTCAGAAATCCGAAGAATTACGCATGCATGGAGTTTTAGACGAATTAGATATGTATGAGAAGTCCAGTCGCTGCACGACAGCGCGTATAAACAACATCGCGCATAATTGCGATCCGGCATCATATTTGTATACGTTTTAATTCCTCGCTCTCTCGCCCGATAACGATCGTTCGTATATTTTCCAAGATACGAGCGCGCTACACGCTACCTTGGATTACCGCGCGTACATATACAACGACACGCAGATGAACGCGCGCTTGCGCGCCGCAGCAGCCGGATCCCTAATTATATGTACATTTCGTGTATATGTTCCGGAAACGAACGCGTGCTCGCCCGTATATAATATGCGTATGCGCGCGCCGGCGGGACGAACAATCTACGGTTATACGGGGGCAGGATCTCGAAAAGATCCCCGGGCGTATATGCGCATATGCGAGAGAACGCGGTGTGCTTGTATCCTATTCGCGGCGTTTCCAATCATTGTAAAACCCCAACAGAAATATAAAACCATAAACCGATCGGCCGAGCCGATATGGGTTCATATATAATGTAGCGGCGTTCGCTTCCTCGCACCCGCGCTCTCTCTGCGCGCCGCGGCCTAAGCGTATACATTATTATTGTGCGCGCGCGGTGCGTAAGAGAGAGAGGAAGGATGCGTTATCTGAAAATGGTTTTACAAGGGCGACATCCCTTGGTGTAACATAAACTTAGCATAGCGGAACGTCGCCGAGAGTGGGAGAGAGAGAGAGAGAGAGCGAGATGAGGCGCTGGAGATAGAGAGGAAGAAGAAGAGAAGGATACGGGCCGGAGGACAAAAGGGAAAAGGGGCTGGGCTACTGGGAATAATGCAAAATCCTGAAATAACCTTTTCCTCGTATTCCTCTTGTCTCTGCTTCCCCTTTCGCTTTTTTTCTCTATCTCTCTCTCTCTCGCTCGCTCCTTCTGGCCGCTCTCTGGATCTAGGCGCTCTCCGCTCGCGTCCACCCTCTCTCGCTCTCTCTCGCTTTGGGAGCTTCCGTAATCCATGAAGCGGACAATCGGTCCTCGAGGACGCGTAAAACTTGCGCGCGAACCGCGCCAGAAAATTGCTTATACCGTATTTCGATTACGGATGCACCGAAAATTGCCGCGGAAATTTACTGGCGGCGTACGACGCTCTCGCGCGACCTTCTCCCTCTCTCTCCCTTCTCCCGGAGCCACGCGTGTTTTATGATTTTTCATTATAATGCAAATCTTTTCCGCCGAGAGTGGAAATCGTCCGTCTTCGATATGACTTTTGCTTATTCTTTTTTTCCGGGGTTTGTACTTTTTAAACGAGTTTTTTTTCCCTCCCCCGCATAAAATACGCATTGCTATGTTAACAAGCGGGGGGGGGGGGGAGGCATACGTTCTTATAAAATCGCGCGTATCTTTCATTTTGAAAATAGCTGCGGAGCAGATGGGGAGGGGAGGGGAAGGAAATTAAAAAGGATTGTACATCATCGCTCGCGGAATCAGGCGAAACAAACGCGCTCTCCGCCGAAAAGTCAAGCGGGGGCGAAAGAAAGCCGGCCCGGAGAGAGAGAGAAAGAGAGAGAGAGCGGAATGATCTGCATGTCGCGTCATCCGCTTCCTTCGTTTTGCTTCCTGGGAATGAATAAGCCGGGGTTACACCCTCCGGCTGTGCGAGACACCCTTTGCAAAGCGAGCTAGACAACGGGCACACGCGAGGACGACCGAAAGCTCCGTCTCTCTCTTTCGTGGGCGTCCCTCTCTTTCTCTCTCTCTCTCTCTCCGGAAAGCTCGACGAGTCTCCGGAATACTGGATGCCTGCTTGCTTGATTTACCGGCGCGCGAGCGAAAAGCAGAGGAAAAAAAAAGGGAAGAGAAGCGCCAAGCGCGCGGACTTGTTTGCCGTTTTAGCGCAAAAATAAATAGTGGACGAGTGTAGGTACACGACTCTTGTCATAAAGATATATGTTGTTTCCCTCGCCGAGCTTAAACGTCGCGAGATGCTGTAAGTGAATGGGAGAGACGGCTCGGGCAAGCGATTATATTGAGGGAGAATTTTATTCCGGGGATGCGTGACGATAGGAGCGTCTTGAATTTAAGCGAAAATTAATTACGCTCAAACTAATTTATTCCGTTTTCTTTCTGTTTTAGGTGAGTTTTACCATCCCCCTTGCTCCCTAGAAAAACATTCGTGAGTATACGGTTTTCCATATAATAAAAGCGCAGTTCGCGAGCCGTGCATCCAGGCTCGTAAAGAAACTGCATCGATTTTTTTTTTCCCGATATAATGCATATCACAGTCCGTAGCTCACACCAGGCTGGAAAAAGGTGAAAAGGGAAAAGTGGCCATAAAACACGCAGACAAATCTCAATCTGATCTCGGGCGAACGAAACCGGCATGGCTTTATGTGCGGTGCGCCTCTATATGGCCCGCGCTCGCAATCTAAAAGGCATTTCTGCGGCGTTGTCCTGCAGGACGAATACGTCTCTCACCCCCGCCCCCGGCCCTCGTATTATGGAGTAAAATGGAGGGAAAAACGGGAAGCGAAGCGGCCGGAAAAGAGTAGGCCTGGGAGGCCCATAACCCCATCAGGGCTGGTCCCGCGGGTCGCATTAAACGCGCCCTTTCTCTCCTACGCTCTCTCGAGCCGGGCGAAAAAGGCCTTCTTTCTTCCCCCTCCCTCCCCCTCGCTCCCGCAGCTGCGGAGAGCCCGAAGACGCGGTCCTGCGGTCTGGAGGTGCGCTCGCGCCTGAAAAGAGCCTCCTCCTTTGCGCCGCTCCGCGCCGCGAATCGACGTCTCCGGGAAAGGGAAAAGAGAGCGGCGCCGAGGCAGCAGGGGATTGAAAAAGGGGCTGAGCTATAGTTACTCGCTTGGGAACGCGGGCCCGGTATTGCCCCAGTGCATAAAATGAAATTATCTTGTCGTGACAGTATGGAACGTTCGTTATTAACTCGTTTGCGCGATTTCGGAGAGGAGGAACGAGAGAGGGAGAGGGAGGGAGGGAGGCGGCGAGAGAGAGAGAGAGAAAGAGCGAGCGGGTACCACTTATACAATTTTTTTCGCATTTTATTACCGGTTAATGCGGAGATCGTATCGTTCGAAAGTGTTGTTTATGTTATTTGAAAATGATTTTGCCGCGTTACTTAAAATTGAGTGGCTGATTATACCCGCTCTAAGGCTATAAAAAACAATTTACATTATGCGCGCCGCTTGAAAAAATACCCATTTCTTAATACATTTAAATTGCGTAAAACAGCAAATTATTGGCCGGAGATTCAATTAAATAAGTAACGAACTGTTGCATTATGATAACTTGGTATCGGTATTTTTAGCGGATTGACTTTTTAATAAACCCTCTCCGAATTTGTGGATCTCGTTTGAACGCTCGAGAAATTACGGCCTGCTAATTTTTCTAAAAAACTCCAATTAGAGCCCGTAGCTTTTCGCGTTTACACTATTTTTGGTACCGGAGCCGTTAACTTAAATTTGCATAATTTGTACGAATCAATTCGCAGTAAATTTTCATTCTCGACTCCTGTTTTCCAACGTTGACTTAGATACCTTTTTAATTTTACTACCCCACCGACTACTAAAATATTTTCGTAACGTTCAAAATTTAAATGGACTCTCGCGCGATATTTAAAGTTAAGCTTTATTGGATCTGAACATTTTTTTTATTGCACGCAAGCGAACGAGAGAAACTCCTAGCGGGTAATCGCAAGTACGGCAATTCAGGAAATAAGAGAGCGGGAGATAACTTCGACCGCGAGATAAAGACGCTCGGAGAGTACCTGACCTCGACTTTTCTCGTATAATATCCAGTTTTTGCCTTCGTTCTTTTACCTCGTTTCTGTATTTCTTATTGTTAGCTTGAATTATTCTGCGAGAATCGTTTATTGTACAAAGAGGATTAAGTATCCTTTAAATGGAAATTTGTTTAAAAATAATTGGTACTTTTATCGAATTTGTAAACGAGAAACCAAAGTCGCTTTAACGAAGAGGTGAAAAAAAGAAAAAAAATTTGAGCGAAAATTTGGACTCCGTCGAATTTTTTGCTAATTTTTTGCCTCACGAGCCTTTCTTCCCACCGACTCTTTATCTCCGTTCGGCGCGTTACTTTTTTGCGGGCTTTTTGTTTCCCTCGACATTTTTATTCGTCTCCTTCGGTAACGGCGACCGCCGAACTCTCTCTCTCTCTCTCTCTCTCTCTCCGATAATGGAGGCTGCTAATAAATTCACCCGTTAATATAAAATAATCGTTAAATGCACTTAGGACACACTTACGGAGTCGCTTGGCACCGCGGCGCGCCATCGTTTTTTATTGGAACCACTTCACCCCGTCCTGATATTTTCTCCCGCTCCTCCACTTTCTTTCTCTCTCTCTCTCTCTATCTCGCTTTTTCTCTCCTCCGCGCTCTTCTTCGCCTCCGCCGCTTGATGCGAGCATCGCGACGAGTCGGCTTGTATTATAAGTGACATTCAGCGCTCTGAATCGCTAATATAAAAGCAGTAAAATCCCGAGAAAACTTCTTTATTAAAGGTCGCCGGCGATCATTGACGATCTCATCGACACTTCTTCGGGGCCTACTCGAGTTTCGTCTTATCGGCCAACGATTATTGGACAGTAACAGTAACGCGGGAGAAAAAAAAACGGATTTTTGATTGGGCGTTAAAGTCTTTGGTACCTAATTCGCCGAGAGGCGGCTATACTAGTTTTCTGTTCCCTCAAGCTCGTAAAAGCTCCGTCGATCGTTCGAAGGGCAATAATCTGCAGATCATCTCTATTTTTACCGCCGTACCGGGACATTAAAGTCCCGCAATGCTTAGTTCAGCCTTTATCAATAACTCCTTTTTAATCTCTCCGATGCGTATAATAATTATTTTTCCGCAATTTTAATTAAATCCCTCTAAATAATTATCTTCGGAATGTGTATATTTTATTTTTTGCGCGGCATTTATTTGATAATAAAAGCAGGGTTCACGATCTGCAAAGGACGATTGCCTGCGGGTATCGATGGTATCAAATTTGAAAGCATTCCATAATATCTCTATTCCATTGGGAAATTGCAAAAAGTACACCGCGGCGCCGAGGATAAAACGATCAGATAAAACTTCTATTCGCCGAATTGCTTCTGAATCTCGTTTAATAAACCAGATACCGCAGTATAGTTGGTTGTTTTTTTTTTTTTTTTGCTTTTTTGAAAAACGCACACGCATCCGAGGCGTTTGATTACCGTAATCGGCGCTGAAATAGAAGCGGACACAAAAGACGAAGGGACAAGAGAAGTGGCTCACTCTCTCTTTCTCTCTGCGCTCCACCCGCGGACAACTCAATTAGCTCAGCGGCCGGGCGCGAGTTAAAATTCCTGCTAGTCGTGGGCCGCGCGCGGTCTCTTTCGCAAGAGCGATAACCCTCGTTTACCGAGAAAACTCGAGAGGACGGGGCCCCGCTCTCGCCAAACGTATCGCGTCGCCGGCATGATTAGCGGCCGTGTAAACTGAAATGTTAAAACATGACACGCGCGGAGCGGAGGAGGCGGCGGCTGACAAGTCTCCAGTCGGGACTCGAGTCGCAATGTATCAAGTCGCGTTACACGCGCGAAACGCAAGGCCTTGTCGTTTCCGCTTTTCACTCGGTTCTCTCCTTCTCTCTCTCTCTCGTCGCTTTGCGGCTTTTATTTACCTTAGCGGTCGTAGACGATTTTCGGGAAGGAGAGTATATCCCCCGTGTTCCTTTTCGCGTGAGCTCTCTCTCTCTCTCTCTCTCTCCCGAGCGTTTTCCCTTCGCCTGCCTCGTAAATTTATGGCAATTACGGGGGATTTTTGTCGGAAGAGATTTTAATTACCCGCTGGGCGGAAAGAGGGACTGGCGGCTGTCATTTTCGCGGCTGGGAATCGCCCCCTCCGGCGCTCCTTTCCGTGCGACGACTCTCTCTCTCTCTCTCGGCCCGCGAGTCTTTGTCGTCCTCTTGCCCCGTCGCTCGCAAATTTCGCTCGCTAACCGCGCCTCAAGAAGAATCCCTCGGCGTTTTTTCGAATTTTTTTTTCGACGCACGAAGCGACGACGACTGCGGAGTATTTTACAAAATTCCCAGCAGCCGTCGCAATTAGTATTAAATGTTTATCCGAAAGGGCTTTCGAAAAATTCACTGCACATCTGCCCCCGGCGGCGAGAGATACGACGTCTCATTCGCCGCGTCGAAAGCTCGCGGAACAATATCGCAACATATTAGCTACTCTTCCCCAGCCGCAGGAGGCGGGCATAAATCAATCGTCGCGTCGTCGCCGACCAGTCGGACTACATCCGCATCGGGATCCGATTTTCCTCGGAGCGCTTCGGCCCGAGTTCCGAAGCGCTCTCGAGACTTATCGCTCGGCGAGCTTTCGACGCGAGGCGCCTCTGCATTCAGCGGCGAGAGAACACACCGCTCTCGTTCTCCCGCGCGCACAATGTTATCCGCCTATATTCTAGCCGCGAATCCGGCTTTCAACACCCTTCCAGCCGACGACTCGTCATGCTCCTGGATAACGTCGAACGCCTACATTGCGGTTATCTGGCGAGAGAGAGCGAGAGCGCGAACCGGACGACACGTCGGATATCTGAAGTTTATCTGGAGACAAGAGGGAGAAAGCCCGCGGACAAACCTCTCATCTGGCTGCCCTCGCCGTCCGTTGACGTTTGAATCCCCGCCGCGGTATTTAATTAATCTTTCGCTAGAATCTGGCAGGGAAGCGCGCGCGCGCTTTGATTCGGCTGCCGGCGGGGCTTTCCTTTTTTCCACCGTTCGAGAGTGTCAAAAGTATAAAAGAGCGGATCTTAATACAGGCCAGCTGTACTTAAAGCCTTTTACCTTTCAATTCAGCGTGGCCTTATCTACCCCTCGATCCATTAACTAATGCACGAGAGGAATCCCGCATCATTCTCGAAAAGAGCAATGCGAGAGAGCGGAGGAGGGGAGAGAAGGCATATTCTCAAAGTCAAACTCCTCCGGCTCTCGGGCGAGCATAACCGTATCGCTTAATGAATCGATTATACCATACGCCGAGTTGCATTAACATTCATACGCGCGGGCATTTAAGTTGCCACACGAGTTAATCTTTCCTCCTGATCTCCGCGGGCGCACAAAGTACGTCTACCTCTATACTCTCGCGAGGCTCTATAATGGCGGCGGCGGCGGCGGCGAAGAAGAGAGACCGAGAGCTAAACTCTCCTCTTCCTCCCTCGAATCGCCGAGTGCCTCGAAGAAACAATTTTCCGAGGTAGGATAATGCCGGATAATGCCGCTGAGGACCTGTCGATATATACGACGGCCCGAGCGAAGGAGCGAGAAAGACGCCTGCTTATAAATACATGCATATAGGAGCAGAGAGCGGGAGCGAGACAGATAGAGCTGAAAGCGGCCTTCGTCTGCGCCTGGAATATATATTTCCTAGCCCCGGGGCTGTATAAGCGCGTCGATTTCTTCTTCTTCTCTCTGTGTCCGTGTGCGCGTGCGAGAGCGGCTCGAGGCATGTGTTGGAGGCACCACCGCGCGCATAATAATTTAGAGCAACTTTGTTCGCTCGTCGTTCAATAACGCCGCGAGCTGCGAGAGAGAGAGAGAGAGGCGAGCAAGCAATTTCCTGGGCGCGCGAGCGAGTGCTCTCCGCCGCTTCGGGAAGACTCTCCGAGAGAGCAAAAAAGCACCGCGCGCCCCAGCCAACTTCGAGCGCTCGTCGGAACAGCGGGAAAAGTCTAGCCGCGCGGACGGAGCGGCGGGGCAAGAAGAAGAGGAGCCTTCTTTATTCCCTAAGTCGTAAACTTATAGATTAGAGCCAATTATCTGGCTGACTTGGAAATCTTCTTTAAGCATGAAGCAGATCGAATGTGTCGCGCCGTGAATGAGTTACCGGTTTCTGAGTTTATATAAATATCCCTCTCGCGACGCTGACGCGCGCGGCTTTGCTTCTTATTTTTCGAGCGCGTTCTTTTTCTTTTGCCTATAGAAACAGTTGCTTTTTTTTTCTTCTGGCGAGTCACACTAAAGATAGGTTTGAAATCTGGTTTTTCAAATTGAAAGAGCTTATTTGGAAAACTGGTAAGCAAAGTTATTTCGAGAGACTATTTTTAAATCAAATTTCTCGTAATGTGTCCGTCATGGTATCGGAAAATTATAACTGTTAATATCGAAATTCGAGTAGAAACATTTCCCTTCGCAAAGGTATTTCCATCGTCCTTGAATACGATAACAGAAAATCCCTCGATACCTCCTCTCCGCAATTGCCTCGAGTTCATCGACTCGCCGATCTCCCCGCAAGAAGCAGCAGCAGCAGCGGCCTCTGCGCTTCTTTCGAAAGTGGCCGCGCCGCAAAAATGCCGCGATAAATTTTCGCGTTTTTTTCGAAACACACACATCCCGTCGGCTCGGAGCGGAGATAAGAAAGAGCGCTGTGCTCTCCGGCCTGTACGACGGTCCGGGGGACGAAAAACAGGCCGAAGATTCATAAAACACGGCGCGGCTCTCGGTCGCCGCGCGCCGCAAAAAGAGGATAGACTGTTTTGCGAGCGCGCGCGTCATATTTCCAGCTGTTCATCTTCGGCGAATATACTCCGCGGCGCGGACACGCCTAACGAAGGGGCGCGCGGGACGTTCGCCGCGCGCGCGGACGACGATATCCCCGCCGTAACGAGCGTCTTCTCCTCGCTTTTTATCCCGCGCTCCCGGCGGTTATGATGCGCGAGTGTGTGCGTTATACGCTCGTGTGTAAGCCCGATATATATTATCGGCCGGCCGGCCGAGGTGACCCAATATTTTAATAAAACGCGACCACTATACCAGGCGACGCGGACGTAACTAACCCGAGCGTGGAGGGGATGCGGCGGCATTGGTCGAGCTTGATGTACGGGCAATCAGCCGCATTAATGCACACCGCGTGCTGCACACACCGCGTCTGTGCTCTCCTCCGCTCCTATAATAAACCATATTTATAACACTTCGGTCCCCCGTAATATATATGGGATTCGGCCTGCGAAAACTCTGTGGACAGAGTCGGCCGGCCAACTTCGCCGCTGACCGTCCATCAAAACTCTCGGCTCCGCGAGGTGGTCTTTTTTTTTTCCAAGCCTCGATGACCTTTAGCCTCGCGGAGCATCGGATTTACGGCCTTCGAGCTTCATCGTGCTAATATCCCCGGCAAGTTTGACTCCGAAATTGCAGCGGACCATTTGGTTAATTTGCCCGAGCGACAGGTTATAATCCGGCGCGGGTCGGGTATTTTTGCATAATCGAAAAATCGGTTCGCTCCCCAAGAGCGAATTAGCTCGCGTGCGGAGAAGATCTCGCCGGCGGGCATATCGCAGCTGGTCTCGCGACCGAAATCCAAAAACGCGAAAAAAAAAAACAAAAAACACAACCAACGAGCGCACCGAGGACGCGCGATCGAGCCCGAGGGGAAAGAGCGTCGACTCGACGAGAGTTAAAACGCGGCCCGCCCCGCGAGGGATCGGCCCGATTATGGCGAGATTATGCCCGCCTCGGCGGGAGGGAGGGGGAGGGGGGTGGGTTATCGTTACAGATAGCGCTAATCAGAGCGAATCGCGGCCGTGTATCGCGGGGCTCGCCAGTACATCAGCGCCGCGCCGGTCATAACGCGTCGGTGGTGACGGTGGTTTGCGGCCCCGGTGCCGATGACTCCGGCGGTCGCGAGCGATACCGCGCGCGCGCGCGCGCCTCGGCCATTATTATTCATATATTCCGTATCACGTCTGTTCGTACGTTGCGCCCGGCGAGGAGGGAGGAGGGAGAGGCGACACCCCTGCGGAGCGGAGAGACCGCCGGAGGGAGGCCGGGGGAGAGGGGGGGGACTATTGTAAATATCTGCGGTCGGAGCGCTGCCCAGCCGCGCGGCCGCCGATCTTTGACGACGTGTTAGGGCTTAATTTTTTAAGTGCTCGACTGCCCGGCTTTCACCGTCCGCTATCTGTAATGGGCTTTTTCGCCTCGCTCGCACTGTGCGCGAGTATCACTCTTTTTATGGGGGGCTGCGCGATAATTTTGAGCTCGTTAAATCGGGGAGTCGAGGTTCGTTCCGCCGATTCGCCGTTGCTTTCTCGCGGGAAACGAACCGCGCTCTATCGATAAGTTATTGTCGAAGAGAAAAATTTTCTTTCTTATAGGAGTGTGCGGTGCTCGGCGTGGAAAGTCGCGGTCATAGAGTCCGGCGTTAGTAGCTCCGAATCGTGTTACATTACAATCGAGTGACTGGCCTCTCCGCACACACACACAGAGCGGGAGAGAGTGAGAGAGAGAGCGGTAATGGAACGGGCGAAATGCATTTGTCGTCTGGGCGAGAGGCGGCGCGGGCCAGTGGCTATCGGTAATTGCCGGAGAGACTAGTCGGAGCCTCCGCCGACTGGCTCTGTCTCTGTCCCTCTCTCTCTCGCTCTCCCTCTCGGCTGGCTTGTTCTCCGCAGGCTCCGCCTAATTACGGATCGTCCGGCCTGGCTGACTTCGAAATGCTGTCGAAATTACGCTTCGACGAGCTTACGCATGTATTATCTCCGGCCTCTCGCACCTTGAAGAGGAGCAGGCGAGCCCGAGTCTCTTTCCTCGATTACGCTTGGCCGCCTGCTCGAGAGCGGAGCACGCCATTTTCTCGTCGCGAGATCGGACGAGCGATTCGAGCTTTTTTCTCTGAGCTTCGATCGTGCACAGCATTGTATGAGTTATTTGACGTCGGGGCGGGGTTATTCGTCGTGAAAGCCGGTTTAAAACTATCAGTTTTTAGCTTTTGAAGTGGACAATTGGGTCGTGGAATTAATGCGCCAAGTGATTGAATTGTACGCGGAAGAGTGTTTATTCCGCTGACTGATAATTACACGACATTTTGACAGGTGACATAATGCTGGCATCATTAAACTGCTAGTTTCATCGCTCTCGAACGCGCGGTTGAAAAAAAAAGAGCATCGAGCGTTGTTGTGCCAGAACAATCATTTACGACAATTAGTGATTTATTTTCTATTTTAATGACGGAATAATTTTTCCATAAATAATACCGCACGTCAGTCGAATTAAACGGCCGACGAGGCGAGAGAAAAAAAAAAAAAAAAGTAGCGCTGCGTGGGCGCCCGTTTATATACACATCGCACGTGGATAAAACATCATCTGTCAATAACCGGAGCGTAAAAGGAAGAAGAATCCTATAGCGGCCGCTGGAATTGCGATGCGCGTGCAGACACCCCCCTTTGAAATTTTCACGACGATTTTCCGCGGACTCGCATAAATCACGCATCATTTCAATGAATTTTAATTATACCGCGCATCGCTTTAAATAATAAATAAAAATTAAAATCAACGGCAAGCTCTGCTGCGTGCGCGTTACAAAATGCTTCGAATTGTAAACACGTTTTTTTTTTAAAATTGCAACGTAAACGTCGACCGAGATTGATTTATTAGCAAAAACCTATGCGAGTTTAGATAAACATGTAAACTGCGACGAAAATAAAAAAAAAAAAAGAAGAAATATTTTCCATCCGTAACTAAAACAAAAAAAAAAAGAAGAAAAAATAGAATTTATTTTTTATAAATTATTCAACAAAAAGCTCTCGCGATTAAGTAATAAATAAAATAGAATCCAATAACTCGGCAGATTTCGGAGCTCGAAAAAATCCTCTCGCTCGGTCGCGCTCGCGAGAGAGGGGGAGGCAGGCAGAGGCCTCGTACATCGTGTTCGCGGGCTGCCCGAAACGCGCAAATTCAAAAATGCATAAGTCACTCGTGCATCCTAATGCATTTACAAACAGCCGCCAACACGAGCGAGAGTGCGCGAGAGAGCGAGCGCGCCCGTTCATCGACAAACAGCGGCAGCAGCGGCGGCAGCAGCGCACGTCATTCCGTCCGTCGAGCATCTGTAAACGAATATGCAGATTTTCGTTAAAATCCTCACGAGCGCCCGTTGCGCGTAGGGTACACAGAGAGCGAGCGAGAGAGAGAGAGAGAGCGGCAGCGGCGCAATTTATAGTGCAGCGTCGCTCTCGGTACACATAGAGAGCATGTGAAATTCATATTGCGCGCAGCGCGTAACGTCAGCATGGGCCGCAGCCATAAAACAGCGAACGGATTATCGGACGCGGGGCTTCGCATAAAAATATCCGCCTGTCAATCTGCAGCGGCCGAGTCGGCCCCGGCGCGCGAGCTCCACGGTGGCGATGCCCGCTGTTGATATTTCCTTCTTTTTTTTCTCTCTCCTCTCTCTCTTTTTATTCTTCCGTCTGCCGACGCCGCCGCGGATACTTTTTTTTGCTCCTGCCCAGGTGTAAAATGATCGTTGAGAGCTGTTTCGCGAGCCGTTCGAGCATCTGGGGGGACGATCTTGATAAGTGCCGGAGGTATTTCTGGAATTTTCAGACGTGAAATCGAAGGTCTGCCCTCGCTCTCTCTCTCTCTCTCTCTGCCCTTTCTTGTTTCATTCTTCTTCGAATTCCTAGTTGCATTTTGCATGCTCCCCCCACGGCTCCTCTCCCATCCGCCTCGATATAATGCTCTCGCCGCGTCTCATCGTCGATATTTAATCCTTAATTAAAGCGAGAGAGAAAAATAAAAAGCATCCAATTGCCACAGTCGAGAGCGTGGTGCTCTCTCGCTCTGATTTTCTCACGTTTTTCCCGTCGGGCCTAATTATGACTTCCCGCAGCGGTCTGTGTAGCTCTCCCTCCCGTGCAGTAACCAAGCCGCGCGGAATAAAAAAGGCCCGCCAGGAATGAGAAGAGGCGCATACCGGTAGTCAATAACTTTTGTTACGCGCCTTCGGCTGCGGCGGCCCTATTAGTATCTGGGTGAAGCGCGACGACTCGCGATCCCGGGACGCGATGATAATTAACCCATCCCATTCGTCTGCCGTTGAACCGCGCGCCAAAGTGCGCGCCTCGTGTCGCACGCTCCACTCCAGCGCTAACGCGAGCCTTGTTCAACCGGGGAAAGGTGCACACGAGTGTGTGTGTGTGTGTGTGTGAGGATACATAAATACGGGAGAACACTGGAGTGCCTGAACTTTGTTTTTTTTTTCGCTTTTTGCTAGCTTAATGTTGGTAATTATTAGTTATATAGAGTAAAAGCTCGATTAATAATTTATTTTATTCGTTTTTTATAAGCGCCGCATCTCGCTGGTTGGGATCAATTAGATGGCGCATTAAAGTTGCAAACTCATAAAGTTATGAGGAAAGATGAACGTAAATATAGTGCCAGGGTTTCGACGCGTGAATAATACACGAGAATTGACGGACTGTTTAAAGGTTATTGCACCGCTGCCGGCGTTACTTATTCATAAAAAAATTGGATATTTTCTCGTTTACAATCGAGCGGATCGAGGAATGACTCATAAAGTAAAAAGGAGCCTTATAATACCGCGGTGCTTCCTCGGCGATCACCTTCACTTTAAGTAACGCAAAAACCAAAGTGAAATCGAGCGGCGCGCCAGAAAAAGCCGACGATCCGGCCTCGGATTTTCATGCAGTTTAAGTGACACGGCGATCGCCGGCTTAAAAGAGACGGAGGCGCGCGCTCGTCCGTCTCTTTGAGGCCTGGGCAAAAAGTCCTCGTACCCACCGACTTAATTCACGAGCCGAGGCGGAGAGAGAGAGAGAGAGAGAGGCGCCTCCGCATAAACAACATAAACAACACTCTCCACTTGGCACTAGAGCGCGCTAATGACGGGATATTAAATAACGATAACGATCCGGTCGAAGGGCCTTTTTGCCGCTATCGAGCCAAAGGGGAGAGCCGATTCTCCTTTTCCCCGGGATAACCCGCTGAAACTCCGCTGACTTAATTAAGCCGAGAGACAACGGAGATCCGCAAAAGCTTTTGCACCTGAATCGCCGCCATAATCGGGACTTCCTTTCGCGGCGCGAGAGGAATTCCTCTCTTTTTAGCTCGCCTGCGAGCGCCTCGATTGTGTTGAGATATCGCTCTCGAGGTTTAATATAGAGTAGCGCCATTAGCATTCTTTTTCCGTATATCGGATAATTAAGATAAAAAGCTCCGACGCTTACAAGATTTTTGATAAGAACTGTACTTGCCTCTGCCACGTCGATTTAATAAAGCAGCCATTTCCTCGAAGGGACTTTTCTCTCCGGGGGCTTCGTTTCGAGGCCGTAAATTTCAATAACAAAAACATCACGGCGCGACGCTCCATTAAAAGACAACTCGACAAAAAGGCTAGGGCAGCTTTTCGCTAGCAATAAAAATAAAACAAAACCGACGAGCTTTATCGAGCTGCCGCCTGCGTATTAATCACGCTTTTATTATTTCCCGAAGCTGGAATCCGCGCGCCGGGCGAAGTAACGAGAGAAAGAGAGAGAGAGCCGCCGGCCTCGCGATACAGCGAATTAAGTTCATTAGTCAAAAAATATTTATTGGCACGTAAACGGCGCATAAATCGGAAAAGTGCATTCGTAATCTCTCAGCGCTAGCGCGAAATTGCAACGATAAAAGCGACTACTCCCTCCCTCTCCCATCCCCGGCTTCGCGCCGGGGGCTTTCGCGTACGCGTATATATCGTCCGCGCAATGGGAAACATCGATAGGCGGCGCATTATTACAGCGATGAAAATCACGCGGCGTCGGCTTCTCTCTCTCTCTCCTCCCCCCGTCTCCTCTCTCTCTCTCTCTCTCTCGCTCCGGCGGCCGTTTCCCGGAGGCTTTTAAAATCCGATGACGCGTCATTTTTGCGGATGCGCGAAATCGATTTAACGCGGCATTATCTGCCGAGGCAGCCCCGCGCGCTCGCACATTTAACCGATACCGACGCGCGGATGAGCAGGTACTTTTTGCGCGCAAATGCGCACCCCGGCTGAAGCCGCACATTTATGCTAAATCCGTATACGGTCGCGTTTTTTTTTTTTTTTCTGTTTTTACTTTCCCTTCTGGCTTTGCCAGCTAAATCAACTCGTTCGAAATATAATTGAAAAAGTAACGAACGACTTGTCGGAAGACTGGGAATCGTAAATACAAGTCCGCAGAGAGAGAGAGAGAGAGAGAGAGCGACGGGTTTGGAAGCAGTGGCGGCGGCGGCGGCGATCCGGCTCGGTAATGCCTCCGCAAACATTTCAGTAATGCCTCGCGAATGGCCTATGAAAAGCTTAGGGCGCCGAGCCGGGCCGCGGGCACTGACAGTCACCTGTTCGCCTGTCTAGCAGTCATATTCCAGCGGCGGAGATCGCGCGGGGATGAACAGGTGCGCTCTCTCTCTCTCTCTCTCGGCTCGCGCGCGCTTTATGCGCTCGTCTGACAGATCAATTGTTCGGGACGGAGAGAGGCCCAACGGGGATCGTCGACCCGAAACAGCGATCAATTTCTCCGTCCGCCTTCTTTCGCTTGATAAAAAAAAAAATCACCGCTTTTTCCTCCTTCGATCTACCGAATTTTTGTCGTCAAACGCAATTCTCTCTCGCAACGAGCGATCATCGCTCGAGTTTTAGTCCGCAAATATATATATATATGTATATCGGCGCGAAGTCTAGAACCGCGATAAATCCGTTGTTATTCAGCCATCACTCGCGCCTACACGGACTCTCTCGTTGGCGCGCTTCATATAGCTCCGCGACGGGGGCAAAAAAATAATTTTTAGAGTGTCGAGTTATAAAAAGAAGCGAGACGCGAGTAACAGACAGTACGGGGGGGAGGGCGGCGAGATTTGATGCGCCCTCGTGTCACAGGGTCAGAGCTTAAACGCGCGCGCGGGGCTCCGCGTATATACGCGAGAGCGCGAAGCGCGAGTGGCGAACTATTTCCTCCGCTCCGCAGCTGCAGCTGCGTTTCATTACGCGAGAGAGCGCGGCGGCGGCGGCGGCGGCCCAGTCGCCGTCAATCACTCAAACTCTTTCGTACGATATATACACGCGCTAGCCGGATATCGGTAGCCCGCCGTAACGATTCCGCGCACCGAGAGCCTGATTGACATGCTCATTACGAATATTGTATTTTATTATCACTATCCGCCGCGCGCCGGCCGATATACTACACACCGAACGCCTGAGCAACTTATTACTGACTGCCGCTGATTTTTCTTCTTTTTTTCCTGCTGCTTGCTGCTGCTGCTGCTTCTTCCGCTTTTTGTTATTTATAATAAAAGCCCGCTGCCGCGTGTCTGTCATTGTCATTGCTTATCGGCTTGTTTTTCGCGGTTTCGAGGTTAGAACGAAGCTGATTGACGGATTATTGTGAGAGATCCGCGGAAGCAGGAAGCCGCGGATTAGATAAGTTTTTGCGATTGATGCTAAACGTCGATTCAAGTGTCTAAAGATAGACATAATATTGAGATAACGGAAATCTTAATGGCTCGTTCCAGTAATTTCTCGTCTAATGAATCACGTTTTGCATCGTTAATTAATAGCTTAATGCCCGCGCGTACATCAATTCTTCCACTGCTCGTATTCGACGAAATCTAATTTGGCATATTCGACTCGCTCGAAGTTTGAAGCTTCGAGTAACATTTATACATCGGAACGGATCCGCGAGCGCGAGAAAAGTTCCGCCCTTACATTTCGCAAAAGCTAAAATAAGGAATTTCGGGCCGAGAAAGAGCCGGGGAGCTAGCCGGGGCTCATTCGAGAGAATCCTCCGACGAGCTCCTACAAAGCTTTCCTTCTTTGTACGCTCTCTTCTGCTGGCTGCGGGCTAAGAACGCGAGGAGGAGAAAAAGACGCTTACGCCGAGCGAAGGTAGAGAATAAAAAAAAAAGAGAAAAAAGAAAAAGAAAAAAAAGAAGGACGAGGCAGAAAGAAGCGGCAGCGGCAGCGGGAGCAGCGGCGGAAAGTTCGCCGGCGCTCGCGCGCGCAAAAGAGCCCGGAGGAGAGAGCGCGCGCGCGCGCGTCCAATAACGTGCCGGATCCAAATTGCTCGTCGTGAATGGGCACGCCTCGCTCTCCGCCGAGCGAGAGAGAGAGAGATTCCCCTTGTAACTCGCGTATAGCCCATTTCGGGACGCCGGCGGCTTATGCCGGGGCAGCCATCCTCCTCTCTAAAGTTCCTCTATATACGTATGCAGGCTAGAGCAGAGGAGGGGCTCTACAAGACGAAATAAATACAATATTATGCAAACGCGGGACGAGAGCAGGAAAGAGAGGGAGAGAGAGGGCTGATCGCAAAGCCGCCGGAATCTCGGGAATCCCGAATAAATTGACACTAAACGGGTTTTCGTTTATAGCGGGGGAGTGCGGCTGCTGCTCCGCCGGCGGCACACGCACAATCGCCCGAGAAAAAGGGGGGAAAAATTGCCCGCGCTGCGAGGGCATCGATAGGAAGCGCGACACGCCGTAGCCAATATCCACCTAACAACCATCTCGTTTATAACGCCGAGTCCTCCTCCCCATTCCGGAGAGAGAAGTCTTACCGGCCGCGCGGCCGATCGCAGGGGCATACTTATTAGCTATGCCGATCGGGCTTCCTGTTTTTCCTCAAATCTACATGCATAGGGGGTATTACGGTGCTTTCAAATTTTTAGCCCATTTTACGAGCCCCCGAACTCTCGGATTCGGCTGCCCGGAGAAGCAATTTATTTACAATTTTCCGGAAAATATACGTTGATCAAACCGAACGCGCGAAATATGCTCGTGACGCAAAATACGCTCTTTACTCGTTACCAAAACGCTTTGAATATTCTCGAAGCACTAAACTTCCAAGCAGCTTCGAATAACGAAAACACACCGTTCGTTCCGAGCTCGGACGATAACGCTCGGCCCGTGATTTTTGGTAATTGACTCCCACGCTTTCCGCTCCGTGCTTTTAAAGAAGCACCACGAGGGGAATCATTGCTCCGATCCGTACAGCGGCGCGCACGAAGCCGATAGAGAAATAAAGAGAGAGAAAGAGAGAGGGGGGAGTGAGGGGGGCCAAAAGCCAGGCAAGAGTTAGGAGAGAGAACGGCGAGCACGCGGATCGGCCGGCAGAACCCCGGGAGAAAATTATACGCTTTAAATGGATAATTAAATAGCAACAGGAACTGACTGAAAGACTGACTGGGGATGATTGCCGGGTTCCGGCGCGAGCATGAGCCAAGCGGATCGGGAGAGGGGAGGACAAGCCCGGGGCACACAGCGCGTGCACGAGGAGGTGGAGAGAGAGAGAGAAGGTGGAAGCGGAGGAGGTTGGCCCATCCGCCCCGTATCTAAATGCACGAACGTTATAATTATCCCCGTCGTGAGCGCCGCGTTCTTTCCGCGCGCAGCCCCCCAAATTTTCCTCGACGCTCTCGTCGTGTCGCCGTCGCGGAAAATCGCGAGGCCTCTCCTTCCTGGCCGGTTCAGGTGTCGATTCGCCCGTTTGATTAGCATCGGAGAGTCGGGAGAGGCTTGATTTAGCACCGACCGGCGAACCGCCACCTTCGCCGACGGATTCGTCGCCGCGGAGCGGGAATGAGAAAAAATGTCTCCATTTCACGCGATGCTAGGCGGCGAACGGCCTGCCGCAGGGGCGCGGCACCGAGAACTAATCAAAGCCTTGCTCCCTTAACCTTCTATATAGCTCGTCGGTCGTCCGGCACGAGAGGCGGACGAGCGTTTTATCTTGTCGCGTCCGAAGAGTTTCCACGGGCGCCGGACTCTCTCTCTCTCTCTCTTTCTCTCTCCGCCTTTCTATTTCGTACACAAGATTAGGCTCGCGGCGAACCTTTAGTCGTTTCATTAGTGCGCCGCAATCAGTCGCGTGTTGCCCGGTACAGAGGGGGGGTCAGCCCCCGATAAGCCGGCGAGGTGATCTAATCAATGAAATTGGCAGACAAAGGCAGATCCAAGCCCCGGATAGAGGCACGCGAAACAGATGGAAAGAGATAGCCCCTTCTGACAAAGCGCGAGAGCCTCACCACGTAAGTGCACGAGAGCGAGAGCCTCGGCACGTCCGTGTAGCTGTGTGTGTGGAGGTGCAGGATCGAACCTCGGCGTTATTGGACGAGAAGCTCGTGGAGCAGTCGATTGCTCCGCTCCCTCCAGGACGTTGTCCTCGGCCGTGTCCGGAAACAATGAGGGAGGTGCTGCTCGCTCGCTTCCCTCCTCGCTCCCGCGGACGAGAAGTGACGAGGAGATGTCCGGCCGGCGGTCCGTGTAACGCTGGCCCCGTTCTCCTCCCCTCCCCCCCCCCCCCGCCTGCGACGAAGTCCCGGCGCTAGTTCGGCAGCCCTTGTCTATTCATGGCGCCCGGAGGCTTACTCGCGTGATAATGACAGGCCGCCGAGCGGCCCCGAGACGTGATCGAGGTGCCGGCTCGTGTCACACGCCGAAGGACCTGCGGCCACGCCCGCTCCTCGATTCGAGAATCGTCGCTTTTCACCGACGTTACTTGGGGGCCTCCCCCCCGCTAATGAGGATCCTCTGTGATTCCGGCACTCCAAGACAAGTCGTCGCCCCCCTATTCCGCTGATTGATTTATTGTGCGGATCGCGCGCCGGTAATTCGCTCGTTTCTGATATCGCCGCGCGCGGAGACGCTAATGCTCCTCCCGTCCAGGCAATTGGTTATTGATTGATTGTTTTAAGGAATTGAGAGTTAAAGCCCGCCGATAAGACGCCGTTTAATTGCGCTCCTCGTCGGATAATACTCTCTCTCGGAGGATGATGCGACCGTTACTTTCGTGCGCTTTAACCAAACAGGCCATCATTCTTCACACGATATAACTCCCGCTCGGGATAAAGCGATCTTTCTTGTTTATCCGGGCGGCTACATTGCGCGCCGGGTAAGATCTGCATCTCTCCCGCGCGGAGGGTCAGGAGGAGAGAGAGAGAGAGAGAGCAGGAGGAACCGGAGAGCCATTTGGCCCGCGATGACGATGACGCGGCGAAACGCATGCGCGTAAGATGATGCGTAATCTCCGTGGCGCACAGTCCGAGGGCCCTCCTTTGACGACTCAGCATACCTTTGAATTATCGGCTTATCGATTATCTCACGTGTATCGAGGCTTCTCCCTTTCTCTTTCTCTCTTTAGCCTCGGGGCAAGCTCTCGCGTATCTGCCTCGGCGTATCTTCGAGCATTCCATTGTACTTTTCCGTGTAATTACATGGCCTTGTGTCTCTTTAATCCTCCGTTAAATCAGCGTGAGAACTAGAGAGAGAGATAGAGACGAATACGTGAAACTTAAGAGCCGCGGCGAGTCGATTTCGAAGAAAGCACTTTCGAATGTATATATACACCCGAGCGCGAGTGTGCCGCGTCTCTTATCGCCGAGGAGGGTTAATACGCCGAGAAATTTTTACGATGTAAATGCGTTCTCCTCGAGCGAGCAGCCGTCGTTAATATCACCTCCCTCCCTCTCTCGCTCTCTTCGACGCTTCTATTCTTTAAAGATCAAGCCCCACTGGCAGCTGGAAGGAGTTTTCAACAGTAGCGGCCATTATCGTGCCGGCGTCTGGCAATAACGGCACATTAGAGGATTTTAACGCTGAAATTGAATAACCCCCGAGGCGGGGAGGTAACGAGTTTATGCCCTCCTCGCGAATATACCTGCACCTAATATCCCGGCAGCCGAAAACCAGGGGGGTTGAGAGACGGACGAAATGAAGACACTGAGTCTGAGTGACGCGCTGATGTCTCCTGCTTTATCTCTTTTTCTTTTATAACCCGGAGCCGTAAGAACGCCGGGCGAAAAATACGCTTCTCGCAAAAATGTGCATTCCCCTTTTTAGACGCCCCCAGTAATTCCCTCCGATTTTCGCTCGACGCCGCGATCTTCCAAAGTATTTTTGACAAAGCCACCGGAAATATCTCGAACGGAATCACGATTGTTCGGCATCGCCGAAACAGCGTCAATCCCAAGTCTATTAAAGCGACATCCGATCCGGCAATCAAGGACGAAACTCCTCGTCGAAGCTGGAAGAATAAATCGAAGCTCGGCACGTACTTGCCCGGGCGAACTGTCCGCGTTAACGTTAACTCGCTTCCCCCCGCCGCCGCCGCCTGCCGAAAGCGTCAGGCGAGAGACAGTGGCGCTCGGCTACTCCACCTCCTCGAATCTCGGTGATGACGAGGCGCGATCTCCGCTCGATCCCACGCCTCGCTCGTTAGCCGGAGTCAGCAGTCAGGTCGTCATCGACGTGTCATTCGGGAGGAGCCCGCGGAGAAAGACGGAGTTAGCGCTCCCTCTCGCTCTCTCTCGGATATATCCCTCTTCTCGGGGCCCTTTCGAAAATGGCAGGATCACGTCTGGGGAGACACCGGCACCCACCACGCCCATCCGAGTATAGATGTATACAGAGCCACTCGTGGAGGCGGTTCTGACCTGACGCAGCACGCGACGCGCAAATTGTCGCCCGAGGTCGATCTAATGACGGGTAGACGACGATGCTCTCTGCCTCCTGTCGATTCCCATCGGGACCGAGAGCTCGTTCCTGCGGGATTGACGGAGCGAGCCGCCGCGAGGAATCCGTCATTTATTGCGTGTCCCGGCGTTGTACGTCTTTTTCTCCGCTTAGCGGCGAACGCGCGCTTAATTGACGCCGAGCTCCCTCGGGCAGATTGATTCCTTTGCTCCTCGCCTCGTCCGAATCGCGCGAGCGATTATTTGATAAAAAAAAAGAAAAGAAAAGCTGTGCCCTTCGCCCGGCGAGCAATTAGGAACGAAATCGTCGGGAAGCTATAGGCCTCGTTTGGCATTTAGCCTCGTTTCGGGTTGAAGCCGTTTTCCATCCCCCGAGCGGGCGCCCATCCCCCCCCTGCCTCTCGCGAGGAAAGGCCAAGGGCTCAAATGGTTTTCATATTGTCTTTTTAGTGTTCATTTTCATTTTATCGCTTATTTGAGCGAGCGAGAGGGAACGAGCCTCGACCCTTCGAATGGGTTAATTCAGTTACGGCGAAGCCCACCCCTCGGCCGCCCCGCTCTCTTTCTTTCTCTCTCTCACTCTCACTCGGAGTCATCTGCTGGGAACGACGTCGATCCATAAAGAGCGAATAAACTTTGGCCGAAATTGAATCTTACTTTTCCCGACACTATCCAAACCGAATGGGAAACTTTGTTTTAGCAGCTCCTCCTCTCTGGGGTAATCGTTTATAAATAACCCCCAATCGCGCGCGTTCGTTCGTTCGCGCGTTGGTTCCGCGGAGGAGAGAAAAAAAAATGCAATTATTGAAAGTACTTGTTAAACAGTTCAATTACTCAAAGGAGCTCTCTCTCGCGTCGAAACAGCGGGCGCGTCGAAACTTTGTTGATTTATGGGGGAGCCTAATCTACGATGCTCGCTTAACCCTCTAATCGCAATTTCCCGAGTACTCCCCGGGACGTCGACGGGGGGAATCAATTCGTGCGTTAAAAGCTCCGGTGCCCAATGATTTTTGTCGTCCCGGCAATATTGGTAAGGTCCAGGAGCTCTTAGACAATCGTCGCGAGATATCTCTCCAGGCTCTCGCTCCCGGGAAAAGCATCAGCGAGAAAGTCCAGGGGGGAAGAGCGAGAGAGAGAGAGAGAGAGAGTAGACCAGAACGGGCCCCCGGCAGCACTTAAGACTATTGTTTTCAATGTAATTGGATAGCTCGGGCTGCGCTCCGTCTCGTTCTCCCTCCGTCTTCCGCAGCCTCAGATGCAGCGAGGAAGGGTGGCAGTGGCGGCAGCGGCCCGGCCAGCCCCAGGAAGCTTCGACAATTATCTTGATTGTTTTATGCATATACCTAGCGCTCTCTCTCGCCGCCGAGAGAGACAGAGAGATTCCCAGAGCTAACGAAGAGAGAATGATAGACGGTATTCCCCATTCTGTAATTCACTGCCGCCGCCGCGCGCGTGCAGCTCTTTCTCCCTCTGCGTGCCGTCTTCGCTAATTCGGGCGCGCTCCTCGCGCTGTTTCGCGCACCTGCTGCTCCTGATTTACCCCACGAGCTCGGCGGGAAATTGCCTGAAAAATCTTTTCCGAGAGACGACGCAGCTTCCGCTTTTGAAAGCAGGCGATCTCTCTCTCTCTCGGCGGAGGATGAGCTTTCATATCGGAGTCGAGGCGGCCGCTCATTAGGCTCGAGCGCGAAGAGGCAGAGCGGCTCCCTCGTCCGTTAACAATAGGTGTATCGTCTTCGGTTTAATTAGGATAAGAATCTCCGGGGCACAGCAGTGTATATACTCGTGAAAGGATGGCTCGTGTGGCGAACCGGTATATACGCATGTACGAGAGCGGCTCGCTTTCCTCTCTCTCTCTCGGCTCTTTTTCTCCTCTACCCTCCGCGTGGCTCGCCTCCAAGAAACATGATATACCGATCGAGGGGAGGACGAGTAAGCGAGAGAGTGGCGGTCGCCGGCGCGGTTTCCGAAAATACCGCAGGCGAGCGCGACCCGGCACCAACTCCTCTCTCTCTCTCTCGGTCCGCGCAAAAAGTTTTTCGCGGCAACGTAATACCCGCGATCGCCGCGTGCTAATTATGTAAAAATATGACGCGGTTCGGGCATACGCGGGCTCGCCTCGGCTTTTATGCTCGGCCTCTCCGGTGTGTGTCCGGTTGTGCCACTGCTGCCGCTGCCGCCGCCGCCGCCGCCGCGGCTGCCTCGTTTTTTATATTTTATATTTACACCCGACGCCGCCGTCGTGCAGTGTGCCATTGTGCGTGAAATTCTTTCTGCCTGCAACTGCGCAGTTTTTCAAAAGCCGCGCGCTTTTTTTCCGGTTGCACTCTCGCTCTCCGCCTTGTTTCCCCGGCAGCGGCAGCTCGACTCTCTTTCCTTTTTTTTAATAATAATAAACAGAAGGCAGGGCCCGCTGTGTGTGCCGTTGTTGTTTCGCTGCCCTTTTTTTTCTCTCTCTCTCTCCCGCCCGCTTATTTACGGCAGTTTGAGTGAGCTTCGGTAATTCGTTTTTTTGAGTGTTAACGACGTTTTGTCGAGAGAAAGAGAGAGGCGGCCCTCTCCGGGGAAGTCTGAATCGCAAATTCGCCGCTTTATTGCCGCATTAGCGATGAAATATCGATTATTAAACGTTCGTCCGTGCTGCATATTAAGTTTTCCCCGAGAGTCGGCAGTCTCAATTCAATAACGGCTCAGACAATGGGACCCCTTATTATTTCGCGTCAAAATAAACATCGCCGTGAGCCAGGGGGAGGGTGTTTACTTTATCGCGTCCTTTTTTTTTCGTCGCGGCGCGCGAAGGACAGGATGAAAAATCTGATTCTGAAAGTAGTGTACAACACAGAGAGGGCTCGCAAGAACTGCACATCTGCGCAGATGCGAACGCCGATAAAACCCGCGCGCGCGCGACGCCGAATATCCACCTATCTCCCGCTTTTTTCTCTCTCTCTCGCTTTTTGCTCGCGCAGCAATAAATAATATTTCGCAGGTGCGCTTCGGCTACGCGTAATGCTCCGGGCGTATCTCCGGGCACGTATAAGCGCGAAGTAGCCGCGCTCGCTGTGGCAGAGTGCAGCGTGCAGCGTGCGAGTCGCGCGCGCGCGTCGCGACGCATATCGAATTTTTAGCCCGGCAGCGGGAGCCCCCCCGCCCTCCCCCCTTCCTCCCCGCGCACGCTCGTTATTTCGCCGAGAGCGCCGGAGAGAGAGAGAGTTTTCCGTTATTATTTTCAATTACAGTTGCACGAATTTATGATGTTGCGTTTTAATTGTCGTATTCTCTGCTTTTTTCCAGCATCCGTACCCGTCGGAAGACCAGAAGAAACAGTTGGCGCAGGACACGGGGTTAACGATTCTTCAAGTCAACAACTGGTGAGTCCTCAGACGTTATTATACATCCGCCGCTTCTTTTTTTTTCTCTTGCGAATGATATATCCGAGCTCTCTCGAATCCTCCGCGTACACCGCGGAGTAATGAATTGCTCGGCGCGGGCAAATAAATTGAAAGATTCGCAATGGCTAAACGGCCGGTAAATAACGCGCGCAATTAAAAATTAACCGCATAACCGATCGTTACTTTCGGTGAACGGCGAACAATACGTGAAAAAAAAAAAAAAATATGCACACACCGACCTCCTCGGCGAAAAGGAAAGCATTGTTGCCTCGCTTTACATTCGAATGCAGCCGAGTGATAAGAAACGCTTTGGAAGTAAAAATAGCCGGGAAAAATAAGCGGGATATAAATAAGGAGTCGGTCGGGGCTCTCTCTCGGTGGGCGGGGAGAAGCCGCTTCGGTCGAGAGAGACGATACTGTTGCATATACACAGACTCGATGGCGTGTAAACGTAACCATTGCGTTTTACGCGTCTAATCTCGGCGGGGATAAGTGCCTCTTGGATTCCGCTCCGCGGTAGCCGTTACGTCTGCGGTTTTACGATTTTCGTATCTGGGCCGACGACTTTGTCGACAGGCTCGGCCGCCTTCCGACGGTGCGGTTTCTCTCCTCTCTCTCTCTCTCTCTCTCTCCCTCTCTCTCTCGCGATTGCTTTACGAACCGAAAAATGCGCGTTATCGTTACTTTATCGCTGTAAATCCGCGGCGAACCTCCGACGCGCCGTAAAAATCCGCTTTTGCGCAAGAGTTGCGCCGATTTTTTTTTTTTTTTTCGCTGCCTCCGCCGCCTTTTTTACGATTTCCTTATGCAAGCAGGCTTGTACTCTCCTCGGCCTTTTAAGTGGAAATGTTTGAATTAGCGGATACTGTATCGCCGCGAAATTCGCGAGCATAAAACATTATGCAAATTTTAAATATCCCTTTAATTATGCCGAATGCTGCTTTTAATTGCCGTAAGAGGTACTTGCGTGCTTTTGATACCGCTCGCACGAGAGTTTAAAGATTTCTTTACGGCCGCATTACGGAACTGAACGCTTTGCAGGAATTTAACTACACGCGTGTATTTATCTTATTTTTACCTCCGAAACTTTCCTTTAATCTCCGATAAATTATGAAATCAAATTAAGCGGGGTGCTCCATCGGAGCGTTGGTGTTTTCCGTCGCTCTTTCTTTTTTTTTTTTTTTTGCGAAAGATCGAACGTGTCAGGAACGATGTTCGAGCCACTTGGTAATCCGGAATCCATACCCCGCCGTTAATCCCCTCTTGATCGGGAAAGGGTTAAGACCGTGGAAAGCGTCTTTGCGAGGTTAATCCCTTCTCGGTGTCGAGGGTCTCGACGTTCTCTCCTCCTCGCGCCGCCGCCGCCGCCGCCTCGCCTCAGAGTCCGATCCTCGGAGACTCGAGCCTTCGCACTATCTTATCATCTTGATGAATGTTTTCTCGTAACACCTGCGCCTGTATAACATCCGAATTTCTGCGCTCCCTCCGATCCGCTTTTCCCCTCCACCCTTTTGTTGTATCTCTCTTTGTTGCCGGCTCTTGTTTAGCCGTCGTGTTTACAATCTACCGGCTGGCGCTTCTTTTATTTCGTCTCCTCCGGATAAATTAAGCGCGCACTTCTGCGTTTCGACTTTTGCGCTTATTTCGCTGCGCCTGCGGACTCGAGAGCAAAAACGACTCTTCTACACAGTTATACGGAGTACAACAGTTTTCCCGTATCTCGGCGGCCGATCGCATCAGCGGAGCGCGATCGCTCGGCGGCCGTCTTTTTTTCCCGGCGCGAGTTTTCATGCCTCATTGCCGCTCTCTCTCTCGGGCCAGGCCTGTTTGTCGCTGCAAAACGAAACGAGATTGCAAAGCAGAGAGAGAGAGCAGCTCTTAAGCGCGCGTAATCCCTTCGGCTAACTTTAGACAGAGGGATCGAAATAATCCGCCACGCGTGAATCAGCCTCCGCAGCGAGCTTTCGAGCAAAAGCGAGCGGGAAAGAAGACCGCCGAGGTTATAAAACGGCGAATGAATTGCCGGATCCAGCTTTTGCTCCCCCCCCCTTCTGTCTCTCTCTCTCTGGTTCTGTTTCTTTTCGTTCGGACCCGAGGCAACTTTTAAACAGCGGGAGAGTCGCGAAACGCGGGTGGCAGAGAGAGAGCTTCGGCTCGGCGTGTATAAATAAAATCGTCGCGACGCCGTTTTCGTCATTCGGGACTCGAGAATAAAGAGGGGGAAGGCGCGCCGCGCGGATAGGAAGAGGCGTACGGATGCGCCTCGCGGTAATTGAGCACAAATCAACTTTAAGGAGGACCGGAGTCAACATCCTCCGTCTCGCTCCCTCCGGGGATTCGCGTTCCGCTCGCGCTTTATCTCTTTAACATCGTGTCGCTTTGTGCCAAGATCGTGTTTGCGCGTAGGACGTGTATTTTCGCATTCTCTTTTCTCTCTCTCTCTCTCTTTCCCCTTCTTTTTGAGCGAGCGAGCTCTATCTCGAAGATGCGATCAAAGCTGTGTATATTTTTTCGACTTGTTTATGGTATATACGTACTCTCGCTTTCGCGTGCTGCCGCTGCTGCTACCTCCTTATGTGTTTTCATTTTTTCCTCGGCTTTTGCGGAATATACACACGGAATCGCATGATGTATACAGGCTTGTTACGCCTGCTTTTTCGCCCCCGCGAGCAAAAAGTCCATCGAGAGGGCCCGCGAGTTTATACACGCGAGCTCGGGATGTCGTTCCTTTGATCCCGATTTCGTTGTCATTGTTTTGAAACGATTATGTAAACCCGCCGCTTAAATCTTCCCCGGATTCCGGTTCACCACTCGCGGCGGGGGGAGGAGCCGCCGCTCTTTCCGCCTCGCGTAAAATTAGATCGCAATTTCGTCCTCCCGTTTCGCAATTTTTCTCATTCGGGAAACAACGTCGCCGCGGAATAATACGGCAAATTCATTACGCGGCGCAGTGTAAATTCGCTCGTAAAGCTGCTCCGTCGTCGTTGTCGTCGTCGTCGTCGTCGGGCGCGGGGCTGGGCAACATTTGCAGACCGGAAAAAATATCGCAGCCGCGGGCTTTACGGTGGCCGTTATGCGTTGCTGCCGTTGCAGCCCGAGTAAATCATGCATAAACGCGGGAACTTTCGAAATTTTTCTAAGCATAATAACGCGCTCGCTCGGGAGGGAAAGAGAGAGAGAGAGAGAGAGGGCACTAAAACGAGGTTAATGCCGCTGTGTCCGCTGAAATCGTTTACGCGGGGCCGCTCTCTCGCCGCGCGCAATTTTCGTTCGTGTACGTATATTTCTCGAGCGCGTAAAGTATCCCGCAGAACCTTCCTCCTCCTCTTCGTCCTCCTCTCTCGCCCCGTGAGAGAGAACAGAACTCATGTTTCCGTAATGCAATTAGATCCGTCTGCCTCTATCTCTCTCTCTCTCTCCTTCTCTCTGTTTCCATAGTGTCCACGCATCCTTTTGCCGAGCTTGTAAGCCCACGCTCGACTAAGCGCCGAGACGGCTTAGAAATAGCCACTCTAATTAGAATACCCCGCGAGTGTGCGGCGTTGCGGCCGACCGACGGAGAGAGAGGCGCGTCTGTGCGGCAAGAGGAGGACGCGCGAGCGTCTATCTCTCGCGAAGACAAATGAAATAATTCGCGAATAAACAACGTCCCGCCCCGAGCGAGTTATGACTCGATAGATAAATATAGAAGGGTTTATTTTCAAAATTGAATTAGCGAATCTGATAAATTTACGCTCCGAATATCATAAATTCACCGGGCCAGCCGCTCGGCATTTCGACTCGCACAATGCCTCTACTCCCGTAAAGCAAAAGCAACGACTCATCGCCCGCGCAAAGGAAGAGAAAAGAAGGCAGCGGCGAAAGCGCAAGTGTCTCTCTTAGCAGCGCGCGCGCGCGCCTACCCTTCACCCACAATTTTCCGTCACATATATCTCTTAGGGCGGTAGGGGGGAAGAGGGCCCAGGACAGTAGTTAGAACCGCTGCCAGCTTGTTAACGCGCGCGAGCGTGCAGATAGCGGGGCGCGCGCGCGACGCATCGCGGAAAATCGCCGACAACCTGCGCACACGCGATCTGCATGCGCGATACGCGAGCGCCGAGTATACGCGCGGGGGAAGAGAGAGAGAGGGGAGAGATCGCGGAGAGACCGTAAAGACGCCACTGCCTCTGACAAACTGCCGCTGCCGCCGCTGCACCGCCGAGAGGCTGATGTCGCTTTTTTCGATTTCGGCCGAAGAGCCCGCGCTCTCGTCGTTGCGGCTCGAAAAATAATCCCTCTCCCCCCCTGTTCCGATCGTTATCGGCGTGCGGAATGAGAACGTACTTATTTACGCTGAAATTTCTTTCGGGGATTTAACCTGATAAATTGCGCTCTTATTAGTTTTAATCAAATATTTATAGGGCCTCTCTCCGGGTTGTAAGGAAGAGGCTTCGCGAAAAAAAGCAGATGGCTGTCGGGAGAGAGCTGCACAATCAGTCATAAGTCAGAGATATTTATGATTATTAAAACACACGCCACTTGGCGGATTTAAACATTCGCAAAAGGCGATGGCTTAATCCGCAAGAAAATTATAAGAATCGCACCGTGTTAATACACGTATGTTTTAATTAAGAGTCTATGTTTTTTCATGAGATATTCACTTCGGCATTAATTCAGCGCGCTCCGTCGGGGTTTAGAAGCCGGAGATTTAACAAGTCTACGCTGACTTAACATCGTCTCCCCGAGGAGAATTATTACAATAACCCTACAATATCACACCTGCACTTCATAAATCTTTCCAGATTACTTTAAATCTTATTACGAGCCCTCTCGCGCGCGTTTATCCAAGCTCTGGGGGCCCCCTTGTCGATTTTCAATTTGCAGAAAAGTGGAGCACGACGCTCGCTCGCGAAAAATATATTAATCACCGAAGATCAAACGGGCGGGAGAATGCAGCACGCCGCGTTTGAAGTCGGAATCGACCTGACAATGCGGTACCGGGGCGCCTCTCGTGGATGTACGAGCGAGTGCCGCAAATGTGTACTAATATTCTCGCTAATTTAACCACTTTCTCTTGTGCAGAGAGCGGCGGCAGTAGCAGCCCGGGAGCGGCTTTGCCTTGTCCCGCATACCGCGCTAATAAACCAGAGGTTATTTATCGACTCTCTCTCTCTCCCTCCACCCCTCGTCGGCACTTGGCAGTTACGCCGTTTATTTCGGCAAGTACTCTCGGCGAGTCGTACACTTTTCCCGCTGTTCTCTCCCTCCTTATCTTCCTCTTCATCTTCGTCTTCCTTGCCCGCTCTCTCTACTTTTTTTACTCTTTCCTCCTCGACGCGCGGGCATCGCTGAAATGTCGAAATAGGCGAGGCCGCTTAGTGGGACTTCATTTATTCCGGACGAAATAATTTTATTGGCCGTAAGCCTCGCCGCCGCCGCCGCCGCCGCGAGAGAATAAGAAGAAGAATACGGAGAGAGAAAGAGAGAAGGGGATCTCTCGACGGGGACGGCAAAGAGTTATTTTGCGTAAGCCGCGCGAGCACGATGGTTAATCAGGGATGAAATTTATCGAACCTCAAGATGGGAGGAGACACGCGTAATTCCGGCTTTGCAGCGCCGTGATGAACAGGCGCAAAATATATGTACTTTAGCATTAATTCGCGCCTGGCAGCGACTCGAACCTCCTGCCTGCCTGCGTGTCTGTCTGTCTGTGTGTGTGTGCGTGCGTGCGTAAGTCGCACTTGTAACGAGCCTCGGCCGATGATGCCCGATTTTCGCGCGTGCAACGGCAGCCCCGTCATAAGTTTTTAATCATTTCGAACCGACAAAATAATCGTCCGGGATGATTTAACGAGATTTTCTCTGGATTCGCGAGTGACTTTTCGCAATTAACAGTCCGCCTGGCCTACGCGCTAATTGTAATTTATCGGCGGCGCGCATAGTTTGAATATTCATCAAGAACGCCAGAAATAAACCAAGCGCGACTCGCGGCTAACGAGAAGTTTTTCTGAAATCCGCCCGTTTAGTACGGCTAGGTTTAATTGAAGTTTCCTCATTGTAAGCGCGCGCGGCCAAATGGTATTTAACAAATTAAGCGCGCCCCGCTGCCCCGCGCGCGCGGTGTACGGAAAAATTTGTACGGTCGGTGTATCTTCAAACCATCTGCATCGCATACCTCAACCGCCGATCGAAAAGGGAAGAAGGCAGAAGGCGCGCCGGGGCGAGGAAAAACGTTCCTTAATGACCCTCGGTTTTTGCAATTAGCGCACAGAAAGAAACTTCTCTCTCTCGGCCGCGGAGAGATGATAAAAATTATGATTCGTATAAAGGCGTCTTATAAAGCCTCGAGAAGAGGGCCGAGAGGAGGGCAGAGAAAGAAACGGACGGAGAGCAAATGGAAATACCGGTTCCTCATAACGCCGGATCGAGACGCAGAGCCCATAGCCAAAGGAGAGAGAGCCGGTATGCGAGCGTTACCCGCGCAGTGCAGCTCTCTCTCTTTCTCTGCTCTCGCGGGGTTCATTGCCGCATTGATTCCGACTCGTAATATTTTTCTCCTCGCGTTTCTTTTGGAGAGAACGGCTCCGCGGGAGAGAAAGAGAGAGAGAGACGAAGGAAAAGCCCGGGGACTACCGTGCGTCGCGGGCCGAAGCCGCAGCAGCGCGCCGACGTTACAAGATCGTTAAGATCCCGGCGGCGACTCCGTCGCGTCCCCGGACGTAATTTAGACCGTTGTAAAGCGCTAACGAGACATTTCGTTTTACAAAATCGGCGCCGCGCGGCCGGACCCCGAGAGCCGAGCGCATATACGCCGCGTATATTCGCGGCCGTAAATTCCCCGGCGGCGGCGAGACCGGATGTTAAATACTCCTACGGCCTCTAAGCCCCGCGGCCGCGTTTTCTGCCAATGTCGCGGCGCGCGTACAGCTTCGGTAGCTCTCGTGTCAAGCGGCGCTCTCTCTCTCTCGCTAAGATCACACGCTCCGGCGCTTAATTTTACGAGCCCGAGTGATAAAATTATTTATGGAATCTCGAAAAGCAGCGGCGGCGGCGGCGGGGAGAGCTTTCGGAAGCGAGATGAGCGACCGAAAAATAGACGAAGCTACACTCGCACTTCGGAATTAGCCTCGTAAATTATATCAATCAAACGGGCGGGCCGCGTAATTAGTTCTTAATAATAAACTCGCGGCTGGCAAAACAAATAAATAGTCGGGGGCGTTAAACGCCGAGCCGCGACGGCGGTTTTTTTTTCGTCGAAAATTTAAGCATCGGCGCACAGGGGGCGCACGGAGAGCTCTCTCGGTGCCGAACGATTTATCGCTATTAAAAGATTATCGCGGGGCCCCGTCACGGGGGAACGGACAGTGACGGAACGAGCGGCGGCTGGCCGCGGACTGCGCGCAGGCGCAACCGAATATCTCAGCGGGCTCATCTAAAATCGTAAATTGCTCGGCTCGCGCGCGCGCTCGCAGCAGCCACGTAAGTCTCTGACGTAACGAGGTGAGAGGGCCAGTCGTGATCCGAGATCGTCCGACAACCGGGGGCCGAGCTCCGCGGACTCTGTCTTAATTTAAATCTCCCCCGCGCGCCGTTGTTCCTCGGGATGGGGGGGGGGCCGCTTGATTGTTGTAACGCCACGGAGCAGTTCGCACCTGGTGATTCCGTGCGCCGGCAGCAGCAGCAGCGGCGCGAAGACGCTCGAAGACGATAAATCGACTCGACGAGGGAGCGTGAATAATTTTTCTTATCGCCTAGGCTAGGCTCCGGCGGCCCCGAAAAAAAAAGAGCCGCACGCTAGATCTCTCGCCTTCTGCTTTATGCGCCCCGCTTTCGTGGTGATTTTCATTTTTTAACCCTTTAGACCCTCGATTAACGGAGTTTTACCATTTGCCCCCGATTATCCGCCGTGGTAAATCACGGATTCAATGAGAGAAAACGCATATCTCGATAAATCGCCGGAGCGCGGGCCGCAATTATTTCTCTCTCCCCCTCCCCGACTCGGTCTAAATCAAAAGCGTTATTACTTCCTTATAAGCGTGATTGCGTTATACGATCAGCTGGAAATGCGTGTGCAGGTGCGTTAGCCGCATTACGGTCACGAGAGAAAGAGCCCGGAGCGGGAGAGAGACTAATATTGGATAGCCCCGTCAAACAATCTCATTTAGCGAGCTGCGCTTTTGCCCTTAGCACGCGCTGGCGCACCCCTTACTTCTGTATACCTTCTCTCTCTCTCTCTCTCTCTCGCTCGTTCGCTCGCTCGTGCAAAGCCAAGTCCCAGTGGCGAGAACGAGAAGAGAGAGAGAGAGAGAGAGAAGGAAACCTCTGGGGCCGAGATGCTGGGAGTCGGATATCTAATTAGCGGGGGCTGATCGGTAATTACTACGATTAATCAATCCGTTTTCCATTTGTGCGCCGAGAGCACGCTCGCTGCGAGAACTCTGGAGAAACAGGGTTAAAGACAGAGAGAGAGAGAGAGGGAGAGATGTTGCTATATAGTTGAGGGAGCAGTAACTCGAGGAGTAATCGAGAAGGAGAGAAAGGGCTGTACGCCGCGGTGCGAGAACATTGCGCAAAAGGCGCAAGTATTTCTATTGTTGCTCGGCCGAGCGTTAATGCTTTTCGTTCTTCTCTTCGATATTGGATTCTCGCCGCCGGGCTTCCAGTGTATACATATATATATCCCTGGCTTAATTCTCATTCTTTTTTTCTCCGGCTTTAATTGATTTACGCTGCTTCGCCGCGCGCGCCTATTGTTAAGACGCTGGGGGATTCAATTACAAAATTTTACGCGGATTCTTCGCGAAAGAAACAAATATATCTCCGGAGAGCGTAAAGGCTTTTTTAACGGGCGCGACTCGCAGCGGCGAAATTAAATTTCGCGCGTCGAAATCGAATGAAGCTCGCTCCGGGGCCACGCTTAAAAGCACTGTTTCTCTTAACGCGAGTTATACAAGTCGGAAAGTAGGGGACACTCGGTGTCGGTGGTAGTGGCATTACAAGATTGACAGGGTCAATATGCATAAGTTTACCAACCCACTCGACGAACAAAACTCTTATTGCATTAGGCTCCGACGCGCGTACGTGCATCTGTCTCTTCGAGTGTGTATATATATATATTGTGCTTGACTCACTTTACGCTCGCTGTGCCTCGGCACGAGCGACGTATTTAGTTCGATGACGCTCTGCATTTGCGAATCTCCATATATTTTTTTTTTCACTTGGAAGCTACGACGATTAAAGCACAATTATAAGAAACGACGAAACTGAGAAAGAGGAGTGGAGGTTATTAGGAGCATCGTGCGCGTAAGCGCGTAACCGAGCCGTGCACCGCTCACAAAGGGGAAGACATATGGATGCCGAAATCTCTTGATGCTATTAGTCCCGACTTTGTAAATAGTTTTCGCTGCAAGAATAACAATCGTCCCGCTGCGAGTGTCTCGCTTCACCTCAGCGGGGCTAAATCCTCTTATCCCCCCGCGCGCGCTTTCACGTTTTCGCTCGATCCCCCTTTTTCCGAGGGCCGAGAGATATCGTCGATCGATCATTTTGGGGCGCGAGCCGAAAGGGTTTGTTTTCCGAGAGAGAGAGTCGCGTTTGCTCTGCAACCCTAAGCCCGAGAGGCGCCCGAGAGAGAAAGGCAGATTAACGCGCGTTATTGCGCGAGTCAAGGGTCGTTCCGTCTCGGAAAGACGGTCAAGGGTCCGGCACGAAAGGGTTGCGCGTCCGGGGGGGATAAAGGGACAAACACTCGTCGGATCTTTCGAATTACGGCATCTCGCCGATTGGTTTGCCCAAGTGCGCACATGTATACTCGCACGCGCGCCCCCCGCCCCCCTCACCCCTTTTCGGGAAAGCGACGAGAGAAACGTAAGGGCGAGATAATGACGGAGAGTCCTCTCGCCAGCCGATGCAGATTGCTTCGCTTCTGTTCGAGCGCGCGCAGCCCGGGTGATTTGTTATTCGAATTGGAAGCTGCTCCTTTTGTAATTCTCCCTGTAACTCGGGCGTGTTTACACCCTCGCGCGAACGGACCTAATGAAACTAACCGTCGGTGTATTATTTCCGCGGTGCGCCCGGCTTTTTAAAGCGCGGGCGAGTGAAATATTTTTAATCGCGTCGACAGGCGGAGGGGGGGGGGAGAAGCGCTTAAATGAAAACACTCTTTGGTGTATCAGAAAATTACGGCCGCAAAAGGAGCGACGTAAAGGCTTGATTATAAAAGGAGCCGTCAGAGAGGATCCCGAAAGTCAAACACTTCTTTTTCCCTTATTTTTCATAAAATCTCGTTCTCCGGGGCTACGGGGCGAGCGCACGTCCTTTTATCTTGCGGAAATTGCGCCCATCCCCCCGTTTCATTTTCACTTCCGACAAAGAGAGAGAGGGAGAGAGAGAGCAGGGCGGCGGCGGCGACGCCAAGAGGTGATCTTGGACTTGGCGCTGCCGTGACAACGTGGAAAAAGACGGAGGAAGGAAGAGGGAGGTAGGAGGGACGTAGGCCGCGCATAGAAGGCAGAGAAATTGAACCCGTAAAAGAGCAGGAAGAAGCGAGGACGAAGAATAAGTAAGAGAGGAAGGGGGGGGAGGGAGGTAAGAGAGAAAAAGAGCGCGCGTTCACATAGAGGAGAGAGAGAGCAGCGCTCGCTTGAACGGGGACAATGCTTTCATCATTGCCGCGCTTGCGCTCCTTTCTTTCATTCTTCTCCCTCTCTCCTCCCGCGGCGGAGGTGGACCGCTCGCGCGCGCTGCCGCTCCTCCTTTCTTTTACGCTTTTTAGCCGCAAAGGATCCCATTGTCGGTGCGGATGTACGCGCGCTCGGCTACAACCCCGCGTCAGCCGTTGGGTATCACTGTCTCTCCACTCGCCGAAAAGAAGCCAACCTCCCTCTCTCCCCGGGTATTCGTTAAACCTGCAGAGCCTCTCTTTTGCATACATCTCCCGAAGCGCCGTTTTTAATTAACTTTCGCCACCGTTAAGTATTACATATATCCGTGCAGGAGACACCGGGCAATCTCTTAAAGATTCGAGGGTAAATCCGGCCGGCTTTCCCGAATACGTCCCGTCCGCGCGCGGATGAAGATATCACGGGAAATATTACGGGGCGATCGCCGGATGATTGCCGGTTCGGCAAGCCCCGCGGGAGCCCGGCAGATGTTTCGCGGCGACCCAATCAGCCCGGCGGAGAGAGAGAGAGAGAGACCCCCGAGCCAAGCCTCGCGACAATCAACCATCAAACAATCCCGCCGTCCCCAGCGCCGATGCTCTCTTTCCTCTCCACGTGGCGGCGACCGTACATATACCTCAAGTGAGCTTATGCTTTCGTGTGGGCGGATTGATTATGGTGTGCAATGCGGGGAGGCGCAAATGAAAACAAGCTCCGGGGCTTTCTTTGTCGTGCAGGCGCCTGCTCGCAAAACAGTCCTGTTCTCTCTTCGGCTCTCGGATTACGTGTAATTAAGGCCTGCCTCCTTCTCTTTGCGTCGGTCTTGTTCTCGCGCGTGATTCGGGGAGGGGGGAAAGGGGCGGCGATGGCTGTTTTTCATTTTGACGCTCCGTGTTTACTTCCAGGTTTAGGCTGCTTTAATAATCGTCGGCGTAAAATTAGTATCTCGCGTAATATCGACACTGCGGAATGCCCTCGCACATTATCCATTAAAGTGGAAGTTTCGCGGGGAGTTTGAGCGCGAGCGAAGTCAAAACAGCGTTTTATGCGGAAAGTTTTCATTGTCCCGCGCATCCATTTCCCACCCCTTCCACTTCCTCGGCACTTCTTATCAGCCACTTCATAATTAAATCACAAAATAATGCCAGCGTGACCTCTCAAACTTCCCTTGAGAAACTCTGTCTCTCTCTCTCTCTGCGCTGCAACTACAGCCCCGTAGTCTCGCGCAAGTCTGCCTCCGGAAGCATCTCTCGTCGCGCAGAGCAAAGGGAGAATAGAACGAGCTCGAGTTTTCGAGGTATCTCTAGTATCTCTACGGCAGTGGCGGCGGCGGCGGCGGCGGCAGCAGCGGAGGAGGAAGGAAGGAAGGAAGGAAAGAGCGCGGCTAGAGGTCCCGGAGCTGTTACGCGGAAGTCGAAAGCCCTTCGTGCGCCATTCGGAAGCTCGTTTGATGGCCCGTGGAGCCGTTATTGTCCCTCCTTCCCTCTCTCTCTCTCTCTCTCTCTCTACCCCGCGGAGGCGCGTGTTTCGCGGGAGAGCGGAGCGTTATCCTCCGGGCTCTCGGTCTCCGTCTCGTTGACCACAGATCCGATAACGACGTGCACGCCGGCGAAATTGTTAAAACCCGAATCCCCTTGTTTGGGCTTTTACGGGCGAGTGCATGCCGCAGCCGCCGCAGCCGCGTATTTATCTCGGCGTTTCTTTTATTTCGCGAGAGAGAGAGAGAGAGAGAGAGGGAGAGAGGAGAGCAAGGCGGCTTAAGTCGACGCCCCGGGAGTTTACCTTCAACGAGTTAGAGTGGAGGAAAGGCAGTAACTAAGTTTTTATTGAGCCGTATATTAAGCAAGCGGGCCGAGCTTCAGCGCAGCCGATGGCTTCCGTCTCGGCGGCGTCTAAGTCGAGCGGATAACCATATATTTTCGCGGCCAGAGGGATCAAGCTGCAGCTCGCCCGCCACCTGCCTTTAATACGCTCGGGGAGGCGAAAAACTTTTCTTCTTCCTACCGGCCGAGAGAGAGAGAGAGAGGGACCCTTTATACCTTCGAGACTTCGGCTCTCTCGCCGTGGCGGAACTTCCTCTCTCTCCCGGAATTATGAATATGAATGATGATTATTGAATGAGGGAGGAATCAATGTGGCCCTGTACATCGTCGCGGGAGATAAAAAAACTTTTCGCTATTTACGGCCCGCCTTTTATTCACTGACCCCATTTGCATGCGCCGAAACGGCACTTGTTAAAGTATACTTCATTCTCGGCCAAACTTTTCGACTTTTTACACTTAATATCGGCGAACTTTTCCAATAGCAGCCCTTTCGATTTGTGTATTAAAATTAATTATTTAACGGCGCCTTTACGAGGGACGAGACGAGAACTTTGCAATCCCGAATGAATGTTTAAGTGAATCAAAGTATCCCGCGGAGCAGCGGGGCCAAAAACACACTGTGCAAAAGGGCCCCGGTCGATTATGGTGGAAACTACGCGAAACAATTTACGCTAATTACGACGGGGCTTAATTGCAGGCATTCTCTCTCCGCCGGTCCGTCTCTCTCTCTCCCTTTTGAATTAGCAGTATCGTACGTCTTTCCTCGGAGCGTAACAGCGGAGCGTTACCGGAATCGCCATTTATAATTCACGAGTCCTGGGAGTTGGACGAGCAGAAAGAGATTGCCCGGCGCTCCCTCCCTCCCGCCCCGCGCCACTTCTGGGAGGAAGATATCTCGCGCACCGACACACCGTCCAACCATTGAGCTCGCTCGTTATATGCGCTTGCGGCGCGTAACGCCAAGGCGCCTCGACCTACTTTCCAGCCTCTTTCTGCTTCTCGCGAAATTTAAGCGAATCCGCGACCGCCTCTTCCCCTTGCTCTCGGAGCGGAGCTTCCCGAGGAGGCGGGGTGTGCACTCCGACTCCCGGGAAAAGCGGAACGAGTCGAGCGACGAGGATTCGGCTTTCGGGAAATTTTCCGGTGCGGTAGACGTTCGCGACTTGGAAAAAAAGAAGGTCCTCTTTCTCAATAAGCTTTTTCTACAGAGAACAATAAAAGAGGGCGAGATTGTTTGTTATTTTTTTAAACGCCTTAACGATTCCACGTACTTTTTGCCCGGGATATTTTTATGCAAAGTAGATCGGAGCCGAGGCGGTCTTCTCTCGCGCATAGACGGCGCCTGTTTTTGCCAGCTGTTCCCACGGGAGGCATGGGAAGGAATTCTCGAATCTGAAAATATTCATATGCAAAGTCGCTCGCGAAAAATATAAGAGATGAGAAAAGGGAACAGAGAGAGAGAACGAAAGAGAGAAGGGTGGCTGGCTCGGCGGAAACGCGACGGCGCGGCTGCGGCGGCGAAGCCCGTTTATAATAAAACACAATATCCGAGGATTTTCTTAAGTTGCATATTCAATGATTTCCTCGGAGACTTCGAGAGCGCGCCGCGCGCTTCTCCCGCGGAAAAAGGAGCAAGACAAAGGGCGCGGCGCGCAGGAAGCCGCGGCGAGGGCGCTGCTTCGAAAATTAAATTACCGAACCTTCGCGATTATTGTTTTTACAAAAACTCGGCATTTCTCGGTTCCGCGTTCACCCGCCCGGAGTATACAACCGAGAGGAATTAAATATCGCGAGAGGATGAATAATTCATGGGGCTCTTTGAGAATCTTTCAATCTACTCGGTATCGCGGGGCTCGATTACAGAAAATAATTACTATCGCAAATATATTAACCGTATACCGAATGTTGCTTGTTTCAGGTGAGTACGCGAAAAGCCATAAGTTCCAATTAAGGCCAGTTCGCACGTGAGTACCCAAGGCTCCCTCACTCTCTTTCTCCCCCCCACCTTTCGAACAAAAGGATATATAAAAAAGTCAGCTAATCTCCGAGAGATAAGAGCAAAAGGAACAATGAAGGAACGAGCGCGAGAAAGACAAGGTGCGCGCTAGCAAAGTCGAAAGTCGTAAACAAGCGAGTTCCGCATTAATCTCGCTCCCGTATCTCTTTCTCTCTCTCTCACTCGCGCTTATATATACGCGCTACATCCTTTAGTTTCTCCTAGCGGAGGGCCCCGCGTGCGACGCCGCTAATATCGCTAAGGTCGCCGGGGATATATCCCTCCGTGCGCGTTGAAGGCCCTGAGTAATGTCCGGCTCGTGGCTCGTCATCGTCTCTCTCTCTCTCTCTCTCTCTCTCTCTCGAGAACACCCGAGTGATGATGACATAATGACTTAGGCTCGCTCTCGCCTCTCGCCGTGGGCGAGCGATGGCCGACATCCGCTACCGCGCGCACAATATGCGTGCGCGCGTGTGCGTGTGCGCGTGCAACCCCTTTGGCAGCACGCGCCTCGCTCGAAACGAGTGTTCCCCGGCTATTATTAACGCGACGACGACGACGACGGCGACGAATACAAAAGGCCGCGCGCGCGCGCGCCGCTGTCTCGTCTCTTCCTCTCTCGCGGACGGATTCGAGGAAGCGAGAGCCTCGCGCCGTTCCTTAGCACGCGGCCGCCGCCGCCGCCGCCGCCGCCTCGCTTTGACGGCCGTTGACGTGACCAAGATTCGCCTGCGGCTTTGTGCGGTACGTCCCTCTCGGAGGCGGCTCGCTCTTTTTACCGCGCGCGCGCGCGGCTATTAATAACGCGCTTTAAGAGACACCTTCCGCCGGTCGTTTTCGAATTTTCTCGTGCGCGGGTTAAGTAACTGCGCGCTGGAAGATAAAAATAAAAAGGGAAATGGTTATTTCGGCCCCGCTGTTCTTAAGGGTATTTCTTAAATCGAAACCGGGAGCAAAGTAGAATTCGATAAGGTTCACGGGTGATTTAAGGCCTCCGCTCGCTGACTGGAAACGGGAAAACAGTTGCCCGGGCGCATATATACATACAGGCGTGTACGGGAAGGGTCCGGGTGTATATATATATATGTGTGTAGCTATCGCGAAAAAAACCTTTTCCCTTCCATTATCTGCAGCGAGCTCGAGGGGGGTGGGAAGTAAGGGCGCCGCGGATATGGAGTTAGTGGAAAGTGGAAGGACGTACGAGAGAGCGGAGGCCGGGAGCCTATGAAAAATGATGACGAGGCGCTTGCCGTGGCGAAGGAGAGAGAGAGAGAGAGAGAGGAATGAAATCGGGTCGCCCGGAAAAATGCTGCGGGGGGTAGCCTCCAAATTGGGAGGTCGTAGGTAAAATAGGGTTCGAATATCTTATATAGAAGTCCCCGCTAATTTTGGGGAGGCAAGGAACGCGTGCCGGCCTCTCTGGAGAATAAGGATAATTAATCAAAATGTTCCGTGTTCTTTTTTTTCTCTTTCGTTTCCTTTTTTTTTTCTTACCCTCCCCGCGCGCACCACGGCTCCTGCGCACACGATAAAGTTTTTGTCGCGTGGCGAATCTTCATATCTGCCGTGTCCCCAATTCCGTCCTGCCTCTCTTATATTATCCATTTGTTTTCTTAGTCCTGCAGCAAATACGACATTTTCACGGGAATATACAAACGCTGCTCTACAGGGCTTTAGATTTTGCAAAATTTCGCGACTTGTTAGAGCAAGAAACGTGCCGACCTTGAGCCGGGGAGCAACTCGAGACGGGGAGAGTCATGCATCGGCGAGCGGTAATCGGTCTTTGCGGACTCGTAAACACCGCGGGCAACGGCCATAATCACGAACCCCTTACAGCTGACCAGAAACTTGGACGCGAAGACGCGCCGCTTCGCGTCCCTTAATGGGTCATGTTGCGCGGCTTTCGATTCTCACGAGGGCAGTTTCGCCTCCTTCCTGCCTCGCGCGGCAAAGACGGGGCTGCCATCTTCCTGTAATGGTCGGAGGAAGCCGCTTTTTTGGCCTTTTCTGCAAATTAATCTGTTATCCCTCGTTTGTCAATGACCGACCGATAAATTTCAATTTGGGCTGCCCTCCGATCTTTATTTAGCGACAAAAGCGAGTACACCGCGTTTATTAAGATAAATTTAATATTCCACATCGAATCCGCGGCGTTCCATTTTAAAAGGAATGCCGCGAGTAAAACATGGTAGAGAGCGAACTGAACTGTCTCCCCGCTCGACTCGCAAAATTTTTCTCTCTCCGCGCTTTCATCCGTAATCGCACTTAGCATAACAATGAGCGCGAAGGCGAAGATAGCGCAAAAGACCGAGAGGGGGAGGAGGAGGAGGAGGAGGTCGACGGAGGCGTGCGGCGATGCGTTTTGACAAATCGCCCCGTTCCACCTCCTCTTATTTTCGGGGATGTAGGACGTCGGGCGCGCGCGCGCGCGCATCTCCTTTTTTTTCTCTCTTCTTTCCTCCCCCTCCTCCCCCCCGGTGCGAGAGCTGCGAAACGCAGTTCCTCGTCTAATTCCCCGGAATGTTTTCGGATGGTGTCTCGCTGGGATCACGCAGCTGGCCTCTCTCTCTCTCTCCCCGGCATTCGTCTTGCATACCGCTCGTCTCGCGCTCTGCCGTTTGCTTCTTTTATTTTGCCCGTCCCGCCAAGTATGCATGCGGGGAGGATGAATAAAAAAGATCTCATTCCGAACTTGGCGTAAATGCGTCTTTGCCGGGAGAAGTTTTGTGCGAACGCCGTGGGCAGGAACTTTTCTGATGTCGGAGGGGAGGAGGCACGTTTTAATTTTATAGTAAAATGTATGTCCTTCTATTATTTAATTTCTAACGAGACGTTTGAAAACGAGAATTTATACGTAAATCTTTTTCGAAGCCAGTTACACGGGACTTATTTTACCCTCCCGACAATTACAATATTTTTATCAGCGGCGAGAAAGTGAGATAAAGAGCGCGAGATAGGGACTATCTGAGCAAGCAAATATCCAGGAGAGGAGGCAGTTCGCAGAACGAGAAAAGCAATTCTTCTTACGAGGCGTATCTTAACTGGGTGGAAGAGACCTTTGGACTCTCCGGGCCGATGTCGCCCGCCCGCCCGCGCGCGCGCCTCTCCCCGTCCTCACCCCATTTTCATTTCCCGCGGCAATAGTTCATTAAAAAGGTGTTTCGAAGGCAATTCCGTGAGCTATTAGGTGGCCTCTATCACCCCTTCGGGGGCCATTTCCCGGGGCCCCCTCCCCGCGCTTTCTCTCTTTCTCTCCCCCTCGGTCCATCCCCCCCGGCTCGCAGGCGCGAACCTCCTCCCGCTTTCTTACCTCTTCGGCAGTTGGATTTACCCCAGATAGAGAGGAAGTTCGCCTGCAGGGACCTGCTGCGATCGTCGATAAAAACGCTGCGCGCCGCTCTCTCTCTTTTGTCGGATGTCTCCCGGCGATGACAAAAAAGAAAACGTAATTTTTCATTAGGGGGCGCGAGGGGGTCAGGGGGGAGAGAGAGAGAGTCGCCGGAAAAAAGCTCACTCGAGGTCGTAAAAATGATTGAATCTTAAATAAAGAGCGCGGGACAGGGAAAAAGACGATGGAGTGCTATCTCTTGGGCTTCTTTTTTTTTTTTTTTAGCCCGAGATAGTAGGCATTTAGCTATCTGTCAAAGCAGATACGACTATTCCGGGGGCCCAGGATCTTCGAGCCTCCTGATCGAAAACTAACGCTGCATGATAAAATGCACGCTTAATCGCTTGTTTTATTGGCGCTATATTTTACAAACAGCCATTAATATTCTTGCGCTCGCAGGCATTAATATCAACGCCGGGCCGGGATAAAATAAAGCCGTCTCGGTCTCCGCTGAGAGCGAAGCATCTGTCCGTCCCCCATTACCACTATTATATTAATCTCGTAAATATCTTAATTTCTCGGACGTTATCCCCGCGGAGGAAAGAAAAAAAAATGCGCAAGCCCCGAAAATTGGTCCGAAACAAGGCAATTTAGTCCCCGGAAAAGAGAAGGGAGAGGAATAAAAAAAAAGAGCGATGAATCCGAGCGAGTTAAGGGATCCCCGACGATATAGAGAGCGAATCGAGCTTAGGTGCGCGTGGGGACGAGGGAAGGAGGAAGAAAGAAAGAAAAAAAACGAGCGGGAGGACGCGCCTAATACGAGGGACAAGGATTCGCAGGAAATCCGGGAGGAGGCCTATAAGAGCCGGCGAGTCCGAGTTGATAAGGGCTTTCCGCGAGCGGACGTGGTACGTGCGTGCGTGCTCGTGTGCGCGAGGGATGAAACAGAGCGATTTATCAAAGTGGCCCGGGAAAAGTAGCAGGTGGAGAGAAATCCGCGACCGGGAAACGATGAAGCGCGCCAAGGAGAGAAAAAAAACTGTTCGAGCTCCATTTGCCCCTGTCGAAGTGAATCGTCCGATTCTTCACGCCCGAGCCGAACATCTCAATTATAAGCGGGCAATTCGCAAGGGAGCTCGGTGCGCGCGGGCTTTTTGAAAAATTAACTATTTGGATTTTCCGAAATGATGGATCGCCGCTACGGTGATGAAATATTTTTTTGTCGCCGCCTTCACTGTAGCCTGCAATCTCGGGTATTATAGTTTTTAAGAAAGAGTTTTTATCTTAGGGGTTTTGATGTCGTATAATATTCGAAAACGTTTGGTTAGTCGACGCCGTATTATTATTGCCCGGTCAGAAATTAGGGTCCATCGAGCGCAATTACATTCGTTTAAGAAAGCTTTTTCGGGGACCGGATCGCTCGTAAAAGCTATCAAAACTAATGTTAGTATAAAGTGTAGAAAAAGAGGTTTAATATTATTTTAATGCGAAGCCTTTCACGACAGTCTTAAAATATAGCCGGGGCCCTCGCTCATCAGGTGTTTCCTCGAAACCGAGGGGCAGGGGGGGGGGGGGGATCGCGGCGCGCGAACGAGCCGTTTTACGAGGCCCAAAAAACGAAGAATCCCGTAAAAGACGGACGGAGAACGAGGTAATGAAGTATTATATTTAGGGAATTTAGGCGTTTTAGGGTCAAAAATAGGGAGCGGCTCCCTCTCTCTCTCTCTCTTTCTCGCGGTGGCGCCTCCGAGGGCAGCGGGCGCGCGCGCGCGGGCGTAATTATACGGTAGCTCGCGGCCATCCTCATCTTTCGGACCATAAACTTGTCGGGAGGGAGAGAGAGAGAGAGAGAGGAGCGAGAGCCAAGAGCTACTGGTCTTCCATTTATAATAACGTGGCCTTATCCCCGCGCGTCGTAACGTAATAATGGGAGAGAGCAGGGAAAGAGCGAGGAGAGGCCGAATGTTAGGCCCGAACGAGCTGCCATATAACCGAGTGCTACCGTGACGCGGCGGGCAATTAGCCAAACGTTGTACGGATATGACGGACTTTCGGACGTCGACCCTTTGCTTATTTCGGGAGATTTTTCGGGCTGCCCGCGCGCGCGCGCGCTCGCCACCCTTAAAATTTTATTGCACTTCTTTTCCGCGAATAATGACCCGCTCTCGGCCCGTTAGTTTTATTAGCAATTTGCCGCGAATATTCTATATTTAATAAAGCGAGCGCAATTAACTTAAATAGTTTGTTGGTGGGAAGTGCGCGGGGCGCACGCGCTAAAATATCTCGACTATAAGTCAAGCGCTTATTTAGTCTTCTTGCGCTCGCTTTGCTCCATTTGCATAAAACTATATGGAGCGCGTCCCAAGATAAACCCCGTCGATCGACTCTTTACGACAAAGGGCGACTTTTCAGTTGCATTGTTGCGGCGGTGTCCGCGACTATTTCCAGATGAGCTTTCGCGATCTGATGCAGCGGCAACAGCTGCGCAATCTATTATTACTGGTGGGCCGATAATTTAGCGATCGCCGCGAGTCCATCAGAAGCGAAGTGCTCTCGCAAGAAGCCGCCGAGGAATAAGAAGTTTATCCGATCTTCAAAGTTAACTTCACCTCTGGCTTTACTTAGCCGTTTCGCAGACGATGTTAATAGGCACTTTTACTCGTGCCGCTGACGTACATATAGTTCTTCGTTCGGCTTTGTTTTGACATCTTATTCTTCCTCGCGTTGGTCAGTACAAAGGGATCCTCATTTAAATTATAGGGGTTTTCAGATTTCCGTTTCTGTAAACCGAGAGCTTCGAAAGAAATAAATAACCGACGCGTGCAGCGTCGTTAAAATTAATTTAAAAAAAAAAAAAGTTCGGGTTCACTTTCGAGCTCTAAAAATGTTTTATTGCCCGGCGAGAGCCATATGTTAATAGATTCGAGCGGGCAGTAAAATTATCTTAAAACATTGTTTTATGCCTCCAGTTTTATTTGGTAGTTATTGGTTTATGATCAGAAGTGGAATCTGTGCATATTATTATTATCCATCTGCCTATAAGGTCCCTGCCATATAAGCTAGGTATAGTAGGCTTATATCTCTTGTATCTCTGGTCAAATGTCCCATACGTCTATTTCTCCTTTACGACGCTTTTACGATTCGAGGTGGAAGCGCGAAAGAGACTTACAAGTTTACGTTTCGCGTTCGGCTCGGCCGAGCGCGCCGGATATTTTATGAATGGAATAAAACAATTTACAAGAATATCAATATTTTTTTCTAAAGCTTTTATTCCCGAAACAAATTAGAAACATCAACGTTTATCAGATTGAATTCGCGGTTAAATAAGCTTCGTAAACATTTCTATATACTCGTCGAACAGCCAATAGAAATCGTGGCGAAAGCGGACTTTATTTAAATTTTCTCCGCTACAACAAGCGTTTTCCACCTGCACCTCGCCGCCTCGCACTTTTCTCGCTCGCTTTTTCCAAACTTTTTTCGGCTTTCCCTCCTCTCGCTTTAAACACCTCTTTCCCTCGCGCGTGTTCTTCCCGCTCCAACGCCCAGCGGCAGCGGCAGCAGCAGTTCAACGACCAGGCAGGAAAATGCGGAAGGTTCGGGTCGCTCGTCTCTGTATTAGTTTTTACGAGAATAATACACAACGTTTAAAGGGATAAGGGATTAAATCCGGCGGGGGCACCTGGCGGTCGCGGCAGCGGCAGCGCCCTCGCCTTGTACATCTTCGGGGGTTACGCGAGAGAGCCGCGAGTAGCGTTCGGAGGGGGTTTGTTCCCTGGCAAGGTAAATAATACCTGCGGGATGGGCTAAGAGTGCAGAAGCGCCACGTACTTTTTTCCGCTTTTACTGCCGGGGAGATAAAATATGTCCCGCGGCCCGTTAATCTTGCCGGCGAAAATATTGATGCTGACTTTTATCATCGCGGCGCGCGCGGGGCCCTTGATTCTTTCGCCGTTGATCTTGTCTGTCTGCCGGCGGCCTTGATTTACTATTTCCTTTTTCTGCTCTCGAGCGTTCCTCGTTCGCGGAGTGCTTCGCCGTTGTCGAGCTAATCATTGCGATCGCCTCGATTTTTGTTTAAATAAAAAGAAGAAAAAAAGAAACGACGAAATAAAAAATATGTATAAGCTAAAAAGCGATCATCCCGCGTACAGACCCCAAAGAGGCAATAAAAAAAGACGAAGGGTTAGGGGGATGCCCTCCGTAACCTTCGCAGAAGCGATCGAGTCGCTCCGGGATTGCGAGAGCGTGATAAATAACGAGCGCTCTCTCCTCGCCTCCGCGTCGCGCGCGCGGATATTAACTCGACCTTTGCGCGAATTCTGGCGCTCTCGTTCTCCGCTCCCTCGATTTCTCATTCTCTCTCCGCTCTTCGTATCTCTTCTCTCTCTTTCTCTCTTACCGTAGCCTCGTCGCGAAATATGAGTAAAAACTAGGAATAAGAGGGTTGCCGGGTGCGCTCTCGGGTCGCGACCATAAATAACGGCGCGCCTGACAGGGCGTTGCGTGCGCGCGCTTGCGCGCCTGCGCGTACGAGGCCGGCATTGCGCTTTTTGAGAAAAAACACACCGATGTCGCCGAGCCTCTCCACCTCCGAGGCGAGCTTTGCAAACGAGTCGTCGGAGAGATGCGCGGCGGTTTCTTGCTCGGCCTTTGTGCGTTGCGCTCGAGTTTAACGCGGCCAAGTTCTTTATTCCTGGTACTTGGTGAATTTTGCACGTGTCCCTTTGATTCACGGTGTTTATCCTTACTTAACGGTTTCTCGGCCGTTTGCTGTATTTTTATCGAAAAAGTCGATTTAACCCTTTTTCCATTTTCAACGACGAAAATCGTAAAAGTCACTATTTCATCCGGTGGAAAGCCTTTCGCGAACTCCAAAACCAGCTCTTCCCGTAACTTCGAAACGGTAGCAGCGATTCAGCCCGGCGCCTCCGCCGTTCCGCATTCGATATTCGTATACAAAGCTAGAAACGCTGTAGATTTCAGGCGTACACGCGGCGCTGCTGCCTCTTTCTCCGGCAAACAGTGCCCGGCCTCGCTCTCTCTCTCTCTCGTATTTCACCGAGAAAATAATATATGCGGCCGCTAATGCATAGACGTACGCACTTGGCCGCGACGCCGGGACAGGCGGCGGCTAGGGTTTCGGTATGTGCATCGTGTCTCTGCGCTGAGTGCATACTGCAATATTTACCCTCTCTCCCGGCTTTCGCCCGAGCTCTGCACGCGGCGAAACATCACGTACCACCCCCCGCCTATATCCTACCTGAAAATATCGCGAGGCTCGGCCGAATTCGGGATTGCGTTTCTGTGTCTAACACGCGGCGCTCCCTCCTAAATTCTTCAAGCTCCTAATGAAAAGTAGCCGCGCTCGCTCGCTCTCAAATTATTGACGGCCGGCTGGCAGCCGCGGCCTTTGGGAATTAAAATTTAAAGTCTTTTCGGCTTGACGCCGTTCCGCGATGAATAATCGGTAGATCCGCGTGCAACTTAATTTCGCGCTCCTATATGGCCGGGGAATGATAAATACATTCCACGCGTGAGTTGCCGGAGTGTAATTAAAATTTATTGCCCAGGCGCAGTAGTGTATATTTCTTCGGGTGAACCTCGTAATTTAAAATTACTCAAATTATGAGTGGTGGAGATACTACTAGATATCAAGATATATTATTACATTTAATTTACGTCGCGGGCGAGCGTTTTGCAATTTGTCTTCTGCGCCTTAAACAAGCGCTCAAACCTCGGAGAGCTCGAAAACCTTCGCGATGATCCGCGCTGAAAAAAAAAAAAAAAAAAAAAACAAAAATAAACAGACAAGAATTGAATTTCTCAAAGTCCCCGATAATCAGGAGGAGAGATTTCACGGAGAAGCAAACAATCTTCATTAGAGGCTCTCGAGGCCTCCGCGAATGTAAATGCGCGCCACGAGCACTCGTAGTACGCGATGTAGTCGGCGTCCCCGGGTAAGACAATGGCTGATTATCTATCCGGCGCTGCCTTTTAAGGGACAACGAGCCGGCTTGTACGCCGAGCGCCGCCGCCGCGGCCCCCGGCTTATAAACATATAGCATGCGTCCGGGCCGGCCGCCGGGCATTACGTGCCATTTAAAGCGGGAGGGGGAGTAGATCTCGAATCGTAGCCGCACGAACATCGTTTAGCAGCTTCCATAACTTACGTCCGTCGCGACATCGTCATATTATCGTCGGAACGCTTGTTCGGCCTTCGGGAAAGACGGGATGAATTAATTAAAAGCGCGAGGCGCCTTTTGAACGGCCGATCTTTGCCGAGCGAATGTGCATGTAACGTTCCTTCGAAATCGTTTGAATAAATTACCTGCGTCTCGATGAAAAAAGTCAAATTAATGTTTAATGCTTTATGACAGTATTCGTACGCAGATTGTGTTCGGCCGTTCATTCGAAATCTCGCTCAGTCTCGCAGAGTAGCACAATTTTCATTCAGTCCTCGTTTAAAAGCGTCGCCGAGCCAATCTGTCAGCGAATCCAGCGCGAAAACAACGCACACACACAGAATTCCCGTGCGAAAAAGCAAAACAAAGAAGGCGGCTACAGGAGGAAGCCCCCTAATGCCCGGGGTGTATAGCCGCACGCAGCATCCTTCCGCTCGGCTGGCTTTTCTTTGTCGGGGCCTTTTGTCGGGCGAGTCGGCTGAATTAGATCGCGCAGTCCTGTTTGTACTCGAAATGACACCGGCGCCACGGAGTTGACATTTAGGCGAGCCGCCGCCGCCGCCGCGCGAGCTGCACTATACCGGGCGGAGGGCGGCCCATTGTCAGCCGGTAATTGACTCCGATTGGATGATTGGATTTGGATCGCGAGAGAGCCTTCTCTCCTCGTCGAATTCGTTAGGCTCAATTACGGGGCTCCGCTGTACGCTTCTCGCGACGCGAGATTGAGTGGATTTCCTACGGCGATTGAAAGCTCTCCGCGCGCGGAGGATTCCTTTTCTCCCCGCGTCCGGCTCTCGGGGGTTTCTCGGCTTTAAATTCCGAAGGCAGCTAAATCATACGAAGGGGGGGCAGATCGCGCTAATTAAAATCCCGGCGCGTCATCGTATTTCAATTAATTCGTCTCGCGGAAGAACAACGGGTGTATGTATATATAACGAGGCCGGGCTCTCGTCTATCCCGGCTCGGGCCGCTCAAGTTGCAGATTTTTCGCGAGTCCTCTCGTCTTCGCGGCAAAGGCTCGGCTTTCCTCGCTGTGATTACGCGTCGAGCTATAATAATCTTCGGCTGGGCTTCCCTCTCTCTCTCTTTAACAACACCTGTAACGGGAGACACTTTCCGTCGCGCGGCGTGCATCGGCTGCGGTCGGGGCGCACTTAACGAACGCTAAGTGCCTCGTTGCCGGAGACAAACCGCACACGCGCGCGCGCGCGCGGACCCCTTTGCTTTCGGCTTTTTTTCTCTCTCTTTGCTCTCTTCGACGCGCGAGTTTTGCGGGAATAATACAGGCGAAAGACGCGCGCGCGCACGCGGCCGAGCCGCCAAGGGACAACGGCGCGCGCACCTCGACCGCAAGCGATTCCGTCGCGAGGGCAAGTGCAGTTCCTCGGCGGCGCGTAATGACGGTGTTTACAGCCCCCTGCGAAATGCTGTTGCGGCCTGCGGACGCTCGGGCCGCGAGGTCTCGCGGCCCTGTGTGCTTATAAGCAACTGCCGGAACCGCGTAGATCCCGCCACGACTACGGCTGACGTTTTCATTTCAGGCTTTTCTCGGAGAGGCGGTTGGCTCCTCGCCGCGAAAGGAGGCTGAATTTGAAAAAAGCATTTAAAACCCTCGTAATATATATAGTGGTCGTCGAAAAAAAATTGTAATTACAAGGTACGAAAAACTCGGAGGGCATCGCCGCCATCTTTCATCGCTTCGCTTAACCTTTGAGAACGCTTTCCGATTGAGCGGACGAAAAAAAGAGGAGGTTTAAAAGATGAGCCCCGATTCATCGTCCAATAAGTATTCTCGGCTCGTTTCCTCTCGCGCATTCTACCTTTTCTCGGATCGGCGTGTATATTACAAAAATGAGCAAAGACGCGATCATCATCAGCACGGATTAAAAGGACATGTAAATGGGAGCGTGGTGTGCCCCCATGGCGAATCGCGCGGAAATATATATATACGATACGGCAGGGGGTCGCCTTCTCTCTCCCTCGTACCTCCTCCTCTCCTCCTTTATATCGTCACAGTTTTCTGCTCGGAGGTTAACCCGGCGCCGATTTAGCAGCGCGAGAGTATGGAGCCCCATCAATAACCATTAGGTTTCAGGCGCAATTATAAGCGCATTCGTTAGTCGGCGAGAGAGCCGGCCGCGGCGCGGCGACGAAAATAGTCGCGAGCGGCGCGGCGCGAGAGAGAGAGAGAGCGGCGAATAAATAATAAGGAGAAGAGAGGCCCGTGCATTTACCTCTTGCCAGAGCCGCGAGAAATAAGCCGCGTGGAAACGATTTGCACGTGTCTTCGCGCCCCCTCGACGCCCTTGTTACGCGCGCGTTCGCCTCGGTTTTATGCTCGTTTTGCGTATTAGGAAACTTGCTCCGCGCTGATCTAATTAACGACGTATTTCGAGTTTATACAAAACCGAGACTGCTCGAAATACCGCGATCTCGCGGTGTTATTCGCGCCTTTCTTTAACTTAATCGCCGTTTACGGAAATTTTAATTAAAAAGGCCCCGTTGCACTAAAAAATTGATGCTAGTAAGCAAAAGATAAAAAGAAAATCACCGCCGGGACTTTCGATTTTAATACGAGAGCAGCTTCCACGTAACGCCGCAAATTGTCGTAGCTTATCGAGCACAAGTCTATCGCGCACATCTAAACGCGCGCTTTACACAAACGAAAATAACAACGGCCGCGCTCGGCTACCTTACGTTTTCCCCGGCCGTACGGAAATTATAACGTCGCGCACGCAACACTCTACGGAACACAATGCCCGAGCGCCCTTATCGCGCTTCTGCTCTTTCTCCGACGTTGCGTTGTACCCGCGCTTTTTCCTTTCTCCTCGCCACGTGAGTTCTCACGCCCCGCGCGCCGGAGAATTTCTCCTTACCCTTCCCCCGAGTTTTTCTTCGATTTTTAGCGGCTTTCTCGAACGGGTTTTCGAGTGGCTGCGCTTAAAGCTAATTCAAAGACACAGAGTATCGTTTAATTCAAAATTTAAGATTTTTACAAAACAGAATGTATATAGAATTTCAAACAAGTTGCACTCCTCGCGCGCCCGATCTCCGCGGCGATCGAGGGGGGAAAATTGCGCCTGTGCAATTGATACGATACTAAATAAAATAAATATCAAGGGCATTGTCGATAAATTCAAAATTCTAGCGAAAATAACTAGCTACCTTCGTTATTGGCTCGCGAAACCCGAGATCTTATCGCGTGAGTATCGTGAGATTATAACAAGTACTATATTACAGCTGCGTTCCTCCTTTTTTCGCCTCTCGCGAATGGCGATACCAGTGGCCGAGGTTCGTTAATAAAGAATAGCAGAGGCGCTCTCGAGAGCTCCTCCACTAAGAAGCAGAAGCAGCAGAAGCGGCGGCAGCCTCTCCTCGTTATTCGATATTAATAACGAGCGCCGAGAGATTGCGCCGCTGGACTGGACGGATAAATAGAGAAGGAGAGATGTGGAATATAATGTAGAATAGGTGTATAGGAGCCGAGCGAGAAAACCTATATGTAAGGGATAAAGATAAGGATCGACGTGTGGCCGCGGACAAAAATCTCTTATCCGTTACTTTCGAAACTTTTCCTGCTTTTGTCAAGTATCAAATTCCAAGGCAGATATGCCGATTCGATTATGCGAAATTACAGCTCCGAGTGCTGTGTTTTTATTCTTTGCGCAATCATTGCTCGTTCGCGAGTTTATAAAGTAACTAAAATATTGCGAAATTCTATACACCTTCGCTTCGATCCCGGCAAATTCAAATTGCCGATAAATAATTCGATTCGAAAAATCACTGAAAATTTTCGAACGAAACCGATGAGAACAAACGGCTCGGCGCTCGATCGGGAGCACACATTCGAGCGCATTAAATCCCCGCGGCTTCAAAGGCCCGGTGCCCCCATTTGATACTTCTAATCAAGTCGCTCTCTTTCGGCACTCTCCCGTCCAGCCTCGTTCCGAGTTATAAATGATGGTCCGCGTCCTTTCTCCGTCTCTCGCGGCAACGCGGCTCCGGCTGTCGTCTATCAATTTTTTCCGGTAATAACGGGCCAACAACGTGCAGCGCGACGAGCAGGCAATAACGCTAATAACGATATACGTCGAGAATGAGGGATCGCGGGTCCCCGGCTGAAAAACGCCGAGAGAGGACTCTTGCATACGGCCGAGAGAGAGAGGGGCCCCTGTCGAACAAGATTTCTTCCCTTTCCCTTTCTTTCTCGCTCTCTCTATCTCCATTTTATTGCAAATGAAATATGCAGTCCCGGGCCTTTTGTAACCAGTTTTCTTTCCACCGACGCCGGGGGATTGACGAAGCTGCGCGCGCTCCGCGTTATACCTAATTGGAGCCGCGCGGCCCGGCTTTTGTGTCGATCTTCTCGCGTCGTAGCTTTTTGCTCCCCCTCCTGACAGCGCGGCCTGCTACATAAACCTTATTTACCGCTGCGCGTCTCTCTCTCTCTCTCTCGTCGCTCGTCGGATTTCGCGACGTGTGGGAATCAATGCGGGAAGGACGGTAGTCGCTCCCGCGGCCGATTTAATTTTATCGCCGGGGTATTTGTCAGAATCGGCAATAGTAACATCCATCTAATAGGGATCGAGAGCGGGTAATTTACGAAGTTCCCGCGGAGAGGGATACTTATATACCTCGGAGGCCGGATTTAATTTCGAAGAACGTCCCTTTATAAATGGGTCAATAGCTGCTTTGCGAAACGGGTAGAAAACCTGCTTGGCCGCCGCCGCCGCCGCCGCCGCCGTCGCCACTAACGAGTCCAGCCGGCGCGTGATTCAAGCGCTACGGGGCTTTTTCCAGGATCCTTCGTGAATCATACACAGCTCGAGCGCGGCTTTCGCTGGCTTTTCGCATGCTCGATCAAGCACAATGATACAGCTCCTCCTCCTCCTCGCTCGAAAGCGTGTCGAGCTACACGTACAGGCACGCAGAGAGAGAGCCGAGAGTAGATAGGAGGTGCACAGGTCACATTCCAGCGAGCATTATTTCCTTGCTCACTTCACGGGGCCCAACAAAAGGCCGCGCGCAGCTTCTCTCAAAAGAAGAGAGGACGACGCAAGGCCCATCTTCCCTCTCCTCGTTTTAGTTCTTTTATCCCCTCGCTTTTTCTTGTCTCCTCTCTCTCTCTCTCTCCCTTTCTCCTCGACGAGTCTCATTAATGGTATTCAAAGATTCCTCGGCTTGATCGTGTCCAGCAGTAGACCGCAGCCGTTCCATTTTTATACTTCTTTGCTGCCTCTCTCTCTCTCTCTCTATCGTCTTTTTTTCTTTTCTTCGAAGCGCACAAACGTGTTCGAGCCTTTCGATATACAGAAGTGTTTAGGCGGCCGATAGGTAGATTCTCGCGAGGATTAACGTTCCAAACGATGTCTTCTCTTCGGTATCTTTGATGCTCGGCTTATTTAGCTTACCAACGGGCTCCGAGCCCCTCGCCAGATGAATCTCATATATATGATTCCTTTTCATACCGAGAATTCTGGTTGTACCGACTCCGGTGTACTAATGCCGAAAGATTAACTTTTTTTTTTCATCCGATTCGAAGGCTCATTAGTAAGTTAATCTCCTACCCCGTTCGAAAACTAGCCGTGTCCTAGCCTCGATCTCGTCGAAAGCATGGAAATAACTTCGACGAGCCCGGCAAGAAGTGGAGACTACAGCAACGCGCGGCTTAGCCCCTCCGCGCCGCTCGTTAGATCTTCCTGCGAAGCAGTGAGTTTCGCGCGTTCTCCACCTACGGTTGGACTCTCTAGGTCCTCTCGGTGCACATAAAGGTACACCCACACCTTGCGGCCTCCCGCTTCTTCTTCTTCTTCTTCCTCCTCCTCTCCTCCCGGGGCAACGGCGACGGCGCGGGTAGTCGTAGAGAGCGACGGGGGGTCGTGTGATTTGTGTCTGCCCCGAGAAGTCACACAGCGGCTGATATATTTTACGGGCGGTCGTCGTCTCCCCGTCTCGCTCTCCACCTCTAGAAGGAGCGAGAGAGAGAGAGAGAGAGGCACCACCTCCGCGCGCCTTTCCACCTTCCACCTCCTATCCGCCATACGTCGACTTTAAAGATACGTCCTATGAGAGACGGCGGCGCGGCCGGCTAGGTGGGGGATTGCTCTCTCTCTCTTTCTCTCTCTCTCGTCCGCTCTCGGCAGCTCGACATTGTGCGCGAGCAGGAGGCTAGAAAGAATGAGAGAGAAAGAGAGATAGGAGGCGGTCAGCCGCGCTTTACATCGTATTTACATGAGAAAGGAGTTGCGCCGAGTATTTCTCTCGCGCGATCGCGGAGACGCGCCTTCTATCTCGCCTTCCTCGTCGACCTCCGCGCCGCTTTTCGGTCAGGAGGCACGAGAGAGAGAGAGATAGAGAGAAGGCGCCCCTGCAAGGATCTCCGCCACAGTGTAAACACGGTTCATCATTATCACCAGGGGATCCTATAATTCAACCGGTCTGATCTCACTCGCATCTTCTCTCTGCCATTCTTCCTCTTCCCCCCCCCCCCCTCAGAGTCCTCGTCCGCGGAGTTGCATTGTCGCTGTCATTGTGAGCCGTTCCGCGCAGTGCGAGGGACGAACAATTTTTACCTGATCAGGCGACAATGCCGATTGTCGACGCACTTGCGCGTGGCTAATTTTAGAGCCCGGCTTACGCCTCCCGCCGGCTTATCCCGTGAAAATGCGCGTTTTGTCCGCCGCCGGCGTCCGTGGAAAACGCGAGATTTACTCGCCGTAGCTCCTCTTTATAAGCCCTCCGACTTGGTTTAACTCGGCAATCAGGATGAATTCAATTTACGACCTCGAGCCGAGCAATGTTGTTTATCAAAATAAAAAAAAGGCGAAATGTCGTACATTACCGCGTATAATTTAATATTGATTAGTGATTACGATAAATAAACTTTCCCGTTAGCAGGAAAAACCCGACTTACACGGTTCCCCCCGCGTAGGGACATAAATAACCCGCGGCATCTCGCGTGAATCCAAAACAGCGCAGGCCGCTCTCGTGCGATCTCCCGCGATTACCCCGTTACAGCCCGCAAGATCGAGCCAGAATCTGCTCCTCAAACTCCTTCGAAAAGCAGGCGCGTGATAACTCTTTCCCGCGCGAGAAAATAGTCCGCCGAAAAAAATAAAAAGAGAGGAGAGAGAGCTTATCTACCGGCGACCGCGCGGCGGAGAGCTGACCCCGCGCGTGCATCGAAAAAGCGGGCTGGAGGGGGTGGGGGGGCAGGGGGACGTTATCGCGTGGACTGAGGCCCACCGGCACGTTGTCGGCGCGAAGAAAAATTTAAGCACCCTCGGGAGGATTATCGGCTATTCCTATCCGGCAGATAGCGCGGGCGACGGTGTTGGAAAGACAGGTTGCTCGCCGCAGGGGTCTAACGCGAGTACCTATATGCATATATATACGTGTGCCCCGGTAAGAAGAGGTGGACGACGGCTCGAATAAAATAAACCGCGCGTCCGCTGCGGCCGGCCGCGAGAGCTTGCGCCGCTTTTTGCTCTCTCGGCCCGTTTTCGAGCTCCTCCTTTTTGCTTTGGCGTTCTGGGAATTCGAGGAACTAAGATTTCGTTGTTTATGGCCTTAAGCAGCCGGGTAAACGTAATTGAGTACTATGTTTTTTTCATTTCGTTGTTATCGCAGGGTATTTAGATTTTCATCGACGATGCATTGCGGTCATGCGCGCTTTTATTTTTAAAAGCCATTCGTTCCGGCGGACCTTTAAATGGCGTGACATCACCCGATTTTATTTATTATCGCTGACAATAACACGGCGATATTTCAAAGTAATATCTTAATGCGCGCCGCGGATTTCCTTTTAAAACCATTTCGACAAATTAATTACACTCCCTCTCCGCTTAATTCCCCGTAAAGTACAGGGCCGGGAATCCCCGCAAGAGGCCCCGGCCGCCTTTACAAGGACACGGGCCATTATCGACGACACACGGCAGAGAGAAAATGATCTCTGCCCACAATAAGTAATAACGGGCGAAGATATCGCCCGCGTCCTTGATTCTGTTATTAAGACTACCGAGTAAATCCGGCCGAAAGCCGGGGAACCGCACTAAATAATGAAATACAGAGAGAGAGAGAGAGAAAAAAAAAGAAGGAAGGCTCTCTCGGCGCGTCGAATGCCGGGATAAGAAAGAAATCTCGGCTGGCTCGCCGCGGGGTTTCGACCATCGCCAATACCATCGCCGCAAAGTTTTGCCTCCGAGAAGAGGTAGCGCCTGCTTTTTTCCTCGCGGCCGCTTGCGCAAGCCTGCATTTTTGCCTTTTTTCTCGCTCTCCCTCTCTCTCTCTCCTCTTTTTTTTCGCCGATGCTTTCATGCCCACCGCGAGGAGCTATCGGGGATCTTGCGTCGTAAGTCTGGAACTTTATGTTCGCGCGGCTAAAACCGCTTCTTTCTCTCTCTCTCTCTCGCTTGCTTTCGCTCCCTAACTTACGATTGCCTCGCATGTTCGCCCGTGCTTTCGCCTCTCTCTCTCTTGCTCTTTCTGGGCTCCTCTTGCTTGAGACGTCCACGTCTCGGCGCGCGAGCTCCATTCCAAAGCGGATATATCTGCGCGTCTCTATACACTCGTACGGGGCCACATAAAGAGTCGCGAGCGAGTGACCCGCGCGCCCTGCGGCTCTCGCATCCTTATCTACGGCCGTCGGTCAGTTTTCAGAGGAGAGAGAGAGAGAGAGAGGGCTCGAAATTTCCTGCGATTGCGACCGAGAGTATAAATTCAAGGCGCACGCGCGCAAGCGCACGCGAATAAAGTTCGGATCTTATGAATTTCCTTGTCGAGACGCGCCGAGCGATTGTAGATTCCAGCCTGCGAGGGCTCAGGTCTTCTTCTCCTCGGCTCTTCCCTTTTGCTTTTCAGTTTTCGCCTTTTTTTTCGGCCTTTATTTGCTTCCTTTCTCTCTCTCTCTCTCTCTTTCTCTCTCGTTATCTCTCGCCTTTCTGGACATGCGATGTGTTACTGAGCCCCGGCGTCGCTTTTTTTTCTTCTCGCTTTCTCGAGAGAGGGAAAATAATGAGAGATACATTTCTGCGTTATCAGAGAGAATTAATTGGGACGGGAGGACTGTGTAAGTTGAGGTATTCGAATTCCTCGACGATTGCGGACGGTGGTGTGAATGTTTACTGATTCCAGCGGCCAAATGAAATCGTCAAAAGACGCACTCCGGTAATTAAAGCGTAAAACTCGGCTCTCGCTCTCGTCGATTACGTACTTATTTTTCCACAATTTTCCGGAACGATCCGTCGCGGCGGCGGTGAAAGAATACAATAAACTGAATATAAACAGACGATTCGCAATACATCACCGGGCATTCAAGCGTATACAGAGAGAGAGAGAGCGTGAAAAATTGTCGCGCCTTTGTGCTCTCGGCGTCGTCCCGCGCGCGCTCTCGATTCCACGTCCTCGAGCATTATTATTCCTCGAGGATCGTTCGGAGGCCGCCGTTATAAAGAAAGCGAGGCGCGAGAGATACACGATACCCGAGGGCTAATGCATCGCACAATAGATCAATTACATGCATTAGCGGCCTCGGAAATCATCCGTGCGCGCGGAGCTCTCCGTGCGCCGCGATTCTCTTTCTCTCCCCGCCTGCGAGAGATATTGATATCACCACCCGAGAGAGACAGAGAGAGAGAGAGAGCCCGCCGCCGAACACGGCGAAGAAAGAGAAGACGGAGGAGCAGCCGCGCGCTCTCTCTCTCGGTGTGCCTGTGTGTGCGAGCGAGCCCGATGAATGGGGAATCCTATAAATTATGGCCGCGATCGCTCTTCCCGAGCGAGAGAGCAGCCGAAAGTCTTGACCTAGGCGCAAGGTTCGCGCCCATATATTTGCGTTTATAACTGAGGCACCGGGACAAACCGAGTATCAGCGTACAAATCGAGCCTTTCTTCGGTTCTCTCTTTCTCTCTCTGCGTTTTCGCAGCCTCCTATACATGCTTCTTAAAGCTGACATTTTTTTTTATTTACAAGTCGGTCCAACGTTTTTTTCTTATTTCGATGCATATAAAAATAAAGTGCTCAACATTGTTTATTAATGAATTGAGCCGTTCGAAAAGATGTCGCATTTCACGAGGAGGAATTTAAAATGCCCTTTTAATTTACGTGATTCGCCGATAAATTTTTATAGCTCCTGCCCGATAATCAATGAAAGTAAGTGCTTATAAGCGTCGTAAATTAGCGTGATTAAAGCAGGCATTGTTCATAAATATATAACGCATAAATAAAAAGATTACAAGGCATCACCCGGCGGCCACTGTGATATAGGAGTTGCGCAACGCGATAATTCAAAGCGGCAACTCTGGCGGAGCGCGCGCAGTCATCGCGGCTCTCTCCGTACCTTGCAAATCCTGGAAAAAACGATTGTCCTTAATTCCCCGGCGATACGGGCGAGACGCATGATTCCCGGCGGCGATTACTTAGCATGATAATAAACAAGAAAATGAATGCTTCACTTAATTTAACAATAAATAAGGCATTAACGCAACTTTTGCGCAAGCCGCGCGCGCGTATCTCTCCTCCCCCGTCGTTCCCTTCTTGAATCATCTCTCTCTCTCTCCGCAAAGCTCTCTCTCTCTCGTCTTTACTCGCGGGGAAAAAAATGCCGCAGCGTGACGCTCTCGAACGAAAATAAAGAGAAAACGAGCGCCGCGCTGGCCGGGCCGAGGGGTCCTCTTAAATACGAGCGAGGAGCGCTTAAAGTCGTATGTCAGGTTTCTCAAAAGGGATTTCTGATGCTTATGACGCACGAACACGATATCGTTTTCCAGAACAAGTGCAAGCGAGCCACTCGCCTCTCTCTCTCTCTCTCGGTCTGCCTTCCATTTTTGGCCGTTTAAGCGAGGCGCTTCGCCTTACGAGAGCACAGAGCTCGCGCGGCCCGCGCTCTTGTTGACACGTCACTTCGCATGACTCGGAGCAACCCTTCCACGGCCGCGGCGAGGGAAAGGGGGGAAGAAAAAAAAAAATAAATAAAAGGAGGAAGGCAAGGCGCGCGCGCGCGCGCGCCCCCCACCACCGACTTGCATGACTGCGTGGTTTACCGCAGAGGGGCCATTGACACACTTTGACTGCGTTTCTGCGTGTATTCCGTTTCGTTGGGCTCTCGAACTCTGCGGTTTCGGTACTTCGGTGCGCCGTGCGAGCGCGCGATTATTCCGCGGTTCTGCGGCGCGGTGCTTGCCCCGCGAGCGTTATTGCCCAGGCGCGCTTTTCAGAATCGAACGCCTAATGAATTATTTCGCCGGCTGACCGGTCAAATTCGTTGGGAGGGTCAGTGCGGTGCCGGAAGGGAACGGTATTGCGTGTTTGCCCGATGAATTTTTCAGTAATTGGCCCTTTAGAAAGAAAAATAGTGCGCCGGTTTATGAATATTTTACTAGGCAAAAAAGAGGAGCAGCGCGCATTCTCAATGAATAAATGAATAATAATTTAATTCGCCTAATGTCATTGACGTAATTAATTTCGCCGTAAATTAAATGCGGAACGTTTTGCTCCTAATAAAGAGAAAAGAAATCCTGGAAAGAATCCCCGAGAGCAGAGCGCGGGTCTAATTTCAGCGCTCGACCGCAAAAATTAGACTTTCAAACCTCCCTCCCCGAGCCGTCGTCGAAAATCCGCGATGCATGAAGAAGCCCTCGCCCGGCGAAATAAAAGGAACGGAAATTTCCTCGGCCGCGCGGCTCGCGGCGCCGTAATTGAACGAGTCGAAAAGGCCGCAAAGGACGCGTTTCCGTCGAAAATCAGGCGATTCCGCGCGTTTCTCTCGGCCTCCATGGCCTCGAGGGCGATACCCCGATAATCCCCCGGTAAATTGCGCGAGGAGTCCGCCCGCAGGAAACGAGTCGCGCGAGGCGATGCGCCTCGGCGAGTCCTCGTGCGGTTTCGCGGAAACGACGAGGACGAGGACGACGACGACGAGCCCCGGCAGAAGAAGAGAGAGAGGGCCTTGCGCCCCGCCGTGTGACTAATTGACCTCGTGGGCGCGCGAGTGGCCCCGGCGATTCCCTAATTATTCGCACGCCCGATTTCGATCTTCGACCCCGCGCGCACCTCGCCGAGATCGAAACTGATTCCTGCGCGTTAATTTCGCGAAATTTATCCTCTCGCTGGAGCCGGAGCTGGAGAGCGGATTTGAATAATTCCGCGAGATCGTTGCGAACGAACGCGCACGCCGCCGTGGCAAAAGTCCGCCTTTTATCGAGACAATTACCGACGAGGAGGCCGGCTCTCGCTCGGTGATAAGCACGAGGAACGGGAACGATCGGGCTCTAATACGTCCCCTCAATAATGAAGCGCAAAATCGCGCATGGAGTCCTCCTTTATTCGCGCGCGCGCACACACGTATATACACACGCCTGCAGGTACTCCGGCCGCAAGGTTGATTATGATTGCATGTCTGCGAAATTGCACCTCGGCTCGTTGCACGTAAGCGCGCGCATTTTCTCGGCCGCGGCGGCGGCGGCGGGGCTCGCATGACTTGGCGAGTTTCCGAACAATCGTAACTAGCTTTCGGTAGGTTTCAGTGGTGTATACGCCTTCCGGCTGGATCCGCAGCGGGCGCCGCTGTGTCTTCCCACGTCAGAATGACAGACAGGCCTGACGGACGGACAGGCGGCGGGAGAGAGACGAGCCGAGACTACCGGTAGCTTCGTATTTTATTCAGATCCGACGACCAAGCAATTACCGAACCTAACCTCCCTCTCTCCCGTTCTCTCTCTCTCTTTCTCTCTCTTCTTTTCTCCTCGTGTGCAGCGGCATTTTCGCCCTCGCGCCGGAGCGCAACAAAACTAAGCCCCGCTACACGCGCAGGATGTTATGCGGAGAGGCCGGGATAATTCGATCGTAATGGATAATTACCCTCCAATTGGCTTCGTTATACACCGATTCCGAGTCGCTAGGATGACGCCGGGAGCGAAGAGAGAGAGAACGGATCGTAAGCGCACCGATGCGTATCTGACTCGACTTCCGCAATCTTATTTCAATCGGCGCGGCCGCTCTTCTTTTTTTTTTTCTTCTTCTTGCTTTTAATTTGGTGCCCACTCGACGTAATTATTTATCGCGCTAATAGGGCGGGAGAGAGCTCGGCCTTTTTTTCGCCGGCAGTCGATTTTAGTTTGTTTTCCGCGACACTGAGTTATGAAGTGATTAAGGCGGGGAAAAAGCTTTTTCAGATTCAGGATGAGAGAGAGAGAGAAAGAGAGAGAGAGACGTTGTGGGAACGGCTAGTATAAGTTTATTGAAATATCGTTGATAATTTTGTATCGCTAACGAGCGGCTGCTGCTTATCGCGCTGTAGCCACTTTGTAAGCGAAGAGATTTCCAATTGAGCTTTTTCAATAGTGCTCGTTTTTCTAGATAAGGTGGTATATAAATTTTCATTTATAAAGTATAATACGCGGTATATTAAATGGAAGAAACTTGTAGTTTTACTAAAAATTCTCGGCTCTTTATCTTTTTCTGCGAACTCGATGTAAGCAGAGAACATACTTTCAGTAATGCGAATTTCTTTGCTCGTTGCAGCCCGAACATTTTCAAACGCGTGCGATTCGCGCGTTCGTATTCATGCCACACAATTTATTATCAATTGGATTATAATATTTGCATAGGATTTTGCAAAACATTTAAATAACTTATTCGTATTTTTACAAGATTGCCGGGAAAAAATTTTTTTTTTTCTATCCCGCAAGCAAATCTATTTGCATGAATACGTTTGAAATTTTGAAATTCCATCGCACAATCGCGCTATTTGGAATAATTAAAACTAACGGCTCTGAAAAATTACATCTTTTTCTTCTCTCTCTCTACTACGTATTGTCAGTCTTATCACACGCAGGACTGAAATCCGAACAATGGCTCCTTTATTTTCGCCGGCACGTGAGAAATGAATTTCGGCGACGTATCCACACCACCTCCTTTTTATTACCATTCCGCTTCTGCAGCCGCGGTTAATGATATCGAGCGCACAATAAGCTTTGCGAAAGCTCGTTCCTCTATTACCTTTTTAATTCTTCGCTCCTCTCCTCTCCTCTCCCCTCTCCGTCTCTCGTCGACACGCGGCGAACTCGCGAATTCCCTCTCTCGCCCGTCGGATCGCCGCATTCTTCTATTTCATTGTCGGAGAAAACCAATTTCCTGGTACCTAAATTACGGGAGCCGCGCGCCGACGAAAAAGCTCCGCCGCCGCCGGTAATATCGCAAGTTTGCTCTGCTTCTCTCCTTCGACGAAAAAGCGAGAGAGAAAAGAGAGAAAGCGCGAGCGAGTCTCGAGCCAAAGCGACGTCGGAAGAAAGAAGGAACGGTGGAGAGAGAGAGAGAGAGAGGATGGGCAAAAACGTTAATTTGAAAACGTCACAGTTTAATTTAAAATTACGCAAGTAGAGGTTATGCGAAAAAGCCTCTTATTTTTTATAGCCTTATCTCAAGTTTTTGGTTATTTTCCCCTTTTTTTTTCTTCCTCTAATTTCAAGCCCAACAAGCACTGCACTCCGTCGCTTTGTCCCGTCGAATTATAAATTATCGGAGAAAATCAATTTAACGAAAATCTCCACGGACGAGGTCGAAAGGTTGACGCATTAAAAGGATGATTGCCCTTGACCCACGGATCTCTCTCGAACATGTTTATGTATCCTCTCTAAGATGAAACGATTACAGTCAGCGTTTCGCACCGTGTGATACGGGCAGGGAACACACGCTGTTCATTTATCACGCGGCTTGTTTGTTTTATTTAATCCGTTAAATACGTATCATTTACATTGTATCTGATTAAATTACACTTTTCTCTATTATTAATTCCGCCTTGATAAATTGCATCGGGGAGCTCTTAAGAGAGCACTGTGGCAGCGCCGCGTGCAACGATCGCGCAATTCATAAATTTGAGGAAGCGCGCGCGCTGGATCGTCTCTCTCGGCTCTATCGAAATAATAGATTTGAAGCACAGCTTAATTCGCATTGTCCGTGTCGGTGCAGTGCTGGCGAAACCGCCCTTCTCGCGCGAAGATAATGAAGAGGCCAGGAGTTTAATTTCGCCCGGCAAAGCAAACAACAATTCAATAATAAAAGCAGCCGCGGTATCTCCGTTTCGAAAACTCTTTCCGCCGCGCGCGCGCGCGCACCGATCTCCCCCCATAAACATAAATAAACACGCGTTCAGCTCGAGGTACGATCATACCCTGCCCGTCCTTAGCCTTCCACCTATACATACACACACACAGACGCGAGCGCGGGTCGGAGCCGCGGGGAGAGCCAAAGAACTCGAGAAGATCTCATCTCCCGCGAGCTCCTCGGACCACTCAGGCGGCAAACCAGTTTTCATATTTTTCGCGGGCCGCGATAAATTTGCAACGAAATACGCGAAAGATACACGGCCGCGGGAGGGGGGGAGAGAGAGATGGCGCGAAAAAGCTAGCGAGCTTGCATGCGAGCGCGGATGATGGCTCGGCTGGAGAAAGGATAGGGAAAGAATCGCGGATAGATTACCGAGGCGATTCGAACGTAACGAAGACTGCCAGGAGACACCGAGAGTCCGAGGCGTGTGTTTTGTTTCCAGGATGTAGATGGAGTCTGATGGTTGCTTCGCGACGAACTGGCATAAATTTACTTATTTACGAATTATCCTTTATATTATTGTATTTAATAAATTTCATTCAAGTAACTAAAGTTTTGTATTTTTCTTTCTGTTTCAGGTGAGTAATCCTTGCGAAGAACACTTACGTACCGAAGAATGCGGGTGAGTCCGTTCTAATTTTATCGGAAAGCCCAATTTCGAAAACACATCGAGTGATTAATGCATACGAGAATAATAAAAGTGTTGAGCAAACTCGGAACACCACTTTGCGAGGAAAATCCAATATTACCACGTGTAACATCATTCTTTTACGGCGTATATATATAGTTGCATAGAATTTTGGGCAAACACGTGAATAGATACGAGCACAATGAAAACACAAGGGGGCTCTCGGTTATTCTTGTTCAATCGGGGGCGGTTTTCCGTCGGAAGCGAGGCTCGTCGGCGAGAAACAACCCCCTCCCTCTCGCTCCGTTTCGTCACGCTGGGGAGAGTTTCGTAACGATTCCGCGCCGCTCTCCGTTCCTTTCTTCCGAAAACGAAACGCTCCGTAATCACGAGCTATATTTGGAATGTTTTTTTTTTTCAATTCATTGACCATTCATTACGCGCAGCGATATTACAAAATATCCTCGAGGCGGCGAGTAGATATACATATAAATAGGTTACATGGAACGAGAGAGCGGCTGAAAAACAAGAGTCCACGACGAACATTCATTACCCAATCCGGCGAGCAGCATCACTTTCAAGATCATTGGCGCACCGAGGCGGCAGCAGAGCAGGACAAAGGCACATTTATCCGGGGCGGGGAGGAGGAAAAACTAAAACGCGAATAACCCAGCTCTCGGCCGACTCTTGATCAAACGACTGGCAGATTTTTAATTCGATTTTACCGACGCATCGCAATTACCTCGGAAATCGTACGCGCGGCGATAGTGCGCGCGGCTCGAACAATGTAGACGCGTAGGCGCTCTCTCGCGCGCGCGCATTCCGACGCGCCGCCCTATCTCGGCCGAAATCGCGCGCTCGCCGATCATTTAATCGGCCGTGCATCAAACAATCGTTGCGCTCGTACGTATACATAAAGCGCGTGCGTGTTGGTCGGGGGGTGTATATATGTATACGCGCGCACTCGGCCAACGAAATATCGGCCCGCGACCAACGTCCGCTCGTCTTCCGCAGAGACAAATAGCGCGACACGGCCCAATGAGCATTTGATTGTCCGTGCTATTATGAGTGACGTTTTCGCGGCGGCTCCCTTTTCCCTCTCTCTGTTTCTCTTGTTCTATGGCGTTCCCATTCCTCTCTCGCGCCGCGCGCGATGCCCCATTCGACCATCGGAATTCAGCAGCATCTAACTCTCTCGCTCGCTCTCTCGAATGGGAATTTCGCTTTTGTTATCGAAGGCTATGCAATTTTTGTTCGCCGCGGTGGAACTCGCTCGAATTTGGGTCGGCCATTGTGCGGGAATGGAAATTACATGATTAGATTGTATCTGGCTGTACTGTAATCAAAGTTTGCCCCGGTGCATTTTCAATGGGTTTCGCCTCGCAATTCAATCGAACAAAAACGTCGAATTGCGAATTATATACCCGCGACGTGCCCCCCTCCCGTTAATCATTGTTCGGTGAACTGCTCGCCGGGTTCCGATTGGAGTAATGGCTCCAAAGTGGCGTTAGTCACTGCGAATCGTCAGATTTCTTGAAGGGTATATCTCGCGGAGCTCCGCCGATAAGTTACAAGGAAGAATGCTGTATAGGCAGGAACAGCGTTCGTGTATACGATGATTCAGAGATATTTATGGGGTGTAGAGAGTCGCAGCGCCAGCAAAGTCGAGTAGAATTACACGATGTCGGTGGTGATATAACGCGTTGTATTTCCTCCTCTCTTTTTTTTCAAGATGCTCCTCTGCCCCCTGCAACAAGTACGAACAAAACAAACAGCGAGCGAATGACGTAGAAATGCGATTCTCTTTTCAAAAGAAATGCATACGACAATATTTTCGAAGGATACCGAAACTAGTGTAATTATAACTGTATATACTGCTCGTTGAAAAAATCGCGAAAACTCTCAATCAAAAAGTGAATTAGCGCCAAAGAATTTCCGAAATAATTAAATGCAGAATTTATAGCGTATAAATTATGCAAAAATATTCAATTACACGATAACCCGAATGTTTTTAATCAATTCCAATCTAGCAGCCGACAATAATATTCCCGAGAACTTTCCGCTTTTACCTCCATCGGCGTCTATCTCGCTGCCTGCACACTTTGTGCGCGCTCCTCGCGGAGAAATCATTAACAGTAAAATTATGAAAATCGAGTTTACCCCGCAAATAAATTCAATATTCCGCGTTTCGAGGCGCTTCCTCGAGGGCCATTAGCGTCTCTCTCTCCTCTCTCCTCGCCGATGTAGAAGAAGCTCCCGCGACGACGAGCGAATGAGCGATCGCGCTTAAAGGAAGAATCGCCGAGGGAGGAGTGAGAGAGAGAGAGAGATAGAACTTCCTTTATCGACATTTTGATACAAAATGGCTGCTCGCGACAGGGAGTCCCCGCGTAATCTCTCCCGATTCAAATTAACACACGCAGCGCCCAACGGGGGGGCTCTCTTGCCTGCCTTCGACTGTATATACGTGGCGCGCGTGGAGTCCGCCGTGTATACGTGTATAATATGTGGGCATGCATATACAGGTATAGTGCCGAGAGAGCGTCGTGGCGCTCCGGAGATAATATCGTCGGATATACCTTTACCCGTTTCTCTCTTTTTCGAGAGTTTCATTATAAGTGTATTTTTTCTCGCGTTCCTTTTCTCCCGCCCACCGCCGCGGCGGCTTCCTTTTGCTCGTGTCTCGCAGTCAATTTTTTTGTCATCTTATTCTACGCCGCGGCGGGGAGAGAGCCTCGCTTTTTCGCTTAATGGAAATCGATGCGTACTTTTACGTAAATGCTCCGGCGAATCGACGGTGTTTTTAATATATATAGTTATATGTAGCCGCGTGAATTGTAAAGGAGAGCCTCTCGAATTCGCCGCGGACTTCCCTTAAATTATTATTTGGTCAATTTTATGCTGAATATGTATGAGGAAGCTTAATTATCGCAATAAATAGCGGAGGCCGCGTTTTTCAATGAAAAGCTAATTTGCGGAAACGCTGAAATAAACATCTGCGGATGCTTTATCATAAATGATCGATAATTTACAAAGTTTATTAAAGCGATAAATTAAGCGAGATTATTTTATTACGCCAAACCGTAACTGTAATTTTAATCATGTAACATTTTCATTAACGCTCATTACGCCGAATGCGCGCCGCGATCGCGCAAATGAAATGATTCATTTTCGTATTCGCGAGCGCGAGCTGATCTTACATAAAAAAACAAAAAAAAAAACAAAATCCCCATCCGACTCGTGCCCTCGGCGGTGTAAACCGGCGCGCGAGAAATAATATCGAAACCTCGTATCCGCAAACATGTTTACGTCCCGCGAGCGAAAATTAGACGACGTTCTCTCGCCGACTAATCCAGATCTCTCTCTCTCTCGCTTGGGGGCTTTCCGCAAACTCACGCGGCGCCGCGATCAAAAATAGAGCGATCACTCTCTTGACAAGGACAGGCTTATATGCAGCGCGCGCTCGCAAAAAAGCTCTCAAGAATGACTCGGCTCGTTTGTGCATCCTGCACATGCATGCATGCACGCGCCCGCGCGCTCTCTCGCCCTTGACGGGGCGATAGCTGTACGCCGGGCCTCCGAGATGGACAAATTGATATTGCGCGGTTCGAGGGCCGCCGCCTCCGCGATCGAGTTATCAGACCGCGAGACGTTATCGCCCAGGGACATCCGAGGCTGCGCCTCCCTCCCTTCCTCTCTCTCTCTCTCTTCTCCGGCTGAGATTATTCCGTGCGCGGTGTATAGGGAGCCGGCGATTTTGTATACGTACAGTGACCGAGTGCGCTGCTCTTTATTGATTAACTTTCTTTCGTTCGCTTCGGTGCGGTGCACTTTGTATTAATTAAACGAATTGTAGGTTGTCATTGGTAGCAGGGAAAGTTCGGGAGTCACGCCTCGCGTAGTCGCGTCTGCCCTGACGCAAAGAAGTACTTAAATAAGGGGAATAAGCGCGGAGTCAGTTCTGCATGAGGAAGAGAAAACAAGGGAGAGAGAGAGAGAGTCGAAAAGGCGAATCTCTGTTTCGCATTAGCAGTGCAGCGTCGCGGCGCGGCGGCCGGCGACGATATCTATTTAATTATCTAAATTGTATTGTTTCATGCGCTAGGGCGCGCAGTCGCAGAATATACAACTTACAGCGACGATAGCGCGACGACGCCGTGTATACAACGCGCGCCGCTGCTGCACAGCATCCGTCCCGATTGGCCCGGAGCGCTCCTCTCTCTCTCTCTCTCTCTCTCTCTCGCTCTGCTGCAGTCGTGCAAAACAAGAAGCGCAGGAGAAACACGCGAGGAGAGTAACCAGACTTCGCGCTATCTCTCCTTCGAATCTCATCTTTCTTACTCTTTTATCTCCTCTTCCTTTGGCCTCTGCTCCTTTTTTTTTCTTCTCTCTCTCTACCCACGGCTGGACTCTCTTATCTGGCTTTCTTTACGTCTGTTTTTCCGTTATTCTCTTTTTTCTCCCCCGCGCGCGCGCGATCCTTTTTCACTTTGCTCCCGCGCTCTCCTTTACTTTATCGCTCGATTTTCGCTTATTTCGCCCTTCGTACCTCCTCGAATCTATTCCCGCGGCATTTCCCTCGGGCCCGCCTGTATATACATATATATACCGGTAAGGAAAGCCAGCGAAAAAAGAAAAAAAGCGTCGAGCGGACGAGGCCGCTCCGACGGATATAGTATACGGCTGCGATGATGCGCGCGGCAGGGAACGAGAAGAATTTGCAATAACATCGCGCGTGTATAAAGCTGTCAATAAGCCCGCCTGACCCCGGACGTTATTTCAGCGCTCTCCGGGGGTGGCCGGGATAGAAAGACGAGGCGAGAGAGAGAGAGAGAGAGGTGGGAAAACTAAGACCGGAGGATGAGGCTTATTGCAAGGTGGCTGGCGGTGATTCAGCGATGCTCGATCCGGCCGCCGCCGAGGAAAGAATGCCGCGGGAATGACGCGGAGGAGTTAACTGCGTAAATGTTTGCCTAACTGTACGGGCGAGTGTAAACGTTGCGTTGACGGTTTTGTTGAATTAGCTGTTACAGACCGGCGGATCGAGGTAATCGCGACGCCTCGAGTGCTTTGACTGCGCGGCCAAAGGCCCTAATACACTACGCCGAGGTTGAATTTGCATTTCGAAAAAAAAAAGGCCGCGGCGAGCAATAATAATCTTTATAAATGCGAACGACGGAACGAAATAAAACGAGAGAGAGCTGAAAACGCCGCCGCTTCGATCCTCGTATTTTCAGACTCTAGTATTCCGCTCTATTTTGCAGAGCAGTTTGTCATCCGGTCGGACGGTTCACACGTACGCAGACGCGGGGCCCCCAGGTTAGCGAGAGAGCGAGGTAGAGGCCTTCTCTCTCTCTGGTAAAATAGAGTATGAAGAGAGGATGAGGCGAAGCATAGGACGAGAAAGCTGGTAGCTGCGCCGCGCTCTGGTACAGAGAGGGAGCAGAGGCGCGGACGGAGTGTGACGGTAGCGGCAGCGTGTTTGCAGATCCTCTATCGGCCCTCTGCCCCCCTTCCTTCGCAGCCGATCCACCCCATTCCCGCCTGCCCCCGGAGTCCGTACGTGTGGGCGAGTGTGCGTGCGGACGGGGTTTGGGTCGGGTAGCTAGAGAGAGAGAGAGAGAGAGGCAGGCGGCGCGAGGCAGATAAGAGAATTGCACTGTCAAGCCGGAATGATATATTTGACCAACATTTCCATATAGCCCCCGCTAGAGGCGCTCGCCCGCTCGGCTCTTTGCGCATCACTCGGCAAGCTCTCTCTCTCTCTCTCGCTCGCTCTTTTCCCCCTTGGCGCGAAGAAGAAATCTCCTCTCGCTCGCTCCGCTCCGGGAAAAGAAAGAGCTTTTCCTTCCTTTTTTCTCGGGGATATGAGCTTTTTCGTCCTTCTCGGTCTAGCCTTTTTCCTTTTATCCGCCGTGTTTTACTCGATATAACGCCGTTTTTTATGCCCGCCGCGCCTGCTTAAGGGCAGGGACGTTAAAATTTTTGTTTGTTAACGGCTTCGAATGCGTGTGGCTGAAGCTGTGTATGCGCTCGAGCTTCGAAATAATAAATGCACGCCGTAACTCGGAGGGAACGTAAAAATTTTTCCTCCTTTATCGTATTATTCCCTCAAGTAAACAGATAAAACACTCTAACATTTATTTAATCCACTTGAAGCTTCGATCTTAAAGCAAAATCGACGCTTTCGGCAGGGAAAAAGTTCCGTTTTCCAGGATTCTCGCAATTTGTACGCTTCTTCAATATATGCATTGGCTCCCTCTGTCCGTTCTCCTTAATAGCTATTTGCCATTAGCACGCATCGAAGAAGCAGGTGGAAACACGGGGCGCGCATAGAAAATTCATTGCAGCCAGTGTGTGTTTACGCACGAGCATTAGTGTGTCAATTTACACGTGCGCGCCGCTATATTGGCCGACGATGACATTTTCAATAAGCGTGTCGTCTTTAGCCGTAAAAAAAAAAAAGCTACGCGCGGGGCTCGGTAATCCCTCATAGTGCGAGCTGCTGCTGCCCCTCTCTCTCTCTCTCCGGTTTTCCGAGGGAACGCGCGGGGGCTGCGCTTCCCCTCCGCGGCAGGGGAGAGAGACGAACAATCGAGAAGGAGCCGGCGTACATCCATCAAGCGAGGCTAGACCGAATCTGCAATAACGGCGATTGGCCGGGGGTCGTCCGTATTATACCCGCGCCGATAATTGATCCCCGGGAATTTTCACCGCCGCCCGCCGCCGCCGCCGCCGCCGCCCCGATATCACGTTTGGGAAATCTTACGGCGAGTAGACTCTCTCGTATCGCGCGGGCCATGTAAATTTGCCCGATGCATCGTTGTCATGAAACTACCGAGGTTGTTGCTTGCTGATAAGTAGCCCGGCTGTTGGCTTTGAGCGGCGGCGGGCGCCGTGCCGGTTTATGCTCGCGGGATTTAGTGGATTGTTAGGTTAAGTGCGCGGTTCATTTATTATCGCGGCTGTAAAACGTGACGTAAAAGGCCGCTGCATTTAATAAAGAAATACGCATTCCGTTGATTTTTTGCGTCATTTTATACGTTTCCGCGGTAATTGCAGCTAAAAGTGTTTACGTTTCTCGTAAAAGTAAAGCTTTAATGCAATAATTAAGTTTACGCGCGTTTTTTCTTTCTTTTTTTCTTTTTTTTATTTTCCGTTTACGGTGCCGTAAAAATTGCGTATCATTGATCATTACTTCGCGTTGTAATTTAATGATACGACGCGCTTAATAAATCAAGCCCTGAAATTTTTCGCCACAGTTGATCGAAGCAGCCTGGAAAGTATTTAGCGCTACTTTTTGGTCGCGAGCACGCGGCAAAGTTTGTTCCCTTTAAAAAGGCGCCTCGCCATTTCTATGGTACGGCCCGAGAAACAAGAAGACACTAAAGGAAGGCGATCAGTTTCCCTTATCGTCTGTCTCGTATCTTCCCGCTTGCACGGACTGCTCTATAATTGCTTCTTTTAACTAAAATTCCAGGATTTAACTCAGGGTAAGCGCGTTTATTTTTTCTCTCTCTCTCTCTCACTCTTTGTTCCGCGCTCCTCGTTTTATTTCCGTATATACAGCTTTCGTGCTAAGAGTTTACTCGAGGCGGGGAGGGGTCGAGTCTTAGCTCGCGCGAGCCGAGGGTGTCTCGTTCTCTTATTTCTGCGAGAGCGCAATTTTTTAAATTGGTTCTTATAACTTTAAACGCGCGCGCGCGAGAGAGCGCGTATTTCCCCGCCTATTTCTTCTCTCCTCTCCGTTTCCCGCTTAATTTCTTTGTTTATCTGTCGGTCGGTTCCTCGCGCGCGCGAGTCCCTGGACTTTCTTTCATTTATTCTTTGCGAATACTTATATCTTCAATCTCGAACTATCTTTGTCTCGTTCGCGTTTCTTTCTCTGCCCTCTGTCTTATTTATTTCTTTAATCCCACTTTTCTCGCTACCTCAGCTCTCTCTCTCTCTCTCACCCATCTGTTACTTTTGGAAAACCGAATCAGAACAGTTTTAAAACTTTTCAGTACTCCCTCATCTTCTCTCTCGTCTCATCCGCAGCTCGATTTCATTCGCTTGAATTCTTTGAATAAAATGCTTTCTTCTTGGAGTGGTATATGTGTCCTTTCTTTTCCTTTATTTTAATCTCAATGCCATTTACGATAACGACAGCAAATAGAAGCTTCTCGTCAAAAAATATCGACCGTAGTGAAATAGATCAATAAAAAGTGCGACGTAGCTCCCAAGATTGACGGAGTTTGAGTACAAACCTCACTTACACTCTGTCCAAATTGAAGCGACAATGAAGTCGAGCAAGTGGACGCGACCAAACTTTAATGCGATTGATCTAGACGAGCTCTGAAATCGCAGTAATGCAACCGGCAAACTCTTGCAGCGGCGAGATTCTCTGGCGCGAGTCGCCCGAAATTAGATTGGTCGGAATTGGATAGGAGAGAGCAGCGCGTGAGGGAGAGAGAGAGAGGCAATTCCATCCGCGGTCTAGTTTGCTATCTTCCATCGAGACGAACTGGTAGCTTCCAGATTCTGTAAATTAAAAAGCCGCATACTTTAGTAAGCTGCAACGAGCGAACACTCGCGAAGAAAAGGCAAGCTTTTTTAACCATTCGAATTTGAATACCTCATAGATCTTTCATTCCTGCGGACAAACGTACTCGTACGACCAACTAGCAGAGAGTCGGCTGCCAGCGGCGCGCATTACGTTTCTTTCTGCCCTGAAAATAGGGGACGCTTGTTCGCGTCAATATAGCGGGCGCACGCGCTCGGCGCAGGAGCTTTTCCTAGGCGATGCAATCTTTGAAAGGAGAGCCGCGTCATTACGCCGTGCGGCGCGGTGGTTCACGGGCCATTGCCCCCACCGCCCTCCGTATACCTCCTCTCTCTCTCTTCTTTCCAGCGTCCCTCGTTCTTCCAGTAGTCGGACCGCGTGCTACGTCAGGCGACACGGGGGTTGAGAGCCGGGCAGGCAGCGCGACGCACTCCTTTACTGAATTGAGAGCCGAGTCAATGATACATGACCCGATGCACGACAAGCCCATGCGTCACTTCTCTCCGAGTTGTCCCGGGGACGAGAGAGAGAGAGCTGCTGTTCCGTAATTTTCTTTTCGTTTCTATAACGGAGAAGCTGCGGAATTTTACCGCGAGACCCGGTTGAAGAGAAAAATAAATAATTTGCGTTCGCGCCTAGGCGCTTGAACAGAGGGGCGCGTAAATCACGCGCTTTTTATTGAGATAACGAAGTAACGGGAGTAAGCGGCGCCGCGGCAACAAGCAACCGTTTGTCGGCGTACTGTGCTGGGGCTATTGGATATGTCTCGCGTGCTAACAAGGTTCACTTGGGCGGTGCATTTTATACGCGCCGTCATTCGCCGCCGGCTGATATTACGCCCGAGTGTTTCGCGCGGCGTATACGAGGAGAGGAGAAAATGAGCGGGCTCGAATGTAATACACCGGCCGGACAAAGCCGAGAGCTGGTGCTGATATATCGGCGCTGAAAGAAAAAAAATTGATCAAAGTAGCGCGGAAACGTGCACGAGACATTCGAAAATTCGAGCGAGAATTAACGCGGAAATTGAGGAGGAAGCGCCGGCTGGAAACTAGGTGTACAGGCTAATCGAAATCAGCCTCAATCAGGTCAAATACGTGTAAAATCGTCGGTGGAGAGAGGACTAGATCAAGGTCAGAGTCGTAAAAGTCGAGCGTAGATATAGAGCGGGCAAATGATCGGCGCGATCCGCGACGTTCCCGTCACCTCGTCGTTGCATCTCTCTTTCTCTCTCTCTCCCTCTCTCTCCACGGGATCGATGATGCCGGGGGTGCCGGGGCGTCAATGGGGCCGCCCTAAACTCCGCGAGCTCGTAAACGCCGGCGCGTTACGCTCCTCTCTCTCTCTCTCTCCCGTTCATACTCTGACTGCTGCTACTGCTACGCACGTCCGGAGTATACCCGGGGTTTATTATCAGGGCCAGGCTCCCAATTAAGCGGCAGCAGCTGTGAAAATTAATGGTGCATGGCTTTTAAGATGTAATTGGGCACATTCATAACTGAGTGCGAGAGAGAGAGAGAGAGCGCGGACGAGGCCGGGCGACGCGTCGAGTGCTCAACTTTTCGCGGGCGTTTTTCTTATTTCCACCCGAAAGTTTTCACGCTGCAATGAGAGCGCCAGCCGACTCGCTTTGATATTCCCTCCCGGTCTCCCTTTTTTTTTCTAGTCCACGATTCCGGCAAAATTTTAATCAAGCCTAATGAAACGCGATTTTCACCTCTGACAAACGTCCGCGCCTTCGCTTTTTCAAGCCGGCGATAAGAATCCGCCGGAGCGATCGCTCGGGTAATACAACTTCCGTCGTCGTTGCGTCTCCGCCGTCGGCGTAATAATAGCCGAACGAGGAGGAGAGGAATACCGGAAGGAGGCTCGAGGGGAGGCAGGGGAGAGGCGCAAGTACCCCCGCAGACGGCGGCGGCGACGACGATCGTAAACATTTCGTAAATTTGCTCCACAGGTGTGCCATCTCGGTGGCAACTAAGCCATCCGTTCGCGAAGGCCGCGGAGAACTAGCCTATTTACTCCGGAGTGAGAGAGAGAGAGAGAGAGAGAGAGAGCGGCGCGTCGTCTTGCATGCGCGCCCGGAGGAGCAGACGACGACGACGACGACGACGACGCGACGCCCGAATACGAGGAGAGTTCGCGCGCTTCCGGGATTTTAGGATCACCGGTATGGCTCTCTAGTCCCGGGCAACGGCTCGTCATTGAGCTAATCTTTAATGGCTCCCTGTCTCTCTCTCGGTACTTTAGCTTTTTACCACCTAATGACTTTCAAGTTTAATTTCGGAGGCCGTTGCGAGCTTCCCTCGCGCCGTTAGTGCTTGTTGTGTCGCTCTAACTTTCGATATTAAAGTATCCGATCGAGCGATTTTCGTTTTATAAAATTATAGTCTTTCTCTTTTCGATTCGTCTCGCGAAATGGTACTACTCGACAAACGCACAAAAGACAGTGTTCGCAAAAAAAGGCAATATTTAATTAGCAAGCTCCCTCGATTCGCCTCCCGGAATCAAGGCGAAATAAATTAATTATAAATAAATAACGGGGATTCTGATTGCGCGGAAGGCTCGGACGAAGGCGTCTATGCCAATAAAGGGCGTCGACGGCAGAATGAATCGCCGGCTTCCCATCTCCGGGGCCGCGCTGTAATTGTCCGGGCAATCATTAACTGGGATTATCTCACCCCGGTACCGCGCTTTGGTACTCACTAGTCTCCCTCTCTCTCCCCGCTCCTTCGCTCGTCGGGGATTGGCTACAACGGCCGCAAGCTCACTGGAAAAGCTCTAGCGTCGACATCGCCGCCCGAGAGAGAGAGAGAGAAAACGGGCTCCTCCCGGCTCTTTCCGCCGCCGCCGCCGCCGCGCTAAAAGAAAAACAAACCGGTAAATAATGGCGAAAAAGATACAAGGGGATCCGTAAAAAATTACCCGGAAAAATAGGAGGATTTTACCTTTTTCAGAACTCCGGGAAAATGCTTGTTTATTGCTAAACGTGTAATTACAGTCTTTACTCCTGCATTAAAACTCCTCCGTGCGAAGATAAGAATTTCGAGAAACGAAAGCAGAGAACCAAAAATTTGTTCGCAAGCGAAAGCGTATGTGTACGTGCAGCGGGCATATCTCGGAGTCGAGTGATGAAGGAGCCTCGGCGCGGCGTCAGACCCCACCCTGGTTCCCGGTCTGCGCCTTCCACAATAATCTCCCGATCGGCTGCTCCACCTGCGTCACTCGCTTTCAGCGAGCTCCCGAACGAGAAATGTGTCGGCTGGTGTGTGCCGGCGCGCACGCATTTCGCAGTGGCCCACATGTACCGCGCCAAATTACAATCAATATTTCACAAAGACTCTTGCGCCTCGGCCCCCCCCCCCGCGCGACTCTAATGGATTTTTCCCCTTTGTTTGGAATTTAAAAAAAAAAAATAATCAAGCTCTTCCAAATCCAAGTTTCGACTCTGTAAATATTGCACGCGGGGCAAAAATACTTTTCAATTAATGCTCCAGAAAAGCCATCTAGTTTTTATCATTCTCCCCGGGCAAGAAAGGGAAATCTCCTTCCATTTCCAGCCGGGCAAAAAAACAGAGCCACAATTTCCAAAGAAAATTACAAGTCCCCGAAAAAAAAGGCCATCTCTCGGGAGAGGAGTAAAAAAAAGGGCGAAGGAAAACAAGGCAATTCGCAGCGTCATACGTTCGCGTGCGGACAAATTAGTCGGGGAAAGAGAGAGAAAGAAAGCGCCTCTCGCGCTTCTCGCGCTTTTATTCCTATATTATTGCAAGGTTTCGGCCATTATCCAACCCCCTAAGCATCGCTGGGGCTGCCGACGACGCAACAGCGTTTACGCCGCATAAAGCTGTATACGCTCGCGAGAGGCCCATCCGAGCGTTCTCCCTCGCTGTCTCTCTCTCTCTCTCTCTCTCTCTCGGCTCTATTAGCAAAGTGTGATGGAGTTTTGCGAGCGCGATTACACCCGAATGAGTATTACCCCCGTCCTCGGGGTTCGTCGTTCAACTCTCCGGAGAGAGACACAGGGAGGGCGGCTAACCCTTTCGCGCGGCGGCGGCGCTCTTCCCCCTTTTTACCCGGCGCTCCGCGCGCTGGCTTTGGAAAGACGCGCGCGCTCGCGTCCTTAAACGGCCCCGTTTCTGCACAATAGAAATATCGTGTCTATTAATTCGTCGTCTTTCTCGTTCGTCATGCTGACTGGCCGGGCGACGGATGACCGAGCGCAGGAGAGGGCGGCGGTGTGTATACGTGTCGACGGATGCACGTCGCACGCTTTTCTGCGCGCTTGATACCTTTTCCCATTGTTTCGCGCGCTCTCTCGAGATTCGTTACGCGCTTTCGTTACGCGAGCCAGGCTCTCTTAACGCCGGGGAATAATGAAAAGGTGTCGAGTTGCACGAGGATTGGACAAACAAGTTAATGAACGATTTCGGTCTTGCGATAAATCATACAATTACCCCTCCATTACTCGCAGGAGGGGGCATCCTTTTTTCCGCGAGAGCCGGAACGATTTTCACGTCGCGCACAAATTATTCACTGTCGGCTTTCAATCGCGGCCGACGTGACGAGAGAGAGAGTCTCGGATCCCATGTCGCGACCATATAATCCCATCGAATATTTAGCTCCATCGTCGTTTCTCTCTCTCTCTCTTTCAAGTGCGCAACAATTACGCGCTGAGCTCTCCGGCCGGCTTTACGGGCTCGGAGCTCGGCTCCTTATCCGAAATAAATCCGCGAGCAGGGCCGCTTTACGGCTCGGCGCTCGGACATTATGCCATTATAATTATCATTGTTAGTATTGCCGACGAAGAAAGCCGATCGTAAATCTAAGGGGGAATATAACTTGGACCCGGCAAGAGTCGAGCGCTCAAAGGCCGGCGCTCGCGCGCGCGCCCGCGTATACGATATTTTCCTCGGGAGGGCTCTTAACCTATAAATACTCGCTATATACGCTCCGCGCTTAGTGCCATATACGCCGCTCTCTCTCTCTCTCTCTTTCCCTCTTCTCTATCGGATCGCGCCTTTGGCCGCCCCGGCAGCAAGGAGGCCTCGCGTTATTTAGAGGACAATGTGTCGCGCATAGAAAGTGCCCTAAAGCAGCCAATAAACGTTGTTAAGAGGCGCGCGCGGGCCGACCCCTCGCGTCTGTCCCGAAAAGACCGCCGGCCAATTCCGTCAGATTTCGGGAAATGCCCCCCCGCACTGCTTTTTTATAAGGCGAGCGAGAAACGAATTTTTTTTTTCTCGGGGCCAAGTTTTGCGAAACGACCCGCTGCTCTGTAATTGTCGATGCGGGGCGAATTGGCCTCTTCCGCCGGCCGTTTCGGTGCTACCTGAAAAGGCGAAGATTGACCCTCCGGAAAATGGGAAACACTCGCCGCTGCCCCCCTTGACTCCACCCCACATCGCCGACTCCGCTACGTGCGTCCGCAGTCAAATGTCTCTATTAACGTCGAGATAATGAAAATTACAAATAGCCGAGCGTGTGATTCTCCTCTCTTTTTTTTTTTCTTCCTCTCGGTTCTCGGTGCCGTACGACTGCGGCGAAGGAATATCCTTGGGAAATGGGGTATTAGTCGCCGATATGCCGCTGGAATGAATTTCGGGGCCGCGAGGACAGGCTAATATCAAAGTTTTGGATTTATGGCCAATCGCCAGTCAGATCGATTATATTGTGATGGGAATTTTAGTTGCCGCATTAGTCAGTTACGACGCGCTCCGATATTAACTTCGACGTCACGTTCATTAATACGGCCAAGCGTTCCAGCAGTTAGTAGCGTTTAAATCGCAAACAGTTGTGTTATATATATTTGGATCAAAAGAATAACCGGATCGCAAAAAGCGTTTTTCAATTAAGGCGTTAACGAAGTCCTATTTAGAAACGTCAATTTTTAATTAAACGCACTTAAATAAGAACATCGAAATCCGATATATAATTTAACCGCGGATAAATCCGCCGTGTTTTCTTCGTTCGTGCACGGCTCTTTCTCTCCCTCGGCGCGCTATCTATCCGTGCATCCTCCGGTTCGATGCGGGCGGCAGAGAGAGAGAGAGGCGGCGATGGTCGACACAATGCTCTTTCATTTCCCCTATTTAAAGCCTCTGGCAAGAGACGCGGCTACGGCAACAACAACACAACAACAACAACGTCGGCGGCGGCGGCGGCAGCAGCAGCGTGGCGCCACCGAGCTCTCGCGAAATTAGTTTTCCAGATAATCATCTCACGGTATTGTGTTGTTCTACCTCATTGGGCGCGTTCTCTCTCTCTCTCTCTCGCTTGCGAAAAGGACGTACACAATCGCACGCGGCTGTGTATTTGCATGAGAGCGAGCGAGCGAGCGAGGCCGGCTTTAAAGTATGTATGAGCGCAGATTAATCCGGAGAGCTGCGAGGCACTCCTTGATAAGGAAGGTAATTTTCGCTCTCCCGATGATGGACGAGCCTCTGGATGCGATGCCCGCGTCTCTCTCGCTCTCCCTCTCTTTCGCCCCCGCTGCCGTTCCGCCTGTTCTCCATAGCTTCGTAAGCGCGCGGATCCTTCCAGGACTTTGGAAATTTTCCCTTCTAGTCCGACGCACTAAATTATCCGGAGATGCGGCTTGAAAGCCTTTTATTTCGACGAAACTTTTTTCCGAATATATCGCGCCCTAGTATTCATCCGAGAAAGTGGTCTGTTTATAAATTACGCCTTTGAAGAGGAACATATAATAAAAGCCAATTTCACCCTTGAAACTCGAAGTGCATCCGAGAATGACTGTTTCTCTCGCTTAAACAATTTCTAATCGCAATTTAATTAGCTCGGCTCCCATGCGAAAACAATTCATAACTCTCGCTCCCGCTCGAAAGAGTCATATAATACAATTCCCATTGCGGAAGGACCCCAAGAAAGCTTCAATTATTGACGTCTATCTCTCTCGCTCTCTCGGCGACTCGTTTCTCCGTCCGGGTCTCAGCCGTCAGCCGGGCATAAATTTAAAAAATGGCCAGCGACTCTCCGAGAGTGGAGTGCACGCACATAAGCGGGAGAAAGAGAGAGCGGCGGCGCGCGTCCCCGCTGCGAGCGGTGATTAATGTTGCCGAACAAATTGTCTAGAAAAACATGTCGTGCATGGTGTACAACCCCTACGGCTTTCCCCCTCCGCGCACCCTTTATCTCTCTCTCTCTGTATACGCGCGCCGCATCGGGGGGTAGGCATCGGCCTACGAAAATCTCTCTCGCGTGCGAGAGAGAGAGAGAGAGCCAAGCCCGAGCGAGTACATACATTACGCAGATGATATCCGCGTAATCGGATTTACTTCGACTTTGCTATCAACGTTCGAACCGCAGCCAGCCGGGTAATTAGAGAAGTTACCCCACCGCAACTTTCAGCGGCTCGTCCAGAGAAGACTGTGGGAGACTATTAGGATTCCTTGATTAGGGACCTGTCGACGGATTGCCCAAAGCTTTCTCGCGTCGAACGTTCATTAATTACCGCTTTAATTATCTTTTTATGGCGCGCAATTTAGAAACGGAACTTTCCGGAAAAATCAAAGCCTCGCGCGCGGCCGCGGATATTCGAGCCGCGCGAGTGGATAACGGAAAAAATGCCGAGTTCCCAGGAGTCGGGGAGACGAGGAAGGCGCGAGGTAACGTGTAAAAGCTTTGGTAGCGAGGAGGCACGATTTCGCGTTACTCAGAGCGTCGTCGTTGTCGTCGTCGTCGTCGTCGTAGCCGTCGCGAATCCCCGCATTCTTCTCGTAGTTGTACTTCCTTTCGGGACACGCATTCTCTCTCCTCTCTCTCTCTCTCTTTCCACTCTAGGCTCATCCACGTGAAACTACGTTCTCCCCGGTGCTCGGGACGGCCGTCGCATAAAGCCAGGATTTTATTACAGGCGGATTCAAATTCCGCGCACGGACGACCCTGCATATACGTGCCGCCGCGCAGCGCGAAAAAAGAACCGTATATACGAACGAGCAAAAAAAGGAACGGGAAGAGAAAGGAAAATACAGTAGGCGAACGAAACAGAGGACGCGAGCTAGCGCGCGCGCGCGCGCGGAAAGTAACGAAAAAAGAAAGCCAGGAGGGAAACAAAAGAAGCGCACCGGATAGCGAGGACTTAGCGAAAATATAAAAAAGGAGGCCCCCCCCCCCTCCCACCGTTATAACTGCCGAGCGAACGCGACTTTTCGCGTTAGCTCATAAACCAGCCTGTATTCTATTTCGCCCGGCGTGCTCGCGCGCGCGCACACATGAAAATCTCGATTTTTTTTATCGTCCGCCGCCGTCGCCGCCGCCGCCGCCGCCGTCGACCTTAAATCTTCCGCAACGCGCCGGAGCCCCAGAGCAAAAGGAAAAGGCTGTCGCGCGCTTTCCGCGGCTTTATTGCAAAAGAGAGACGGAGAGCGAGAGAAAGGAAGAGGGACAAAATGAAAAAGGCTTCTTTCTGCTCGAAGCGCCGCTCTTTCTCTCTCTCACTCGGTTCTGCTCGACTCGACGCTCCGTAGCCTGAGTAGAAAAGAAATCGCGTATGGAGAAATATTCCGGAGAGGTTTATGGCTAAATCGCCCTGCCGAGCTTTATAGCTTTTCCTATAACTAATCAAACGTCCGGAAGAGCAAATTTCTTTTTTTTTTTTTTAATTATTTACCAACAGCTGCTGCGAGACCGATCGACTTGAATAAAGCAGGAATTCCAGATTCACTGCACCCAGAAGCAGAAAGGCAGGCAGCAAGTAGCCTCTCGAGATGCCAAGGCGAGATTTGAGAAACATCCAAAGATTGTAAAAGGGGCCCCTTTAGGGGCATTCGGGGCTCCGTAACGTGCACTCGGCGGTCAATCTAAAGTACCCCTTATCTCACCTAGACGTCTTTATGCGCCACGCGCCGCGCTACGCTCGCACGTCCTTCCGCTGGAAATCTAAATAAAAATAAACCGGCCTCGAGTGCTTTTCTCTCCTTCGTCGAATTTCCCGGTACGTCGCACGGGGGTCGCTTGATGAATTGCGCTTTACCCACGAATGGGAAAAGATGAAATCGTCGCCGTCGGTGGGGATTAAGCCGGCCGTAACGGCCGTTAGGTGGGCGCGAAAGTCGATTTTCGAAAGCGCCGCTACGACTCTCGGTCCGGATTATTACGTGCGCGTAAGGGGGCTATTTTCGAAAATGGGAAGGGCGGCCGAGAGCAGTTTTCTTTTTTTTCTGCCGGCGAAGTTAGGATTTTGAGAGTCGTTGCGTCTCGGGAGGATTCCGGATGGCTTAATTCCCCGGCTTAGAACCTTTATCTACTTTGATAAATGTAAATAAAGTATATACACATCAGAAAGTGTGCGGGTATTAAAATGGAAGCATGATTGATTCGCTCGAAAAATTGTCCTTCTCGCGTTTGCTGCGCTGTTCTTACCCAAAGCAACATAAATCCGTCGAAATGCAATAAAACAGCGTTGCTCCCGCTAATTCGCGCAATCAATTTAGAAATCAAGATTAATAGTCGAGCGAAATAATAAGATCGTATCACGGCATTCGTCATAATTCCCGTGACGGAAGCCATGATCAGTCCATAAAACGGGCAATAGCACTCGGCACTTGACGCCGCCAGGCAGCTTCGCAGTGGTAACAGCTCGGCACTGCAGGGCTCTCTCTCTCTCGCCAGGCAAGACACGGCGGCCCCCCTACACGAGGCGCGTGATGACGCAGTCTCGGGGCGGCCCCGTCCTCGAGAGAGAATGGTGGCCGCGCGATCGTCGTCTACTGTATAATACACACCAGGTCCTGCGAAAGGCCAGGCGGGCGACGACGGCGACGGCCCGGCTGGCAGTTTATAACTGCGTCAGCAGTTGCCACCTATATATATATATATATATATATATAAAGTCCACGCGGAGCGGGCCGAAGTTTAAGAGACTGTTACAAGCTGACGCCGGAGCTATCGTTGCCCTCGGCCCTCGAGATGAGCCCTGCAGCAGCAGCGGCGGCGTCGGCGGCGGCAGCGCCGTGTGACAATCGACTTAGTCGAGGCGCCTGGCGACAGCTGCGAGGCCAATAACTTGCTGAAAACGAAGCAAGGCGTGAGAGAGAGAGAGAGAGAGAGAGAGGGGCTCCTTTAACGGAGAGGTGTATTATATACGCGGCTGCGAAACCTGTCCGCCCGGCAGCAACTGGCTGTTGCCTACCGCCGTGATATCTACGGCGCTAATACAGTTCTCGAGCCCCGGCGATTACGGGGGGGGCCAGCCTGCACGAGCAACTTGGCCCCGGATCTACGCTGATAGTTTACTTTATTGAGGCACTACAGGGAGGGAAGACGTATTGAGATCGGCGGCTGCGACTGCACGCCGCCACGGAGCGGAAACGCCGTGGATCGATCATTCTCGTTTGATTGCCCGCGATATGCTGTCGTTAAACTATTACCCGACCTGGCCCATCGCCGGGTAACTCCTGCCGTGCGAATAAAATGCTTGTTTAACCGGGCCGAGAGCACCCTCGCGAGTATCAGTCGACAGATTTTAAGCGGCGCGTAAAGGCAACTAGCGCGTAATATCCATTCCTATAATTCAGCGCGGCGATGAACCGGGCTCCTCTCTCATTCGAGCTCTCGTCCGCTGGCGATAGGAGCGACGTTACGAGTCGGCGGATCGCGTTTATACACGCCGCGAGTTTTCGGGTTATAAGAGAGCGCGCCGCGCCGCCGGGGGAGTAAAGGTCGATACGCGCAGATGCGATAGGTGAAGTGTATATTCGCTGTGGGCGGCCGGCGGGCGAGAGAGAGAGAGAGAGAGCGAGAGAGTGGGAGGGAGGCAGGCCAGCATCCACCGATCACAATTTCGCCGGGGCGGCCATTCATCACGTGACATGTGCTCCGCTGCCTGGTTATGCACGTGTTACCCTAATTGCACTGATTAACCAGCGAGCTCGTGCGGCACAGGCGCCCGTGACGAAAACGAACCATTCTGCAGCTTGTATATTACTATGGGCCGCCCGCGAGCCACCCACGCGCCCGAGCTTGTATACGCGCGTTTCGCAAAGTCGACGTTAATTGTGATTAGGGGGGCAGCCGCCGCCGCTGCAGCCGCTCCAGCCGCCGCTGCTGCTGCTGCTGCTGCTGCTGCACGTGGCTTTTAACGGGGTGTATTTTACGAATTTTCGACCTTTTTCGCCTCTCCGCTTTGTTCTCTTAATTCAAGGCAGATTAAAAACTCGCTGCCTCTTGCCGCGACTTCTATTTAATAAGCTGGAGAGAGAAGCTCTTCCGCTCCTCCTAGAGCCCCGGTGGAGATTAAAATATCGAAAAGCGGTTATCGAGTCGCTCGGGGAAGCAAACAAAGCATAACTTTTCGCGCGCGCGCAATCGAAAAAGCGAGAGCCAGGCCGCAACGAGAAAATCGCTGAGCGAGAGAGGTAGAACCGCCGCGCGAGATAAAAACAATTTGGCCCTTTTGCGCGCTCGGGTTACGGAAAAACAGCCGGGCGAAATCGCCGAGGCGAGTCGTCGTCGTCGCCAACGCGTGTAAGAGGAGGAGGAGGAGGAGGGCAATATCGATCCCTGAATTTTTGTTTCCGCCGACCCCCGGCCGCTCGTCGTTTTATTGGCGGATTCGACGAAGTGCGCCCATCAACATCAGCGTTCCCTTTCTTTCTCTCTCTCTCTCTCTGGCTGCGAGCGCTATCGCGCGTCCCGCGCGGAAAATTTACTGGCGACCCCGGCAAAACAATTATATAAATTCCGGGGCGAATTTTCCGAAAAAGCGTTCGCCAGCCATAGATTAAATGCGGAGTCACCGAATTGGCGCGAGCGAGCGAGCGCGCTTTGGCTGGGAAAACTCGGCGTCGCTTTCCCTGCGCAGCCGGGCTAAAATGCCGGGGAGAGAGAGAGAGAGAGGCGAATTTATGAAAGGAACGGAAAAATTGCTGGCTACGTGGCTCTCTCCGCCGAAGAAAGGAGAGGAATGGCTGTGTGCGGGGGGCGGGGATGTGCTTGAAACAAAAATTGCTCGGGCTCCGCTCTGTTAATCAAAGCCAATTTTCGAGTGTCAAAATAATTGGAAAAAGATTTTCCGTGAAACAAAAAAAAAAAAAAGAGTCGCGAGTACACGAATGTAATTATGTTAAAAGTATCATAAACGTCGGCGTTCGGTCATACCGCGCTGAATGGTCACCGGCTGACATATGTATTTCAATTGTTGATTGAGTGAAAACAGATTTTCAGGCGCGCGGGGAACAAAAAAAGGTTACCGCTGTGGAAAAAGTAATAACGACCGCCGCGCGCGGGAGAAACTTTTGCTATGAAGCGCAAATAAAAGTTTATATTCAATAGGGTTCACGCATTACAGAGCATTTAGTTATGCCCCCGGTAAAAGTTTCTTAATTAAATTAAACATTTTTCCATTGTCCGAGGCTGCGAGGCGCTCCCAACTTTTATATCGGCTCGGTCGGCGCGGCTCGAACGTTCAATATTGACTAATGCCGAGGGAAATAAAAAAGTTTTAATTAAATATTGATATTTAAACGCAATTCCTCCTCGCTCGGAGAGAGAGAAGCGGGTATAGAAGAAAAAAAAAAAAAAAAGAAAGAAAAAACAGGCGAATAAACTCGCTCTCTCGCCGGATATAAAATCACGGGCGTCAAACCTGCGCCTCGTCATTGTCTCGGGCTTAAACAAACAGAAAGCCATCAATTTCGCGACTGCGCCGTAACGAAAGTCGCCGCTGCCTGCCTGCATTGAAAAGCGAAGCAAAGGGAGAGAGAGAGAGCGCCGAGTATTGGTCGGCCGTGTGTATATACGCGCAGATATCGGTGACGAGTCGCGCGCTCGCGTTAAATCGCTTCGTTGACACGCGCGCGCACCGACCTGTCCATACCCATATCCGATTCGCGCAATCGTCCGAATCGACTTGCTCATCGATGCCCGCCGACAAAGAGGCGCTCTCGCGCGATCAAAGACTGCGGATTCGGATTTTTTTTTCTCGTTTCGTTTTTTCTGTTCGAATCCTTCGTTTCGAGCGGAGGGTTCTGGTTTGTTTGGAGCATCGAAACGTTATATAACTCGATGATTTTCCGAGAGAGCCTCGAGTTTCACGAGCGCGGGCAAACGTATTATGGGGTGCTTATTGAGCACTGTTATTTAATACTAAATCTACCGATGGCTATTTTCGCCGCATAAATATTTTAATGGTATTGACTTACACGCGTAAATGCTTTAGTGGCCGGGCTGGAATTAGATTACAGAGCTACGATGTATACGCGTGTTTACGTAGAAACAGCGATGTAAATGCGTAAGTAGCAATCAGCGTACGTTCAATTTATTTAACGCGACGACAAGAAAAGGAGGATCGTAATAAAAAGCCAGCGCCGAAACTTTCAAAAAATCTCGCGAGCACCCGGGGAAAAAAAGTGAAGCGCAAAATTGCAAAAGACATTACGACGTCGAACTCTGCCAAGTTTCTTCGGCGCAGCACCCCCTCCCGGCCGTGTTTCCCTTTCTCTCTCCGTCGCTATCGGCGGCATTAGCGACCTCATTCGAAGCACAGCGTTGCGTGCGTGTGTGTGTGTGCGCGCGCGCCGGCGAAATTGATTACTAATAGTACTTCGGGCACACTCACCCTTTCTCCGCGAGCGCACTTTCCTGCACTCTCGCTTGCAAGCTCTCCGCCGCAGCAGCGATAATGATGTTTTGATGCGAGAGAGAGAGAGAGAGCTACACGCGCTCTCTCTCTCCCCCCGCCCCCCCTCCCTCTCTTTCTGGGTACGCGAGTCTATCGAGCATGGTTAACTAATGGAAGCTCCTCGATAATTGCAAATGGTCGCGGCGGAGGCCAGATACCGCGAGCGCACACTTGTCGTAATCAGCCCTTCCCGAGGTCCATTGATTTGACGTGACAAAATTCCGATTCCGATTATTTCCCGTTACAGTGGATGGGGATTGCAAATTGATTGTGCGAGCTTGGCAAATACTTTTTTTTAACGTGAATTTTTTTCTTAATTCAGCACAGATAACGTTAAACAAAAATAGTTTATTATAGCCAATCGAGCCGAACCGCCGGAGCCGGCGGTCTTTTTAATTGACACGTTCCAGGTCATTGGCAGCTCATTACATATGCAACGAGACTCGCGACGCGCGCGCGCCTGCTCGTAAAAGCGCGGGATATGGTCCACATTCGGGACCGAGGACGAGTATTATTCATATATGCGCGGAGAGTGCACTAAATTTCGTCACGGCGAGGGAGTTCCCCCTCCGTGCAGAGGACAAACTCGACCCCCCCCAAACGCACGAGCGAGCCCGCAGACACCCGGTAACGCTGAGTTTTATGCCCTTTTTACGAAGAAGCGTCATATGCTCGGCTCGTCTCGGTACTCCATAAAAATATAGCCGGGGCTTCGGCTCTCCCTTACGTGGGGTCCATGTCCCTGGCGGTAATTTTTTCATGTTACGGGATGAAGGTATCACGTCTTCGTACGAAATTACGGCTTCCTGACAGCAGGTGAGGAAGCTCGCAACAGACGCTGCGAACTCGATAACCGGAGCAGCGGCGCAAACTGCGAATTAATGCTCGTGCGATCTATCGACGCTCGGGAATCTTGCCCGCCGCCGAAAGTGCAACGCACATCGGAACAAAAACGTTTCGTCCCGCTTCGAATTCGGCGATGCGCTCTCTCGCATTCGTCGCGGTGACAAGCGGGGCAGTCGCGGAGTACGTCCCCATTACTCGGCGATAACCGGCGCGCGATACCGCGTTATCGCCGGATCCTCAGATCGTACGAAAAAAAAAGAAAAAAAAAAATATCGCCCAACGATAAAGTTTGCGCCGCCGGTCTCTCTCTCTCTCTCTGTTTCGGCCGAGGGTGTGCGCCTGCGTTTTTATTGGCTAATACTCCGTGAAATATGTATTCGTTAACCGCCGATAAAAGTCGGAAATATTTCGCGCTTTGATTTTTATATTCGTACGTTCGCGCGCGCAAAGCTCTCCGGAGAATATCCGCACTACATTGTCGTCCGCCCCGATAAAGCGAGCGAAATCAATGTACCGTTTCCGTTCGCGGATTATCGCCCCGTTTGTTTTACGACGGGAGTCTCGCTCTCTCTCTTTTTTTTCTGTCGCTCAAAGAGTCTACTTATAGGCCGTAAGTTGGCCTCGTCTCAATCTCGCAAAGTGTGCGATCCCTCAAGCTCTCGAGGCTCTCCACAACTCAACCGCGATAATAACAATCGAGTTAAGCGGGGCGCCGCGCGAAGAAAGTTAAGGAAAACCGGAGCTTTCGGGGCCGGGCGAGAATCGAAAAACGGTGGCGGCGGCGGCTCTCCGTTAAGAACACAGCCCGAGTTATTTCGACTGTAAAATTTTATCGTCGCGTTCGCTCTAAGAGTTTCCCCGCCGAGCGTTGTGGAACACGGCGATATTTTCGCCGGGGCGCTTTCTCCCGCGCTCTCTCTCCTCGGCTCTGGCCAGCCGTACCAGTCTTGTGTATAAGCTCCGGTGGGCGCCATTGTTCGGGCAATATTTCAGCGTCGGGGTGGCCGGCGTCGGGGCCAAGGAAGTCAGCTGGCTGTGACGTGCCGCAAAGGGGAAAGCCGCCGACGCCGCCGCCGCCGCCGCCATTGCAGCGCCAGAGAGGCGCTTAGGAGGGCCGCCAGATGGAAACGGGGGGGAGGAGGAGATTGGAAAGAGCGAAAAGAACGCCGCGCCGATCTGCCTTGTTTTCGCGCTTCCCTTTGACGTCTGGGGCGCTCGAAAATTGGTTATCGGCGCGATACCTTCGATCGTACCAAAGGAGTGTACTGCTTTAATCTTATTGAAAATGCAGAGATTCACCGAATGATAAGAATCCCAAAAAGACGAAAAAAAACCCCGTCAGACGTTTTCACGCAACGTCAAACTTCCGACGATCCGCGCCCATTGTTGTAACGGCTCGCCTTGGGGCTTCGCGGCGTTACAGCGATGCGCTCGTCGGACCGCGGAGCTCTCTCTCTCGTCGGCGCTCTCTCCGCATTAACGTGATAATAGAAGGCCTCGGGTATACGCGCAGCTGCCTCTCTATAAACGCGAATTCAATAATTATTATTCATAACGCCTCCAACCCCTCCGCAGCCTCTCTCCATCCAGCCGAAAGAGCAAGCGTTTCTGGGCTGCTCGCGGAGGGTGAGAGAGAACGAGTCGTCCAGGCGTGAGCGATTCGGAGCAAGAAGAAGATTCCGCGGCAAAACAAGAGCGGGACGGAGCGATGTGTAACCGCAGCGGCAGAAAGGAGAGAGAGAGGACGACTGCCGCCCGAGTCAGTCGAGCGGAAACCCAATCACTTCCGGCGTCTGCGCCCATTAGGGCGCCGCGACGCTGACGTCGGCTGACGTGCAGACCTTCCACCCCTCGAAGCAGACTTCTTCTGCTTCTTCTTCCTTCTTCTTCCCGTTTGCCCCGGGAAGCCGGAGGCCCGCGACGAAACACAACCGCAGAGAGAGAGACCATTGTTCGCTTTTTCCGCTGGATATGGGTAGGCGCGGACTAATGATGTATCGCGGAAGAAGGTTCTTTATTAAAGGCCGTTATTATCCCTCGGTGGATTTTCAGGCCCAGAGCGGTCGGGCCACTACTTTCGAGGTTCGGAGAGCTCGCAGCTCGTGTAACGAGGACGGCTATTGTCGTTTTTAATGAGAAATCGACGGGAGTTTGCAGTGCGGACCCGCGACCTTTTTCCCTGCTGTTTGTTGGTGTAAACTGGGATTTTCAATGCTTTACTTTTGATACTTGCCACAGTTAACTTATTCATTATGAAAAATATAAATATTTATATAACTTTTTGAACTTCGATTGAATTGTTCCTTTTTTTCATTACAGGTTTATAAACGCGAGGCGCAGAATCGTTCAACCTATGATTGATCAGAGCAACCGAGCCGGTAAGTCCAAGTCAATATTGTCAATATAGATTTTTACACGCACATACAAAACATCTATGTCTAGTTGCAGTTTCATACAAAGTCTTATTATTACACCGAAGGTATTTGCATTTACGTTCAAAAGTGGCGTTGTCTGACACGTATTGACTTTTACTACTGATGTATTTTAAAACGCTTGGCCATTAATTTAGTCTCAATATAAATCGCTGTAACTTGAAAAACTAATTAAGCTCAACAAGGAGTTGACAGTTTATTCAACATTTTCGGACACAATTCAAATTAAAAGCTTACAAAATTGCCATCGCGAAACACGTTAAAAAAGCGGACACGTTTTTCTGCGATTTCGAATCAGATGACAAGTGGGCCGAATTTAGATTCACGAGGCGTTGCTCTTAGCCAATCAGTCATCAAATATTCTTCGTCCCTTGCTCTCAAATATAATTTCGGTTCTCCGAACCCAATCGATCGCAATGATAAATCATGCCTCGCGTTTCGGCATCGCGCCGCGATATAATACCGGCGAATCCGGCGTACAAATTTCATAGGCCATTACCATTCATGAATTTTATTTTAAGTATATCGGAAAATGGGAAAACTGCTCGTCGCCCGGCGTCTTCATCCGGGCTCTCGCGCGGCTGTAATCCGTCGGAATAGCGTCTTTACGAGGCGGGAATCACTTCGTTTGCAGTAAAAAAAAAAAAAAAAAAGGAGGCAGAGATCCTGCTGGAACTATAGACGAGGAGGGGGTCGAAAGAAGACAGGCTAAAAGTAGTAGAGACACAAAAGCGGAGGTGGGAGGGGATAACGCGGGAGCGGATAACGGCGGGATAATTGCCAGCGGTGATCAGAGCGAGTTTTACGATCCGGTAACATGCGGCAGTAGTGCGCGCCGTTGTTTCGCCTCTTTTACCTCCCTTCTGGAGGATATCCAGCGTAATTCACTCTTCGCCTCCTACTCTCTTTGTCTCTAGCAGCATGTGCCTTCTTAACAGAGATTTCTTTTCCCCGTGCCGCTCTCCCTCCCTCCCTCCCTCCCTCTCTTTCTTCAGCGCGACGGGAAAAAGTACGGCTCTTAGGAGAAAACTCGAGGGCCGCTGGACCCTCGAAGTAACGGCCGAGACATAGGGCGATTCGCGCGCACTTTTACGACTGCCATGCCGCCCCTTGCTCTTCTCTCTCGCTCTCTTTCCTCGATCTCATAAACACTCACTGAGTTACGGGTTGTTTGCCTTGCCGAAACTGGGCTTTAGGGGCGTTTTAGAGGAGAGAGAGAGAGAGAGAAAGAAAGAGAGTCGACGCGCAACGTATTCGCAGCTCCTGACGTGCCTTTTCTTTCGGCCGGATCGGTGGCTTGATAGATTCCTTTCTTTTATGGCCGAAATCTGGCGCGGTACCACTGAATTATACTCCCGACGACTGGCCAAATCGATCGGACGGATGTTTAATATGGGAGAAAAAAGTTTACGACCTTATAAAAGGGGATTTCGGTTATTATTACTTACTGGCCGGAGGAATACGTCTCTCGACCTGGAAGCCGATGATAGTATATAATCCGGGGACGTTAAAAATGAAAACTGATTAGAAATTTTAGTGCTTTTAAAAAATTAATTTTCCAACGCCCTCCGCGAGAATATAAATAATGCGGCGAGATCGCCGCATCGCATCGAATAACTAACGATCACTCGCGCGTTCAAGGAGCCAACTACTAGTGCTATTACCTCGCCGGGCGAAAGAGACCCCGCCCGCGTAATCTCAAGAGCAGCCGAGAGTGGAAACTCGTGTTCGTCAGATTATCATCCCGAAGTCAATCCTCATCACGGCCATTTCGTTTCTCCCCCCCCCCCCCCTACTCCGCGTCTCCGCAATATCTTTCGCCCGCTTTTTACCCCTTTTTATCTCGAATCCACCGTGCACTTACACTCGCCGCTCTTCTCTCTATAAGTAATATCGCAGCGTGAATTGATGGATTAGCTGACGAAGTAATGAGTTTTGCCGAAACTATCCAAAAATTTAACCGAGATTTTCGTTGTTTTTAAATTTGAAAACTGAGTTTGTTATATATACGAAAAAAACGTGCACTCTTCTAGTTTGAATAAATAACAATCGCTCGCCGAGGTTCCAGTCGTTTTTTCCCCCCCAAATAAAAGCGCTAAATTTCATTGTGCGTACTTTTAACAAAACCGATAAAAGTTATACCGCGCCGAGTTCATTTTTTATTTCAAGCGCGTTGCAAGGAAAAGTTTTTTGTGTAAACAGCCGGCAATGATTTGTTTTTTTGCCAGTTCGTTATTCCGCTCCCTCCCCTCCCCACCCCGGCGGGAGGTAGCTCTTTCTCTTTTCCATTCGGAGTTGGAAATACATCCCTCGTCCGACACGTCAACTCCATTCGATACAGTTTCGCGATACCTTAATAACCGAAATATCGCCCCCAGGGCAGATTTTGTTGTCTGCCGGAAACCATAAATGATAAATGTGCTTTTCGCTGTCCCCGAGGCTCCTCCGGGGACGCCAAGCTTCGACCACTTAACTCGCGCTTTATCTTTGGACTCGGACGTTTCAAGCTTTTTCTTTTTTTCTGAAAAACCTCCTAGCGGCTCCGAGAGAGCCGGTTTGTGCCTCGCTTCGTTTTCGGATTTTCCATAAAAAATTCAGACTCACGGCTCTCTGCATTATGAATCGGTGTCTTCTAAAAGTGTACCCCGGGAAAAGGCTAATCATTGAAGTACGTATAGTAATCCTCATAAAGCTCTTCGTGAGCGGCGTAATTTAAAAAAAAAGCGCGCGTACTACTTCATTATTTTGCACTTTTTCCGCGGGGGCATAAAATTATTTAATAACGGTGCGGCAGCTCTCGGCTTCATTATTCGATGCGTCTAACGACAAAAAGGCACAAGCCACCCGTAGGCTCTAATCTCGATGATAAAACGAGCGCGCGGAGCCACTAATTACAATCAACTACATTACTCTCCCGAACGACTCGAGTGGAAATCTCTTATCCACTCTCGCGCGGCTCGGAGATCGCGTTAAGAAATTTTCAATTTGGCCGCTGATGGTCGCGCCGCGCGCTCGCGGAGGACCGATTAAATTATCGCGTCCCCCTTCGGCGCGGTGTGCAGTCCCTCTCTCTCTCCGCGCCTTAGCTCTCGCAGCAGATTGCGCGCACGTATATAGCTGCATGGCGGCGGCTGCTGGATAATAATGCTCGGGCGCGCGTGTAATACACGCGGAGAGAGAGAGAGGGACGCGAGGAGGTAATGATCAGGCCCCGGTCTCCTCCGCCGACTGCGCCATCAATCATACTTTCATTACGAGGATTGGCCGCCCCGGCATTGACTCGCGCACACAGACGCGAAGTCGGAGAGCAGCGCCCGCGGGACATTGTTATTACCGGTAACGCTACACGCCGCATATTGTACGCGTCGTCCTCGACAATGCGTCCTTTCGGCTCGTCTACTACTACTGACGCGCGTCCTCTAGGAGCTCTCTCTCTCTCGATGATCTTCGAAATCAGGCCTCGAGGCCGCGGGAGTCGTCGATGCATCCGACGGTGGTCGTGCGATATTATTGCCCAGGGAGACTTGTCGGGGTCCCTGGCTGCGGGTAATCATTACCGCGCTTATATTTCGCGCTGCTTGTTTTTGCCGCCGCCGCCGCGGCGATCCGCGCCGATCGTAAAGCCCTGGACGTCCGCTCCAGCGAGGCGCTTCTCTCTTCGTTTTTCTCCGTGCCGGGAAGAGCGCGCGCTTCCCTCGGGTATTGCTATTTATTTCTCTGTTATTACATTGAAACTGGCGAGATAAGGATTATATTATATACATAGTCGTGAGAAGGTATTTTTATGGCTGTCGTTAATTTTATGATTTTCAAATGGTAATGATTCTAAAGAGTATCCTAAGTGGCAGATTGGAAATTGTAAAACGTGGGCAATTAAAAATGTTGTTTTGCCGCGCCGTATATATATATTTTTTTGAAACCAAAGAAAGAATTCGAAAAACCGTTCGAGCGCACACCGAGTTATAAAAAATATTTGTACTTGTTGCTACTGTTAATAAATTAATTTACCAGTCGTAAACTAATACGGAATCGCTCGTAATACGAAAATACCTATTGTTGTTAAATTAGTTTTATGATTCATCGAACAAAATTCAACGGACGATAAATTCGGAGCATTCGTTGCGGGCTGGCAATTTCGCGGATTCCCGAAAAAGCTCCCGCGGCAGGGCAGCGAGCGCGGCGGGCACACGGCGGTGCATGTGTATGTATCTCGCGACCACCTATCGCGATTTCCGCGGAACCTCCGCGCGGTTTATCGCACGCGGCCAAGTGTCATATTCGAGAAATTAGCGTAAAATTAGCGCGCAGAGAACCGTTCTGGCCCTCTCTCTCCCTCTCTCTCTCTCTCTCTCTCTCCAGCCCGTTCCGGCAGTAAACGCCGTTACGGATTTAACGCGGCCGCGCTCCTAATACCGCTCATAAAACGCGCGCAATCCCTTTTAAATCCTGCCGCCTCCGATCGCCCCCCCCTCTCTCTCCCTGTTCAACTATAAACTATAAAGCCGCAGTGCATCATTTTACGATGTACAAGCTGCCAGAGTCGGCCCGGGCGCGAGATTCTATTAGCTTTATAAAGGCCTGCCGGAGCGCGAGGACTTCTCTCTCGCGGCTCTCGCCGTGTGTACCGAAAGCTTATGCGCGCCTCGAGGGCTCAGGAGGCGATGCCTTTCCGAAGGTCTATAAAGAGTTTTTAAGCTTTGCCCGGGGATCATTAGCTCGCTCGGGAATTTTTATTATGGTTAATGTCGTAAAGGAAATTGGTTTATTTTTAGCGTAGGACCGTCGGCACTGTTAATCATTCGACGATTTACGTAAGAATTAAATTTTTAACGGATTTTTAATAGAATGTCATTGAATATTGAAGTGAACGTTGGAATATTCGTCCAAAAGGCACTCTAAAATAAATGACAGGCCGCTAAAAACGGAGATTTTGGGAAGCGAAATTTTGTGTAAATAAATTATGGATATCGGCTTTATGATTTTAGGATTTCATTTATTTATAGAAAACATCGAGTCATAAAATCTCATTCAATCTCGAAAAAAAAAAGAAAAAAAAAACTGTTTCGATTCGGAGGCGAATACAGCGAGCGAAACACCGGTTGAATCGCCCTCGGCGTTTCCGGGGGTCGGTGGCTGTAAAAATGTAATGCCGCCCCGAAGTACCGTAAAGCTGTGACCGTAAGGTACAGCCTCGCGACGGTGGCCCCGACGATAAAGGAACTGGCCTTTAAGTACAGACGAGGAGACGAAATGCTTCACGAGAGTCGAGGCAATTCGATAGAATCTACAGCGGGCCATAGAATCCTTACTTAACCTGAACTTTTGACCCAGTAAACTACCCTTTTATGACGTCTTAAAACGTTACACTTTCGTCCCGAGTAATTTCGACGGTGTTTATGTACGTTCTGCTAACGATTATTAACGTTTTCGAGTACAATTTTACTTGCTTTACGATTTCTTTTTTTTTTCTTTCCTTAAGCAGCAGTAAAGTCAATTTTCAAGAAGTCGGAAGAGAAGAAAAGAGTTTCGTTTCATTTGCCGCGTAATAACCTGGCAGCCGCCGAGGCTCGAAAGCGGCAAAAATCCTCCGGGGAATTTTTCAGATCCGCCAAGCAAATCCTTCCTCGTCTTAGCGAAGAAAAGCGCTTTTGCACTTACGTATACGTACCCCCCCTCCCCCAGCTAATAAAGCATCGGCAAGCTTGCAATTACTCTTCGGAGTATATCGCGGCGCGGAACTTTGAACCTCGCTCTACGCAATAAACAGCTTCCCGCGAATCCCCCTCCCTCCCTCCTCGCACGCACACTCGCTCGAGCTATAATCTCAATAAACATCGCTCATCCTCCGGCGCGGTTCGCGCCGCCGCCGCGCGCGCTCACCTCCGCCCTTTTGTGTCGACGGGGGAGGGGGACGGGGGGCCCTTTACCGCGCCTTCGTCCTTCGGCAAGGCGGTCCGCGCGCGTCAATCTCAGGCTGGATGTCATAATTGCGCCCGGGCCGCTCTCTCGCTTATTATGCCCTTACCGCCTCGGCGCGCATTCCACGGTAGCCGGCCGGGGGTCAGGCCGTACGTCAAGCCGCCGAGTTCAAGCCGCAGAGGCACACGCACCGACGTCTGATTGTCGTTTACGACCCGCAGTTCATTTCCTCGGACGACGCGACTCTCTCTCTCTCTCTCTTTTTAGCTCCTTTTTTTCGGCTTCTTTCGAGAGAGAGTCAAGAGCTTTTGTCGGCCCTGAGAGAGAGAGAGAGAGAGAGAGGGAGAAAAAAGAGATAGTTTATTACCGAAGTCGCCGCATACCCCGAGTGCCTTCCCGTGAAGTACAACTTGAAGCGCGCGCGCACCTTTCTGCTTGAGCGAGAGTCTCGGGCTTTGGCTGAACTTTTACTTAATGTAGTGGAGGTTTATTTATTTATGGTTGCATTAAGGGTGATTACTTTCGCGGAGGGTATTGAAAAGTTTTTTTCACCGGGTAATACGCCTAAATAAAAAGGCGAAGCTTTTCGCGAAGCGTTCGATTTTTTTACCCAAAGGGATCACCGCCGGTAATTTATTGTTTCGTTTAAGAAAAAGTAAATTTCGGATCGTGAGATATATTTCGAATGTACTCCTGACGTACGAGCAACCTGTATCTTCGCGTCCGAAGGCGCGTTTTATCTCCCGGCGAGCGGTGCGCCGCTCATTCAAAGATTATGACGACACGCGCATCGTCTCCCATCGGCCGATTTGCAATTCTAATTCCGTTTCCCCACAGTCATTTTTAACTCTCTTTATCGGCGCTCACATATACCAAACGCGGAAGGAGGGCCGAGGGAAAGAAGAAGGCCGGATTAAGTTTGCCCAGCCATGCATACACACGGCGGCCGCGCGGGAAGGAGCAAACAAAGCTTCCTTCCTCATTTCCCAAAAAAGATTGCAGTCGGGGGCTGCTTTTCGTCGCAAGAGCCGGGCGAATTCGAAAAAAAGGGTCGTTTCCATCGAGTATTCCGAGTGGTCTCCGGCACAGCGTCGGACCCCATCGAATTTAGACGCGGACCATTCGTCACGCACTCGCTGAGAGGTTCACCTCGATAACGTTCGCTCTCTCTCTCTCTCTCTCTCTCTTTCTCCCTTCGACGCTCGCCCTTTCGCAGATACGCCGGTGGCTTTTGCGGATAGAACGGCTGGCTCGCTATCTGCCTTCCCGGCGCCCCTCTCTCTTTTCTTCCTTCCTCCCTCTCTCTCTATCTCTCTCCCTCCTGGAGCCAGTGGACTTTCGGGCCAGCTCTCTCTCTCTCTCTCTCTCTCTCTCTACCCTTATTTTCGACCCACGACCATCCCTTCCGCTCGCGCGCGCCATCAATCAAGCTTGTCAATTTGTAATGGCGATTCTCTGTGTCCATCTCGGGAGCTTGGCTCCAGACTCCATATCTCTCCTCTCTCTCTCTCTCTCTCTCGTACATTAGAGGGCTGCCCGCGCTACTTTCCTTCTTTTTTTTTATCTTTCTCCGCGCTATTTTTCCAGGCGTTCTTTAGCCTCCTCTCTTCCCCGTCGCTTTCTCTCGGCGCCCTTCCCCTTCCACCCCCGGCGTCCTTTTCACTCTCATTTTCTCGGTCTCCGCTGGCCGCACCCTCCTCCCTCGCCTTTCAGCTCGTCGTTTTTCTCCTCTTGCTATTTGACTCTGGCGACGCTGCGATCGTCGCAAGTCCAAAGGGTCGCCCTGGCAAGTGTGTGTGTGTGTGTGAGTTCGGGCGCGCGACTAAATAAAATTGATGTCTCGGGGTCAGAAATTGGAAGGAATTGCGACAGTCTTGCCCCGAGTTATTTGGAAGACGAGAAGAAGGCGAAAGTCGCTAGTTTCTTTCCCCCCCTCGAGCCAACTTCGTAAGATTGATCTTCGGACGGGCTCTCCGCTCTCTTTCGCTCTCGGAAACTTGTCCGTGGAGAGTACCGAGAGCGTGTGCGGTGCACACGCCGCTGCGTTACTCGATGCTCCGGGACAAAGTCTCCCGGGAAAGTCGGGAGTCGGGCCTTTTTTCATTTTTCTTTTTTTTTTCTTCTTTGGTTTCGTCACTTTTTACGCACGTGCGCGCTCGCGCGCTTGGACCTAGTGGAATTCCTTGTTTTATGCATGTGCGAATTCAATTAAGCCGAGTGAGGGCTCATTGAAAATGTATGAGCTCTGCACTTCTTTCTCCTTTAATAGAAACCATCTTCCCGGAGTAAAACAGCGAAAAGCACATTGCCGCTTTCAACGTGAGAAAAGATATATAGCACCGAGATATTACTTATTTCTAGAAAAAAATTCAAATCAGTTCGGTAAAAAATACCGTACACTCGGGCTAAAAAAACTCGCCTGCAAAAGGTGTAAAAACCCTCTCTCTCTCCTCTCCGCACACTCCTTTTCCCTCCTCCGCTTGGGCCATATACCAGTAGCAGGAGAACAAGAGAAGGACGGACGGACTGGCGTCACGTAGACGTGATATAGAGTTACTTAGAGCCGACGATCCCCCGCGCATTACTATACCCTCCGCACTGCGACGCGACGTTTGAAAGGTGCCGCCGCCGCCGCCGTTGCCGCGTGGGTACGGGGCTCTTTATACGACATAGATCATACGTTAATTGAAATGGGGCGGCCGCCGCGCCAGTCGTCGAATACAAACGACCGACTTATAGAAACGTTATTATTTGCCGCGCGCGCGAGGCGGCGGGCCAAGCGTGTATATGGGCAAAGGCCGAGCTTAGCGCCGAGAAATTGCCCCTGACATCGCATTAACATTTTTTTCCTACCTCGCTCTCTCTCTCTCGGCTCTCGGGATTTTTCCCCGAGTTTTATTCACAGGGAGGTAATTTGTTGGTCGACCGACAGCCCTGCCGGAAAACGTGTTAATTCTCGGGTGTATGGATTTTTCCGGGATTTCTCGGGGAAAAGCCAGCTCGTGACCTTGTTTTTTCGGGCCGGGAATTGCGCAGTCCCGGGGAAACTGCCGACTTGGGGTAAATAAGATTCGTTTATAGAATTTAGCGAAAACTATTTCGCTCTCGATTCCGATCGGTAATTTCCTCCGATATCTCCCCCCCGCCCTCGCGGAAAAAGTCGCTCGCAAACACGCCGTTCGATCGGTCGAGGAGCATTCATGTAAATTTGCGGGCGCCGCGCGCGAGGCGATCTCGTTAGGAGTGAATAAATTGCCCTCGCTCTCTCGCTCTCCTCCTGGACGCGGAAATGGAGTTTCTCGCTCGCTCTTACGATCGCCATGCGAAGATAAGGCCGGACACTCTGTCCTCTCTCTCTCTCTCTCTATCTACCCCTCCGAGAAAGCGAGCGAGAAGTTTGCATTACCCGGCTAGATTTTTCACGTCTCCAGATCTCGTCCGGTGTATCAAGAGCCGAAAGTCCAAGGAGGGTGGTGGCGGCGGTGGTGGTGGTGGACCTATCTTATCGTGGTCGGGGCCGGGCATAATAGCCCGTTCTATCTCATCTCGGTGCGGCGCGATGCGATGCGGCTTGACCATCGAAGGCAGGAGAGAGCTGCCTCCGCTTCGTCGTCGTCGTCGTCGTCGTCGCCCATCCCCCCCGTTCGAGCCGCTCTCGCAAGCCCGATAGCGAAATGGAACGTGCTTCCAGGAGTCGGGGGGGAATATAAGTACCCTGACTCTACATCCCTCTACGACGTGCTTTCGCGATGTTTTTAGTCGTTTCGGGAGGAGATTGCCTTCCAGATAAACAAATGCCGCCGACCCTTTTTCTTATATACCCCCTCCGGGCTCTCGGTATAAGCTGATCAGTTGCCCCGGGAGGGGGTCGGGGAGTTTCTATATTGAAATTTTTCGGGCTCGAGATATTTTTGCTTTTGTCCCGGGGAATTTTGTGTTCGGAATTTTGGCAACTAATTTTTCTCGGGTCTGACGGCTTTCTTTTTACGAGAGTTTAGAAACAAGTTTTCCCGGGCACTTTTCGGGGAAACGAGTTAAGCGCTTGTTTTCGTTGTTGCCGAATTATTTAGTGCCCGCTGAACAAACAATGAAATTTTACGTTCGAACCGCCAAAAGCACGTTTTTTGACCAGCATAAATTAGCGAAATATTTCGAGCGCAAGAACTGATTCTATTATAACGAGTCAATCAAATTATCGGTAGCGGCCGATAAGAAAAAAAAAATCCAAACTTGCATAATCCACGTCGAGCTTAATTTATGTAATTGGCTGTCGGATCTCGTATAAAAGATCCGCAGAAAAGAGCTGCAGCGTTAAAGCCATAAATATCTTATCGAGCAGCGCGTCCAGAAACATTAAAGCGCGGCATTGCGGCTCTAAAAACTCAAGTCCCAATGAAAAATCAATTAATCGCGAAAGAAACGTCAATACGAGGCAAACAAGGAAAAGGAAAAAGAGCGCTACCTGCTCGGGCGCCCAAATAAATCATCATCACTCGTCTCTCTCTCTTTCTCTCTCTTTCTCCCAGTCGGACTTGAACTACTAGCCTAACGAGTCGCGCAACGAGCAAAACCAACACGTCCGACGAGGCACGTTGCCGATCGCTAGGCATCTTCCGCCCGTTAATTATAATAATTTATAGCCTATCGGTTAATTAAAATATCTAAATACCGTCCGTGGTCTCTCTCACCCCCTCTTTCTGGCGTATACTCGCGCGCACGCGCACTAGACCTCTTCTGCATCTTATAAATATTGAGTGGCTTATGGACCGCGCGCGACGTCATTAATTATTTATCGCGTCAAGTGGAGAAGCGGTGCAGCCTGCGGCCTCTTACCCGCTGCTCCTTCCTTTTTGTGCACCGGCTGCTGGCTTTTATCGAATTGCTCTCGGCGCGACGATAATTTTTCCTCTCTCGATATTCGGCGTAAATCCATTGAGCGAACGAGCTAATTGGTATAGAATATATAAGATCGGAATGTAAGACCAGCGTGTACAGTAGTGTTTTCCGCAAATCCGCGACGGCCGCGCTTTGCGCAATCCGTCCGAAATAATTTCGAGCCCCGCGTTGCAGTGAATCAGATTGTTAAATTTCAGTCACAACACACACGCCAGAATAACGGAGAGGTTATATTCTTTGGCATCGGCGGTACACCACGCACGGGGCGTCGCGCTATTAATTATCCCCCTTTTTCTGCAAAAGCGCAGAGCGCTGCGCAATTTCTTGCCGATGACGGGGCAAGCCAACCGGGGCGCATCGGTCATTGGGCTTATACTCTCTCTCCTCTCGCTCGCGGCACGTCCGTCCGTTTTGCCCGGTCTCTCCCTCTCTCTCTCTCTCGCTCTCCTCGGAGAATTTATGCGATACTCTAAGAAGTGGGTTAAAATATGCCGCGGGGCGTCGCTCTTTCTCTCTCTCTCTCTCTCTCTCCCTCCCGCTGCACCGCGCGAGCTGCAGGAGGGAAATTAATTTTCGACTTGTCAGCAAGATCGCATCCATAAATGCAACGGCTTCTTATTGCCACGTGCGAAGTGAAACACCGAACGAGCGTGCAACCGGCGCTCTATCGAATTTTGGAATCTTGCCCGTGCGCGCCGGTCTCGGCTGCCCGCCGACCGTTCGAGATTTGCTTAGAATTAATCGGCTTATTTTGACGGGGCTTAACGTTGCGCGCCGCGGAGGAGCTTACGAAATTAAAGGCTGCGCCGAGGGCGATTGGTTAATTATAAACGCTTAATTGCTCCCTCTTGCGCGCGCGGCGGGCTTTTCGCGGATGTATAAAAATTCTTGTTTTGGACGAGACTTTGGGCGCGGAGTCGGATTCAATTAGCCGAGACGCTTGGGAGGTGCTCGCAGAATTGAAATAACTTTTCTCGGACTGAAATTCGAAAGTGAGGAAAACATACTTATCGATCGCCGTTATAATTTTTCGAAAATCGTCGAACTCGCTAATTAAAAGGCTGCTTAATCGAGCGAAAATTAACTATCCCGATTTCCCTTCCTCGGGCTTCGTCGGTGTTTTTTTTTCGACGGCAGCCTCGAGGGGCTGTCCAGACGTACGCACAACTTTTTCCATTACCCTTGCTTTTTTGCATTTCCGCATTCGTTACCGAACGCGCTCGCTTGCGGAAAACATCGGCGAGCGCCCGCGCGCTGAAAGTACGCTGGAAGAATTGGCTTCCGCGGGATTTTCGCAGCGAGGCGAGAGAGAGAGAGCCGGGAGGAGGTGAAAAGGGCAGAGCGAGAGAGAAAGAGGGAGAGAGAGAGAGTGAGCTCGGACGCTAGGAAGGGTAGTTGCTTGCTGGAGACAGCGGAAGAAAAATAGCGGAAGTCATCGACCTCCAAGGGGCTATATATCAAGCGCCTGCAATGGGCGGACTCTGCTGCCGGCGAAGTCTCTCTCTCTCTCTCTCTCTCGCTCTCTATACGTGTGTGGAGGCTGCGCGAGAGGGATGGAGAAAACCTGTGTGTACACGCACGTGTGTCAGTTCCACTGGAGCCAGTCTCTCTATACGCCACTGCACTTACGTGGGGCGTACGTACGTATACGCGAGAGGGAGGAAAAGGTAGAGAGAGAGAGAGCGAGAGAGAGCAAAAGAGAGTGGCGCGGGGGAGGGTACGAACCTGCTGCTGGAAATGAAAAGGAAAAGAAAACAGGAGATAGAGAGGAGTCGAGCGCCGGCAAAAGGACGATTGCCGGGGGAAAATGTGCGCGCCGCCGCGCTAAGAATGAAAGGAGTAGATGGCGCGAAAAACGAAACAGGATGCTCATGAATCTAGAAGCTATCTTAGATAGCGCCCGCGTCGTCGAGCTATTTAACTTTGTTATTATTTCCAGAATTGATGGTTATTCGATTTCTTAATAAACGCGACCACGGCCCCCCCCCCCTCTCGTTAAGCCCCGTTAAAATCTTTTCTCTTCCGCGCGGCCCCGCCGTAATTCCGCCGACTCGTATAATAATAATTGCGCGCGCGCGCGCAGTCAATGAAACGCACAAAAGAGAGAGTGTGTGTGTCTGTAACAAAAAGTCGCGAGCCGCGCGCGGGAGAGAAGATACGTCGGCGGCGGGGGGGTGGGAGAAAAAAAAAGGAGGTTACGCCGGAGAGACAGACATGACAGGCGAGACGCAGCACAGGCGGGCGGATGAGTTATTAGATCCGGCGTATCCGGTACCGCGTCGCGGATGACCAATAGTTTCATCGAGGAATTGTTGAAAGTTCCGGAGCACATTTCCGGCTTCCGCCATGGGCAAATCCCCGAGCCGTCGCTGCCGCCGCCGCCGAAATTCTCTCCCGGCAGCAACGCGCGCGCGCGCGTCGATCGTTATGCCCCCCCCACGAAATCCATTCTCCGTCTATTTCTCCCTCTGCCAGCGTCTCAGCGCAAGCGGCAGGAACTCGACAATGGCGAGGATCATCCCAGACTCTCGAGAAAGCGGACTTGATATTAGCCATGGACCTTTAGGCATCGCTATCGCGATTTAGCCCACCTCCGTTACGCCGAGTTTACTTCCTCAATATTACGGCGGACAACTTCCTCCTTTGTCCAATACTCGAACTGTGGCATAACGTTACCTATTAAATTCCGGCGCCTCGCCGCCGTAAATGAATTAACAACGTATCTGAATTTCGCGGCGGAAAACAAAGTCGGGAAAAAGACTTGTCGATTCCTCCGCGCGGGGCGCAAAACGCACCGAGCCGTCCGTCCCATCGACTTTCCGCGGCGTCCATACTCTTTTTCCCCGAGTGCAGAAGCGCTCTCTCCTCTTATCTCTTTTCAATTTCCGATTCCGCGAGCTCTTTGTTTTGATCGTCCCCAACTCCTCCTCCCGTTTCTCCCGGGGAGAACGCGCACGCGTATATACACCGCTCCGTGTTTGCTCTGCACCTCGTCGCGGTTTAGCGGCTCCGAGGGAAACTCCTTGATGCTGACTTGGTCGAACACACGCAGGTTTCTCTCTCCGCGCCTCCGCGCGCACACATATACACGCTCTCTCGAGCGAAAACTTGGTCGGAAACTCGGCGACAGCACTTGGTGTGTCGCGCCGGCAACTAAGTTCGAGTGCCTGCGTACGTGTACGTGGAGGATATACAGCCCGGGAGAGAGAGAGAGAGAGAGGATTCCTCTCCTTCTTCTTCTCTCTCCCGGTAGCGGGGGCCCGCCTACCACTCCCGCGACCTCAAGCTCCTTCGGCGACGACCTGCACACCGGCATCCAGCCAGGCCGCAACCATAAGTTACTCGACTAATGTCGTTCTCGTGTAACGCGAACGGGATACCAAGACCGAGTCGCGCTCTCCCGAGCAAGAGACCGAGACGAGCCGGTGGGATTTCCAGTTCTCGCGCTCTTTCTCTCTCTCTCTCCGAGTTTCTCGGCTGCAGACGGGTCGCCTGCTCACGGGCGAATGCGTATATGCACACCTACGTCCGGCAAAAATCTAATTATCCGAGTTCTCCTTAAGGAATTGTGTCGCATGCTTGTTTGTATTACCGGCGATTTCTTTTTTTCTCCTTGGCGAATCTCCTCCGCTTTTGCAAATGAGCGCTTCGCACACTCGGGCCGGCTTGTTAAATGCCGCCTCGGACGTGTCTTTCCAATATGCTTCGCAATTATAAAAAAGTAAGCATCGGTGGGAATGAGAGACTTGTAAAACGTTCACACTGGCGGCGATTGGAAATTTTTGCTAGTTTCTTTTTTTAACCGCCTCCCCCCAGCTCGTAAGGATGCTCATTTTATCGACGCGCCGAGGCCGATTCAAATGATAAAATTGTCTAATTTCACGTCGGTGTAGGCTAATTGAAATTTCTGCCTTGTAACTTACATTTCTACCCGGGTATAAACAAAAAATTAAATTTAATAAAAACAATCTCGCGTAATTAACAGCGCTTAAGCGATCGTTCGCAGCTTGCCCATCAAACTCCTAATCCACGCTTTCCATTAGTGTCAACAAAGTCACAGAGTCATCTTCCCGATTCCGATTAACTAAAGATCCAGCGAGTCTCGGGCAAGCGATATGTCAAGCTTTCGCACGCGCGCCCGGAGACAATCCAATATCGCTCATTTTCTCTCCGGGCTTTTCTTGTACGCAAAAATGAAGCGCTCCGTTCGTTAGCCGCATTTTAATATAGAATGACTGATGCGGTATTTACAGAAGGAATAAACCGTAATTGAGGAAAGGTCTTACGGGGGGTGGGGGGCGCCTACTTCCGTCGTCTCTCCTCGGCGCGATCGTTCCCTCTTCGCCAGGGAACTAACTGCTGTGAAAGAGCGGCCCGGCCGGGGCGAGACCCTCCTCTTCTTATTCCGTATCAACGGAATACTTTCTCGCAGCTTAGCGCGCGCGGCAATTAACGGGGCCCCGGCTCATTTCCCCCCGCCGCCCGACCACCCCCGCCGCCCGGGCGGTGGCCCTCACTCTGCCTCTAAATAAATTACACACAAGAGCGGCGGGGGTGTCCCACGGCGAACAGGATTTACGCGGCTCTAAACACACCGGTGCTTTATTGCATTACCCCGGGATATCGGGCTTTTTCCCTCCTCGTCTTCTCTCGCCGCGCGCGCGCGCGGCCTACGCCGCTGCCAATGAGCTTTCGCCTCCGGAGCGCGGAGGAAAGCTGAGCGGAGAGAGTGAGAGAGAGAGTGAGTCGAGACCTCTCTGCCCACGAGTTTGACCGCACACGTGCTTTGGCCCCGGCCGTTCAGTGCCGCTACACAATTTTGTTTTCCGCGATCCTACTTGTGTGCGCGGCTGATTCGCTCGCACTTAGCGCCCGTCACTCTTCATCTGCGTAATTCGACCGAGGAAGAGCATTTGAGGGTATTAAAAAAAATTTCACTCCGAATTAAGTGAGTCATGCTTTAATGTGATTCCGGGTGTTAAGAGGGGAATTGAAATAAATAAATAAATTTATAAGCGACGAATAAATTAGTCGGTCTCTGATTTAGTTATTAAATCGCAAATAAAATCGCAGACGTCATCCCGAATCAATTTGCTCCTCTTAGTTGCGAAACGATCCCGGTCGCCGTCCGAGCGATATTCGTGCGAAACATTCTCTCGCCGCCGTACCGAGAACTTCTCCCGTAACTAATGTAAATCGCAATAATCTCGGGAAGAATCTAAAAGTCCGGTGCAATGCGATTTATTCCCGCGCATAAATAGCTCTCGGCGAACTCACGTGAGCCTCATAACGAGAAGGGGGGAGAGGGGGGGGAATTTCATATCGCGGCAAACTTTTCTCTCGCCACTCGCGTAATCCAGTCGCCGTCCGTCTTGATTTTCTCCACTCGCGCGCAGCAGCTTTTTCTGCACCGCTCGGCCCACAACTCTCCTCGCTCTAATCTTTAATTCTTCTCATCGGGGAACCAGCTGCGAGAGAGAGTCGACGCTCGGCAAATCCTCCGATTCCGAAATAAAAAAACGTCCTCTCTTTGTACCCCCTAACTAACCGCTGGAACGACTCTCGCGCAGGCGAAAAGGAGCAAAGAGAGGAGCCGGGAACCTATTTCGCCGCGCGGCATCAACAAACTATAAATATGAGGCGCACAAAGGCGCTCCTAATTATTACCGAATGCATAAATATCGAACGTCAGAAGGTATCGTCCCGGTTTATCTTTTTCTCTCTCTTTCTGCTCGGACTTTATTCCCGTCCCGGCGACGGCGGAGGTTCTCATCTCGGAGAGAGAGGGAGAGAGAGCCGGGCGATTCCTTAATTTCCCATATTGTGGCCTCGCGCACGAGGGGCTCCCTGCTGCGTTATAGCGCGGTTTAATCACACTACAAGCGCATCCCTCGTTAGTGGGATATCGCTCGAGTGGCCATAATATGAGACTACATTCCGCGGACGCTGAGAAGCGGATTCCTCGATCTATGCGTGTGTGCTATCGGGGGCTTTAAGCTACTCTGGTGGCGAATGCAGTTGGCGACGGGATCCGTAATAATCTTGGGCGAGTTGTTGCGCGCCGAGAGAGGCGGCGGCGAAGGTGCCGCGCTTTGCGCTCTCCGGCTCTCGAGCCGCGGGAGAGAGAGAGAGAAAAATGGGTAAGGAGATGCGAGAAGCCGAGATAATGAAAGAGAGAGGATGGAAAAAAAGAATGCGCGCGCGAGCGAGCGAGGCTAGAAAAACACTTTTCGAAACGAAACGAGGCAGGAATATCGTTCTTAATGATTGTGATTTACGGTTTAGCTGCCCGCGAACGAGAAATCTATTTGCAGTTTGCTACTTTATCTCCTTTGGCCGCGCTGTTTTCTGCATTCAAAGTAGGAAGCGCGTACCACTCCTCTCGCGAGAGCCACGCCAATTAGAATAAAGATACTTTATCGCTCGAAAAAAAAAAGAAAAGAAAAAGAAAAGCTCGCCTTCTCCGAAGTAATGGCACATCTTATTGAGACATCAGCAAATTGCAATAACGGTTACGGCCGGCGAACGCATTCCGCCGGGCGACTACATTTTTCTATCTCGTTCCGGCGGAGCAGAACCGGGCAATCCCACTGTCATCGCCACCGGTAATGGAGGCCCATTCCGCCCTCATATGAGATCGACTCCCCTAGTTTTAATGTCGGTATCTTAATGTATATTGCCTCGATAAATCAAGGGCACTGATTGCGCGTCGGCGACGGCGTCACCCTCCTCTCTCTCTCGCTGGCTCGTCCGCCAAAGACGGCGCGTCGAAATCCCCATTGTGCATCGGCCTTTAAGCCTTTCTTATGCTAAATCCCGCGCGTCCCCTAAGCGCCTCGCTCTCGGTATCTCCACACACATACACACACGCACACACACTCACACACACACACACAATGTCCGTTAAGGACATTCTTTCGCGTCCCGTTTGTCCTTTGATTTGTAGGCTAAGCGATTTACGATGGTTAAAAGACTTTGTAAGAAACTCGCAACGCGCGGACAGTACACAACTCGTCACTCTCTCGTGGGAACGCAAAAAAAAGGTGAGCCGCCGCGAGAGGTGACGGGTTTGACCATACCGGCCCTGCCGGAGGTAGAGCAGAGTTCTAACCGTAGTAACGTGTAGTGTTTCCGACATTGTCCGCAGGTCCGAGCGGTGCTTACAGTCCGGAGGCGACGATGGGCTACATGATGGACGGACAAGCGGCCAGCATGATGCACCGGCCGCCGGCCGACTCTACCTTCCACAATCAGTACCACTATCCACCGGAATATTACGGGCATCACTTATAAAGGTATGTAAACCGTTTCGTTTAAACTTTTACATTCGTTTTATTACCAGTCGAAAAGTTCGAAATTCGAATGTACGCGAATCGAAAGGGCAAAAAGCGAAAACGTGTGTATCTCCGCTTTCTGTTTCAGCTGGATGCACGCGTAGGCGAATGAAAGAACGATGATCGCACGTCACAGCGAAGAGATAGCAGGATGAAGCATGACTGTCCTAGCGCGCAACCCCCCGGAAAGCACGTGGAATCGCGCGCGCGCGACCACTGGAAGAGCCACCGTGATGCGTTTTTTTGCAGCAGCGAACAAGCTAAATAGATAACAAACAAAACAAAAAAAATAATAAAGAAAAGAAGCAACACACGCGCGCACGCATGCAGAAAAGCAGAGCCGACGATTCTTGCCCCCCGCGCATATGCTCAATCTCGCTGGAACGCGCTTTCGTGCCGCAGCCCTCTTTTTCTCGAATCGACGAAGCCCCCATGGAACGACACCCCGTTGGAGCGAACGTTCTTTTTCGTTGAACGTTGGAACCTCTTCAGCGCGGAGAATTCGGAGAGAACGAGCCGAGCTCGCGTCGCGGAACGGAATGAAACCGGGGCCGCGACGAGGAAAGGGAGTATATCGAGAAAAGCACCCACAGAGGCGAGGCACGAAGGAGCATCCGAGAGCTCGCAGAGCGGCACACAGGCCAGCGGAGAAGAGTGCACGGAGAGAGTGCCGAGAGATGGATAATGATGCATAAATAAAACAAATGAAAAAATAAGAATAACGGCGGTGGTGGGTCGCGAGATGAAAATTCATGTGATTGTTCTTTGTACAAAATATTTGCGGTGTAATATTGTAGTGATTGAAGATATTAAATGTTAAATTTTAATACGATCGCAATTGAGAGACTATATATGTAATGATATAAATAGTGATATAGGCAATTTTTAGCGGGCATGTACATTACAATGGAATTCTCACGCTGCGAGCCAACGTCCACACACACTTTGCACGAGGCGAAAGAGAGAAAAAAAAATAATCAAGCGGCACGTAGAGAGAGATGCCCACGCAAAGACACGCGAATGAAAAGGTGCTCATAATCCCACCTCGGAGCTTGACGGGACAGAGAGAGAGAGAGAGACAGAGAGACTCCGAGCCGAGGAATTAAGGAAGAAAAAGGCAAATTAACGAAAGTGTCCTCGCAAAGTCGAGTCGCGTATCGATATTCTCTCACGGGGCTCTAAGGCCGATTATATAGGCGGTGCAAGGAAGAAAAAACAAGATTGAATAAAAAAAAAAAGTGTGGTCGCTCGTCGAGGCGTCGACGGATTTTCTCGACACGCAATAGGAACATTGAATCTGTACAGTTCTTAATTATAAATAAATTTACTAACTAAACAGAAGTAAACTATATAAATATATAAATAAATAAATCAATATAAAAAAGACAAACAGGAAGAACAGCAAGAACAAGAGGATATAAGCAGCGCGCCCCGATCCGCATTGTATAATATATAAACGCGATGGAGTGAGTTTACGTAGCCAGTGAAATGGCTAAAACGGTCACGTTGGAAGAAGGATCTGACTTTGCGAAACTGTAAGGCGAAAGGAAGGAGGGATGGAGAAGCAAGCTGCAGGGAGTAGCGAAAGCACGGTGAAAAAAAAAAACGAGGGGCACCGGCGACCGAAGACTTCTCGCGAAAGACGCGGAAAATCGGAGGAAGCCGCAGCGGCGACGAAGCGCTGGAAAAAACCTAGGAATTAATTAGCGAGTTAACGATTACGATTTACTATAATATATTGTGTATAAATAGTTAATTCAATTGGGAGAGAGAGAGAGAGAGTGCGAGGAGAGAGTGCTTGAGAATCGACGTAGATAAAGCCATGTGCGCGAGTGCTCGCGAACGTCCGTCGAAAGTGAGACAGAGTGCTTAATTATACTGTTTTCTTTCTTTTTTTCTGGTGCGAAAGAGAGCGCGAATGACCAAGATAGAATGCTAGTGAAAAAAATAAAAAAAACAGGGCAGCGATGTATTATAGAATATACATATTATATATATATATAGTACGCGAGTAGCAGATATTTAGGGCCCGAAAGTACACACAGTCCACGTTCGGTTCGTCTGTATTTTTTTTCTTCTTTTTGCTTTTTTATTACTAAAAGTCTGCCTGCGCGGAAAACGTTACGTTTAGCCAAAGTTTATGTAAATCAAGTGCATCGGTGCTAATCGGACCCAATATTTCAAGTGGTATTTTGCATTTAGGAAGCAAGAAAACAGACGGAAAAAAGATATTTTCGAAATTGAAGGAAAATTGAAAGCAAGGCTTTTTTTTTGCGCGGGCAGTTCCTCTTTCCGAGGGAAAGGACGTATAGCATCGAAACGTCGCCTTTCTTCTCTCTTTGCCAGACAAAACCTGCCAAGACTTTTACCCGAACGGCGACAAGATCGGCGCTGTTCCCGTAAAGTACCGAAAGAATACTTGGAGGAAAAGAGGAAAAGGAAATATTCAAGATCTCGATTCAATCCCATTTGTATCCCTTCGCCTCCGGAGTTCTTATTTCGTTAAAGTGCGCTAACTCTTGATTGGCGATTCGTCAAGGTCAGTGTGTTTTTCTTGCCTTTTAATTTATTCGCAGCAGTGCAGCACGATCGGCATATACGAGTTTAACTTCTATTTTGCTCGGGATGCCAGAAAACGACGAAGAGGAGGAAGGGCAAATAAAACGGACGTCGAACTTTCAGCGCTCATTTTCAATTGTGTGAATGCGAAGAGCGAGAGAGGATCTGGTGGAAGTCCATTCTTTATCTCTAGATACTAAATGTCCTTGATATACGTAAGAGTGCAAGAAGACAAGTGAATAAAGAGAGAAAGAAAATGCAGAGACAGACGAAACAAAGCTTATTTTGATGAGGCTCCTGGTGATGACAACGTTTAAGCATCATTTTGACTTCGAGGCGACACGACGAACAATGTTTTATTACGAAAAAAAAAATAATGGAAATACAATTTAAATTATACATTTCTCTTGTAAAATGTAAATCGAAATTAACGATATTTTAAATACGCATACTTACACAAGAAATATTATTGAGATCGCGTTATAAATTTTGAAAATCTCTTCTACAACATTTTAGTCGATGGTCGCAGCCGGAAAATCAACATTTGTTTCGGGCAAGACGGTAAAGTCAAAACTCGATGAGAGTTGATAATATTTAATCGATTTATTCAATCGCATCGATAATTAATCTCTAAGATCGTATTGTTAAACTAAATCCACTGCGTAATGCCATCGTTTGTTTTTTCGCGCTGCGCAAATCGGCGTTCTAGTATACAAAAAAAAAAAAAAAATTGAAACTCATGTATACCAAAAGTCTCAGGTGGCTAAAAAAAAATTCTCGCGCGCTTGATTAGTTGGAGAAACGGCAAACTAAGTAAACGAGTAGTTACTAACGGTAACTAAATCGCGCATTTTTAATCAGTACCCTACTTCTATCTTTCTCCAACGAATCAATCGACAAATGCCTTTAACGGTAGCCGAAACTCTTGGCGGGGACAGTTTTTAAAAGCCCCGACAGATAACTCTCTTTAACGAGAAGCAATCATTTTTAATTCACCGACGGATGGAAACAACAGACAATCAATTTTTAGATGCGTTTTTTTCAGAAACGCAGACGAATTTTAACCGACTTCTAACCCCCCCAAAGCTTTTGGCCTTGCGCGGACAATTCAAGAGTGTAGGCAGGTTTTTAAATATATCGACTATTCGTTGACGCTGTAGATTTTTTTTTTAATTTTACTGAATGCCTACATCGATGATTCAGCGTGACGTCAGCAGCACTCGAAAAAACGCCAGGAGTTTCGGCTTTTTATTGTACGGTCGTTCAATCAACGTAAAAGTATCAGGCTAAATCAACTTAAGTGACTAATCTGCTCGATTCGATCGATCGTTCGATCGCTACGGACGTGGCGTTCAAATCATTTAGCTGTCTTATTATCGCATTGTCATGTGTTTGTTCTTCTCACACATCGTATACGTGCAATCTCCTTTAACTGTTGATTATTTGACGATTTTATGCGTTTATTATGGATAATGTTTACATATCTCGTAGCTTTTATTGACTTATTAACGTGCTAAGCGAATATAATGTTGAATTGCATTTTTAAGCAAGCCTTTTGCAACGCGACGAGCGAAACTTCGAAGAGAGCAAATGAAATCCCGAGGCAATCCGGCCGAGCCGATCGTTGAAAGCCCCAAGTGTCGCTGCCTTTTGTTACAGGGTTCAATATAGAAATACAAATACGATTATTATAAAATGAAAAAAAAAAAAAAGGATTGGTCACCACGATTTGCATAATTCCGACGCTTTCAGCGACGTGGCTCCTCCGGATTTCCAATTTTAAAGTGCGTATACGATTTACCAATAGTACTGAATACTATTGATTCAATAAGCGATATACGATGTGAAATTCGAAATAAAAAAAATAAAAACTAAAATAAAAAGTAAAACGATACGATGCGATCCGATAGTTTGGCTGTTCGTTTGAAAATGAGTTCATTCGATTGAATCATCGCCTTAAAAATGTATACGAAGTAACAGTTAAGCTATCTAAGTAATATACACGTTAGAAGGTATAAAGAATACAGAGTTTTTATCAGCAGCAGCATCAGCGACTTTAAGAAGCGAGAGCGAGAGAGAATAAGAGAGAGAGAGAGAGTGAAAAAATAAAAAATAATAAAACTTGTGCGTGGGTATGAGTGCGAAAGTGAGAGAGAGAGAGAGAGAGAGAGAGAGACGAAGCGAAATGATATTAAAGAAATAAAATATGCTTGAGCGCGTGGCGTTTTAATGAGCGAATCAGCAAGTGAGCGAAAGAGTTTTTGTGGAAAAAAATTCGTAAAAGAGGAAAACACACTGTATAATTATTATATTGTGCATAATTATGATTACCTAAAACCGATTTTCGATCGGTCGACGATCGTGACACGAACGGAAATCGGGGTAACGAAAAGATTGTTGCGATCACTATTGTAAACGATAATGATAAAAGATGATGTAAAAATAAGATAACATTCATTATATCGGTATGAAATCTGATTTTTTTCACTGGTTACTTTTTTTTTTCTTTTTGCGCATTGTTCAAACCTTTTACTACTTCTTAACACTCCTGAAGCGCGAGAGAACGTCGCAATGGCAAAGTGAACCAGAATAGAAAGATATATATATATAAATATATATATATAAATGATTTCGCTGAAAAAAAAATGGAAACATTTTTTGATAAGATTTTCAAAGAAAATTGTCTCGTTGTCATGAATACTCTCGTATACGAAACTTAATTGTAAATTATAATTGTTATCGAATAATATAAAGAAAAATTTCATACTTAATACACGTGGTTGACTCTATTCATTGCGATTTTTCTTTTACGTAATAAGACAGGCAAGACCTAATTAATAACATAGACACATAAAATGATACACGTGTGTGCACATCAGGGCGCGAATCAATTTCCAAGAGAAACTCTGACGGGGAGATGAGAAAAAACCGCGGACGCGAACGTAATTCTTTGTTTATTCGATCTCGAGCGCGTTAGATAAAAATTTTTCAAACGTATAAAACGTCGAATCTCTTGCAAATACGTAACCTAAAACAAATGCCGACGAATCGAACGGTGCGTACAGAAAAGCTCGCGTGACGCAGCGGACGAAACTGTTTAATGATCTTAATAATCGACGGAAGAACGTCAGCAATCGGTTTCCCTCATCCGATTGTGCAACGCAAACTAGACAGACTGAGTAGTAAATTTCACTCGTTTTCAGCGTCACGCGAATCACACACACACACACACAATACATATTTAATATAACAAGAAAATAAAAAAAAGAAATAAAGGATGACGATGTCATGGTGGTCTATGTTAGAAGAGTGTCCATTGTATAGTGTTTTTTGAAACGTGAGCATTAAATGCTACATCTTGTGTATATATGCTGTTTTACAATTATTTCATTATCCCTTTTCCGAACGATCCTGCTTTTTATTTTTCCTTTTATATTTGGTTTGCGTAGATTCATTTTATGTTATTCTCTGGTAAAACTTTGTTGGAAATACTTTTTTCGTTCGATTTTAATAAAGTTTTTAACGTTGCTCACAATTTTGTTTAAAAATCAGATAAATATTCATTTTTTCGATAAAAGATGTCAGAAAACGGAGTGACGTTTTGCTAAGTTTATTTAAAACTTGTTTTGTTATTACATAAATATTTCTCTAAAAACTGACTGATATACTCCGTCATACTATAAGAAATACAAAAATAGACCAAAAAATTTGATGAAATGCAACGTCGTAAATTTCAACTAAAAGCCTGAGTCATCTACTAAAACAAGATATCAACGTATACCTGCTGTCACCTAAAGATAAGTATTATTTTTATTACTTCTGCCAGTCAATTAAATTCGATCCACTAAATAGACCAAAATTCTTAATTAACCGAAACTATATTATAGATGCAATAAAAATGCTTTCAAAAAAATAAAAGTTCAATAACGCCTTTTACGCATACATATATATATATATATATATATATATATATATTTACGCCCTATAATTCAGCGATCGATCGACCGAAAAACTCCGGAAAGAGCCAACAAAGGACTCGGAGCATAAGTCCCGCACCTAAAGCGTCGTCGTATCTCCTTTTGGCTCCGACAGTTCGATAAAGTGTGGGCGTGATGGTTTGTTAGCGAGCCGTCAATGATTTGGCTTCGTTATAGCCGGGCGCCGTGCAAAAAAAAAAGGGTGACGCCGGGGATCTCTCATTGTATATATATATATAAACCCCGGCATTTGCGAGTCGAACGCAGGCAGTAGCATCCCCCGGCCATTTGTGAAATATGATAGTGGGGGAGGAGAGGAGGTCCACGCCGTGCCAATTACCGTTGATGGCTATTCCATGGAAATGGACCTTATTACGGGGAGGCCGGGCTCTCCGCGAGAATCGAAAAAGATGCCAATTATATTGCACGCCCAGATATTTTTGCGCCGCAGAGCCGGAGCTAAAAGGAGAAAGGGAGAAAGAGATATGGATGACTTTGCATTCACAAGGCGATGAAAGGCATTAAAAAGCAAATTAGGCGCTCGCGACCGCAAGTTATTTATTTAACAAGCGTCGCTGCGAAAAAGAACGCGACGAGGAGAGCGACGAGATATATTCTTTCGTTTTCCTAAAACTCGCACGAGTCATTAATCAAAAAGCCAAAAAAAAAAAAGGAAACGTCTCAATTCAGCGAGAAAAAAAAAGGGCACCGCTCGCCGTCGGGGCGAATCATCAGCTCGCGCGGAAAGCAGAAATACACGCGGAGCGGCACGATCGGTTGCTATTTCTTTCCTCTCTCTCTCTTTTCGCCGAGATAGTCGACTCGCGGGAACGACTTTGTCGTCGACGGGGGCCATAAAGCATCGCCGGCAGGAAGCCCTCGGAGCAAACAATCTCGTAATGGCAGAACGGCCGGCTGGTGGCGCGGTAATGAGATATTAGAGGCGCTGCTCAAGGGAGTGGCCGGCCAGTACCGCCGCCGTTGCCGCCGCTTCCTCGCTCCCTCGCGCAGTTTGCGCCGCGGCGGCGTAATACGGCGCGCGTGCGAGGGTAGGGAGGGCGTTACGGGATACAGCACTAAGGGTGCTATCGCTTACCCTCCTGGGACGCGATTACCGCTACGTGCGTCGCCGGGGCTGCCGGCGCTCGCCGGAGAAATTCGACTGTTTATTCACTTTTCGCGGGTCCGCCAACGATATCGGCAGCCGGGAGTCACCGGTTAATCCCGGCAATGTATGCGCCGCGTGCGAGAGCCGAGAGAGAGCGATTGGCTTTCTTGGGCGAGAGCCCTGGATATCGCCGCCGTTTTTTTTTTCTTTCTTTCTTGCGGTCGGGGATGAGAGCTCCGCTGGTCGGGCGGCTGCTAAACTGTTTTTTATGTACCCTTTGTCGAACGTGATTCCGTTATAAATTGCTGTGTAGACAGATCGAAGACTCGAACAGATTACGGGCTGTCGCGGTGCTGCGCCGCACGGATTTTAGTATTACGGGAACGTATTCACTAATACGTACCCGAGCAGAATTTCTTATCCCCGAAATTCACTTTATACTTAACGGCTTAATTTTCTGTAATAATTTTCTTACCCAAGCAGCGCCTCGCTTTACGCAACGAGATACGAAGCTTCTTCGCGCCTCTTCGTCGGCCGTAAATTTTTCGGCGCGTCGATTAAGTATCCGGGACGGGGCGCGAGCCAGAGAGGCAGACGGGCAGGTCGTCGTGTGCGGGCGGCCATCTCTCATTTGTTAGCGGCTCGTCGGTGCGCGACGAGCCGGCAGAGAAGCGTGGCCGCATTTAGCATAGTCGCGCACCGCGGACCGTCGTATAGGTGTCACGGTGCAAGTGGCCCAGAACTGGTTGCAGCCGCCGGCGACCGTCTTTTTGGTTCGTCAGTCGGCCCGACGGCGCTGCTGCTTGTTCGGATGCTGGCTTGCGCTCCCCGGTATGTGTCCGTTCCGCCCTGAGACTCTCCTTGTTTCATTCCAGACAGTTTAGTTTGGTGTTTAGGACGTTGGTAAGGTTCGCTTTAGAGTATGAGGGAATATAAATCGTTTAGCGCTGCAAAAAGATATTGGGTTAAAGTGTTCGCGGTTGATTATTGTTATACACAATATAATTTCTTTAAATAATTCCAAGTTAATTTCGCGACATTACATTCCCACGATTAAAAATAAATGAAAGCTCGAATAAAGTAACTAGCTAAAAGCTAAAATCCTTCTTAATGAAAAGCTTGATCCTCCAGTAGTACTATCGCAATTGTATCCTCGAAATTCGTATTTTATAGGCCTTCGTCACTTCAACTGCTCATAAAAAGTCCACTAAAAGTCCATTTTCGTCATCTGTCGCTCCCGTTCCTCCGCCGTTCGTCGCATCATCTCCTCTCCCCCATTACCTAGCCATTCTCTTAACATCCGATTCCTCGGGTCGCTCGCGCACACCTTCCACCCCCCGCCCCCCGTCGCCGGAGGGGGGTGGCGGCGGGTATTTAACTTATCCCTTTTTAGCCTCTTTCTCTATCTGCGCGTTGAAAATTTTCGAATTCTCTCCCTCTCTCTCTCTCTCTCTGGGAACCCTCTTTCAGGCAGCGAGCCACGGACAAATGGGTGTCCCTGCATATGTAAAAGCGGCGCTGTGTTCGTTCGAGCTCACCCCTCTGCCCGGCCATTTGTCAATGTCAAGGCGCGAGCGCCGTATCCATGGAAACACCCCGGCGTGCAGCTCTCTCTCTCTCTCTCTCTCTTTCCCTCGCACGCAAGCCGAGAGAGAGAGAGAGAGAGAGGCGAAAGAGAAGGGAAAGCTACCCTCTTGCTCGGTAGCACGGGGTGACCGTCGCTCTTTCTCTTTCTGGCTCACGTGCCCACCCCCACCAGGCAGACGTCGCTCAGGCGAGCCCCGACGGCGCTAACCCGGCCCCCACCACGCGACCGCTACCACTGGAATCGTCTCTCGAGCGGGGCAAGAGCGCAGGCGCGGATTTTCTTTGGGATACGGCTGTGTGTGGGTGTGTGTGTGGGTGCGCGGCTCACACGGACGGGTACGAGGAGGGTTTCGCGAATCCTACGTCTAGCTCATGGGGGCGCCTCTGAACGAATGGCCTTTTTACACTTTATTATGGGAAATGGCATTTTGAAAATTTATTTTGCATTTGGGGGCGATGATAACGTGTACTTTTGAATCTAATTACTGGGATTATTAATGAATTAGTAATTTTAAATCGCGAATTATAAAAAGAGACTGAAGCAATTTCGTTTACTTTTTCTTCTTTTGGTTTGAATTAAATAAGGGTAATTCTTTGATGATGTTTCAAGATTTAATATTTTATTAATTTTTATAATATTTTTAAAATATTTTTTAAATGATTTGCAAATTGAAACTTCATTAGTTTAACGTTTTTATCTTTATACCCGCAAATGGCGAGTCGTTTTTGTATTCTAATTGATTGGATAAGCTAACCTGGCATTAGCTTAGAAATTAATCAAGTGAATTATTCTAACAAGCCGGAGAATATAGTATGATTTGCCGGAATGACTTTGCCATTTTCAACTGACTTGATGTACAAAGACATTTGACTAGATATCATTAACTCCTTTCAAATCACAGATCAATGTCAAGATTTTTCATCAGCCATTATGCGAGTGACGCATATTCAAATATCGGTTAATTATTTTATTCGTTTTCAAAAGTCATGCAATTATGATGTTACTTTTAGAACGGTTAGAGGGGAAAAAACTAATTGCATTTCATAAATTTAATGAACAAAATTGATGCTTATTAAATGAGCGTTATTTCTTAATTCCCTTATATTAGAATGAAAAACGACAAGTCAGTTTATTATTGACAGATTTAAAAGAATTGCATAAGCTTCGTTGCTTGCATAATTAAATTTAATTTAAAGCAACTTTATTTCGAAAACTTTTATTTACAGGAGATTGACGTGCTCTTCTTCGCGATGATTATTTTTACTTTATGCGAATTCACAATACGCAAACTTTGAATAATAACTTTAAACCAACTAAGCAAAATCCCTTTGTGCGCTCGAAAACAAAAGCAGAAGCAAAAAATGCACGATACCCGGCGAAACATTGTCTAAAAGAAGGAAAAACTTTCTATTTCAAAGCGCATAACGAAAGAGACGCCCCGTAGACTGTCCTCGAGCAAAACAAAGAGAAGCGCGAAAAAGACGTAAAAAAGCCCCGAGAGAAAGAGATAGGCAGAGGGCGGGAGGAGGAGGAGGAGAGGGGAGGGGGGTGGCGCAATGGCCGACAAAAGGTAAGGTTTAAAGCCCGCGAATTCGTTCCCTCTGCGAAAGCTCGTGCCGTGTGCCGCTCCGCGGAAGCCAAAAAGAGACGGAGAAACGCGCCGGCATAGGCCGGCTCTCGGGACTCGGGCTACGTCAGTACTTCAAGCGGGGGGGAGGGGTTGTAGCTACTGCACGGCAAGACAGCTCGCTTAAATATGCAGGATGGGCGGCGGCGGCGGCAGCGGCGGCCAGGGCATTGTGGCGTGTGCAGGAGGCAAAGGGTGAACTAACTCCGACGCGCTGAGGGAAACGCGAGGCCCTCTACGGGGTAACGGAGGGACACCGCCGGCGCGTCCATGGAAAAGGCGAGCAGGAGGGAAAAAGTCGCAGAGCCGCCGGGGGAGAAAGTATAAGAGAATGTGGAGCGTAGGAGAGAGAGAGAGCGAGAGAGTCCTAGGCGCCTGCGCGCCATGTAATGATTGACTGGCTCGCTGGCAGCCAACAGACAGACGTAGCTCACCCGCCCAAAGCCGAGAGCTCTCCCACCTACGAAAACCCGGGGCTTTCTCTCCTGCCTTTATAATGTACAAGCACACTCGGCGGGGTATACACCGCCGTGCAGTTATGGCACGATTATGTGGCTTCGAGGTGGCGCCTCTTGTGACAATGCGAAATTACGCGTTCTTCATAGCGAATTCTTGCAGGACCCATAACTCAGACGTAATTTTCGAGTTTCTCTCTCCTTGGCGTATAAAGCTCGATGGCGAGGCTCGGGTTTAATTTTATATTAAATTTCAAATCTTATATTTTCGAAAGGAAACCGAGAGCGTACGGGATGACGTTGTAAATTTTATTCCCGCAAAAAATGCAGGCGACGTTTTATCTTGCCGCCCAAAAGGAATTTAATTTAAAAATTTCGTTCAATTCCACGTTTTGGAAATTCGAATTTTCCTCGAAATAAACCCATTATTGGAGGCGAGCCTATTGTCGAAGGAAGCCGAAAACAGGAGGGCGTTCTTTTCCGCGTCCACTCCCTCTCGCTCTCCCTCTTCCACTGGCTGCTCGCTCGCCATGCACGCAGGTTATCGTTCGCGTTTATCGCGCGCGCAACCCTCTCTCAAATCTCTCGCTCACAAAGAGGGAACGCGGCAGGAGGAGGAAAAAGAAAGGCCGCTTTTTCTCTCTTTCCTACGTCTTATTCTCTCCCGACTCCCGGTCGATACGCGCGTGTCCCTTTTTACGTGTTGTTCTCCGCTTCTTGCGGGCCGCGGAGAGAGAGAGCGAGGCAAGAAGAGAAAGAGCCGGCAGATACTAAAGCCCATTGAATGTTCGTAAATGTCAAACGAGGACTATTTCCGGCGTTCCAGGTTATGGCGTATATCGATTTGCACAGACACGCCGTTGAATGCTATCCGTGGCTGTCGAATCGATCGCCTGTGAAGGACACTGGAATGTTGCTTAAACAGAATTCGAGATGTAACCATCGCCGCTCGCCGACGTAATTAATTATCCCGATAAAAATTTTACTTGCAAAAACAAAATCGATCCGGCAATTAGTTCTGGAATGTAATAAGTCGCTGCGCAATAGTATTTTTATTGATGTAATAATTAGGGATTAACAATAGAAATATATTCATTCATTTGGCGAACGTCTGACTATTTATACCTTTTCTACTGACGTGAAGTATACGTAAAACACATGTACAACTTTTCAACGATACATGAATACACTATAAATCCGGACATTAATTGGACGCCTGTTAAAAAGCATTATAAAATTTCCATGAATTTCGAATTGATACTTTAAAATTCCGAAAATTATTGATTTTCATTAAACACGAAAAAACGTAATAAATTTCAAACATTAAAAATCAATTCATTCTCTCCATTCGGCTACAAAATATGCAAAGCCCCACAAAATATATTTGTAATAAATAGCGCGTATCCTCTCGAAGTGAAAGTTTCTTTCGGCCAGATTTTGCCAGTCAATGAAAACCGCGAACGATTCATCCGTTTTGACACACGGCACCGAGGCCAGTAAAACAAACGATAAACTGCTTCCTAAATTTCTCAGAACAGCGCGATAAATGTACGCGGCAGACGCACTCCGGTCGGCGCGCGCACGCGGCGAATCAAGCATTTAAAGCGCTCGAAGAAAATCGCTCCCTCCCCATATAGAAACACGCTCGTAACCGATAAAACTTTCATATCGAAACTAAAACCCGCCGTTCGCACGTCTAAATACCCGCAGTGGCGCGCGCTATTCGTCGCAGTTCATCAAAAGAGAAAAGCGCCAGCCGGAGGGGGGGACCAGTATTTTCGCGGCCCTTGCACACGCAGCCGCGCGCGCGCTTTTTTTTTTCTCCTCGTATCTGAGCGTTTTTTATCCGTACTCCTCTCTCTCTCTCTCTCTCGCTCGCTCGCTCGTCGGGTCGTTTAATCCAGCACCGGCCAGGCGTCCATCAAGCCTCGGTCACGAATGTTTTGTCCCGTCGCCGCTGGATCCCCCGTAAATTCGCAGAGTGCTAGAGCGCGCGTGCATGTTCGGCGCGTCGCATAAAGCGTAAAACCAACGTGAATTACGGTAGTATCGCGTTACAGCGCCGCGCCGCACTGTGTGTCCCGTCCCGCGTCTCCTCTCTCTCTCTCTTTCTCTCTCTCTCTCTCTCAGGAATTTCGCGCGCCAAGCTGCGATCTTCTCATTTTCTCGCGGAGCGGCCGCGGGTAATGCACCGCGCCGCCGAGCCGATCTCGCCTTTTGCTTCATTTTCCTGCGAATCTCTTCATCGGGGCATAAATTAATGACCGACGCTGAGCGTTCGTTCGAGGTGCCCGATCGGCCGCTTTGCTTCTTTTCTCACAGGCTTCAACGGGGAACGTAACGACGCGCTCGGTGTCGTGTTAGCAGCGGTAGTTCCTCGACGAAATTTAATAATTGGCCGGCAGAATCTGCTCGAAATTGAATAAACGTAAAATGTAACAAAATTATGAATCTCGAAGGGGTAATAATTAAATCACAACTGGTACAAATAAGTAATTTGCCTGTGTAGAAACCTAGCTATGATTTATTCGATTTCATTACTTAAAACAAATTATGAAAATTATATCCATCTTATAAAAACTCTTTCTTTTATTTAGTATACTATCATGCACATCAATCACATACTTTATTGAACTTAACTTGCAAGGCACGTTTTATTTTGTTCATGGTGTTGTCTACGACTGACTTTATTGTATATGTTATTTGTGCATATAAACTTTACCACACTACTTATAAAATGATATATGTATATTCAAATAATATATTAAAAACATTACTTTTCGTTAAAAAATAATGATCAATATGATTTAACATGTCTTTGTAATCGAAAATACTGAATATATAAAGAAATCAATACAACGGTAGAACATTATACAAAGTAAAAATACATAAATAATATTAATAGTATATTACGGTACAAATGACGAAAGTTGAAGTTCCGCCACTGCGTGAAGTTGGCGTCCGAGGCGAAGCCGAGGGCGTCATATCACGCAGTGGCGGGCCTTGAACTTTTGTCATGTGTACCGTATACTATTTTTCTTGATGCCCGGTGGAAAGTACCTTTACATAACACAGGCCGACAAAATTTAATCAACATTCAGACCCAGAAAACAGACTATATATTTCCGAAGGATTTTGATGCG
>JAWWEO010000036.1:19144087-19163291 GCA_035582975.1 Ormyrus labotus
TAATATAAGGCAATCTTTTGAATTGAAATTTTATGATTTTCAGATTCTATGAAAAAAATGAGACTTATTAAGATAGATTTATATAAAATAAAATAATGATTCAAAGTATAATAAGAAGTTTGAATTTTTGACAGGCCGAAATCAAAGTATATAAGGGAACGGTCGGCCCGCCGCGTCGTCTGCACTTACGACTCCGACTTGCCTACAGGGCGCGACCGCGCCCTTTGATTTTACTTATCGAAATTTTTTTTCCGTTAAAAGGTGAAAAACAAAGGTTAACCAAGCTTTTCCCTCGCAACTTCATCGATTCCCTGCAGCTCGGAGAAAAAAAAAGAGCATACCTGTTCGAGCGTCGAATTGTAATTACTCCATATCCGCCGAGCAGTTCTCCGGACGAGCATTCGAGCGCCTTCCTCCCCCCCCGGCGTTCCCTCCGCTTCGAGGTCCTGCCCTTTTTGTTGCCGGCGTTTTTTTTTCTCTCCTTTAGCGGCAATACCGCTAAGCCTGCCCCGAGTCGTTACTCGAAGTAGGAGGAGACCGGAGGGAAAGTGGCGTTCCGGCTCTCTCTCTCTCTCTCTCTCACTCTCTCTCGAGGGGATGAAAGCAGCGAAAAACTCTCGCCAACTCGCATCTGTTTCAATTTATGCTGCCGAGGCGCGGCGCAACGCACCGGGGCAAAAGCGAAAATACTTGCGCATCGTCTCTCCCGACGCGCGCTCCAGCCAAAGTAAGAAGAGAAAGCGGGAGAGAGAGAGAGAGAGAGTGAGGATAAAGCTCCCGGGCTGCTGCTGCTGCTGCTACGCTCTCCCGTCGACGCGCCGGCTTTCTTATCCTGTTGCGGCGCATCCGCGAGTCGTTGCGTAATTTATTGTTAACCAAACTTTCACCGTCTCCGGGTAATTGTGCGAGCGCTACTTTCTTTGCGTAACAAACTTTACCATTGTTTACAAGGTGTAGCGTTAACAATGGTAACGCGTTATATTTCAGATGATAAAGTTTTGAACTATATAGGGTCGGGGTATCGGATGTTTTCGATTTTTAGAGAAGTTATTGACGAACTTGAACGGGAAATGTACCGCGGCAGTGTCTGAAATTAATTAAATATACTTTGAAATAAATCCCGGCTAATAATACCGTTTCGTGAAAATTGCGATCCGAACGTACCGTTGATGCCTCGATCAAAATATTAATTTACGCCAGTACAGTTTTGAATCACGCTATCTTCTCATTAAAACTGCACTCTCAATTGTACACATTAACGCGAAACTCGCGCAAACTTATTATTATCCGCGGTTAAAAGGATAGATAGAAGCTGATATAAATTAATTAAACGCGAGTCCCCGAATGACGAGCACCCAATAGATGATATTTCTGAATTTCATTAAACCTTCTTCACCCCCGAATCAGCGCTCTCCAATTTTCGCGCAAAAACGGAGACTTAACAATGACAGAGCATCATTTCGCCGGATAAAAGCTCTCCTCTCCCCCCGGATAATAAAAGGTGTAGCACTATATAAAGATTTCGGCATCTTCCAGCCTCGGACTCTCGGCCAAAGAGTCGAGAGGGAAAATCGATACTTATTGTATCGAAAAAAAAAGGAGAGAGCGAGCCGGGCGCTTTTCCTCCTTTATCGGGGGAAAAGAGCGGCCCGCTCTTCTCGCGGAGTGGGAAGAAGAGTTGCGCGCCGGGGTGATTAATGGAGGCCGAGAGCAAGTCTCGGAGTAGGGAGCGAGAGAGAGAGCGAGCAATCGTAAACTGGAAACTGGGGAATCATGGCGAGGCTCTCTCGCCATATCCGCGGAGCAAGCACGATTGGGCGCAGATGGTACGCGCCGTCATTAAGCCTTTCGAGCCTTAAAGCCGAGTGCACACGAGAGAGGCCGGGCAGCGCGCGCGTTTCCAGGCTCCACCCGCCTCTCGCGGCCTCGGGAGCCGCGAGGGTAAATAATTTAAAACAGCTCTCTCTCTCTCTCTCGCTCTCCTCCGAGCGGCGCTGCTGGCTCTTCTCTCTCTTGCTCTTCTTTTTTTTTTCTTTTTTCTTTCTTTTTTTTCGTAGGAGCGCGGCCAAAGATTTATTGCGCGGCGCCGAGCGCGCTCTGCTGATCGATTATTGATTTTACGGGGGGGGGGGGGCGACTTTTGTGCAGCGCGCGCTGCAGCGACGAGTCTTCCCGGGCTACGGTTTTCAGGAAAGATGGCAGACGAGACCTTTTAGATTTTTCATTAAAAATTTATCGTATCTTATCTTGTGCTTCCGATTAGATTTCGAGCTCGAGAATTTTTAGTTTTTAATTATTTTTCGTAAATTCACCGATATCCTCGAGTATAAGATATTAATTTCCAATTTCGAGAAGGGACACTTTACCCACTTAACTTTGCAATAAAATAAACTCTCATTCGAAACGGACGAAAGCCAATTAGTCCTCGAAGCACGCTTTATCTCATTTTTATTTACCCCAGAAAGATTCATTTAATCTAAACAAAATTTATGCGCCGAGATTAAAACTCCGCCTTCATATTTCACGATTCAGATTGGCAAACCTTCCTCGAGCGGCGGCGAGATATAGGCGAAAGACAAAAAAAAAACTACCCCCTAAACTAACTTGACAGTATTAACCGCAGGCAGCCCGGGGGTCCAGCTGCGCGTACGTGCTTGCAGGCACAACTCACAATTTCGCGCTCTCGGAGCTGTCGCTGTAGCACTTTACTCTTTATACGGGGGCCGCGCGCCAGGGGCGGTTGTCGCGCGCGTCGTGTCTTCCATGGCCTGGCCTTCGCGTAAAAATTACTTCGGAGCTTAAGTCGTCCTTTTGTTGCGGATTTGGACTCGAAAGAGAGAGATTTAAAAGCTCGGGCGGCGGTGCTCCTTTTTTTTTTGCGCGCGTCCGTCGGGCGCGATATCTCTGTCTTGGTCGCCTCGGACGCGCGCGCATACGTACTGCTTACATTCGGGGGATAGCCCCGGCAGCTCCGATGTTTACACGAAGTCCGCGGGGCAGCAGCTCGCGCGCGCAAATTAATGGACGAGTGCGCGCGCCGCCGTAATCCTACATAGGACAGTAAACAACGCGGGACCCTTCCGCATTCTTATACTGCCATAAATTATGACGCGAGCGAACCCCGCCGAGGGATTTCCGCCGCCGCCGCCGCTGCTCTCGCGGATTAGCCCGAGAGCGCGCGGGCAGGAGAGGGCCGAGCGACCGAGCGCAACGAGATTATTTCGCAGCGCGTTTGCGCGCCTTTGATTACTTTGAGGCTCTCTCTCTCTCTCTCTCTCTCTCTCTCGCTCTGCTCCTCTTCTTATTTTGCCTCCGCTGCTGAAGCGCTAAATTCAGTCGTTGGTATTAATTTTATGTATAGACTTGCTAAGCTTCAGAAAATTAGCCGACCGGGGAAACGGTCTTACCTTGCTGCGATTCGTAATGGATGTATATATATACGCTTCGCGAGAGTCAGCGGAAAAAAAACTGAATTTACTTGATTTCGAAACCGTTCCACTTCGTTTCATCTGATTGCGTCTTAAATAAACGAACGACTTCAATTTTTATAAATCCTTCAATAATTTATTTCGTACTGTCATTAACCGAAGATTGAATGTCGTTTTTTCTTTTCTATCTTGGTTCAATGACAATAGGCACTGTACGCACAAAGTATACGCACCGACCGATAAATTATTAAGCTACATGACGGGAAGTCCGTCTTGAAAAAGCAAGAGACAAAAAAAAACATTTTTCCATTTAAAATTCCTCCTTTTTGTCTTCGACGTCCATAATTAATCACGACACTCGTTGACCTCTGCACACACGTACGTCGCACTCCGGCGAGAACGAGAAGCACAAGCAGCGAGAGGAGAGAAAAAAAGGGGCGCGAGGAGAAAGACGAAGAGAGAGAGAGAGAAAAGAAAAGGAAGGAAGGAAAAGAATGGCATTAAGCTTCGGTAGATCATTACACGCGACATCGATCTCGCCGCGCTCTCTCGCGCTCTCGGGGATATATCGCGGCGGTGGAATACAAGAGCATTACGCCCGAACGATTATGTCACTTCGGTAACGAGAATGGAAGGAGGTTCCCGTCAGAGGAGTCATTTGTAACATGACTCGGCAGAAATCACGAACTACGGAGGCGCGGACCGGGACGAAAAGGACGACGCGATCGTCTCTCTCTCTCTCTCTCTCTGCCCTGCTCTTTCTCTCTTCATCTTTGTGCAAGCGGGAGCGCAGCGTTATGGACTAATGGTATTAGTGTCCTTGCCGTCAGCTGATTCCCGGCTGCTCGGCAAATGTGTATTTATTGACAGGAGACATCAAGTGGATAAGGGGTAGTTGTCTGGGAGTCCAGCGTAAGTTAACGCATGCCTTTCGGGACAATTGCAATGAAGAATTGACAAAATAAATTAGCTGTTTTCAAAATGATCATTAGTTTTGATTTTCTGTATTACCCGTCGTTCCATCTCTTCTTACTTCTAGCTCTGTGATACACTGAACGCCCTGAAAGAAAATTCATTAAAATTAATAGATCGTTAAGCTGCGCAAAAATAATACAGATAGAATCTTTCATTATTTCGAATTGAAATGAGCTAGATATAAATTACACGTCGTGACACTTCGGATGATTACAAACATAAATGTCTTTGGTAGCGATTACTCCCTTGTAATTTATTCAACGCCATACTTTAAAAAGCTTAAAATTTTATATTAAAACTTTCTCATTTTTAAACCTTGATATTTAAAGAAAAAAAAAATCCACTCGAAAACGGACGAATGAAATTTTAAGCTCCGCTCCTCAAAGCCGAACTGAAAGCCCCTCGCGGAAGTGAAAATTCGGCGTTAATTCAAAAAGAAAATCTCCCGAAATGAACGCTCATCCTCTTTTCCGCGCAGCCGCGCCCCCCGAGCCCCCCCTTTCTCTCGCTCGGCGAATGAGCGGAATACCCGGAGCTTGCGAATTTAGCCCGACGACGAAACAAAGGAACGGGGAGAAACGTCAAGTAGGAATTTGCATAGTGGAAGACAGAAGTGCGACGCGCGAGACTTCTCTGAACGAAGGCTCGCAGGGTGGCACAATCAGAAATTCCTCGAAGGTACATACACACACCACCAAGGAGTCGCGCGCGTGCATCTCCAGGGCGCGGTGGAGCCGCCGCGGGGTAGGAGCCGGCGAGCGCGGCAGCCTGCGGTACCAGTCTGCCGCCGCACATTAACTCGAGGCAGCATCGTTAGCAGCATACCTTATCGTTTCATGCTCGCGACTAACAGTCGGAGAGCGCGAGAGACGAAATTCCGCGCGTTCAAGTCGAGAAGCGAGCCGAACGAGCAGAATGCAGTCGCGGATGATTTGCTGGGCCGAAAGTCAGCCCCGTCGAGCTAATCTGCGGGGGCTAACTCTTGTTTCGATCGGTTTTTAATTACACGCGATATCCTGCCAGGGGGGTTCATTCGGATCGTTAAGAGTTTTAAAAGAGCGCCAACAATACTCGCAGCCCGCCGCTGGCGATATTTATGCCGGGAGCGTTAATAAATTATTTATACGTATTACAGAAAATACCTCGTTCATTATGCGGAATATTCGATATTCCATAAATTTTTTATCCTTGAATCAATATCTGCGCGCGTAAGCGCTCGCAATTCATTGATTCACTTAATATTTCATGGTTTTACAGTATCACCTGTAATAATTAAGCCATATAATATTAATTATCTCCGTTAATAAATTATAAAGATTATTTACCTGAAAATTAAAATTTACACTGAATTTACGACCCTGTAACAAATTCAAATTAAAAGTTAATAATCGCGAATAATTAAATTATTTATTAAACCGCCGGTTTATATCCCGTTAAAAAGTCCTTGAAAATTCGGAGAGAGCTTTGAAAAAGCGGGGAATTTATTTCCCAGCCCCGAGACCGAAAGCTCGCGCTCGCGAACAAAACGCCAGAAATTCAAGGCAAAGGCCCAACTCAGCGAGAGAGAATAAACGAAAGCTCGCGACTCCGGGGCACTTACGGGGCAGGGGAGGGGGGGGGAGAAAAAAGGCAGAGCGCGGCAGCCGCGCGCGCACAATCTCGCAAAAACGCTTCGAAAACAAGAAGAAAGAGAGTGAAAATGAGATGGAACGTTATACGTAGGCGAGCGAGAGAGAAAAGGGGTTTTCCCCGAGTGGCGCTACTGCCTCTCTCCACCACAGTGCCTTTAGGTCGAGCTGCACCGGGCGTACACTATACACACCATCGTGCGCGCTCTCGCGAATTCCGTCCTGTCATTTGTAACTGTCGGGCTGCTCATTACAATTCCCCATTCCTCGCGCCGAAACCTTCCTCTCTCTCTCGTACTAACTCTCTTCCCCCCCCGCTCCTCTCCCTCTCCGTCTCTCGCTCTTCGCTGCGCGAGCTCTAGGCGAGGCTCCCATGGCGAAACTCGCCCCTGTCGACGCGCAGCACCCGACCGATCCACCCCCTAACCTCCTTTCGCTCTGCTATGCGTTCTGGAAGACAGAGAGAGAGAGAGAGAGAGAGAGAGAGAGAGAGAAGCAGCGCGCGAGTTTCAATTGCGCTCTTCGGCGCATGCAAAGCATTTTCAACCCCCGAACTTCCCTCCCCCTTCGAATACTACTTTGCGCCCGTTTTCGCTTAGAAAGCCAGCGAGATTGTTTTTCAAACTCGCTAAGGGTGCATTAAAGAGCTGCTTTATTGGATATAAAAATTTTAATGGCGTCGAAAGCGTTACTTCGGAATTTTTAAGCTTCTTACGAACGGCCGACTAAAGAAGCGTGGCCAAAATTTTAAATTCAAAGCCGTTTGTTATCTTAATTAATTTGTTTTCTTAAAATAGCAATAAGCTCTCTCGGTGGAAACCATTATTTTAAAACGAGTTCAAAAAATAATATGCTTACTTTGTGCCCCAAAGATTTTGGAATTCACAGAATGCCGATCCGTCATTCTCGGAAATAAGTCAAAGATTCCGAAAGCCAACATTAGCCACTAATATCGCAGAAGCGCGTAAACCGGAATTCCATCGTGAAATAAACGGAATCGGCGCCAGTAGCATTTAGAGAAGAAGCAAGCTCGATATTAACGACTCTCCCGGTCCGCAGCGGGAGAAATAAGGAAGGGCGAGCGCAGGAAAGTCCTTTTTCTTTACTTTTTGTCTCCTTGAGCCAGGGATTTAAAGATTCGGACTAAAGAAGCAAGGCCCGGACTCCCCTCCCCCCCCTCCCTCGCAGCGCCGGCGACTTTCCCGCTTCGACCATTTTCTTTATTACATTCCTTATTTCCTATCCACCATTCTCGGCAACTGTAATACAAATTCCTATTGTGATTTATGTCGGTATCAATGGCGCGGGTACCGCCACCGCCACCCTACTTCGTCTCCGCGTGCCGGTTTTCTCCCCCTCCCCCTACGCGTAAGAAAGTACAACGCCGCCGAGGGTCTCTGTTTCGGGCTGGATATTATGCTCTATTGAATCAACAATGTCGCACGCCGTAATTGTTGACGGTTCCGATATTCTTTCGGAAGCCACCCTCTTTGTTTTCTCGGGCTGGCTGTGTGTAGTTTTCTTTGGCAAGTTCTTGAGGAATTCTTTACTTATTTATCGCTCGAGTTTGATATTCGAGCCAAGAATACAAATACCTCTTATTAGGAAGATTAATGGATCCGCGGAGCTGCTGAAAATAATTAAAAAAGTAAATTTCCCGGGCTTGAATTCAGGCGTAAAATAGGAAAAAGTGTACATAGAGAGCCGGCCGATAAAAGTTTCCTCCTTCGGCGAGCGTCGACTCGCGGCTTCGACTCCCGGTTTCGAAACGGGCGCGAGTATCGCGGGAAAACGATATCCCCATTAACCGCAATCGGCGCCGTAGGCCCCGCGCTTTTACACGAAGTGCAACAGTGACTTGCGACACGGGGGCCGCTATAAACATGATTAATGGATCCTCGGAGTCGCTCGCCATTCAGATGTACTCTCTCTCTCTCTCTTACTCTCTCGTCGCAGCTAGAATAACAAAGTGCCTACTCGCCTCCTTTCTCGCTCTCTCTCGCCGTACCGACTTATGCGTCCTCTCCTGCTTTTCTAAGCTCGAGCGTATATACGTGCAAAGGCGAGCCCATTCTTTACCTCCCACGCGCGGCGACTCGGGCCGAACGAACGCTTTTAATTCACTCGAATTCGAATCGTTGATATTCTTGGATTGGGCAGGTTTTTTTTTTCTTCGGAGTTTTAAAGTCGGGAAGGAGGGCTTGAAAAGTGAATTTTCCGAAACAACAATATTTTCCTAAAATTATCTGAAATACCGGAAAGAAAATATGGAACAGTTCTAAATTCTTTTGCGGATAGAAAGCCTTTCGTTTCTTGGTGCAGCAAGACTCGAAAAGAGGTCGTAAAATTTCAAGGGAATGAAAACGTCAGTAAAGGACTCTAGGATAAACGAAATTCGCTAAAACTTTTCATCCAGCTGAAATTAATTTAATTTAATCTTTTTCCTCCGATCACACTTTGCCTTCCAGCTGTATACACTTGCGACTCAACAAGAAAAATAAACGAGCTCCCGAGAAAAGGAAAAAAGTTAGAAGGCACACGGCGCATTTTAGTCCAGCATCTAGATTCCCGATAGCCGATCAGCAAAAAGAGCCGAAAGAACCGAGTCAGGACAGTTTAATATGTTATGATTGCCATCCGAGTCTCCGGCGCATCCGTTGGCCGGAGCTCGATTTAATCTCTTTAAAAGTGTAAGTCGACGTAAGCCCGCGCAGAGATCCCCGGAAATTTTTCTCGCGCGGAAAAGTTTCGGTCGATTAAAATTTTTGTCTCGCCGCTCGGCTCGCGCAATATCGGCAACGGGCGAGGAGAGCGCGGGGGAAAAAAAAGGAGACGCGCTGCGCGAGTAGTAGTCGAAGGAAGGAACGGGATCGGTATAGCGCAATATACGGGAGACTTAGCCCGTGATAAATCCTTGTGCTATATGAGGTTGCGGCGAAGCCTCTATATGAAACTCGCGCCGTCGGCGAGCCCGCGGGATTACCTCGTTGTGTATACTTCACGTGTAACCGGGACATCGGAAAGAAAGGATAAGGGGGAGGCGGATAAGTCCTCGTTCTCTCGGTCCAAAGTGGAAACTGCGGAAATGGAAAAAGAGAGGCTTGACCGTCGCTGGGAGAGCGGTGACCAGCTGGGAAGCTTTGAATATCTCGGGCAGAAGACGAAAATTAGGTTGCTTTTCGGCTTTTCGTTAAGAAAGCTCGTCTATTCTTTGATTTTCGTTTCGACATTGACTTATGTTTATATTTATGGAAGTATGTTTTATAATGACAATTTTATTCTTATAAATTTATTTACTTTACATTACATAACAATTTAAACTAAAATTACAAAAGCTAAAAATCCGAGATTTCTAGTATGTCTATACATATAATCACCACCGTACAGGAAACTTAAACAGTGTAAATCTAATTTAAACATTATGACATAAAAATATTGTCGTGTTTAAAATTAGTTAATAAATCTATAAAACTACAAAATATAAGTAAATTACTAATTAATTTATGTAAATGATTACATATTAAAATTCTGAAAAAGAATAAAATATTAGTTATTCCTTAAAAAAAATTCAATTTTTTAATTTATTATTCACTGGCTTGACAACTCGTTCGATTTAACTCCAGCAGATTAACTGCGAGACGATCCACTCGTTAATACCAGCACTTTCCTTTCTTTTTTCGCGCCGATATTAATTTCTCCGAGTGGTACATCTTCGATTCCCAAGGATTAACATCCCATCACGTTCGAACGACTTCCGTTCCCGATCCTTTAAAAACGAGAATTACCCGTGTCTCAGCCGCTCTCGCGACTGATCCCCGCCGCTCTCCGGGGCCGCTCGCGGAAAAAGCTAAAATCCGAATCGTCTCTAGGTCGGGGGCAGGCATCGGGGACGTAATATCCGCGGCGTTTGACGTTATAAAGATTGGTATCGGCGACGGTAGCGATTATCCATTATGGCGGCATAATCGTTACATCGTTAACTCTTAACGGGCGCGTAAGCTGCGAGAGACCGAGAGAGACAGAGAGAGAGAGAGAGAGAGAGCTCGTCGCCCCAACCGAAGCGAGGAAGAGGAGTGCGCTCGCGTTTTATCGGGCCATCCTCTTGGCAGTTACATCGCCGGAATCGCGGACTCGTCGAGCGAAAGACCGACGGAGAAACAGAGATCCGGCCGCGGATACGCGTCGCGCGCGTATATACGCGGCTGAATGGAGGAGAGAGAGAGTGTCGAGCTCTCTCTCTCTCGCGCGCGAAATGAAATCCCCCGTAATTAGAATTTCATCGTTCAATTTTGACAAGCCGTCGGAATCACGGACTTAATGCGGTGCGCGGCGAACTATCTCGCGGAGATCTGAGACGTCGGAGTTAATCGTAAGAGAAGTGCCTGTTAAGAAGATTTTATTACCATGGGATTCGTATTAGCTTTTTATGTTCTTTGAGCCTTAATTTCGTATTTAAATAAGATATCTCTTTCTATACGTAAGTTCTGATGTAGGACAAAAAATTTTAACCTATAATAATTAAAGTAACGATTATCGAAACCTGAATGAAATTGCCGAAGCAGGGCATCTTTCCAAAATTATTGAAAAAAAATAAGCAAACGATCGAAGAACTAAATTTGGTTTTAACAAAAAATTCACTGTTGAAAAAAAGAACAACTAATTTCAGGAATTGCACGCAGACGACAAAAGCCGTGGCCGCGCGCGAGGCTCCCGCGAAAAATAGAAAATTTTTCCATCGCGCGCGACGCAGTTCAATCAATAAACTCGGTATTAATAACTTAATAAATTTAATTACGCTTCCGCGAGCGCAGCCCGCTCGCCGGGGAACGCGCGCCTATACGAACTCGTTCGAAACAGAGCGAATGCATTTTTCGCCGCCGCCGCCGAAAATGCCTCGCCCCCGCATGTATGCAGCAGCAGCCGCGCGCGCCAACGGTGCAGAAAACGGAGAGAGACAAAAAGAGAGCGCGCGGCAGAAAGGGAGAGAAAGATAAACGAACGACAATAATTATCGTGAAAATGGAATATCCCGACTCTCCGGCTGTCGGACGGCGGCTGCTGCTCCGCGCGAGCCGAGAGAGAGGATGAGGGAACGGCGGGCGGAGAGACGAGGGGGACAGAGGAGGAGGAGGAGGAACCGACCGGATGCCATTCCCGGTCGCGTCGGACGGCCGGCCGCCATTGTGTTCGTTATAATTAAAAACGCGAATCGCAATTGCAAATTGGAAAATGGGCGAGCACGCCGGCCGCGAGCCGCGTCTGTGTCGCTGCGGGTTTCCTGCACAAGGCCTCTGTGTGCGCGCGCGCGTCCGTGTGTATGCGTGTATATATAACCCCGAGAGCCCGCAGAGATGCGAAAGCTCGTTGTTTATGGGCCGTTCATTGATTTTTACGCGCCGGGAATTAATGATCGTTCTATACCGATTTCGGCGTTTGGCATATAATCGCCGATATGGCGCGCCTACCTACACGTGTAATGCTGTACGCGAATGTATATTGCGTCGATTGGTCGGTGGTTTTTTCCCTCTCGTCCCCCTCTCCCACCCGGAGAGAGCCACCCCTCTGGTAAATGGACGCATCTTCGGGCCCGAGTGTATGAGTTTCGTTTTGTTCCACCTGTCGCAGTTGCGAGCCGCCGCCGCGCGAAAATTCTGATAACTGAAACGAAGTGCTTTTTTGAATATGGGCTCGGCGCTCGCCGTTAGCCGGAGTCCAATCTTTCGTTTCTCGCGCCGCGCCGGCCGCCGATGCCATTTTTTAGTTCGTTAAATGTCATGAGGACTCGCGGGTGAAAGGGAGGGAAGACAAATAAACGGACGGGCGAGAGAGCTCTCGCGTTCCACCTGCGAGCACGTGGAAATGAAATTCTTTCGAGGAGCCAAAAATAGCCGTTAATTATATACTCGCTGACTTCCATTTACCATTGCGCATAAGGAGCGAATTGTCGAATCGGTTTCGCGCGCGGAAAGTTTAAATCTTGCGGTTGCGCGCGCGGGCGAGGAAGTTAAACGAGGATCGCGATTAAGCCGCGCGCAGGAAGAGAGAGGTAGAAAAGTCGAGGCGCGTTATTCGGCGTCTGCGCGGAATTAGTATTATCGGGAAGAGTCACAGTCGGGCCGTGTATCTGCAGGAAAGAGAGTAACAGCGGGGGGGTTATAAAATCGGGGGAAAATCGGAGGAAAGAGGGCGGGCCCGGGGAAAAGCGCGCGAGCGGCCACGGCCATTAGCCACTCAGTCCGGTAATGCGATCAGGGGGCTAATGGCTCTCCTACCTCCTCCTCTGCCCGTAAGCGATAGCTTCTAAATAACTCGCAAACTGCACACGTACGATTGTACATACGTGCCGATCCGGAACGAGGCGAGAGCGAGAGAGAGGGAGGGAGGATATATCGGGGACTTGGTCTTCCTTCTTCTTCGTGCTCGTTTTGCCCGGGCCCGGAGTGCGCTCTTGCGCGCGCGCCTCCGTAAATTAGCAAAACATTCGCGTTTCCCTCTGCCCGCTTACATATACCTCGCGCGCGCATAAATTATTCATATAGGGGGGGGGGCATTAAGTCGAGCTGCACGCGCATCAGATTATGCGCTGATTTTTCGGCTTAATAATATCTCCGAGTTTTCGGTGGGGGGGGAGAAAAAAATTGCGCGCCGTCCGCCGCGGCCGAGCTGAGCGGAATTCCTGCTCCGCCGCGCGCAGCTCTGATTTCGCGAGGAAAGCGGATATTTTCACCGAAGCCGAGCACACTTTTATTATATATCCGCCGCGTGGAATGCTTACTTTTTCTAATGTATAAACCATCTTGCCGAAGTAATTAAAACGGCTTCGATCGGCCGAGAGCGTTAATAAAACACTCGGAATATATAACGGTAATTTGACTTCCCGGCTCTCTTATTAAATTTATTCAATCCATAAAGCTTGATTAAAGGCGAAAAAACAATCAGGCGCCACTAAAGATCTCTCTTTCTCTCGGAGAGCAGCATTCGAGTTTGAAGAGCGCGCATTCTCAAAGGGAACGGTAAGGCAGCAGCTCGAGATCCCGAGAAAAAGAGAGTGAGCGCGCGCGCAAAGGCGAGAAAAGGGTCGGCGCGCTCTCGGTGTGCCGTACGGCCATCAAGCCAGATGATATCTCGCGGGGTAGGCTTTCGCGAGACCCATAACCCAGGGTTAAAGTGCACTAGCGATTTCTTAAGTAAGTATAAATCTGGCGTGATGCGCTCGTAAAAGCTGCCCGTCCGCGTGCGGATCTCTCTCTCTCTCTCTCTCCCTCGGCTGGAAAGAAGATGCGTAAGCGTGCGACTGACTAAAGCCTCCGTCGCAGAGGGGGATTTTTCGCGAGCCGCGCGCTGACCCATGTGGTCCAGGTGGTCGAGTTTTACGAGTGGCCGTCCGGCGTCGTCATCGGCTCTCCTTGCCTATAATACTTCTTCCGAGAAGAAATGAGGAGGAGGACGTCCTCCTGTATACTTGAGCGCGGCGACCGACGGACGAGAAGCGGGCCGGAAAGAAAATGACTTGTTTTATCGTATCGTAACTCGGGCTATGAGCCTTTTATTGAAAAGAAATGGTTTATATGCTCGGATTTACTCTCTATTTTTTTTACTCGCCCGGGATTGCGGTGGATCCTTTTATCGTTGTCGGTTAATAGTTGCTTGATTTTCTTCGAAATTGTTAATGACAATAATAACCATTTTACTGACGCTCGTTGATTCGTTATTTCTAAACAAGTAAAAAATGTTTACCAAAATTTAATCGTTAAATTTTAGGAAAAACAAAAAAAATCTGAAGAACGCATTCCCGGGTACTAAATTCAATGTCAACATTGCGGTCGCCCCTAACGCGCATTTTTAAAATACGATTCGGCCCCCCGAAAACAAATTTGCCTACTTCCGTTTTACTGGAGCGCGAGCGCTCGAATAAACTTTCGAGCACGACGGAAGTGCAAAAGATCCGAAAAGACCCCGGGGTGAGTAGTCGGCACTTCTTCGCGGCAAATGTCCCGTGACGGAAAACGGCTAACCGAAGTGATGTCCACCTCCAAAACAAATGTATGTGCCGTTGCCGAATAAACGATCTAAGCTTCCTTGCGTCTTCCTCTTGGCGCTCTTTTCTGCCCCGCTCTTTTTATTCTCTCGAACTTTAAAATCTTAATTTATAAGAGATCTTTGTTTGTTTTTTTTTTTCAACGCACCCGGGAATTATTTTTTTTTTATAAATAACTCGAAGTGTACGAGCAGCTTAAATTAACTCCATTAGTCGATCGGCAGAGGACCAGGAGAGTTTCTTTCGAGGATTTCGATTCGATCTCAAGTGTCATCGTCGGGAATGCCGAGATTTACTGTCTGGCATGCGCGGTAACATTATCCTCGTGAGATATCATCCTTTTTCGTCGAAGGCGATTCGTTCTACTGGTGCACATAAAACGTCTTCATGGACCCATATAGAGTTTCGACGATGTATCAAATTATTTTCGGTTATCTCGATTTTAAGGTCGTTCTTTTTCTAATTAACGGATTTCCCTTTCGCGCTTATTTACGGCCGATTAAAATTGCGAAAATTAGCGAGAGCCAGAAGAAAGTACGCAAATCCTTCGAGGAATATAAACGCGTCATTAATCTAAAAGATTGTATCGGTTTAAAGTGCTTTAACTGTACATTCGCGTACAGTATACAACCGACTGGCCTTTCATTAGCCTATTCTTCTCAATCTCAAATACGCCTCTACTACTGATCTCTTAATAAATGATCCTCTCGCGGTCGTGCTCTCAAAATGGCTCACAAGTTTTCGAGTCGATTTTTCTTACCCGCGAGATACTATCGGGACTTTGTCACACTTGGCTCTCGGCACTCGAAAAAAGAAAAAGAGAAGCAACGGGGACGCGGAACCGAACAAAGAGGAAGGCATTACGGGGACCGAAAAACCTCGAAAATAAATTCCTCGGATCACTCGTGCAAGCTCATCGTCAGGTGAAACCGGTATATTAAACTCGGGATCGCTCGGCAGGAGAGGAGAGGGGAGAGAGCGCGATATACCCCCCCGGACGGCTTATTTGTCAAGGGCCCGGAGTCGATCGACGACCTCTCTCTCTCTCTTTCTCTTTCTCTGACCCGGCTTAATAATATTCTCACATTTGGACGGATATATCGTGCCGCGTCAGTGCCCGGCCGATAGAGACGCGGCAGCGAGAGAGGTGCCCCATCGAGAGGAGGCGAGATGCGTATCGACGATTAATACACAACACCGCGCGCTGCTCTCGGGAGAAAGAGAGAGAGAGAGAGGGTCGCGCCGCGGTGCAGCTCCGGAGATAGTCATCGCGGGATAGTCACCCGCCGAGAGGTAAAGCGAGATTGACAAAATGCCCGTGGAATGCTCGCGTCTCTCTGTCTTTTTTTTTTTCTTCGGCGCCGTTGTTATCATTGCCGCGGAGTGGCCCCGATGAGTTTGCGGCGCACTTGGCACTGTTATCGATATATGTATAGCTGCACCTAACCTGTCGAGGTTTTCGCGAGGCTGAATTTAGGGAAGGATTACTGCTTTTTTAAACCGAACTTGTTAATCTTTTTTATGGAAATTCATAGCAACAGGTGAAATGCGAATACAAAATTTCTCTAAAGAAAGTTTCATAAAACGTTAGTAGAATGAAATTTAATAACACTGGAGTATCGAGTCGGACGAAGCCCGGGTTCAATCAACCGAAGAAAAAAGACTACCGGGGAAATACAGGAAAAGATCAAAGGTCCTAGCAGAGTCGCCTTTATCGAGAATAAACGAGAACAGAGAAACAACGAAATGGAGTGTAATATAACAAAGTCGATCGTCCAAAAGCGGTCAGATTCGTCCGTTCGGGGTGTAACGGGACAATAGTCAATTTTTTTCCTATTCCCCCTTTGCTCCCTCTCTCTCTCTCTTTCCTTTCCATCCACGGTCTGGCGCATTCGAGGTGTCCCCGGATGCATTTCGCGCGAGTCGTCTTTGACGTTGCCGTTTACCGCAAAGATCCGGCCTAACGGACGTGGTAATTACCGTGTCTATGCGCCAGACAAAACTCCTATTTCTACGCCCGAAGCCGGCCCGCTTCTCCGTACACCGTCCATCGAAGTAACGGCTGTCGCGAGGCAGACGCGTCGGGAGACAAATCTGCGCGGGATTGCTTTAAAAGCGCGCTATACGATATGGTGTACGTTTCGCTCGAGCTTATTTTCTTTAAATCAATTCGAAATTCAATATAAATTTCAATTAAAAACTAATTGAAACCGGTGAAGCGCCACCTCGTAAGCAGCGGCGACTTTCCCAGCGCATCGATTAGCGCGTCTATTTCTATAGTAATTTGGCATCATGAGCCTCGACTTCCTGGAAGGCGGCAATCTCGCTCGCGTGCATGCGCCAGCTAGATAAGGGATCGTCCTTGCCGTCCGCCGGCGCATTCGCAATTGCCTCCTCTCTCTCTCTCTCTCTCCCTCTCTCGATCTCCAGCCGCACGGAAAGGAGGACATTTTGCGGATTCGCCTCATGCGGCTACCGGGAAGGAGTCCGTCCGGCGCGTCTAGCATTTCCAATGGCGCGAGAGGCGGCGGCGCGCCCGTCAATCAAACCGCCGACGACGACGACGATGGCCCCCGTCATCGTCTGCGCGCGCCCCCAGTCCTAGAGGATAGATTCCGTAAACGCAGTCCGCGAGCCGACTTCTTAATCGCTCGCGGCTGCATGCGTGCGCCGCGGCGACGACGACGTCATATGCGTGCGCGCACGTCGACGGCGCGACAGCCGCGGCTGATTGATCGGTCAATGAGTCGGAGGACGGTGAGGGGGTCAGGTCCGGGGACGCGAAACGCAGAGCGAGCTCTCTTAGTTTTGATGTTACTCGGCTTACCGGAGAGGTGACGGCGTTGATGGCTTTCGGATAAGCGGTGCATTATCAAGCGTTTAGATTGCAATAATCGTAAATTTAGCTTGACGTTTTATCAGACGTTCCGCGTTTACGGCACTACTTGAAATAGCAGCGATTGTTTACATTTTACAAAACAATCATTTTTCCCCGCGATAAATTAAGATTTTCACAATGAGCCTTGAAAAAAAAGCCGAAATGATTTACCGGCGGGTAATACATATCCTTTGAAGAGTTTTTTTTTGTCTCTGCCGGCGACTTATAATCTCGCAAGAGAGCCGTTCGCCGATACGCGGGGAGAACAATCGACAATATTGACGTGCGTTTAATTCCCCGGCGGAGAGCACAGCCTGAACGACACGCGCGACGAGGCCTTAAACGAAAGGTAATACATAGCGTTATACGCCGCGGATAGCCGATGGCCGATGTGCACATTTTTCCTCGGCGATATCGAGAGACAGAGGGAGAGAGAGAGGGAGAGAGAGAGGGAGAGAGGATGTATATTTTTCTCGGCGATGCCGGGTGCCGCCGCGCCAGCGTGCACACAAGGCAGTAGCGGAGCAGCGGCGTTGTCGGCCGGCAGCAGCGGAGAGAGATAGCCGCGCCACTTCAAAGGGAGAGCAACTACACGTCCTTCACGGCTTAGCCGCTCCAATAATAATATTCCCTTTGTCCGGCGGCATGCAGGCGCAGGTTTCCCGGGCTCTTGCCTTCTTTCTCTTTCTCTCTGTCGCCCGCGAGTGTATAGGGGGTGGTGGCGGGAACGCGTTTTCTGTCTCTGATTCTCTCTCTCTCTCTCTCTCTCTCGCTCTCTCTCTGTCGGCCGGAGCAGTCGGAGATGCTATCGGGTTGCGGCCGAACGGAACGTTGTTACATTCAAATTAGAGTGGACGACGGTATGCCGGCCGCGAGCCGTATGGGTGTCTCTCCCCGAGTCTGCAGATATGCAGCAGCGCCCCGGCTTTGTGAGTGCAAGAGAGAGAGAGAGAGAAAGAGAGAGGAAGAGGAAATAAAAAGATATACAGAGAAATACATTTTAAAAGAGACGGCTGAAAAAGGAGCAGCGAGAGAACGAGCGACCGGAGAAGAGAGAGGGAGAGAAAGAGAGAGAGAGAGAGAGAGAGAGATGGGAAATTAAAAGAAAAATATAAATGCTCATGCCAAGATTTCCGTAATTGGATATATGGCGGTTTTGAAGCAGGCACTTTAATGTCATTTTTATGACCGTCAGGGCAAATTTTATACATTCTAAGGATACACTGTAATGCTTTTAATTAATAAGAACGCTTTTTATATTATTTAAAAGTACGCTTTTTATAGACGATAATTTTAATTATTTCGCCTCTAAAGAACGAAATATCAAATTTATCCTACCTTTTAATCCCGCTGGATATGGCGAATATAAGTTATAAAACAACGGCTCGCTCAATGGTCATTAAACGATGTAATTGCCGCTTTAGGATTTATCAAGAACTAATAATCAAGCAACTAAAACGAGCGGAATATAAATGGAAACAGCTTGCCTTTATCGCGAGTGCCTCGCGCCTGCGTACGCACGTATGCGCAACGCGCGAAAGACGGACGTGTGGGATCGTATTCGAAGCAGCGGGAGGCAGCTACGGGTCTCTTTCTCCTTTTTGGAACCTCGCTCCTGCGGTCCCTCGCAGGACTACTCGCCCTCGCGGCTCGTGGAAACTTCGCCGTGGGCTGTGTGACCCGCTGGTGTGTGTCCCTTTTTGCAATGACCAATTTTAGCCGGGAGATGCGCGCCGATTAAGGCGAGTGCTATATTTTTTCCGAGCGCCGGATTACTTGCGAGAGTTTGTAAAGGTGTTGTTCGCTTTTGGAAGTCGAGGGAAGGTGTATTTTTTAATTAGTGCAATTTGGCTGTTTGCTTTTATCGCAATAATGAAATGAAATATAATTTTAATAATATTGCTTAATTTCTCTAATATGGAAATCGAGTATGATAATGAATAATTCTTCTTTTTGCGTTTGTAATAAGCGAAGATCAAAGAACATTTATAATCTGTTAGAAAGGATTTTAGCTACTGCCGACAGTAGTTAATTACAAAGTTTAAATATTAATTGATATTCAAATTTCTCTAATAAATTCAATTTCACAAAGCGAATATCGGATACAACATATAATTAAATTTCAGTTACAAATATTAATATCACCGACAAGCCCCAACGCGAAAGTTTAATCGAATATATATATACACTGAGAAAAAAATTTCATTGAATCAATGAAACCGGTAATCATATAGTGATAGTTACATATTTAATTCTT
>JAWWEO010000036.1:19170916-19195117 GCA_035582975.1 Ormyrus labotus
AGAGAGAGAGAGAGAGAGAGAGAGAGAGAGAGAGAGAGAGAGAGAGAGAGAGAGAGAGAGAGAGAGAGAGAGAGAAACAGAGCCGTAGGCGACGAGTGGCGAGCTGATTCCTCTCATTAAGATATTCGAGAAGCGGTTCGCCGGCGCTCTTCTTATCTGTCGAGTGACAGCGTTCACTCAAGAATCAGGGCTGCTCACGAGCGGCGTCGCTGTCAATCACACTAGCCCCCCTTACCCCTTTCTTCGCTCTCTCTTACTCATTCTCTCTCTCTCTCTCGCTCTCTCCCCGATGTCTCTTCCTTGCGAGAAAGATATGTGCGCGCGGCTCTACACTTCGATTCCCAACTGTCGCTCCGCCGCGTGTACGAGTCACGACTCGGTATCTTCGTCCATCTAATCGCTGAGTAATTGATACGGATGAAGATATCTTCTTTCCGTCGATCCACGGGAACGCGAGAAAGAGGGAGTCGCTGCCTTAAGACAAAAGAGATAGACAGAAGTAGTTGATTCCGTCGCTCTTGAGTACCCGGGACATCAATGTTCCTTTTTTTCGCTGAGTAAGAAAGGACATATTTGGCAAGTTCAAGAGGCTCGCCGAGATTAGGAAATTACCGATCGATTCGATATACAAGAATAGAGGTACTCGGGAAATTCGTGAGGCAGTATTATTTTTCAAAAGATTTACGATACTAAAAAGATAAAACTATTTCTCGTAATGTTAAAAAGAAAAATAATTACGTAGCACGTAGCATAATAATTTCGAAATCATTGAGAATGCAAAGTACATCAAAACTTGGAAAATTTAATAATTATGCAGGCGCTCGAAAAATTTAATCAGATAACTGGTATATTATAAGACTTTCGTTCCGAGACTTACCCCAACAACCCCTGTCAAGAGAGCCGGTTTTAATTACTTGAAATTTAATTGCGCCTTCGTACCCCTTTCTCAGCGCGTTGAGTATGCGAAACTGTGAAGTCGGAAGAAACCAAGTTATACCTTCTTAGATTAGCGTTGTTTCTTAAGCCAATATTATATTTCAAAATCGTTATTTGCGCTTTTGCGAGCCTGATTTATTGTCCTCTAAAGTAAATATAGATTAATGCGCCAGGAGCAATTTAAAAAAATGTATCAAGTACTATCCCCAGTTTAAACAAACAAATGTTAATAAATTATACGTCCTTTACCAACTACAATTTATTTATAAAAAAATCTCCTTTTCTAACACAGCGATCGAGAAAACTTGAATCTCGCAACGCGTTATATACCCCGAAAAAAGCTCGACGTCAAAGTTTAGCTCACTATTTTAATAATCGCAGCCGGCCCCACCTGCAAATCCCAAAGCCCTACCTTAATTTTCGCTACACCCTCCGCCCGCCTTAACTTCAGCTCCGCCAATTCATTTTCATTTTTCATTTTCTATTTTCCCCGACGCCTTTTCCCCTTGGCTCGTCGGCAGGGAGAAAGAGAGAGAGAGAGAGAGAGAGAGAGAGACTTTGCCTCGGCGCTTTCTTCCATCCTCCTCCTTGGCAGTCTTTTCGCAGCCTCTCCCTCTTCCTCCCGCTCCGAGGGCGAGAGTAAAACTTTCCGTAAACTTGCGATCCGCGCGCGTCAGCCCGGAAGCCTCATCAAATTCCGCAGCAGCAGCAGCAGCAGCAGCAGCTCTGTACGTATAATGCTCGGCGGTCCCTCCCTCCCCCTCCCGCGCGCAAGGCGCAACTTTCCGTTAGGCATACGCGTTTCCGCCCAAGATTTACCAAGAGGCAAAGTAGTCCCGGCTGCTGCTGCCGCTGCAACACCTGAGCCTCTCTGCTGCCGCGGAGTTGCTGCTGCTGCTGCTGCCGCTGCTGCTTTGTAAGAGGGAGAGAGAGAATGAGGCCGAGCCTCGGACGACGCGTTTAATGCCGAGGGTGAGAGAGAGGAGTGGAGTTGGGAAAGTGGCGTGTCGGAGGTAACCAGACGAGGAGGAGGCGCCGGCGCCGAGACGGTGCAACTTGTCGGGCAACTTGCTCGCTACTGATAAGTTTCAGGGGGTGTAAGTGCGTCCGGCGATTTTCGTTGGAAAAATTCATGGGACTGGCTTTTATGCTTCTCGGGGATAGGAGAAGCCTTTGTTATTTTATCGCTGTTCGAGGGAGATAATAGAAGTAAAAATTATGACCTGGCTATTTTCTTCGAAAGTGTAATTTTAATTGCTGGAATAAGTATCAATGTTCCCGTTTAATCTTTTTACGAAACGATTGAGCGTCTTACATTGTTAAATATCTTTATAGATTATTCGTTCAGAATGCAAATACAGATATTCTAATACTTGATTTACAGGCGCTCATTTACATTTTCTTTTTCTTCGTTTCATTTTGTCATATAATTATCCGCTCGATCGAGGCACTAGTCGTGCGCACCCAAGTATAAAAGAAAGACTTTGCGCGCCAACGAAGTCTAAGCTGTGTAAATTTATATCGGAAGGATAATACTCGTCTGGCGACTATCGATTTGGAAAGCAAGTATGACGTGGCAATGTTTACCGTTCGAATTATACTCCCCCATGAATCTTTAACCATGGAAACAGATTTTTACATTTGCATTTACTAACAAAAAAAAGGGTAGACACGCAGACGATAAATTAAAAATTTTAAAAAATGTGTAACGTAAAATCAACAAATTTCTTGGCCCAAGTAAATTTAATTTCAGAGTTTTTTTTTAAATTTCGAATTACAGTATTCTTTCTAGTTAATATGTTAGCATTTTATTAGCGAATCGAAAAATAAAAAATTCCCAACTAACCAATGCATTTATTCCAAAGCAATATTTATTGATCACAAGCTCGATAATTCCCCAAGAAAACAAAGAACGCAAAAAGGCATCAGCCTGAAAAATTGTCATTACGGCGGCGAAGCACGAGAACGTGAGAAAGTGTCATTGGAGCGAAAATGAGGAGAATTGTCAGGTGGTCACGGAGAGTTCGCCCGCCGCGGTACCACCCCGCGCCACCCTTACATCAACACCCGACAGTCTGACTCTCTCTCTCTCTCTCTCAGCTCTTCCTCCTCCTCGCTCGGTGCACATACGAAAGCAGCTCAGTGCCCCGTGGCACGCAATCATTATGCCCTGGCGCAATGGCTTCGGCTCGGCTCCTCGCTCCGGCACGGAATCGTGTGTATACAGTCCGAGGAGCGCTGCGCCATTCTGGAAGCTATACGTGGGCGTGCACGCCGCTCCTCTGCCGACTTCATTCGGTAATCGCTTCTTGCGTATATATAATTCACCGTGTAATCAAAGTTCCTTTCGTCAAAGGAGAGAGCGTGTTTTAATAAAGGAAACGGTTACACTCGCCCTTGACGGGCGACGAAGAATCATTTAAGCGTTCTGCCTTTTTTCACGCCTGCCGCTCTTTCCTCTTCTGCGTTCTTTATTCAATTAAAATACGAGAGATTAAAAATCCAATGGCTAATTAGACTCAACAATTTTCCTTCGGGGCTAAAGTACACAGTTCCAAAAATACCGAGTCACCTTCAAAAGCAGCCATTGCATTAATAAATTTCTCAATCTTCCGAGTACAACCCCGACGACTTTCCTCGATTCCAGAACAATATTCCGCTCCAGTTGAAACGGCCCGCGCCGAAAGTCTCCGTCAAGCCGGAAGAAAAGCAAAGCACGCGAGGCGAATTCCCTCGGCCGTCCTGTGTAGGCCGCGCAAGAAAACGAACGATCCCGCGCAATAAGAGAGAACGCTGCCCCATCCGCGCTCCCCGAGATGTTATTCTGCGGCCCGGGACAAGAAACCGCAAACGCGATCATTCGACTAGAGAGCCCCGCGCCGCCCCCGCTTCCCTCCCGAAGCCTATGAATTTGAGAAGCCGAGCGGTCAGGTGTTAGATCCAGAGTTTCTCTCTCTCTCTCCCGACGGCTCGTGCAGTTAACTCACGGGCGCGGAGAGCGCGCGGCTATATAGGACGGCGCGCGGGTCTGACTATGCGAAGCACGCGACGGGGGCCGCCCCGTAAATTCTCCCCGAAATGAGAGTGTCACCGCGCCGCCTCTTTCCTAAGCTGGCGCGCGAGCCTCATCCCTTATTCCCTCCTCCGACGCCGCACCTTCTTCTCTCCGCTCTGCTCTCTCTCGCTCTCTCGCCCTGCCTTTTCGCGTTGCATCTCCTCCGCGCCGCGTCTTCTTCTGCTGCCGCCGTTGCCGCCGCTGCTGATGCGCGAGTGTGTGCTTCACGCTTGATTCCGGCGGAGATACTTCTTTTTATAGTGCTCTCGCGTATTCCGCATGAATTTACAATGAGAGACCGGGCATTTTTTTCGGAGCGCGTCGCGAGGGAGAGAGGGCGCCGTTTGTTTTATAAGTAAAGGAAATGTTTTCACGTCTCGTCGTATCTGCATTTTTCTACTTGCCCGGGTTCGCTAGTAGCTCGCACCTCGCCGCTGCTGCTGCCCCCCCCCCCCTTCCTCCCGGTTTTTAAAATTTTTTTTGCGTGCCCCGTCCTGGAGCACCGTCTTGTTCTTGGTTTCTTTGTAATTTTCTGCTGTATTAAAGGAAATGAAAAACATTGTGAATTATCGGAGCGTGCTAACGTTTCCTTGGATGTTAAAATTATTTTTTAAATGCTCTTGGTAGCTCACTGATGTCGTACGGCTCTTATAAAAGCAGCTATATTTATTTTCAAAGAATAAAAAATTTTTATTTTTGAAATTCAGATGAATTTAGAAATTTAAATTAAGATTATTATTATTATTATTATTATTATTATTATTATTTTTTAAATTTAGACTCTATTCGAATGTTTGAGATTAAATGTAAAATAAATAATGAATGTCTTTTCAATTTCAATGACCAGCCATTCTAATTAAATGCCCGCAGTCGTATTATCTAAAAAGTATTTAAATAGAATTTGGCTCGAACAATCGTTTAGCATTGTCATTTGCTCGGATCCGTCAAATAAATTCAAAAGCTCAATACCCGCGTCGGGACGTAAAAGAAAGGCATCGCGTTTCCCGACGGCATACAATCCTACTGTGCGTCGCCGCCACATAACTTAGTCAATTCATTATGCTAACAATTTCCAAAGCCTCCTCCCTTTTACATACACATAGACACCGAATAAGAAAAACGCGCGCCGGGAGCGCATCGAAAACAAACACGCACATTGTTTTTCTCAAGGAGAGACCTGGCTCGCTCTTCCTTTTTCCTTGCCCCCCTTCGTCTCACCTTCGGCTCCTCTTTTCGCGTATAATGCACGTCCTCGGCTTCGATCTCGTCTCTCAAGCGAGATCAGCGCAGGGGGAAGAAGGAGGAAGGGACAGAGAGAGAGAGAGAGAGCTGAGAGACCGTGGGACGTCGCGGCCATGCAAATATTCCTGCGAACGTCTCGGCGATTTACATACGCAACTTTGCCTCCTCCTTCTGGCCGGAGCCTCTTTCAGCGCGTCGCGATTCCCCTCGATCCCCATCCATTCTGCATTCATCGACGCATTCTCGTTTCTACGGGTGTTCCTCTCGACTCGCGCTGCAGCCGAGGCAGTAGCGGCTAAAGCTGCCTGCCGTCGCACACGCCCGCGCCTGACGAATTTATTGCATCTGAGAACGAACCGGAGATTTAACTCTGAGAAGTCGTGCCGCAAGCCGATCGCTCCGTCCCTCTCTCTCTCTCTCTCGAGTTCTCTTGTGTTCTTCGTGCGTGACACAATGGCGAGAGGGAGGAAGGAGCCGCGGCCGAGGAGAACTAAGAGCTAAAAGAAAACAAGACGAATAATAAAGTAATTGATGTTATGCGGAGGCTAAACTCTAAAGGAAAAGGAGAAAAATTACGCAAATTTTGCTTTTCCTTTTCCTTTTTCTCGTTGCCGGGAATTTCAATGAGATCGACGAGGCTCGGTAAGTCAATTGTTGCTCGTTTTCACGGACTCTTCAACCTGGCTTTTGATGCAAAATTCATTCCCCCGTCCGAAATTTTTGCGGAATTTCAATGCAAAAAGAAAAAAAAATAGACGATTCAGCAGAGTCGCGCAGCTGAATCTAAAAAATTTACAACTGATTTTCGGGCGAAAATTCCCGGAGAAAATAGGAAGTCGAGAAACGAAGTATATAAAAGTGGTAACGTAAGCAGAAAAATCTTCGGAGCATCTCGAGTTTTTCGTCGGCGGCCTGCGGAGAGAGAGAGAGAGAGAGAGACAGCTCGAAGATCCTCGAGCCACGTCAGCCCCCGCAGTCTCCTCCATCCCTTTACAATTTCGGCGGCAATTTCGTATTCCGAGAGAGAGCTGCGAGCCGGGCGCGAGAGCAAACAAGTTATCCGAAGCTATTTCCCTAACTCTTGCTTCTCGGAGGAGCCATGGATCACACTCTTTCTCTCTCTCTCTCTCTGTTGCTCTCCCGCGCGTGGAACGGTCCGCGTCACGTTCGCGGCTTCTACACGCCGCCGCGCATAATTGTGTATCAACATGCGCGAACGAGGGCGCCGCCTTGATATCGTGATGAATGTCGCCGCTAACCCGAAACTCTCTCTATCGCAGGCGTTTCGATCAGTTTTTTTTTTTCGGTCCCTCGTCCTCCTCACTTGGTTTATTGCCGCGTAGGTGTCCTTTTGACTCGGGGACTGAGAGTTTAGCCTTATTATACTCTTCGACGAGGTTCTTTGTTTGCTTTCCGTATCAAAAGTTCGCGGGGAGGCTCGGCAAGTTTTGGGTTTTTTTGATCGAATGGCACTTTGCAACTTTTTATTGCGATTCGCACTATATCAAATATACCGTTAGCTAAGTCGTTCGATGTACTTTTGATTTATTTATTTTTTTCAGGTGACTCATTTATACTTGCAAAAAGAATTCTCAAAGATATTTTTGAAAATCGGAATTTTGTCGAGAGTTTGGAGAATTGTAATGAGATTAATGTAAAAATGGATGTATCGGTAACTAAAATATAAAGCACCCTGGAAATATTTATGAATTACGGTAGACAACTTCGAGTATCGACTGTCCGGACCGTAAAAGGTTAATTCGTCGCCTGATTTATTTATGTGGAAACAAATATTTGAGCACTGATTCATTGATACGCTTGATTAATAGCGACAAATATAAGGCGAGGCGAACCGTCCGATTTAAATCAATCGCTGTCTTCAACTTTGTTCAGGCCAGATTTCCAAGTGTCAAAATGCCCAGCCTACGCCGCTGCAATCTTTCCTCCGGCTAACATGGCATCCTTCGAATTTATAGAAACAAATGAAATGTCTCCTTCCTCGCGGAGACACGCTACTTCTCTATCAATAACAAATATTTTACGCACAATATATATTAGCGCCATGCAAACGCCGCGCTCGAAAGGGGGTCAGATAAATTGCGCGATATAAAGGCGTTACGCAACCGCGCAATATTTCGCGGCATTACGCGTCGCAAAGAAAACCTCGGCGAAATTCCAAAATTTAAAATCGTAATACCGTAAAATATATGTGTTTCGCAAAAATCCAAATTCCAAATTACGGTGTGTGTGCAGCGCGGTCGCTCGCGCAAAAAAAAGTGCCCGTATCCCAGCGGCGGCAGCGGAAGAGGGAAAAAGAAACGAGCGAGAAAGATGAGTTTACATCGGGCGAGATGTAAAGAAAAGAAGATAATGGCGTCGGAAGGCAGCGGGAGACAGAGGGACGGAGAGAGAGGAGTCGAGGCGCTTGCGCGGGAGCAGTATAGCTGCGACGGAGTAAAAGGCGCGGAACGCGGAGGAGGACGGCGGGAGAAAGAGGCTGGCATGCGGGCCACGTTTCCCTTATTTATCGTTTTCCGATGCTTATGTTTTACTAGGCCCAGGTCGTAGCGGGCGCTGCTACCTCGAGCCTCGCTACACGCGATAAGGCTGCCAAGGGTGGAATCACTGTGGGAACCAATAACGTGATGTATTATACATAATGCATGCTACACATCCGCCCGGCACTTTTCTCTCTCTCTCTCTCTCTCTCTTTACCTGCCTCTCTCGTCTTCTCTCTCCCTCTCTCTCGCTCCTCCTGCGAAACGCCAGGCGCGCTCTCGTTTGATTCGCTTTTCATGGCTGCAGCTTTAATAATATAAAGCCGGAGCGCGCGCAGCCTGCGACGCCGGGAGGACAAATTTGATTTGGCCAAATTGCGCCGGCAGCGGTGCACTGCAGGATGCAGCCGCCGCTGCTGCGCACCGAGACTAATGGGAAAACAATTCGATAAGGCGAGAGCAGGCGAGCGCAAGCTCGAGGAGGAGGAACGGGGGCGGAAGCTTTTTTCGAATGCAGTCGTAATGGCGGGCTTTTAAGTGTGGCTTGATGTCGATAAATAAAACAGTCGAAATGATAGCGTTAAATTTATTATAATCTTGTTTCGCGTCTGTCACGGACGGATAAATGAAGCAGTTTTTCCGTTGCCTTGAAAAACTACGTTAAATTTGCATTATTTACCGCGCGACGGAAATGCGTATAATTCGAAAGATACGGGCAGGAAATGTTTTAAACATTTTTTCAGAGGTAATCGCGAGAATAATTTTTTCATTAAATTGCGGGGAGGGGAAAAATTCAAAGTGACGAAAGCAACAAGAGCGCGGCGATGAAAGTGGAAAAATGTGAAATAGCTTTGCATGTGAAATACTTTAATGCAGAAGAACACATAACTCAAATCGTTCCCTAAATCATGGTTTTGCTCTTCCTCGAGGCGCTGGATGTTTCAATTTCCTTGAAACGCAATCTGATGGCCCCTCCATTTCGAGAAGGAAAGAAGATGAAATGAAAAGTACAATGGAGTATAAAGACGTGACAAAGAAACTGCTTTCAGTTGTGCGCATTGAAAATAACAAGTCATCTCGGAAGCGGTCTAAATTTTACCTTTGAAGTACAATCTTAACATTTCCTTTCAAATATACTCTTTTGAATTATTATCGAAAACATTACTTTCAGATATAAATTTACATTCAGATATCTGAACGTAACTTTAAGAGAAAATATAAGAATTAACCGAAACAAAAGAAAGACGAGAACGCTCGCAAAGTAGAAAAGAACTTTTTCGCTCCCACTTTCATGTTGAGCTACAGCGGAAAGGCGACCATCCATTAGCGGAGCCTTGATTACTTTTTCTTTCTCTCATTTACCATCTAAATAAATAAATTATCGAGATCGCAGTCCGACAATCTTGAATAGGTGCCGCGCGAGAGACGGAGAGGAGATAATGAAAGAACGAGAACAGAGGGACTTTTATTACAAGAAAGAGTTGCTACTGTTTACTGAGACAAAGGCACAAAAAATTTCAAAGTAAACATATAATTCGAGTTATCGTTGCCGTTCCGCGCGCATTTCGCGTGAGTATAATAGCCCCAGATGTAAACTATTTAGCCATCGGAATATAAAATAAGCCGAAGCCGGCACTAAATCGCGAGGCGTCCGAGCCGTTTGACATGCTTTTTCGCTTTCGTTTTCCTCCTTCATCCTTTCGAGCCCATTATCACACCAGGAAAAAATAAGGCGACCCCCGTCGGCCTTACTCTCTCTCTCCTTCTCTCCCGGCTCTCTCTCGTACTCCCCGAACCGCCCTCGTTTTAACGAGGTAGCGGCGATCAGTGTAGACTCTTAAATACCCCGATTAGGTGGCTGTCACGAGCAGCTCACCCCCGGCCCACCTCATTCTTTTCTTTAATTCGTTTTTTTCTCCGGCTTCTTTTTTTTTTATCGAGCCCCGAGGTAATTAGGGTGGCATCCCTGTAGTCAGCAACTCGCTCCCTCCCTCCCCTCCCCCCCCTCCCACCCTCTCGCCTCTTTGTCTTTTTCTTTCGCTCTTATATTTTCCGTTTCTTTACTCTCTGTACACTCCTATTTCTTTTGTTTTTATCTTATATTCCATTTTTTTTTATTTCTGCCTCTGTATCGCCTCCCCCCTTTTTTTTCTTTTTTTTTTGATTGCTCGTGCTCCTTTACATTATTTTTAAGTCTTAATTATACGTTTTCATCACAATGTGCAATTGAAACAATATAGAAAAAGTATAAAAAGAATAGGCAAATTTTCAGAAATTAAAAATTACTTAACAATATAAATGTAAATTTTCCCGTTCCGCGCGTCGCGGCTCGATTCGCGGAAGTTTTTGAAAAATGGTCTCGCGAACAGCGTACACAACCGGTATACAAAACGTGCGGCTCGCTCGTTGCATAAAAAATTCTCGAAAACCACGAGCGACGCCGAGGGTAATTGCGCATTCGCGCAGAACGCGTATTTTAGCGTGGAGCAACGGTATATGCACAGACGAGTGCGTGCACACAGAACCGTGGGATCTCCCGCGAGCGGCGGCGGCAACGGCGGAGAGATCTCGAAAATCAGGCTCTCTCTCCGGTGTACATACGGCAAACAATACACGTTGTAGGCAAGCCATGTCTATGCATAATTCAAACAGTCGCACAGACGTCGCTGCTGCTGCTGCTGGAGAGCCGCGGAACCAGCCGGGCAAATTTTCTCTTCCGTTCTACCGCCGCGCTCCTGGTAAATACGTAATCAGTCCTCGCTGCGAGGCTCCTGTTTTGCAGATACGCTGCGGCCTGCGACTCCTGCTTGCTCTCCTTCTTTCCTTCGGGCGGCTCGGAATTTACCTTTTTCGACCTGTACATTTGGTGGCGTCTGGAGGTATTGGGACGGTGTGCCGCTTATGCAATGTTAAAGTCTGTCTCATTGTCAATTATGAAAACCTCGTAAAAGACGTTTGCTTATTTTGCCCCTCAAATTTATTATTTAGAGGAAGAGCGAGTATTAACTAACACATTATTAACAAATTTTCAGAATTAAATACTGGAACTTACATGTTGTTGCTTCTGGATTTTAAAAAGTTATTTGAAGGGAAAAATCAATCTTTCCATATAAATAAACGAACACATTTTATTTGCATTCATAACTCGATCCAACAAGAGAAATGCGAAATAAAGCTATAAAAATTTTAAAAAAATACTCCAAAACTAAAATTGAATAAAAAAAACCAATATCATATATATCGGATACGAAAACAGAAGCCGCGTTTTATTACAAATTGCAGAGAGAGAAAAATTTTTGATAAAAAATAATAGTGAAAACCTCGCAAAGACCGAAAAGGACTTGCTCGGCTCACAAAAGAACCTCTCGGAGGCGCCATAAACAATATTTTGCTTATTGATAGCGGCGGCGGCGGCATCAGCATCACAAAACCGTCCAGGTCAGGGGCGATATTTTTCCTCGGAGAATATCTCGGAGCCACAGTTCCGCCGGCACTCGGCAATATGGCGTCAGTGGCAAGGTGGCCCAAGAGGAGAGAGAGAAGGCCGCTGCTGCGGTATCAGTATGCGAGCTACGATTCGGCCACATCTCGCGCTCATCCCTCGACTTATTGCGGCTTAGTCTCACCCCCTCCCCCCGCCCCCTCCTCCCGCTCCTCTCAACCGGCAGCTCTCCTCTCCAGTCTCCACCTTTTCTCACACTCCCTCTCTCTCTCTCTCTCTCTTGGGCGCACGTGTGCTCGCCTCACGGACGGCGGCGGAGGCTAAAGCCCCTAAATTGTTTCCATCATAAGTCCGGATACTTGGGAGAGAGAGAGAGAGAGAGAGGTGGCAGCGGCGCATATACCTTCGGATAAGCGCGCGAGAGAAGGCGCCGCCAGCCGGGGCAGGCCACCTTCGCGCGAAAGGTAAGGGCCTGAAATACGCGAGAATCTCTCGGCCCATTAAGCCCTCCCTCCCTCCCTCCCTGCCCTCCTCCCCCTCAGGAGAGCCCCGCGCGCCACTCGCCTCTCTGCCGATGATAACGTCGGAGGGCGCTGCCTGGAAAGCTCATTTTCTCGAGCAACGCGCCGAACGTATATATGTGCGACGTACGGCGCGAGGAGACGGGGCGGTGCGAGGGGGGGAGGGGCGAACGCTGCGAGATGAGAAGCGGCCGAAAGCTCAGGATGAGGATTAGCCCGATCGACGACGATCGATTGAATTTCAAGCTGATATTGCGATTGATTATTCCGGCTGAGTAGCGGCTTTTACTTCGGAGGAAATTGAATTTTTCCTTCGAATTGTTTTCGCTGCGGAAGCCTGATACTGCGGATCGGAGTTGGAAGCGTACAGCTGCGAGAAAATATTGTGGCGTAATGGTTTTATTTATTTGTTTCGGTCCCGCGGTATCCAACCTCGATGCAAAATGTTTAATAATACAATTATTCTATTTAATAATACAACTTAGAATGTTTAAAGGTTTGTCTGTCTAACCCCGTCTATTACTACTTATTTTAGAATTTTACTAATCGGTATTATAATTACAGAAGCAATAATTGCAAAAATGATTTAATTACATACCAATGATCACTGAGCAAAGATTTCTTTACCGAAAGTAATTATCTTGGATTGAAGTATGTAAATTTTGAAATATGTAAATTAAATAAGTGTCCCTGGCACAAGACTCGATTCTAAGTATTTGAATTTTAATAGTAGCTTACGCCTACTGCGTCGAAAAAATTATTTTCTCGCTTATTAGGCCGAGATGATCTAATTTAAAATTTAAATTAAAAATAAAAGATAAAAAGAATAATAATTTTAAATAATATTAAAATTTTACTCAACTGGTTTTCGATTTTATATGAAATTTACCTTAATTTACCTGTATAAAGTATTACGAGATTACTTATTTAGTCATTTTGAACCCAAAATTTGCCGATATTATCATCTTATTCCAAGAAAAAAATGTTCCAAGTTGTACTTTACGCGGAAAAGTGGATATCGGTTAGCACACCTTTCCGTAAGGTAATTTTATTGACGTCCAGCTAGCGCAGATTCCAGCACACGAGGCAACAAACGCTTGTTTGACTGTCTGTCCGGGAAGCAAAACGAATTACCATCTATTCAACAATGTTACTGCCAATTTGTTGACCGTCCGTCATGGTCATACATTTGACTTCTTTTCTTGCCTGACAGTCAACATATCTGGTAGTCCGCACAATAAAGCATCGCGTCATTACGAAATGCAAAATTATAGCTCTGTCATGGAATCTTGCGAGGCCGCGGCTCGCAAAAAGGATATCTAATAAAAACTTTGGCTCGCAGCCTTGACAAAAAAAAATTGTTTTGCTCGATTGCGCAGAATAGAAACTTTACGATCGTAATAGTCGAAATTTTTAATCGACCTCTAAAATACTCACTTCTCGTCGTACTCCCCTTACCGACGATGATAAACTTTCGAAAAACTACCGGCTCAAAAATAAATCCGTCAGCGACGGGGCGGGTAAGAGTATAGCGGACATCCTGGTCATAGGTCGCGGCCTCGACTTCCGAAAGACGGAGTCTCCTCGCGCAGTCCGGGGGCCCGCTCTCGCTCGAGCTCTCGCTCGTTGTAATCAAACTTGTCGCCGGGCTGAAAGTTAGTCGGCCGCAGTTAGTCCGCACTTGCTTGGCCTCTTCTTCGTCGCTCCGGGCGCGGGAGGCGAGAGCCCCGGGATTTATGGTAACGCCGCGACGTCCGTCTTCACTCGGCGTGACGCCCTTCCTCCGTCCCTCTCTCTCTCTCTCTCTCTCTCTTACTCCGCGGCCCCGAAAAGTCCACGAAGCGAGCCACCGGCCACGAAACCGCATCGTCTGAGTGCAAAGCTCTCCCCCCCCCCTTCCTCCCTCCGCCTCCCCCCTGACTGCTACGCCAGGAGCATCCCTTCGAGCCATTAGAGCGGCAGCGGAGCTCGCTCCACTACCGCCTGCAAACACGTTCCTGCAACTCCAAAATTTAAGATGTTTGCGCTTTCACGCTGCCGGGATCGCGAGCACCGCCCGAGAAAACTCCATAAAAATTATCAGTCTGTGAATTAGGAGATTTATGCTTTATTCGATTCGACCGCTGCTTTGATATAGTACACATTGATTCCAAGATTATCGTGAAAAAAATTTTCTATGAACATTCACCGAATAAATAGTTACGTTTAATATACTACATTCGGCCGAAGGTGAAGAATATCTGTTTATAGAACCGAATTCGGTTGCATCCGCACAATTTTCCTCTGGCTCTGCGTTATAGAAGTCCAGTTGTCCAGCGTCATCGAAATAGTAATCTCCCTGAAATAAAAAAATTATTTGGAAATCGTTGTTTTACATTTTGCAATTTAAAATAAACATGAATTTTATCTAACCTTTTTGACGCATCCATGAGCTGTCAATATGCGCACGAAATTTGGTAAGTGCGGATGCAGTGGAGCGAAATCTGGATTTGGACGCTCGCAAATGCTTATATTATAAATATTCACGAATTGACGCTCCCCGTCTTTTTTCGTCTTATATACTAGTGTACTCAGCTTTAATTATATAATAATAATTAAATATTGTTGTTCTTAAAAAAATTATTTTTAAAAATAGCTCTAATTAACTTACTACGGTATCTGATGGCCAATCTTTTTCCACCACTAAACGAAAAGGTAGTTTATTATATGTTTCATTTACTTTTACGACATTTTCTATAATAGTATTTTTTCCGAGATATTTCTCATTTATATATTGAGTTTCAGAGTTGATAATTTTAACCTAAAGTGCAAGCAATTTTCAACATTATTTTTTGATCTTTTTTTTTACAAAAAAAGGAAAGAATACTTACATTTGCATCAGTGCTGCTTAAAAGTGTTACAATGCTTAACGGTAAAATGAACAAAACTTTTTTAAACGTACTAATAGATTTTCTTTTCAAAATTATAACTAAAACTTTGTCGCAACTGAACTTTAAAATAATGTATGTAATATATTAGAATTTATAATACCTTTTTATCTAGAATTTACAACTTTTTTAAACATAATTAATGAGTTGTTTATTTCATATAATTAACTATGAATATAACATTTACTGACTATAATAGTTTATAAATGTTAATATTTTATTATCTTACTTAGAGTACCGAAAACATAGATTTAAACTGCATTATGCAATAATATTTCTGAAAAAAATAAAAATTACTTACAATGGCAGCAGTACTAGTAAAGTATATTACAAAAGCTAATAACACAATAATCAAGAATTTGCCAGCCATTTTGTCACAGGAAAAACTAGAACTAAAATACTATTGCCCAGCATCTTACATTTAAAGAATTTTTAAACGTTATGAATAAATTTAACAATTTTTTATCTTCAAGTCTCAAGCTTTTTATACAAATTTTCAATAAAGTTAGTTTAGTCAAAAGAAACTTTCAAATGTTATCAGGTCTAATAACTCATGTATTTATCCGTTTAGAAGTTGAAGCTCTTAAGATACGTGTAAACGAATACAAAGTTTCAAAGTTTAAAAACAAAAAAAAAGAACAATTTCATTCAAATGTGTAAGGCCTTTTCGAAAACTAACAGAATTAAATTTGTCTTTGCCTCATTTTTTCTAAATACACAGTAATATTTCAACATTCGTTACATTCACATCACGGTAAGTAGCTCGAAAATATAACTTTGAAGATCCAATAATCGCTAAACAAAACTCGAACCGTAATTAAACGCATCCCTTTGAGCCATTAGAGCGGCAGCGGAGCTCGCTCCCCTACGGCTTGCAAACACGTTCCTGCAACTCCAAAATTTAAGATGCTTGCACTTTTACGCTGCTGGGATCGCGAGAGCCGCCGAAAAAACTCCATAAAAATTATCAGTCTGCGAATTAGGAGATTTATGCTTTATTCGATTCGACCGTTGCTTTGATATACATTGATTTCAAACTTATAGTGAAAATAATTTTCCAAACATTTTTCTAACAATTTTTCGAATAAATAATTACTCTTGATAAGTCACATCCGGCCGAAGGTGAAAAAATTCTATTTTTAGACATGAATTCGCTTGCATCTTCACAATATTTTTCTGGCTCTGCGTTAGAGAAATCAAATTGTTTAGAATCAGGAAAATTATACTCTCCCTGAAATAGAAAACTTATTTCAAAAATGTTGTTTTAGTTTTGTAATATAAAATGCACATGAATTTTATCTGACCTTTTTGACGCTTCCAACAGCTGTCAATATTTTCATGAAACTTGGTATGTAAGGATACAGTGGATCGGCATGATTGCAAATGCTTGTATTATAACTATTCACGAATTGATACTCCCCGTCTTTGTTCCTCTTATATACTTCCGTAGTCAGCTTTAATTATATATTAATAATTAAATATTGTTGTTCTTAAGAAAATTATGTTTAAAAACAGCTTTAATTAACTTACCATTGTATCCAATGGCCAATCTTTTTCCACTACTAAACAAAGAGGTAGTTTATTATATGTTTCATTTACTTTCACGACATCTTCTATAACAGTTTTATTTCCGATATATTCCTGATTTAAATATGGAGTTTCAGAGCCCATAATTTTCACCTAAAGTGCAAGCAAATTTTAACATTATTCTTTGTGCCTTTTTTTACTTACTCGATTCGAATAAATTTGATATTATTAAAGCATCCCCTGTCGAGTAACGATTCGGCTTCCCCGACAACTTGTAAGCAGCGGGCTTGGACATATATCGAAAACCTAGACCAAGACAAAGACAAAAACTTAACACACGAAGCTGCCAGACTTGTATAGACATGTATTGTAAACAAATAAAATATAAAACAGACTATAACACACAAACGACACAAATGACTTACATGACAAATGTATTAATAAAACTGAATGACGTTAGTCTAATGTGAAAATGACTGTACTAATCTACTTGGCTAGCATACTGACCATATTTGTATACAATATACAATAAATTTATTACAATACAATACGATCATACATATTATTATCCAATTTGTCTTACTTTTTATTTTAAATCTTTTAAATTAAATGGTAAAAAAAAGCAAAGAATACTTACATTTGCATCAAAAAAACAATATTTAACGGTAAAAGAAAGAAAACTTTTTTAAACATACTAACAGATTTGTTTTCAAAATTACAACTAAAACTTTGTCGCAACTGAACTTTAAAATATAAAACAATGTATGTAATATATTAGTATTTACAATACCTTTTTATCTAGAATTTACAACTTTTTTTAACATAATTAATGAGTTGTTTCTTTTATTCTAGTAACTATGAATAATACAATATTTACTGACTACAACACTTTATAAATTATAATATTTTATTATCTTAGTTAGAGTACCAAAAATATAAATTTAAACTGCATTATGCAATAATATTTCTTATAAAAATAAAATACTTACAACTGCAGCAGTACTGGTAAAATATATTACAAAAGCTAATAGCACAATAATTAAGAATTTGTTAGCCATTTTGTCACAGGACAAACTAGAACTAAAATATTATTGCACAGCATCTTATATTTAAAGAATTTTGAAACCTGTCAATAAAATTTAACAATTTTTTATCTTCAAGTCACAAGCTTTTTATTTTGCCATTACTCGAGTCTGATTTGTGCATGATGAATTGTTAAAGATAAAACATAAAATGTTACATAAGGTTAAATTTTCAATAGTTAGTTTAGTCAAAAGAAACTTTCAAATGTTATCAAGCCTAATAATTCATTTATTTATCGGTTTAGAAGTTGAAGCTTTTAAGATATGTGTAAACGAATACAAAGTTGCATTGCTTTAAAACAGAAAAAAACAATTTTTAATCAAATGTTACATTCACATCAAGGTAAAGTAGCTCAAAAATATAATAAGATCCAATAATCGTAAAACAAAACACGAACCATAATTAAACGCACCCGCATCCCCATCAGCACCGGTAATCCCCGCAAAAAGCTTCGACATAAGCAAGCGTGAGAATCCTCCTCTCCACGTCGCTTCGCCTGTCAGTCGACGCGCGCGGCGACTGGTATATACACGCGACGTAAGCACGAGCGAAAAATCGGCCCTTGAAAAATCAAGCCCGCGTTTCCCTCTCGATCGAGCCGCGCGCGAGATCGAGATCCGGAAAAATGGCATGCGTCGCTCGAACGAAGACATCGGCGCCGCCGCCGCTGCGGTGGTGGCGCGCTCGCGGGCCTGTCAGCGTCAAGTGAATGGCACTATAACGCATCCGCGCAAAGTGCCCGTGCACACAATGCGCGAGGCTCGTACGCGCAAAGTGCCCGGCTCCGCGAGGGCTTTCCCCCGTGAGACTGGAATCGCTAAAACGCTTTTGCGATTCTCTCCTGCGCCGCTGCGAAAGCGTTGCGTCGTTCGGTTCTCGCGCGAGTAGGAGCTAGGAGCGGGATGAAATTGAAATTATTTTTTAGTGTTTTTAGATGTGCACTGATGGTATGAATCTGTTTAAATGTATTCTAATAACAAATATCTGATAATCATTAGGTACACAATCCCACAAATTACTTACACGGGATCCTATAGACTTTTATTGATGATTTATTGACGAAAAATACGAGTAATAATGAAAAAAAAAACACTGCTCTGCAAAGGTTTAATAAATTCCAACGGAAATTTTTCATACGCGAGTAATGAAAAATGCTTTTTTCCATAATTGCTCAGAATTGTCAAACATACGCAAGAGCCCGTTTTAATCTCGGTTCTTCATAAAATTCTTTTCGTCCTCTGCAGGGGCAATTCCAGGACGCGTCGGGAAATATTTGCCGGTTGATACAGAAAGAATGCGATGGTAATTAAAAATATCCACGAGCCGGCTGACGGAGTGCGTTTTAGAGGGAACGGCTAATGAAAAAGCTCATATTCCTCCGGTCTCTCTCGCGTATGTGACGGTACGAACCGAGAGGAGGAAGGGCCGGGGCGAAGCTGTCGCCCCTATTGAAATTCAGGAAGGAATTCCTCGCGTTCTAGACTCTGCAAAAGATTCGCCGGCGGGAGGTATTTTATCGTAGTGACGGCGATAAAACATTTCGTTTGTAATTATCCTATCAGAAAACGAGCAATTTTGTGCAAACTAAATAAAGTATTTAAATCACTATAATTTAACTAACAGCAATTGCTTTTTCAATAATTTAAAGTGGCATTATTGACTGGTTTTCACTGTATAAGTTTAAATCCCTGACGTAATTTTTACGAACACATTTTAATTGAATTCGATTTTTTTTCTGAAAAGGACTAAAGTCGCAACACGCGATAAATTTTTTCACCGAACCCAAGCAAGCAGTAACCGAACGTTCAGCGAATGATTCCCACCACCAGAATTGAACGCGGTAACTGATACGAAGGCGTTAGTGACGTGATTAGCAATTCCGATCTCGTCGGGCGGAAATTATGTCCAGCGTGATGCCCGACTCGCTCTCAATATCCTCCCCAGTCTCTCTCTCTCTCTCTCGCTTCTCCCCGCTTCTGTTCGGGTAGCCCAATATGGCGACGTTAGTACCTTCATACGGAACGAGCGAGAGGGAGAGAGAGAAAGACAGAAAGAGATGGGGCGAGGTTCGGGAAAAAAGTGGAAAAAAGCCACGCTCCATCGAACGAGATTTCTTCGCTTCCGGTTTCCGGTACGAGAACGGCTCCGTCGTGATTGGTTCGGACCAGGCAGGCCTGGACGAGATGCAATTGACAGCTGCTGCTGCTGCTACTGCTATACTACGACTACTACTGCTGGCTGGAGCGCGATGCCGATAAGCTTCGGCATAGCGCGGACGAGTCTAACTGTCGACTGACAATGAAAAGTTCAACGAGATTTATCGTCCGTGTAAATGCAATTTTTTTTTCTACCCTTGAGAAGTAATAAATGGAGATGAAACCGAAAAACGATGCTTCAGCTCGACTGTACTTTCCGTCCGAGCTTTCTTGCGGGAACTTTTCTGAAACAAAAACGAAATTGAACTTGAATAATGTTGAAAATGTCGCTTCGAAGTAGAAGTTTATACAATACATCTGAACTTTGTTTGTTTAGAAAGTGATTCCCGATTAAATAAATAAGTCACCGAAACCAAAATCAAAGCTCTAAATTTATATAAGAAAAAGTTACCTAAAGTCACAAAAGCGTATACGCGAAAGTAAATTCGGTAGGCGCGATTATCCGGGAAGATGTCGGATCTCGTTAGCGCCTGACGGGGCTCGGGGCCGCTCCGCGAACGTAAACACCGTGTGAAAATCACGGGCTAATCTAAATATTTGAGCCCGGGAATCTCTCGTGTCGCTATCGCGGCACAGAGTTTGTTACACTCAAGCGCCACACGGAGAGAGAGGAGATCGCGGCCCTAACCGAGCGCGTGCATTCTGACTGCCGAGATTTACAATCGACTTCCGCCCAGGATTTGGAAGGAAGTTTGCTCGCGGCTGCTGCTTTCCTCGTGCCGCAAAAACCTTAAACGCCCGTATCTCGCGTTCGAATCTCAAACAAGCCGCCACCCCGCCAATGGGGACACAAGCGCGACTTCCGCTTTGCTTTTCCACGCGCGATCTCGTTAGGCGTAGAACGACGACGCTAAGTCCAAAGTTTCAAGCTGCACTTGGCTTGAAGTTTTATAGTGGGTCATTCGTTACGTTTTGAGCGATGCGTTTATTACGCGGTTTTATCAGAAGTGAATAAGTTTTAGAATTCTTTAAGTATTTATTTTTGTGTTTACAAAGAATCTTTATCTCCAAGTATATAAAGCATAAACATAAAGAACTTATATAAATAGGCTGAAAATTCAAATGCCCCGATTCAAGTAAAAAAATAATGCTATCGCTCTCGAAATAACGACGAAAGCTCAAATAGATAACGAGGCAAGGATAAAGAGAGCGAGGGATATATATTCGTGCCGCGGCTAGGAAAAGCAGCGCGGACGAAGGAGCGACGCGTGTCACGTGCTCTCGAGGAGGCGCTGGCGCGCGCGCGCGAGGTGTCTCGAGCTTTTACGAGTCATAAAGTCCGTGCAGTCGTGCTTCTCACGACCTCGGCCTCCTTTGCGATCTTCCCCGAGCAGCTTCCTCGCTCCTTTTTGCCCTCTCTCTCTCTCTTTCTCCTCTGCTCCCTTCGCGACCCGGTCTAACTGATAATAATGCCACTTTTATTGTACAATAACCCTTAAACGCAGCGATAAAACGGCTCTTTATGGCATCAAAAATGAAATAATCGCGTTCCCGACTGCGCCGCGGCCACGGCAGAAAGAAAGGAAAAGACTATCCCGCGGCTAGGATGGAATACCCCGCGCGCATATGCTCCGGGAGAAGTCGAGAGAGAGAGAGAGAGAGGGCTATTCCGAACTTTTTATTGCGCTCCGTCTCTTATATTGACTGGAGTAAACTGCAATTCGTTAAATAAGGAGGTAAAACTTCTTAATTGAATTTAGAGGAATGCGGATGGGAATGTCGAGACTTTTATATACTTTGGGATGCTTGGGGAGTTATCGATTAAAGCTGCGTTATTGCATATTTTTACTGAGAGAAAAAAGAATGTTATTTAGAAAAGTATTTCGAATCTAGAATGCAGTTGAATCATATTGAAAAGAAATAAAATAGTTTTAAGAAGAAGTATGATTACAAGTTTTATTTGTTTTATATAATTTAACTTCTTACAATTCTCATAATTGAAATTATAAAATTTGTTAATAATCTATGTTCTGTCACTTAAAAGTCCTTAATAATACACTATAAAAATGATTAAATACCTAAACATCTATACTTTAAATATAATAAAATATCGTAAACTGTAAATTACATATTCACGATACACATCATCAATCTTTATTCCAAATACAATGTTAAACGAAAAAGTTGAAAGTAATTTTCCCTGCCAAACAGCATGGGCACAACGAAAGCACAGCCAACCACCAGGGACATACAGGCCGCTACATCTCCCGGGAGTCAGCCGAAGCTCCAGCTGACTCGAGCGTTTCTCGCATTACCAACCCGAATCTTGCCCCGTTGCAGTACTTTCCCTCCCGCCCCCTTTCTCCTTCTCTCCGCCTCTCTTTCCACGTCTCGCAGTTGCCGCTGTCTGCCCGTAATTTATACGATGGCTTCGTTAATACGTAATGAATATTAATTATTTGCCGACGACGACGACGACGACGACGCGGTGTGCGCGCCGCGCCGCCCCGCCGCGCAACCAGTAATTTGCAATCCGTCGTTCGCGCGCTATATAACACGAAAGTATCGTTTGTGCATCGTCGCCGACAACGACGACGGGGCAGAAAAAGCTCGGCCGATGAGCTCCGGGACACAATGCCGGACGCGCACGCATCGGACACACCGCGCGAGTGCGAACGGGCTTTTGACAGTTATTGCCGGAGGCTAAGGAACGCCGGGGTTGATTAGAAAATATTTCCAGTTCCTCGGGTGGAACACTGGTTTTGCCGCCTGATGAGAGTTTAAATTATTATTTTTGTTGTATTTTAAGTTTTTTAATTAAAATTGATGTACTAAAATATAAAATGAAGTTTCGATTTTTTAATACTAAAAGTATATGACTGAAAACTTTACGTGAAATTAAAAAAGCTTTAATTATTATATCGAATTTTTAAAGCAACTTTTGTAAATTAAAAATAAATTTATAAAGTGAAAAATATAGCGAGAGTTTTAAAATTTCAGCTTGCCATATGTGTGTGCCTCGAGTTCCATATGAGAAATGATCACCTCCTTTTTCTCATCTCCAACGATAAACTGTTGAGTATCGTAAAGCGCGGCGACGATAACGATCTCATTACATGGACATTTATCATTCGCAACTTGCGAGTCGCAAATATTAACTCGAATATCCGATCTCAAGAGTATATAAAACTATTTCTTTTTCCTTTTTTTTTACCTTTCCCGTATCATATCACAATTTTCGTTATAAATGATTTGTCATTTACGTTCTATATTTAACAGTATCCTGTATATAAACATTGAAAATGCTCTTATTCTTTGTTTTAACGTTTTAATTTTATAATATGAAACTTTGTAATTCTATACTTTGATTAGAAATAATTATAAATTGATCAATTATTTCTACGTAACATATAAATATAAATTTAAAAAAATCAAATTTTTATTGACTCACCAAATTATTTACTGCCAGTAACCTTACATCCATTCTACATAATACTATGTTTTTTGACTATTTTCTTAAAGTGTTTGAGAACAGCAAGACTTTTCGAGCGATCCCGATACTTTTGAGCCCACAGCAAGTATAAAACTAAATATATAGCGTAAAGTAACGTAAGCAGGCTGTGCATTCCGGGCTCTCGATACTAATTATTAGAAAAAGAGAACGTTAAAATGACGAGAGAAAGATACGAGAGGAGAAAAAGGAGAGGAGAAAAACAAGAAGTAAGTACCGGGAGAATGAAACCGGGGAGAAACGGCAGCACACAAGCCGGCCGCGCGGTTGGAGGCTTAGCTGTATTTTAATTATACTGCAGCCCATAGAGAGAGAGCCTCTCTTCTCCGCTCGCTTTTCTCTCTTTTTCACCTCTCATCTGTCTCTCTCTCTCTCTCTTTCATTCCTTGTAGCTCTCTTTTTCGTTGTTTCAAGCAGCGAGCCGCAGTTTTGTTTGCGCAGAAAAAGTGCAGAAAAACGCAAACTTGTAGCGGGGGAAAAAAAAAAACGACGGGGGATAAGCGCTGGAACGAAAGGTGGGAAAAGCTATTTTCAAACGGCCCGAGCGATGCTTAAAGAATTTAAGCTTCCTCCGAGCTAAAAAGCTATCTTTACGTCCGTCAACAAGCCAGCGCTTTTAATCGGATGTATATTCTTTGTCTAAGAATTTCGCCGTACGAAAGCGAATAATCAAGTTAAATCTAAGATCCTCCGCGCGGCGCAAGAAGCAGCCTCGGATCGGCGGCGTTGCAGCTTTTTTAGCTCTCTGCACTCGACTCTCTCTCTCTCTCTCTCGCCTCTCAACGACCATTATATTGTTCGGCATGAATTCGCTTCGCATATCTTACTTCCTCGGCGTCGTCTATTTTGCCGGACGACCGCCGTGAAACGCGTAAAATCCAAGATATGCAGTTGATCAGGTTGAGCAAAGAAACGAAATCCTTATACCTCTCTCTTTCTCTCTCTAGCGAGCATTAATAATTGACACGATAATTCTACCGTCCGCTAAATCGATTCCAGCGCCGAATGGCTGGTTTCGGATTATACCCGGATATATATATATATATATATATACATATAATTGTGTGCGTCGAGGCTCGCTCTCCTCGGCCGCGCGCGATTTTCTTCGCTCTTATTAACTGCGAACGAGCCCTTATGCGAGACTCATTTACATGAGACGTATAAAGTAACGGCGAAGTCGCGCCGCACGGCCGCTTGCATTTCTGCGGATAATTGTGTTTATGAGGTGCGCTCTCTCTCTCTCTCTCTCTCTCTCTCTCTCTCTCTCTCTCTCTCTCTCTCTCTCTCTCTCTCTCTCTCTCTC
>JAWWEO010000036.1:19195217-19232128 GCA_035582975.1 Ormyrus labotus
TCTCTCTCTCTCTCTCTCTCTCTCTCTCTCTCTCTCTCTCTCTCTCTCTCTCTCTCTCTCTCTCTCTCTCTTTCCTTCTCCCGCAAAGGCTGCCTCGGCCGTGCGATTATTTCAGAACTTTTGAATTTTTCAGCTGCTGGACATGCATGTTTTCAGCTTTTTTTTTTTCCCGTGTGCGTTTCAGTATCTTACTCGACGAATTCCACTCGTGATTTTCGAAAAGAGCCGCAAGTTTTCTAGAATTTTTGCTGCGATAAACTTTTGAGAGTTAGTTCGCCTCTTTTGAATTGCATTGCAGTCTTTAAATTTACAAATCATTGTGAAAAATAAGCAGATAATTTGTATTAATTATGACTTAATTACCGCTGTATATCAAAGCACATCTGAGACGATAAATCAGTAGAATAAAAGATTCAAATAGATACATTTTAATGCGAAGCATTACACGAAGATTTACAGCGAGTATTAAAGTCTCCGCGATAAATTAAAAAATCATTTAAAATACCCAAGATGCTTAAAAAAAAAAATCCTCTAATTGTTCCCATTTCAATCGGATAAGTAATAATCTAGCCTAATCTGAAAAATGCATCTCCCCGCGATAAAATACCTCCCACAATCAATTCGCATTCCCGACAAAACGCAACAATACGCGACACGTTCCCATGCGATAACGAGGCCCTCTAATCCTCGCAAAAATCAGTTTCTCGGCTTGAATCCTCTTTTTCTTCCCTCCGCGACGCGTCCTTTTTTCCTGGCGCGCGAAAAAGGAAAGAAACGAAGAGACCGCGCCGCCGCAGCGCCGAGGGAGCGTAATTTCCAAGACGAAAAGTCACCGGAAACTCGTTTTTTTTCTCTCGCCGAAAGCGCCACGGGACTCGGGGGCCTCTCTCTCTCTCTCTCGCGCGCCGCTGGATAATATCAATTACGATGCAGATGCCCGTCCTATAAATTATTTCGGGGCCCTGCGCCTCGACGAAGAGCCGCGGGGGGACGACGCGGACTCCCCGACAGCGGGGAGCCGTTCCGCATCTTTTCATATACTCTCTTTTTGGCCTCTCTCTCTTTCTCTCTCTCGCGAACGAGCGAGCCCAGCGAGCGGAGCGTCGAGCCTCCTCTTGACAATCGGAAAGTGAAGCTTGAGCGACGCGCAAAACTCTCCGAGGCGCGCGCGCGCGCGCTCGTCCCTCGCGCGAGAGGGAGAGCGGGCTTTTTATTCGCCGGAAAATTTATCGCCGCGGTAAAATTAAAAATAAGCTGCGACCCTCTTGATCGGCGACACTGCCGGAGAGAGAGAGAGAGAGAGAGAGCCTCGCCTGCCTGGCGTCCCGCTTTCTTTTTTGCTTTTATTTTTTATGAGTTTCGTTAAGCCACCGACGCCGTTACCTGTAAGTAGTTTATATCGAGGTGACGCTCCTCCGCCGAGATGAAAAGAACTTCAATTTAATTAGTTTAATAAATTTCGCGGTAACGTTTTACAAAGTGTATTGTGATTTTTCAGTTAAACAAATACGGGCTTGATGTTTTACTGCTTTTACAAGATCTACTGTGGCGATGCGCGGAATAATATTTTACAAAAAAAAATTATGCGTCGACCAACTATTTTTTAATGATTTTGTATAGCAGCTTTCAAAAAATATAATTTATCACGTGATACCTCACATTCAATTCAATTAAATTTATAATTTAAGTAAGTGATTATTATAATACGGAATATACTTTTTGTACAAGGAGAAAAATTTTCTAGTAAAAATTACAATAGTACATTTTAATTTGATCACAGAATAGTAAATTTTACAAGTCTAAATATGAAAATATATCATTGACCTCGTAAAATTTACTAGAAACTATGGTAATTTTTTAGGATTTTTAGAATCCGTGATCAAATTAAAATGTACTATTGTAATTTTTTCTAGAAAATTTTTCTCCGTGTATAATCTTCCGTTTATTAAGTAACGCCAAAGCATCTGAACTTTTTCAGAAATTGTGAGAACTATCCCTCCAGAGAGCGCGGCGGCGCAAACCAATAAATTTTAGTCCAAGGAATGCATCATCAGTCTTCTTCTTCGCCGAAAGTCACAGAAAAGTTATTGATAATTTGTCAGGAGGCGAATCCCGACTGCGAGCGCGGCCATCTCTCATCTTCCCCGGCTACAAATGAAACGTCACTTTGTACCGCTGTACTACAAGGCTTTCCGCTGTTTTTCTCGCCCCGATCAGATTGGCCGCAGCGGCGAAACACATGCCGAATGATCGATCGCGAAGATTTGAACTTGTTGAACCCGTTCGGCTCCATCAACACCTAAGTTCTTTGTCGAAAGCGTTCGTCTCCTCGAATTCGTTTCTGCAAATGCACTGCAACGGGTACTGTCTAACGATTGTTTTGTGCATTTGATCGTCGCGGATAATTATTATCGATTTAAGAGCGTCCAGAGTAATGTAAATCCCTATAATTAGCTAACTGCGTAAGCTTAAAAGCACGTTTAAAATTTCATTAACATAGTTTCGTAACGACCGAAGAGCGCCGGCAACAAAGTATATAAGAAGGCCAAAAAGCCGAGAGAGGAAGCAATCAAAATAAGGCAAACGAACTACCAAGTTTAAGTGCGGCGGCTCTCGGGGTCCCTCGAAGTAGGCAGAGCCCGGCAGAAAATTTGTGGAAACAATTCTACGAATAATATAAAAAAGTTGGAAGAAGAAGAAGGCATTCGGCCGAAGGAGGTAGGAACATGCGGCAGACGAGATAGAGAATGAAAGAGCAAGGTTAGGAAACGCCTTCGAGAACGCCTCCTGTCCATCAAACCGTCATTCTCATTCCCATTTCTGTTCCCCGTTGCGCGACGCCGGCCGGCGAGCCGTCGCTTATTTGCTTCGTTCGCCCCTCTTGCTCTCCCTCTCTTTCTTGTTCTTTCGCTTTTGTTCACCGTTTATACCTGTAACGGATAATTATCGACAAGGAGGCCTACGTGTGAAGAGAAAATCTCTCTCTCTCTCACTCGCGAGTTTTTCTTCGTTTTTAACCTTGGAAAATAGGGTGCTTGCGGCTAGTTCTCGTAATCGCTTCACGTATTCGAAGAAATGTTTTATGAGAAATTTCATTAAAGTAACTTAAAGGCGAGAGATAACTTAGGTAGTCAAACGTATAATACGCAATTGAAAAATGCTACTGCAATAAAAGTAAATTGTATCAAAATGTATTTTATAATTACTTTTCTACTGGTAATAATAAGCTAATTAAATTGTGCGCGCAGCATTTCTCTTACGTAAAACTGGAGCGGTAAAACAATTAAAACTTATAAACAAACCTTGTTAACTCCGCTGCCACGAGTATTTTTTATTTTATCGTAATTATAACCGCTTTTATTAAAAAGTATAAAATTTTATACAATTCCCTTAAAATAATAAGCCAATTACTTCGCTCCCGTTATCGAGATGAAACCGCTCGAAAATAAGCCATAACTTTATCGATACCCAGCAGACGTCGTATACTATCAATTTCATTAAAAGCGTTCGGCTTCCCGGCCGCATTGAGAGATTTTCCGCACTTTATTTTATCCCTCGCGCACTCCGCACGATTCGCGCGCGCAAGCCGCGTAAAACCCTCGGAGAATGCAGCGGCGCACACGAGCTTCGTATATATATATAAAACTCCGCGGGTCTCGCGTCATTGTTATTATCGTTATTAAATGTGCGCGGTAATGCGACGGCCAGACGATAGTAATTTTGCTCTCTCTCGAGCAGCTGCGATCGCGCTCTGCAAGCTGCTCTTTTTCAAACTCGGACTTTCGGTTCCCCTTCCGGTCTCTCGGCCGTCGCTTCTATACGTATATACTATCTGTAGCTGTCGCGACTCTTTTTTTTATTTTGTTTATTGGCTTTGATAGAGTGGACTCTCATTTGCATTCCTCTGTAAACGTAGATTCTTCAGCACCTGGTTTTTAATCCCTTTTTACTTAACCGTGGCCGCGCTCTGTTTTTTTTTCTTGGTCCTTCTCTTTCCGCCTCTCGCTCGGGCCCTCCTAATAGTTAGGTGTGGAAATGACTTGTGGCTTCGGCTGGTAGCAGCAACGGCAGGAAATTATTGCTTTCGAAAGCGATCCCCTAAATCACGAAATCCAGACGCTGGCCGATTCACTGTCAAGAGCTTTGAATGAGCTTTTAATTTCCCCCGCGTCGAAACGTGCGCGCGCGCGGATCCGCAGCACACAGCGCACAATCATTTCGCCGCGCGGCTTGATGTATCGAAACGACTTCTCGCTGTCGAAATTAAAATCACGCGCGGAATGCAATCGCGATGCGCCGAATAAATTGCATTTAGCTGCCGAGCCGAGTACGATGCGGCTCTCCGGTGGATCGCGCGGATGCGAAAAAAAAAAAAAAATAAAGAGAAACAAAACCGAAAGGAGAGATATGCGTCAAGCTTGATGGGAAATGACTGTTCGTAAATAGTTTGTTAACGCTGCGCTGAAAACGCAATCATTATTGATTCGAAGACGATACTAGTCTTACGCGCTTGATATAGATAAGTAGAATATAAATAAGAAAAGGCAATGAGCGCTACTTGCTCGCAAAAGGTACGTCAGCATGACGAGACATAAATTTGTAATTTATTGGCGCCAGAAAGTCACCTGCTTAATCACTCGGGGGCATAATGAACAGGTTTGCAAATACGCTGGGGCAAAAATAAATAAGAAATATTAATTATTTATCTTAACGGCCGGACTGGGTGTATATTTTTTTAAAGCGAGTAAAATAAACATATCCGGAAAGCAATAAAATTACGAATATCATGGAGCGCAATTAAAAGGACGAAATAAGTGGAAACTCGCAATTATTCGAGTGGAAAAAAAAGTCGAAATAATGAAAGTTGTGGCTTAATTATTTCTTCGACGTTTACGCGTGTAGGTAGTTGGCGATTTCTCTTACTGATTTCACGTAAGCGTAAGTGGAATCCCGCGTTTACGATAGAAATTATCGACCTCTTTATATCGGCTATTTGTAAATGAAACGATAATAATCGACTTTACGAGCGAGGATACGCGGATATTATATTGGAGGTACGATTTTCATGAAGTACTTGTAATGCTATTTCAAATTATTTTATTACCTTGTTTCTTAAGTTTGTCCCACATAATGGCGAGTTTAAGGTTTCGCGCATGAAAACAAAGCTTTCCCGCTGAATATTGCTTTTAGATGCACAAAACAAGCTCGAATTTCGAAACACACCGTTTACATATTACAAAGTGCAATCAGTACCGAGTGGCGTGTCTGTCTAGAATTCCGGAGCTGTACGAGTCATTTTAAAAATATCACTCTCTCTCTCTCAGCGTCTATAAACTTCCGCGTTCTTTGACTTTCAGTATCTTTTCCCTTCTGCTTCTCGCTCCATTATGCGCAAGTGTCGTCGGGGAGAAACAAAGGGGTTTTGAAGAAAAGAAAAAAAAAACAGAAAAAACACCTTCGGACTCGACTGGCATCGGTTCTACGTTCTTCCGCTGTCGTCGGAGACGTTTGCACGTGACACTCTGAATGGAGGGCAATATATAGGCGCGCCATTGTTGCACAGGTATTTTAGGAGCATTATTCAGATTGACAAGGGGAAATATGAACTGATTTGACGAGAGCCGCCTGGCTAATAATATGATGGATTTAATTAGAGCCATTGTCATATTCAGAGTCGTTTGTACTGCGAACAAGTTAATGCAAGATTAAGCTTATTAATTAACTAATTAGCTGTTTGTGCTTTTGGAATTAATTTAAAAATTGGAGAAAGAATGAAAAGCTCGTTTGAATAATAATTGAACGTAGTTTTTTGCATGTTATGAAAGCATCCAGGCCTTTTGTTTACATCCCAAAATAATTATCTGGAGCGTGTGAATTTTAAGTCTGCAAGAGAACCTTCATTATACAATTCATTTGATTGATTTATTTCCGTTGACAGGAATTTCTGACAAGTACTGAAATAAATGTTACATCCATTAGACTTCGTAAATACACAATAATAATATTCTATATTTACCAAAATCAAAACCTGCGCTCATTATGATACATTTATATATTTATTTGTAACGTTAATGTTTTCCACATCTACCGCACACGTTCCAACAAAATATTAATATTTTATCACGAACCGCTTCAGAAACTCCCGACTAAAAATCCTGAAAATCCCAGCAAAATACGAAACCGCCTTATCTCGCGCAATTAAAATCTAAAAATAATATAAATACAAATAGTCATCGCGAGCAGCGTCCCATAACTTGTTCCCGGCTCGCCTAAACCCTTTTGGCTCCTTCTGCCCCGCGCCGAATCCCTTCCTCTCTCGAGAGCCGAGCGATTCTTATTTGTCGAGAGCGGCGCTATCGCCTCTCTCGCTTAAATATTACACGCGAAATAAGGACAAAGCTCGATATTGCTTCGACGAATCGCGGCTTGTATAACGAAGGAGCGAACGCGCCAAGGAACGAGTAGCTTCTCGTTTCGCACACACAGACACACAGGCACACACACACACACACACGTTCGCCCAGACGGCAGAGAGGCGATATGCGCGCACGATATTATCTCCCGGATTCCCGTTGGACTCGATAAACAACCGAGAGGGGGATGTCACGGCGTTCCCGAGGCTGTGCGGCGGCTGTGCGCGCACACCGGGAGCCGATGTCTCGTAAACATCCCTCTTTATTGCCGACCCTCTCATTTCCAGTCCGACTTTTATAATTTCCTTTTCGAAAAATCCTCGACGGCGCGAGAGCGCGGAGAGAGCCGCAGCAGCTCCCTCTGCGTCTCTCTCTCTCTCGCTCGCCCGCGCAACCGGAGGGACTTCTGTCTTTTATTTTATTATAAGACGGTGTATATATATACGCGCGCGTCTATCCTTCTCGCTTTCGCGGCTCTCGTGTCTTCCAATTTTTTTTTTTCTGTGTTTTTTTTTCTGCTTCCACCTCGATTTTTTCCTCCGCTTCTTTTCTTCTTCTTCATTTGGCTCTCGGGCGCAGAGAACTTTGCGAGAGAGCTCTCTGCTCGAGATTCGGTTCAACGTCCCCCTTTCTTTTCCACCTCGATTCATGTTAGACTTCGAGGAAATGCCTGGCTTGTAAGTTATTGTTGCTTCGGTTCCTCCGTTTTCTTCCTTTTTTTCCATTTCGCGGGGATTTCTTCGGTTTTGCCGCTCGCAGCTCTCTCTCTCTCGCAGGCTGATTTTGCCTCGTTTATTATCAAGTCCAATCGTTTTTATGAGGAGGCCCGGGCAGATGTTCCGTCGGATCAATGTTCAGGCGCGACTCTACACGCGTATTAAAAGCTCTAATTATTCCCAGGATTCAATTAACATGAAAATCAGTAGGGCGGTTTTTATACATTAATTTCCCATAACTTAGAAAATCGAATATGCAGTATTTTAGAAATGAAATAAGTGTCACTACCTCTTGCCAAAAAGCAGTATACCAGCCCAATCACCTGATAACACGAAAAGTTTAATTTTTCAAGCACAACGACGGTACCAGCATAAGAGCGTCTCTTGCATAAACACGTCGTTGCGCAATAATCGGCACTCGGACGAGAGCGACGGGCATCGGCATCCGCTCGATCATTACGCGCGATCGTGCGCTCGGAGTTTCTTACCCCTTACAGCCGACACCCGTAAAAAGATCGAACGAGAGCTTCCCTCTCGCGCGTTAAGGGACGTCGTCCGGCTGGTTCGGAGCACCAATGGCGCGCCTCGTAAAAATCGCTAACAAATATAAGCCACCTAATTGGCGACTTGCATTCGAAAAAAGGAAGGAGAGTGGTCTTAGGCTGTGTGCATGCAGCCCGCCGTCCGGAGCCGCGCGGCGCCCCTTTGCAGGAGCAAAGAAAAAAGGATCCCCGTATTATATATACCTCGAATATTCGCGAGAGAGAGAGAGAGCAGCGGGCCTTCGATATTTCATATTTACGACGACGTCGAGCGCATATAACCCGGGCTCTCCTCATAGAGAGCGAGTGAATATTCGACCTTAATAACCTCGTTCCTCGTCTGCGCTTCCCTGTCCCTCTCAGGCTCCGAGGCGTATTCTCCACGGCTACTCCCTCGACGGCGGGATTATATTTGTAGATTAACATATTGACGCGCTCTCTTTCGCTCTCTACCGTTCTAGGCCCGCGAGGAGAGACAGAGAGAGAGAGAGAGAGCCCGAAAAATAAGAAGCGAGTTACTAAATCACTCGCGGACTCGCCGTATAACCGTCCCGAGGAGGAATTAATGCCGAGCGACTCTCTCCGCGCGCGCATGCGCTTGTATATACAAGTGTGCGAGATCGCGCCCAGAAGAATCCCGAGACAGGTATGCCTCTCCTCGCGCTTTTGAAGGAGAGCCGGGAGAGGCTCCCAGGACAGGTCCCACCGTCGTATATGTATACACACGGGCGTCTCGCGCTCCGCTAATATTCCTGCCGCGTGGTATACGCTATACAAGGTTTCCTCGGAGAGCTCATTAGGAGAGGCGGCCCCGCAGCCACACCGGCGATCGACTTTTTCGCTTTGGTTATTATGCGGCTCAGGAATGCCGCGCGGATCCGCTTCTGGGTTAACGCGCCATGAAAACCGTCGCTTTAACGTTGACAGCGTAAATCAATGAGGGCGCGCACAATGCATGCGGACTGCGAAACTTTCGATGCGCGCGTTTGTGCGTTTTGTGGTGGCTTATGTAAAGCGGAAAGTAATTCAGTTGTTACGACGAAGGATTGCCTTTGCTTCTGTCGAGCGACCGGTTCATTAATATAAGATTTTTTGAAAAAAAAAAATGACACACTGCATCATTCATTTTCTTATCTTTATCTTTTGAGAGCATTTAAAACAGTCAAATTAAATAAAAACCGTTTTATTATCTTTGGTTTGAACTTCATTAAAAGACCAATATTAATGTTTGACATTTATAATGTAAAAATTTTCATAAGGTATTAAAACACTGCAGATTTAATATCCTTAGTAAACCAATTTGATTGCTTCAATTTCAAATATCAATTACAATTTCCAACACAATTCTTTCATTACTCGAACGACTACCCTGTTGAAAGTTTTCACTATTATTTGGCCATAATTTCTGATGAATTGTTTGTAGATTGGCCAAATTTGGTCAACTATCAGTGAAATGGCTAAAGAAAATCGTGAAATTTCCAACACGACATGCATTAACCAGAATTAAAAAAATATTATCCATTCGTTAAATTCCTTATAAGGAAATACATTACCCGCACAAATGTTAAATCACTCCCCCGTCCAATCCATCGCATTAATGCGCACCTTGATCCTAAGCGAAGAAATTACAAATACCTGGCATAACGACACGCGAGTAAGACATTCAACGAGACGCGTAATCGCACTCCGCGGTTCGGGGAAACTCGCCTCCGCGCGCGCGCGCGCGTCCACGCATCCGCGGGCTTTTACGCATATATATGTATCTCTCTCTCTCTCTCCGCGTCCGACGATTTAATCGGCCGCGAGCAATAACTTACGAGCGCGCCCGCTCTCGGAGTAATTGCTCCTCGTCGCTAAAGGAGCGTTAGAGCGCGGAGGACTCGTCGTTAGACTCGCCTACTCGCCGCGCGCGCGCATAAAACGGCCCCCGAACCGGGCCCCGATTCGATTTCATCGAGAGCGCTCATAAAGCAGCGGCCGGACCGGGGCTTACGGCGTAGCAGGGAGCTCGTTCGGCTTTCGAATCAAGATCGAGAAGTCGCGTATACCCAAAGATGAAGAGGCGTTTCGGGACGTCGGAAGCCCGGGACGCGGTTATTTTTTTCTCTCTCTCTCTCTCCCGACGGCTCTCTTGCTCCTTTGCTTTATTTGCAGCCTGATGGACTATCGACTCATTCTCCCTTTCGACCGCGAGATACTCCGAAAGAAGACTCTTCAAAGAAATTTGGCGAGCCGCGGCTTTTGACGGCTGAAAAAGTTATTTAGATCTTATCTCGAGGGAATCGTGCAATTAATTTTAAAATATTTCGCTCTTATTTTACAACTTTTTAGTGTTTTCTTCTCCAGAGAGTACTTCTCAATCGTGCAATCGCAAAATTTTCATGAAAAATCCCAGTAATTTCGTCGCGAAAACACCAAGTCCAAATCTCATTCTCCATCCATTCGCCAATTCTCCGTCTCTCCTCCGAAAAGTTGGCGACTCAAAAAAACCGGGGCCTAATTCCCCCGGCGCGAGAGGAGCCCGGGCGGCAGGTAGCGCGTGATAAATGATAGGACTACACGCTCGCGGGGCCCTACCATACGCGCTCCGACCCGGTGACGCATCGGGCCCGGAGCAGCTCTTTCTCACTCTAGCGGCGCATATTAATGGACAGAAACGTATAATCGGCGAGTCGCGCAGCGGGAGCCTCTGGCCGGCAGCGCGCGCCAGGTGAAATCCGTCCGTCCGTCCGTCCGCCGGCGTTGGCCCTGCCACCGGTATGCGTCCTGGACTCGCGCAGTTGCTGCCCGGCCGATGCCAGGAGGCGATCATCCTCCCGTCGGCTTTTGTCGCGCGCCGCGACTCTTTTTTTTTTTTTTTGGTTTGCCGCGCGCGTTTCGCGCGGTGTGTGTCGTATAAGCGGAGGGATTATAAGCCCCGCCGCCTGTATAATCTGATCGAAAGCTGTGTAATGAGAAGAAAATTAGCCGACGCGTTGTTAAACTAGTTCTCAGTGCTGATATTCTCCTTGCTCGTGGTGCGGTGATGTAAAAATCAGATCAGATACGTTTGTGGAGCAGCGATTACGCTTGAAATATGACGTACGAAGGAATAAACCGCGGAATGCCGTAAAAGCGCAGAAAGAATGTGTCGGATGTGAAGAGAAAAATAAAACTAATTGCCGCTTAATTCATTTGGGATCAGTGTTTAAATGCAAAAAAATTGTCGTTAAGCGACGAATAATTGTTTGTTTTAACAAGAGCAATAAATTATGGTGTAATAAACTAGACGGTATGGAGTACATTATTTTTTTTTACGAACGCAATTAAGGGAAATGCATAAGCGCGTATAATAAAGTAGATCATTACCCGATTGGTAAGACAATTAACATTCTCCGCCAAATTACCTTGTTTCGACGAAAACTGATAAGAACTAAATGATCAATCTTCCCGGGTACCGGACAATGAAGCAAAAAAAAAAAAGGTTGATAGAAGGAGAGAACCGTTTGAGGCCCTATTCCAGTCAATTACAATGAACGCATCAAGCGAGAAACCGTCTCATTAAACCGCAGAAACCGTATATACATCGAACGATAAATTACCGACATTTCGAGCGACGCGAAGCCGATCTAACTCTCTCTCTCTCTCCCGTCGTCATTAAAAGCGAAGGATATTAAAAGTCGAATGGAAAAGGCATCCGCGGGCCCTGCATTTTCTTTGAGCGTCGCCGCTGCCGCCGCCGCCGTCGCCGCTCGGCAAGGTGGAACGATCTCGAAAGTTATTACGCGCGCACGCACGTATGACGCACGTGTATACGGTATATACACGCACGTAGATTAGACAACGAGGACGCGACAACGAGGAGAGTAGTGCCGTTTGATTGCGCGCTGCCGTGCACAGCGCGCAAAAGGAGAGAGAGCGCGCTACACCCGCAAGCGCGGAAGGCGGCTTCAACGCCGCCTCCAGGATCCGCCCCTGCGCCCTTCCTTTCCTCCGTGCTGCTGCCCCCCTCCCGCCCCGTCGCTCGACCGGGCTGCCCCGCGACGTTACGTGACGTGAGCCGCGAGCGAGGCGCTATCACGTGCGAGAGGCTCGGTGCAAAGACGCACGAGGCCCCTTGTACATGCGCGACGTTACGTAAACGCCGAGGAGGTGGAGCCGAAAGAGCGAAAGTCGAGCGATTAAAGCCCGAATTCGGGATCGCTTTTCCGCGTTTGCGGAAGGCTGCGATTAGATTTTTTTTTTTGTTTTCGAAGCTATACTTGAATTACGACGCTGTTTTGGCGACGCGCGGTGGAGGACGTATTTATTTAGATTCTTGATTTTGAATGTCGGAATTTTTTTGTTTTTTTTTTTAAACTAATCTGATAGTTTAAACGATAAATGTTGACAGATTAGAGAACCGTACTCGACGATTTAATAGTGAAATATTTTACAAATCCTCGACATATTCGTGTAATACCGTAGGATTAAACTTTTTTTATTTTACAAAACTGAAAAGATCTTCTAATATATTTCTTTTTTTAATATTTAATTGTAGCTGTTTATTATGAAACAAATTGGTTAAATTGCTCTGAAATACATAGAGTTATATAAAAATAAAGTTCTTAACTAATTACATTTAATCAGTAAGTTTTTCGTACGTCTAAAACACCTCGAAAACTCTAATGTTGAGAATAACGTTTTAACGCCACGAAGTAAATTCTATTACTATTACTAAAACGCCGTCGTACTTTAGCGCAAAATAAACTGCTTAAAAAGCGCGCGCATTAAAACGCGAAATCCTTCTACTACATTCTTTTTCGATAATTAACTCGCTCGAGTTACACACTCCATTTACCGCAGAAACATTTCACTCCATAACTTCTTCGATTACTTTCTCGCTTACTCTCCTCCTCGCGCCGCGCATCCTCCGCGCGCCATTCCGCGTATTTATATTACCATCGACAAATCCGGCGAGGGAGCAAAAAGCGCTGAAAAAAAAAAACGAGCGGCGCGCCCGTTATACCGTGGCCAGGGCGAGTCGAAAGAATAAGAGTTCTCGAATTCGAAAAGGCCTCCGAGTTAATTGGAAAGGCAAGTCGAACGGGGGCCTTCTCTCCTCCTCCTCCTCCTCCCTCCGCCGAAGCTGCCAAGCTGCAGCTTTCTTCATCGGGCCTCTCTCTCTCTCTCTTAAATATTTCTGCGCAGCTCTTCCTTATTTTTGCCTTCTCCTCTTTCGTCGGCTTCGTCGTCCGAGCCGCGCACATGCGTGCACTCGCGGCCGAAGGGAACTTTAATGGGCCCAGCTAATGACTATTGGCCGGCGAGCCTGGGCGGGACCGTAAACGCACATGCTGGCCCAGCAGCGGGAGCGCGCAAGCGGGGCCGGTTTCGCTGGAAGGGGGTTGTGCCGCGACGTTGCTCCTTCTCTCTCTCTCCGTATCTCCTTCGCTCTCTCCTCGTCTCTCCTGGCAGCTTGTGTATATGCTATATACGCTACGGGGCAACCCTCGCAGAGCAAAAACGCGCCGCTCTCGGCCGAGGAAAAAATGAATGAAACCGGGCGCATCCTGGAGAGAAAGCCCGGCTTGTCGTCGCTCTCTCTCTTCGCTCGCTCTGGAGGCCGTATTTCAACGAATCAATTTTCGTCGGGAAAATTTATTGAAATCAAGTTTGTTTTAATAAACTATTTCTGGCCTCGCCGCTGGAGTATTGCTCCTGCCATCGGTTTTGGTTTTGCTCTTCGCGGCGGTTACGGTTTGTGTACCGAGTGTCAAGTTTTAAGACGTTTTCATTTTGTAGCTTTTGAAAGGAATGAAACAATGACTAAGAAGTTTTTCAAGAAGGAATACATTGATCGAATTTAATTTAATTTTTCGAATTTATGTAGTAGAAAAAAATGACTCTTAAATTTAATAAAAATTGAAATTCGAAATTATTTATTTATTTATTACTGCAAGCACCGGTGAATGAATTAACATAAAAATTACGTGTATTAAGTGCGTCTTTCGCCTCTTCCCACTTTATTCTCGCAAAATATCAATGAAAAATGTTCCCTCCTTTCAAGTCTCTCGCGAGCCCACTGGCAATTTTACCGGCGACTTGCGAAACTTTATCATCGCCCGGGTTTACGTTCCGGAACGGCCGCGCCGCTCGCTGCCCGTCGCTTATAGCCTCGCGTTGACATTAATTAGACTCCGAGATATTCCAAAGATTTCTAAGGGCCGCCGCGCGCGCGCGCTCTTGCGCAAGTAGTATTTGCAAGCCCCCGCCGCCGACGCCGCCGGCAGGCGAAATCTCGGGCAAAAAATCCGGCGTAGTCGGGTGAGCTGCAGAGCAGAGAGCAAAAGGAGGCCCGCCTTCGGGGGAGAAGGACGGAGACGAAAGCGTATATATACGAGAAAAAGCAAAACCGAGTCAGCGAGGCAGAAAAAAAGCGAGGAATAAGGCATCAGGGGAAGAAGAGAGAGAGAGAGAGAGAGAGAGAGAGAGAGCGCTGAACTTGTTAGAGCGCACTGTTGCTTATCGATCGCGTACGTCAAAGATCATTAAAGATACTCGGTATAAAAGCGAGGTCTTTTTAGCGCAAGGCGATGCCTCCTTTCTCTCTCTCTCTCTTTCTCTCGACCTCACGAGTGTCAGGACTTTACGAGCACGATTTACATAGAATGGCCGCTGCCAGGGAGAAAGAGAGATAGAGCGAGTAAAGAGCGCCGTGCACACACACACACACATATATATATACAGAGAGGAGAGGAGAGAGTCTATTCGCTTCGGCCTCCCCCACTAATATGGAGCAGACGCGAAGTAGACGTTGAAAGTATCCATCACGCGGGCCGAATGCCTTATCTACCTCGCCGGATCTCGCCGTTCATAATTACACTCTCGCCAGCTCGCTGTTTTAGTCTTCGCCTTCTTCTCTTTCGCTGCGCCTTCTGCGCCAGCCTTCTTTCTTCCATTTTCTCCCTTTTTATAGGCCGCGGCTGCTCCTCTTCGTTACTCGTCCGCCATGCTCTATACATCGATTTCGATCTCTCTCTCTCTTCCAAAGCTCTTTCGTTTTCGGACTCGTATATATAGTATAGCGGAGCGGCAAGCAGAGGGAATAAATCTCTATCGCGATACGCGCTTGTCTGCTTTTTAAACTAAATTTTAAATCTCGGCGGTTATCGGGCCGCTGATGAGATTTGAAAGATTCGCCGGTGATTGGCAAGTATAAGGATTTGAATGGGGGATCGCGTGGAGGCGAACGCGAGCCGGTTGCAGCTTTATTTTCACGGCTAATTATTCCGACTTGCTCGAGAGTCGGGAGTGAGAGTACAATGAAATCGATTTTAATATGTACCTTCGTACATTTGTGCTTGTAAATTCAGCATTTAAGCTTCTCATTTAGCATTCATTATATGAGCTCTCTATTAATTTGTCATACTTGGTCGCGCAATGAATGATCAAAATTAATATATTCAACCATGAATATATTCATTTTGATATAAATTTTAGATGTTAGTCAGTATTAATCAATTAAAACAGTGCAGTTTAAGGATATTTTTTCATCTCGTTTGATCCTTTCTGATGGGAATGATTGACCGTCAGGTCTTCATCGAAATCGTGCAAATCATCAAGTTATTAGCCTTCACCAAAACTGTCTTATTGATGTGGCTCGGACAAAATAGAACGGATCTTTTTATAATAACAGTTATACTACTACAGATAAAGAATAAGCTTGAAAGGCATCAAATTTAATTTCAATAATTTCTTACCAAAGATTATCGTCTATCAGAGATCGAAAAACTTTCTTCCAAGTTGAATCACTATAATTACTTTATTATCTGAAATGAAAAAAGTTTTAAATGTATTCGTCCACTTATCGATCCTCCCTGTCGTTATTATTATCCTTACCAGTGTTATTATTGTCAGCTGTTTTACTCCTTCACACTTTTTATCACGAGATTATTTTTATAACAAGTTTTGATTCATAATGTGCAAGAGTATAAGATTTTCGCGTCATCGACAAAGTTAAATTACTTAATTAAAAAACAGTCTTCAATCAGCAAAAAAAGAAAGGATAAAGACTCTAGTTAAAAATATTCAAAATGTCCGCCGTAGAAAGGCAATTACCTGCCTCATTTCACCTCCATCAGAAGAATTATTTCAACCCCGCGCACGTACTTCTTTCCAATCCAAATTTTTCTCCACCCTCTTATTACCTCGGCGGCCTTACCCACCCTGCAATCTCCCCTGCAATTTTTCGTCCCGCGGCCGCCGCCGCCGCGCGCCACGAACTTCAATTTCTCGCGATATCGCCGAGTATAATTCGCGCTTGGCGTGATTGGCGGCCATCGGCCTCTCCCGTAGGCAGTGTACATGCACACGCTCGCGCTCGCTCCTGCCCGCCGCCGCGCGCGGCGAATAAGCAACGCTGCTGCACAGCAGCCATGATGGCATACAGCCGCGGAGCCGAGGAGCCTCTCGGCATCGGTAAAAGGTGTAATTTTTGTATTTGCCGGAATATTTATAGCCGCGGCTCGCATTACCATAAACATCGCTCACGGTGGAAAAGTCAGCCGTTCTCTCTCGCCTTATAGAGGAATTACTGTGTTTAGCGGGGTTTCGGCGTCGCTCGGCCGGAATGTAATTGCGCGCGATCTCGGGACCGTCGTCGCTCGGCAGCTCCGTAAGCGCGCGCTAAACGTCAAGAGAGCTGTGACGGCTCCGGCTACCGCGCGCGAGGCCCAACAACGGGATCGCGCGGCGCAGAAGCGCGGATACCGAGAGAGAAAAACGGTGGCGCGGTGCGGCGATTTTTTTTTTTTGGAAGGCGGCTTTTCCTTTTTATGACGCGAGAGCGGAGAGCGGATTTTTTTACGAGCTGGTTTTACTTATTGGCTTCCAGGTGAAAGATAAGTGCTGGTTGCGGGTACGTGTAATTGGGGATTTCGCGCGGAGATTAGACTGGAGATTAAATTTTTGCGCGATGAAGAGAGACAGTTCTCGCGCAATAAGTAATTGTGAGGGAATGCAAAGCAACGTGTTTACTTAAAAGCGATTACAGATTCTAATGAAGCACCGGGTAGGTAAATTTTATTTTTGAGAAACAAACTTCTTTTCATACTTGACAAATATTGTAGAATGTTTTTTCTTACCAAAGTCCTACTAATGCACACTGTATATGCATCGAGACCACTTCGTAATTATCATTGGACGACCGCGAAAATTTACGCTGACAAAAACCCAGATTAACAGTTGGTAAAAGTAACAAGAAAGACGAAAACGCCAGTAATTACCCGGGCGAGCCTAAAAAAAAAAATAAGAATAACTTATACACGCTGTAACTTTCCACGTAACTGACCGCTCGAAAGTGCGCTCATCCCCGGTGCAGCATCAAAACAGTAATCCCGTAGCGAAATTGACGACGCTCCGCGGCGCGCTGATGAAAAATTTCACGGTTAAGCATTATACGTCCCATTACGAAAATTGCATTCTTACGCTACTACCAGCCGCGCGCGCGCGCGCGCTCGGTTATTCGTCGAAAGCTGCCACAGCTCGGCGGGGGAATTTTCTCCGACGGCCCGTGCGGCAGCAGCTGTCACGAGCGAATTTAACGGCGCTGCCACCGCGCGCAGCTCGTCGGGAAAAACTACAGCAGCGGCAGAAAACTATAACCGAGTCCGCCGCGCCATTGTCTTGCGCGGGTTCTGAAAAAATGAGCGGGTCGCGCGGAAAGAGTGGCCGAGCGCGCGCGAGTTCATAGATACGAGAACACGTGATTCCACGGCGGTCCTCCTAAGTGCAAGCTTAACGAGTCACCCCGTAAACGGACATAAATTCGTTTTACGCGGTTGCTGCATCGCCCCTCTCTCTGGTCTCCTGCGACTTGATGATGATGAACCTATATTCCGTGTGGATTTGCCTCCCCGTTCGTAAAACTCCGCTCGTAAAGTCGAATTTAATCTCAGCCGAGGTCTCCGCTGATAAACAAAAAAGTCGGCAAGACTTCTTCGCCTTGGGAGGCCCGACGACTCGGAGTCGTCGCCGTGTGCGCTCGTAGAAATTACGCGTGTAGGAGAGAGAAAGAGAGAGAGAGAGAGCGGACCTCGTTCCTTCGTCAAGGAGCGCGGGCCCGGAGTGCTCGTTTGCCGCATTATAATCATCCCCCTCGTGAGAGATGGAGGGACGAGAGAGAGAGAGAGAGAGAGGATCGCGGAATTTCAAGAATTTCACGCCGCCGACGAGCTCCAAATTCATTACCGCCGCGAGGAGCGCAAAGAGTTTTATATTATATATTTCTCGGGGCTGAATTTCCCACGGCGACCAACGCGGTAAATGAGTTGTCGAAGTTGTACGGCGCGTTCAACGTTTATTATTGAGGTAACCGCATTGCAATCCTAAGCCCGGCTCTCCGAGGAATGAGGGTTCGGTCTGGAAAACGGATAAAAACCGGTTGAAAATTGCCGGTTACTAAAAAATAATCGTCTCGCGCCGGCCGCAATTTTCCACGTCGATAGCAATGAAATAATTACAGATTTCCTTTTGTCAGTAACGGCGGATATATCAATCAGAGGGAGCATAAAACTAGATAAAAACGCCATTAATCGGTCTTAAGAGATAATTGGCATCCATTCGTGCGCACACCCATTTTCAGTTTTAGAAATTAGATTTTACAAATAAAAAGCGTGGAAAAAACGGTTTAAAAAATAAAAGTAAGGCCGCGGGTTTCTTAATTGTTCAAAAACAACTATATCAAACTCTTGATAAGTATTTAGTTTGAAAACTAATGCATATTCAATGTTCTCACCTATCACGATTAACATAATGTAATTACTTTGAATTGCAGATGTAGTTTCGCGTCTAATAATGAAAATGCTAAAACGTACAAAAATTATTCTTCACCAAAATGAAATTACATTAATCGTATTTTTCTCGCAAATCCCTATAATCATTAATAACGTTCTTCGGTTCTTCTAACAAAAAAACATTCTGACTATTCGCAAAAAACAATTATTTTAAATTACTGGAAATTGCAGTCGAGCACGAGCATAAAATTATTAGAAAATTGCAACACGTGGCAATTCTCGGGGTGATCGTGCCGATGATGAAGGTAGAAAGGAAAGATAATCGCGGAGGTAGTAACAATGGCACGTCGAATACCGGCGACGATAACAGGCTACCTCGTAAGTCTTCGCTGATAACACTCGGTATCAACGGTCGGGTTTATATACACTATTGCACCGAGCAAATAAGCGCTGTTATACGTACTCTTGTTTAACCTGGTATAGTGAATCAGTGAGTCTTTTTTTTTTTAAACTCTATCGCATTACTCTACTAAACAGCTTTTTTTGTTCCGTATTATCTGCAAATTTTGTTTCACTGCATTCATTAAAGAATATTGTTAATCTTCAGAGGACCGGGACCACTGTTTAAGTGTACATCTTGAATATACGATTTAATATGAATTTGAAAAAAAATTCCAGCTTTCGAGACAAACTAATGCTTTAAAGGTGAAAGACATACATTAAAACAATCTGTAAATGTCCTTTTCATTTGTTTAATCGATAAATTCTTCAACAACCGAATTACACAATTCAGACTTCTTTCTCTCTCGCAAGTCCACATAGCAGCGCAAAGCCACAAATAGGAAAGCTCCCCGGCAGAAGGTCGGCCGGCGGATACCGCCCCAGACATCGACGTAAATGATGATCTCCCATAAGTCGACAGTCCCGAGTCCGGCTTGTTTACCAGCTTCCGCCCTGAAAATCCCCGGCTGTATCGCACCGTCAACCGTCAGAAGGAGAGCTGCTTGGGGGGGTTATAGCAAAGTCCCGTGACACGGTTAAGAATTCGGAACGGAACGCCGCTCGCACCTCTTCTCTCTCTCTCTCCCGAAGGATAGCCCGGGAATCTCGTGATTACATTCCGCGCCGTCCGCCCCGCGCTCGCTCACTCTTCGAATTTCGCCGAGAGGACCGAGAGACAGAGGGAGAGAGAGAGAGAGGACTGGGTGCATCCTCCCCGAAATAGTTTCCTGCGTTCCTTGCGAACGGGTCCGGAGAGGGATGCGAATTCTGACTCTTTCGCTCGAGCGAATTCACTGCTGCACACCGGCTGCGGATAATTTATTCCGGCCCGGGGGGATTCATTTTTATTTGTGAGAATTTTTTTTTTATTGCCTTTTTGTTAGAGAAGAATTCGAGATGAACATTTTTGGAGTACTTTTTTTTAATGATTTTAATAATTTCTCTACAAGTTTCTGGTGGCAGTTTTGAAGCACAAAGCAGATTTTACCAGTTTTTGCACGTGTCTGGAGAGCGAAGAAGAATGTGTTTTACTTTTCTTCTTGGGCGGCGAAGAAAAAATAGAAATACAGCTTATAAAAACACGCAAATATATATGGAAATTGTGAAACTGAGCTTCTAGAAGCCGCAAGTTATTTATTCTGTTTTTCTTTCTTATATCGCCTCGACTGTTTTCTCGTACATACATTCCTCTAATTTTTACGATATTTTTCATTATTTTATTCAACGGAGAACAGGCAATTTAATCCTAAAGCGCAATTCCTAACAAAACAACACACGCCCGTCCGCAAACAAGTGGCGAGAAATTTTTCGAAACGCACGCCAAAGAAGATTCAGCGCCATTAGAAAAATCGTTAAATAATGTTTCCTCAGAAGCTGCAGGATACATCGAACTGCGCAATAATTTCGAAAATTTGTTACCTTTCGGCTAAATTGCAAAACTCCTCTCTCGTAAAACTTAGAAAACAGCGCGAGCGAGAGAGAGGTTTCCGAGCAATTATTTGCGGTGAATATTCGCGCTGCAGCGCGCAGAAGCGATTATGAGCACGCGTCTTATTCCCCCGGCCGTCGGTGAATTTTACCGCCGCGCGCGAAGGTGCGCTCTCTCGCCTACATACACGACGATCGATTTAAAACTCGCCTACCTGACGCGGGGATTTCTCCTCGTGGCTTTTCCCAAGTCGTCCTCTCTATGGCGATTTCTTTCCGAGGGCGGTGATAAAATAAGGCGAACGATTTAATGAGCGGTCGTGCCTACTTAAAACTCTTTAATAGTGCTTTCGTGCGGGACGATTTTCAATACCAAGTTCACGGTGCGCGGGCATTAAAACTATATGCTTAAAAATGTCATACCCGTCGGACGGACGACTATTTTCCTATACATGAGCTATTTTTAGAAAGCTCAAGCAGAATTTTTATTTGATTAGCGAGTTTTTCTCGAATCAAGCAACTTTATCTTTACAAAGTACAGTGCAGAAATAATTAAACATCTTGCCGTTCCCTTGAAACTCCAAGAGTTTCCCATTCTCCGAGACACGTTCCTCCCTCTCGGCAAGAAGTGGGGCGAGGAGGAAAGAACACCGAAGCCCCATTAACATCGTAACAAATTTCCACGCAAAAGCCCGACTTCCTCCCGACTTCGCGGGGCTCCGGGAAATAATCAAAATTTGATGCATCGCCCGCCGTATAAAATTCAAAACCCGTAGGGTCCATTCATCGCGGCCTTCCCTCTCCCCCCCCTCGGCTCTCTCCCGTCTATTTATAACCGTAACAAGATCATCGTCCAATCCCGGGCGCGAATCTTATTGTTTAACGCCAGCGCCTTTCCAGCTTGTCGAGCCGCCGTCTCCGCCGACTGGCGGGCGGCTGGAAAGAACGGAAAGCGGCGTTCGCGGCACACACCGTTTCGCCGAAAGGGATAGAGCGGCGTTCGAAGGAAGGGCTTCATATACCCTTGGCGATGGTGGAGCGAATTCTCTCTCCCTCCTCTCTCTTTTTCTCTCTCTCTCTCTCCGTTCATTGTAGCGAGAGAGCGAACGAGCGCTCGCGCGTTAATTAGTTTCGCCTGAGTTAATGACTTTTTCCCTCCTAATCAGGTAATTCCGTATCTCTTTAAAATAATCTCGCCGCCCTGCGTGGCTAATGAAATTCTGAACTCGTTACTTACACTCGTGCTCGCAAGCGCCCAGAGAGAGAGAGAGAGAGAGAGTCGGGGGGGTTCTCCCGAGGAGAACAAAAGTTCCTCCCTCCCTCCCTCTACACGCTCTTCGTTTATACATCCTTATGTTTTTCCTCTTATCTCGCCGACGGGGGTTAGGGCCGAGAGGTACGGGCGAGTGTTCCTTCGCGATCTCGCTCGTTTTATGAGAAATTGTCGGACCGCCCGACGGAAATTGTAGCATGCGATGCGAGCATTTTTTACGCGCGGCCCTCTTTTCCGCGCGCGCGCGGCTCTCTCTCTTTTTTTTTAAACGCGACTCTGCGACTTGCGTATACACCTCCGCGAGGGCAAGTCGCGCACGCGCGAGCAGCTGTGTGTTTGTGTGTGCTTACGTCTCGTGCATTAACATGATGATCGTAGAAATTAATTTCAGATAAAGAAAAATAATTAGGAAATGTTGAAATTATCGCATGACAAACGAGCTGATGTTGCTTGCGTATAATAACTCAGAATGAGTTATGTGGATTCATGTGCGTATTTGAACTAAACCAGAGTAAGTAACTTATGGGCGCAAAACGTGCTGAATGCAAGTTGTAAGTTCTTGTTCCCACTTATTCTTTTCGCTTTGTAATTAAAAATAGCACAATAGTGGACGAAGTTGCAATTAAAGAATTGAATTTTAAAGAGCGAAAATCTGAGTTAATAAAAAAGGATTAATCGTGAGATGACAACGTTTTTAATTGCAACTCAGTACGTCGTAATTATCTTCTTATTGACGAGAAGTATATTAACTTTAAGGATTTAATTAATCATATTGATGAATTTATGCTTGGCATACATAAGACACAGCTCTAAAAAATACTTGATAGATTTGCAGTACATCCGAATATAGTTTTTTCAAGATACAACTATTAATTAAAACTCTTTGTATTAAAATCACATTATGCTTAAATTTAAAATTTTGCTTTATCTGCAAAGTTGACCTATTCAATCCGAAAAGACCCAATTAATCATCATTTCCCATCCACAAGTACTTAAAAGCTCAAAAAAGCAAAAGACCTCCGTCGGTCTTCGGGTAGAAAAAAAAGGGCGGAGAAAAACGGCGAGCGAAAAGGACGAAACGTGCAAGACGAAAAACTCTCGCGACTCAAAAGACCGCGAGAGCCATTCATTAAACTCTCTCTCTCTCTCTCTCTCTCTCTCCCTCGAAGAAAGAAGCAGTAAGAACACGCGGCCGAGTATAATAATTAGCTTCAACGTAATCCTTTACCGGCAGTTAAAGCTCGCTGGCTCGCGCGACATAAACCAGCAATCGAGGCATCAACATAAAATTAAATTACATTCCTCATTAATCCATGCAAATGCCTCGCTCTCTCTCCGGGGCCCAATCGCGGTAAATCGCGCGCGGCAGGCGCGTACCCACAAACGCGGCTCTCTCTATGCCCCCCCTTCTTCCCTCTCTAAATACGTCCCCACTTTTTTGCCGGCGATCTCGAGAGCCTCTCGGCTCGGGGGGGTCAAAGACCCTCCCTCGGCTGATTGCATCGCGGTGCCCTTTAAGCCCTCGCGGCGCGGCGATTCGCAGTGGCTCGCGGGCCATTATACGCGGACGGGCGCCACCGCCGCCGGCGGCGCTAAGCCCGCCGACGGGGGTCGAAAGGTGCGCACGCGATAATGCACGCCGCGCCGCGAAAGAGAGCCGAGAGAGAGAGACTCCACCCCGACGAGAGTTGACTATGGTCGATGCGAGGCCCCGGGAGCAACGGTGATCGATACGCGGCGGAAAAGTGCACAGGACGCCGAGGGCTGCTTTGCTAAGCGCGAGTCGGCGTTGTCACCCGAGTCGAGGCTTTTTCTTTTTTTTCGCTTTGTATTTTACGACGGCCGGTATTTTTTTCCGCGTTAGCCTGCCGTGGAAAGTATTAGCTTTTAATTCGTTTACAAGGCTGCTGCAGCGTGGCTTGGGAAACGCGCGTAATTAGATTGTAAATGAAATGAGAAAAATTTTTAGAGATAAAGTTATGAAATATATATATCAATCACTTTTTTTTGGTAATAAAACTCGCGGAATTTTTATCGCTAATCCTCGAGTCAGTACGTTGAAAGTAATTTCGAATTTACTCCAACAATTTAATTAAATCTGAAATTTTTTCGGAATTTATCTAAATAAAGAGAACGAAATGAATGGTGGAATTCAAATTACAAGAATTCCAGGATTCCAGAAAATCGTTTGCCATTACGCCGGTTAAAACCGCGTAGTATGCGGTAATTACTGAAATTTTTTCGAATTCCCGCTCATTTTTACCTCCAACGAAAATGCCGATCTTACGTACAGAATCGGCATAAAAATCCAATCGTCATTACTCAATAATTAATACCAACAGAGCTATTAAAAAAATCCAAACACAACCGATCGCCGATAAATCGAGGAAGCGACTCACTCATCAGGCATGCCTCTCTCTCTCTCTCCGCCTTGGGATTCGCCGCCAAGTAAGGTGACGACCGCGCAGCCTTGCATGTATAACATGCGCCGGGGCATCGCGGCGCTTCGTGCTCGCTACCAGAAATCGGCGCATTCCTCGGCGCGGCGGTCAGGTCGCTCGTGCCCTCGGCCTCCTCCTCCTCCTGTTTATGGCAACAACTCATTGGCCCCGCGGCCGGTGTGCGCGAGTATCGTTCGATGACCGAGCGATAAATTATCCCTGGGCTCTCTCTCTCTCTCTCTCTCTCGTTCGCCCGGCGTGCTTCGTCTTCCTCGGCGCACGGCGCCGTAATGGTGCAAGGACTCCTGCCCCGACGACGACGACGAGGACGACGACGTCGTGGAAGCGCTGACAGCCCGAGAGCCAAGTGGACTCCCATTGTCGTCGGCCATTGTCGCCGAGGCCATTGTTTATTTGGAGAGACGCCGTACGTCTTTGCCGCGCTCCCTCTTCCTCGCTCTCCGCGCCGAACAGAGGGGAAGCTTCTAGGCTGGTCTAGAAGAGCGGGATGCGCGAGCTGCAGCGGCACCGTGGCTCTCGACTTATTTCGCGATGTGAGTTATTGCGATTCGGGGGAATCCGCGTGGTTAACTGCTCGGCGGAAACGATTTCTCTCTATCTATCAGGGGGTAACCGTAACTATGTCCTTGCTTTTCCTACTGAGCTACTGCTCGGTTGAGCGCTCTGTAAATCTGAATGCTGGAGTTCGTACTGATTCTACGAGGCTATTTTAGATGAGACTGATTCATTATTTTCATTGGTGTTTGTTAATATCGCTTCTGAGGAGACTGTATTTTTTTTTTTTTTAAATTCCCAGTAGCTAATACAAATTCAAAAAAATTACCTCGAGCAATTGCGGTAGCAATGAAAGTTTCGAAAAGTATGTCATAGGTAGTATTCTAAAGACAAGTTTCACCGCGATAAAAGTTTATTTACTGCTTCACGCGCAGATCTGATAAAACTACTTGACTTTATAGTCCGAACGAAATATGACGTACTATTAGAAAATTTAGAAAAAAAACGCCAAGTACCGAATATCATTTTTATAACGCATTCGAAAGCCGATTCATTCATCAATACACTTAAAACAAATGCTTATTTCTCCTTAATTAGTATCCACGCTGCAGCGCCAAACACTTCACTCTCGATTATTCGAATTCACGGCTTCCAGCTCGATTTTGTCGGCAAAAAGATCTCAATCTAACGATCCGCGTACGATCGGCGGAGCGAACCGGTGGCCGAGAGCAAATGGCAATGCCCGTCAACCGCTCGGCGAACGGTTAATCCGCTTCGGAACATGCCCGAAGATTTATGAAGATGACGGGGCGAACTACTTAAAGCTCCTTTCGTCACGTGGTCTCTCTCGGAGCGAGAGAGTCTCGCTGCATTTAAATTGAACGATATGTAAATACGCGAAATTTATATGTCTACTTTCTTCGCTGTCGTTAGCGCGCGCGCGCACAAAAGGAGCAAACGTCCCGCAAATAAATCCACAGAAAGAACGGCCGACCGGTTGTTGCTTCGGCAAAACAAACTCGAGCGACTAATTACCGACCTCGCTCGAGAAAGAATCCGCGTAATAGGAACTAGATTTATGGCGCAATACCAAAATAGAACTAATGAACCGTCGCGGCTGGAAGTGACTAATTCAATAATACCGCGGCGTTTAATTGATAAAATAACGATATCTGGTTTAAGCGCGCTCCCCGAGGAATGAAAATAAAATCATTATACGTACATTAGGAACCCCCTTTTGTTTCATTCCTTAGCAGTCGGCGACCGTAATACTCCTCTCTCGCCTCTGCCTTCTCCTCCCCGGCGGTGAATCGGAATTTCTCGTATTTTTCCTTCGGAAATGAGAATCTCGGCTCCCTTAGCGGCGACTTAATCCCCGTATCTCTTCTTATAAATGCTCTCGGGGCGCTCGGCGATTGACTCGCCCCTTTCAATCGCGCGGCGATCATTTTTGTGCCGGGGAGCAGCTCGGATCGCGAAGCGAGAAGCGATTGAGCCGGCAGCGATCCGCGCTATATTCCGCCGGTTATTAAATCAGCCTTCTCGTAAATAACCGCCTCTCAAGCTCGGGCCTCCGTCTCGCTTTAAAAGTTTCTCCTTCCTTCCCTTAGAGCCCTCTGCCTCTCTCTCTCTCTCTCTCTCTCTTTCCCGGCGCGCATCTTCGACAAACCGACTTTATACGCGTGTATATTTGCCTCTCTCTTTCTTATTTCGTTCCTCTTTGATTCTCTCTTTATCTGTATCTATAATCGCGCGGAGTCTGCTCTCGTTCGTTTCGTCGCTAATTATTTTAATTGGCCGGCGCACATTCAAAAGGAAGAATACCCCGCCGAAGAAAGGAGAGGAGGAAGAGAGAGAGAGAGAGAGAGCCCGCGGGAGGATGGGAAGAGACGCTGAAGGGAGAAAAAGAAACAGAACCGCGGCTGCCGATTGCTAATCCTGCGACCTCTACCTATCTCCTTCGAAGCGCCCTCCGAGCGCTTCTCTTTCCCTTCTGTATTTTTCTACTTTTTCATTTGTGTACGTACATACGTTCGCGTACAGTATGAAGGCACAACTTTGCCATTTGCGTATACTCGGGACTGCGGACAGGCTGACACTTTCTTTAGATTCGCATTATTTTCGAGATTTATGCGCATACTTTAAATCAAGACTTTTCTAATGCAATTATAAAGTTTCGCGGACCATTTTGCTAAGTATACCGTAACCGCAATGATAAGCATTTTCGTTCCCTCGCACTTACATCCTCCGCGAGCAGCAGCTCGGCTTCACTTGTACGCATTTCACTTGAAAGCATTTCCTGATAATTGTATTCATAACGCACGATTATATTTTCAAAACAATTCCGACACTTTGAAATTGTTCTTTTCTCCGCCTCGTATATATACGCGGTACACGCGGCGCGCGGCCACTCATTTTCTACTTTGCGTTATCTGCTCCCCTGAAATCGCTCGTTAGCATATTCATTGGCGATAACGAGACGCGGCACGATGAGCACGCAAAAGGTAAATTAAAATGATTTCGCGATTTAATAACTCGGCGCTGCGGCGCGAGCCTCGCGCGTTGATTCGCGGTAAGCGACTTATAAGACTCAATTGCAGACGGCGGAATATTCGTTTGTTTTAATTGCGGTGTGTCGCTGCGAGGCTTTCTTTTTTTCTTCTTCGACGAGGGGAGGCAAAATAATGTGCTTCTTGAACGACGTTTATGGAGCTACTTTCGAGCGGGGAAACAAAAAATCTGCGGCGGAGTTTGGTAAATTGCTGATTCATCAATTTTAAAGCGCTGCTATTAAAATACTGGATTTTACATCTTTCTTATTACTGTAGGTTTTCAATATTAAAAATCGCGTGATGAGATCTATGAACATTTTAAGAGAATCAGTTCCTGCACCTGTGACTCGATTAATTGAAAATAAGTTCTATAATTGCAATTTTAATGTGAAACGTTAATAAATAATCATTATTAGCTGTAGTATTTATAAATATTTTTTCAAACTAAAATAAAACGAGCGCTTCGCTGACATATAATAAATGAATTTCAGCGTAATTTAATCTTCAAACTGATTTATTTATATGTTAATGACTTTCTCATTGGCAATAAATTGAATATAAAAATGTCCAATTATACCGCGCTTTTTCCCGACGAAAAGAATCGACAAAAGCACACACGCCGAACCATTTAACGTCTATCCGTAACATTGATTGCGAGGACCGTAAATCGCTAAAGCTGAAGTCCAATCGATCGGCCAATATTTGTCTCTACAGCGTAAACGTACCACCGAGCCCGAGAGATAACGAGTACACAAAGTGCCCGAGCGACTTTGCAATTTTAAATAATGCCAATTACTCGGTATATGTTTTAATAACCGTTAACGAAAAAAAAGAAAAAAACAACACGGCCCGAGAGCAAACGAAGGTGCAGCCAAAAACCCTAAGAGAGAAAAAAAAAGAGTGGGGGGGAGGGGAGGCTCCGAGTCGAAAGCAAAAGTAATACACCGCAGACCGCAAACCTGTCGTTTGCTCTCTCTCTCGGCCGGCCGAATGAGAGGTTGCGCGAGGCGTGCCGACGAGCCGAGGATCGCCATTACTATTATACGCCTCGCGCCCCGGCGCAGAAGGAAACAGTTCCATTGTCGTTATTGCCGGGGCAATTTTACAGTAGTAAACTGAAATTAAAAGGGAACGTGTTATTTCGTCGAGGGAGAGAAGAACCGGGAGATCCGACTCTCTCTCTCTCTCTCTCGGTTGGCAGGCGCGCAAGCGCGAGCGTAAAACCTGCCTGCCGGCGAAGCGGCTCGTAGCAACTTTCCAGCGAGGAGAGAGAGAGAGAGAGAGGAAGGACACGCCGACGATTGAACTTTATGATTCCTTTTGTGCTTCCTTTTCATACTCTCGTGCTGCGTAACGGTCTTTATGGACAAATTAAACAGTGTGTATGCACTTTCGAGGTTTTATCTATTGCGAAACTTGTTGCTTTTACGAGGATTCCGATTTCTTTCGGTTGTAAAAGGGGACTGCGGAAGAATTTTAGAAATGTTCGAAATAAAATTTTGATTGCCCGAAGAGGCCGCGCGCGGCGCGAATGCTTTCGATAAAAATTGTTTTTTTTTCGATCCCGATGATATTTGGCGTCGATGATTTTAAGTAAATAAAATGTTTTTAACGTTTACATCTTGATAAAGAGTGAGTTTTCTAATTAATCGATACAGATTATCTTAATGATATTGTATAAAACGTTTTAATGAAATTGCCCGTGACTTATTGCAGAAACTAAATTAAATTTTTATTTCAGCAGTTCTTTACAATTAGGCACTTCAGAATTGCTTTTGTAGCAATTCGTATCTCGTAAAATCAGAGTTTTTACATTTACAGTCGCAATTAGGGCCGTTACAGTTGCAATTGTAACTTTGGCAAAAAGCCACAATTTTGCGGTTACAAAAACTACCGCCTTCAACCGATAATTCAAGGGAATAACAGTAGTTTTGCTTTGTTTAACGACCCCAGTAAATTCTCTTCAATGAATAACTAAAAACTAAAACGACTTTATTAGATTATTAATGATAATTTTCCCGAATAAATTGCGCGGTTATCTCTTAATCGCCAAACGATAAATAATCCGAAAAACCTCGCGAAATAAATACACCAAGAAAACCTAATTCAGCGGGAGTTTTTTTTTTTTTCACCCACCCTTCGGCATTGCCATCAGAAGCCGCAAGGCCAGCGCTATAAAGTACCGTGAAAAAGCTGCGGCTCCACGGACGAAGAAAGAAAGACAGGCGCATTCCGGCGAGCGAATCCTAAAAATTATGTAAAGTCAGAGCCGACGGCGAGGCCCATTTTTCAATCGCCACACGAGTCCGCAGACGCTTCTGCCGTATCTCTCTCTCTCTCGGTAGTAGTAAAAGACGAAAAGAGTGGGACAAAAAGACGAGGCCGAGAGCCTCCGGTGGAAGAGGGAAGAAAAAAAGAAGTGGAGAGGCTGTATGCAAAACCGGGCGAAGAAACGGACTCGCCAGCGCGGAGAAAGAGGAAAGCGCATCCCTCTTTCACTCTAGCCGGGGACAGTTCCCCCCCCCCCCTTTTATGCGAAGGTGATCGTCGACTGAAGTGCCTCGAGCCGCAAGGCGCGCATTGTCACGACGCCGCGCGCTGCCGGCCCTTCGGCATGACGTTCGCGCACATATATCTCGGGAACGACGGCGACGGAACGGTAGATAATAAAAAGAAAAAAAGAGATGAGGAAGGACTACTACGGCGAGAGGCGCGCGCGCTGCGGGCCTAAAAACGACGCAGCTCTCATAGGAGAGGAGAGGAACGAGAGGCGAAAGAGTCGAGTCACTCGATTCCGTGTACTTGGTAGCCGGGATCTCTCTCCTCCCTCTCGCCGAGATATCGCATTCGATCTCGCGCAAACGTCTCAACTGCCCGCGAACATAAATCCTCGGGCCCTTTCTCTCTCTCTCTCTCTCTCTCGGCTTGTTCGCGTTTATAGAACGGGAGCGAAACGCGAAACAATCGCTGACGCGGGTGACGGAAAGTCGTCGTCGTCGTCGTCGTCGTCGTCGTCGTCGCAGTCGTCCCCGCTTATTTATTTGCTTTGCTCGCTCCTCTGACGCTCTCTCGTTCGAGCGTTGGCACGAAATCGCCGTCCTTGTCAATAGAGAGAGAGAGAAAGAGAGAGAAGGGCTCTAGGGTTATAGGGACCAATGCAGCGAGAGCGGCGAGCGACGGGCACAAAGTCCCGGGAGAGCTCCGCCTACGAGAGACCGGGGCCCGTCTCTCCTTCATGCGTCTTCGCAAAGTCCTTCTCTCCTCCCTTTCTCCCTTCTTGAGCCGCGGCTGCCGATCGCCCGAGATTCGAGGCTGCGTATATATATATATATACAACGTGAGTCCGGACTCGAGGGACTTCTGTCCTTCTGCTAGCCCCCTTATCTAGCTCCTCTTCTGTCTCATCACTTCTGATTTTGTTCGATACTTTTCTGCTTTTTGCTTTGGACTACTATACTGTTTTCCTAGAAATAAATTAAGATTAGAAATAAATTAAGGATACAGGAAGTTTATTTGAAAATTTTAATTGCACTAAAAAATAGAATATTTTTTACCAATGCATGATTTTTACATAAAGAATCTCGAATCATACATGTGCATGTGAAAGCAGTATTTACAATAAAGTTAAAAAAATATTTAATAAAGAAACATTCTTATTTATCGAAGATTAATCGAAGATTTTTCTTCGATTAAACGATGTTTACTTTAACTTATCAGTCTTTACTCCGACTTCGCGCGAGGAAAGTTTGAGTATAAAATATTAAAAAAAAAAGTGCCCGTTAATGAGGACGTTCAATTTCGCCGCGAGAGCCCGCAAAAAATGATCAATGTTTACGACAGTCTGTCAGCAGTATACTGTTTGCTTAATTCTCCTTGTCTCTACTCCATCCTCGGCTACCGTTCCTCTTTCTCTCGGGTACACGTCCCTCCGCAGGAGGACGTCCTTGTACAGTCAGCTCTCCAGCTTCTGTCTTTCTGCTCCGCGGCCGATTCCTCGTCGTCCCTCTCCCCGTTGGCTCTCTCTCTCTCTCCTAGCGGCCGAAGCGAGCGATCGTAGCTCGCCCCGTGTCAATTAATGTCCCTCGCGTCGCCACCGAAGCGCGCCAGCCTCCTCCTGCCGCCGCTACTGCTGCTGCTGCTGCTGCAGCTCCGGCCGGGGCCCCCTTTACGAAGATTGATCGATCGCCGGGCCTCTCGCGATGAATTACGTCGCTTGCTATTGTATTTTTACGGAGGAGCTCTCTTGCTCTCGTTTCTCCTTTTCTCCGCCGCTATCTCTTATTCTCTCCGCGGACTTGTCGCTCGAGCACCTTTTTTCTCCTGCCCGCCACCGAACTTTCTTCGCCATTATTTCTTTTGTCCGTCGCTCTCCCTCGCTTCTCTCCTTCTGCTTGTTGCGAGCTTGATCCACGTTCCCTTTTGTTTACGTAATTGCCTTAGCAGGATTTTGATGCTTTTTGCAAATTCACTCGAGCTTCGGGCCGACTGATTTAATTTCTATTTATTTGGGTTAAATAATGGTCTGCATTTGTTTGAAAATTTTTTAAATAAAAAAAACAGGTGGTTTTCTGAAACAAAATTATATTTCGGACCATATAATTTTGTTTCATAAAGTTATAAATCACGAGACCTGAAAAAATAGGATGACCTAGTAACTTACTAAACGACTTAAAGCTACTCATGAAATGAATCAGCATCTCATATCTACTTCCGACCCTTCTCCAAAAAGGATACAAAAGGACACCTCGTCCTACCGGTGCGAGAATTTACCACTTGCTAAACGCGCGCACCCTCTTCAGGTGCGTCGCAGACGTCAGAAACAATATACTTCGTCACAGAGAGTGCTCTTTTTTCAACCCCCATACACTCGAGTAAAGCACCTCTCTCGTATCGCTTTCCTCCATGGAAGCGGAGCGCAAGAGCCGCGAAGAAGAGAGGAAGGCGCAGGAAGTAGCGAGGCGCCGCCCACTTGCGAGAGTAAGGTCAGTTCGGTCTCTCCCTGTCACATTCTTGTCAACGGGGACAGCGCGCCACGTCAATCTCTCCTCCGCTCTTCTTTCTCCGGCGCGGCCGCCGAGATGGGCCCCCTTTCTCCCTCTCTCTCTCTTCTTTGGCCGGATGGATGAATGGTCGGCAGGCCGGGACGGACGGACGATGGACGGGAACCGACAACCTCTCGATGCGTCAAAGAGAAATATAACCTGCGTCGACGCGAACGAAGAGCCTCATTAGCTCCGCTTAGCCGCGAACGCGTGTCCTGCTCGCGTCACCTGTCACTTTTCCATTTTTTCGCTCCCTCTCTCTCTCTCTCTCTCCCTTCCTCTCTTTTATACCCTTTCTCCATTCTCCATCTTCACTGGCCCATTCGTCTCTTCACCTTTCTTTGCGTCAGGTTTGCTTCCGCGTAGGACGCTTCCGGGTTTTAATACCCATGTTCTACCGGGGAGGGTAGATAAGTACTATGTTCTTTCAGGTGATTTATATATGATACAATAAAAGTGTGAAAAATAATAATAATTTCATGTTTTTTTTCAAGTTACTAATATAAAAAGAATATTCGCATTTTGTGTTAATTTCTAAATGATAAGCTTTGAACAGATTAGTCCAAATTAGTAAAAAATTTAGAAAAGAAAAACAAGTTTTAAATAATGACTTAATTACAATTTTCTTACTTACACTGTTTCTGTGAAATATATAAGGAAAATACGTCCAATTCTTATCAGAAATAAATATTTAGTATAATGACTACGTACATTCAAATTAGAAAAAAAAAGATTCACTTTCCTCTTAAATAATTATCGTAGATATACGATAGCAAAATATTAACACACTTACAGATAATTGCAGGAAGGCTTTTATTAAATTTATTAATACTACCGATTATTTAAAAAAATATATTTTATCTCCTTTTATTTACTAGAAATAACTCATTTCATTGTATTTGCAAAAATTACTTCTTAAAATAATAGTTTTGAATTTTTAAAAATTTTGTGGCAAAATAAAAACTTATTTAATATCCAATAATTTAATAAGCTACCATTATAAATTTAATAAAATTATTAAAATGTATGTAAAACCAAAAAACATTTTAAGTTTAGTCATAATACGAAAGAATTTTAAAAAATATTAACTTTCATTTACATGCATTTGAATATAAGTTTCTTTAAAAGATTAACTTTAATAATCGAATAATGATTTTAAAAATATTTATTGTTTTTTGCTCAGATCTGTTCAAACAAAACGCGAGAGGAAAAGATTTTAAATGTAAAAACAAATTTTAATGAAATATGCACATATGTTCTTATATATATATAAAAATTAGTTTTCAGCTTTTATTCAAATAGATATACAAATTATACACGCTTATTCGTTTATAATATGAATAATCTTAGCCGCAATCCGTATTTTTATTTTTAAACATGAATTGATTATAATTTCAGAATTGCGCTACAGATACAAACGTGCATGCATTCACGTAATCGAAAATTAAGATTATAATTTTCTGGTCCCCGAGATATGACGCACAGCCGTTTCCAAGGACCTATAAGGAAAACCAACTTATGAGGAAAATAAATTCATACTTATAAGTGGAAAACGATTGGATTATCAAATTATTACTATATATAAGAAAGATAAGATTTCGTTACCTTGCTTTATCGTTTATACAAATTCCGTAGAAACTGATTTCCTGTCTAGAAGTAACAATTTAGTTTAGTTGAGAACGCGGAATCGAGCACATCTCTTGCAAGAACTGTAAACGGTGAGTGCATATCTCCAGTTTATACATGCATTATTAAAAAATGATTACTCGTGATAAAAATTATTTTATAAAGTTAAATTTACAGCAATATTAAAATTTATTCTAAATATTAAATTTGGTTTAAATCATTTGTTACAGAAATCAACAGCAATGCTGCATCTAACAAAGCCAGTAGTGCTGATAGTATTTGTCTGCCTTTGTGCGTCTTCAAGTGCTCATTTCGAAGAGCAGACTCACAGAATTGAACGAAACTCTAGTGCACCCGTACAATTAGTTCAAGGAACGTTGTTTATTACAGACTACAACGGTTACCCTTATGCAGCCTGCGAAACTACCAAACCAAAAGTTGAGAAGGTGTGCAAAGTGACATTAATTCTACCATCTCAAATTAAAGCGCGGACCTGCACTGGTTTGAAAATATTTGCTGGAAAAGACAGAGAGCTGTTCCTTGGCGGTTACTTCCAAGTATTACCATACACTCCAGATCACGCGCTTTTAATCTGGTATGACCAAACAAAAGATGAAGCTGATAAGGTGGGTTAACAAACTTAATTATTGAAAAAAAATGACGTGGTTAGTGCAAACAAAATGTTTAAAAAAAAAATTTGATTTTCAAACTTTCCAAAAATTTTGCAAAAGTACTAAATGTAATATTAATATTTTCTATTTTGAAACAGAAATACAACTTCAAAGTCAGAATTATTGATATGAACGAATGTTCATCTGCACTCTTGGATTTCCCCATCGACAAAGTTGATTACAGTTTATTCCCTGCTATAGTCCCATACGTAAACCGCATTGACGTCATTGTCAACAGCAAAGAGAAATGCTGTGGTGCAAATAGATGCATACTCAGTTACGATTTGAAGGGTAAACAACTCGATGGTGTTCAACCGTATGAGCCAGAAGTCAGCCAATACGCAAACCCCGTTTCGCCTTCTGAGCCACAAAAGGGCTTTTTCGAGTCCGTGCAAAATCCGGAAAACAACACAGTGCTACTTGTGGATGCAGCCGGCAAAGGAAAGCAATTAGCGCATATCAATCTCGAAAAAGATGCAGTTGATCACCGGCTTTCATTTTCCAGTCAACACGAATTATACAGTATCTGCAGGATGCCTAATTTGGTATATAAATAATAAGTTATACCTATAAATTTTCCTCATTTTTGTGATTTTTTTTTCTCTATATTTTTTACATTTTTCCAGTTAATGTATTAATGAATTTTAAATTGTTTCAAGGGTGAGAGTCAACCAACGCACATTTATTGTGCTCAATTCGATGGCTTAGGCAACACCAAGCTCAACACCTCGGTAAAACTTCCGGAAAGCACTGGTTGGCTATCCACGCGCAGTTTACCAGATGGTGGTATCTTGCTGGCTACATCAAGCTGCGGTATAGAACAATCAGCTAAAAAGGAGTGCCAAAAATTCCGCGTTTGGAAGTTAATTCCGAACCAGGAGGCTGTTGTACTGAATGTTGCAGGCCCTGGTGTCACGTGCTATGACATGAACAAGTTCGACAAGAATATCTTGCAAGTGCGCATCTCAGAAAAGAAAGATGATATTTGCTTTGACTTCTCGTGTCAACCAAATGAGTTTAGTTTTACGTACGTTAGCAAATGTATATCAAAGAAGAATTTGTAATCAAAATATAATTTTCTAAAGTGAGATTGAATCGCAAGTATTCTCTATTGTTATTGTTTGATTGGGTTGTTTTGTAAGTAAAAAAATGTATATTTTTTAATTTTAGATTTCTGATTGTTATATATTCTTAAATTATTATAAATAAGCATTAAACACGGGTGCACCATATTATTAAAATGTATTGATAACCCGAAAAAAGCCTACTCTTGTCAAGAAACACCAAGCAACTCTGATCAAGAAACTTAATTATGGTCAATATATTACAATGAAATATTAATAATTTAAATAGTCGATAGGAAATGGTACAAAAAATCATAGCTGATAATAATGTAAATATTATATTCTTACTGTAGCTCCTCTTTGAGCTAATGCGCAAAAAAGTTCAAACACTTCTATGCTTCGGAAAAAAGATTTATTTTAAATGACCGTATCGGTCAACGTTTTGCAGAGCAGTGAGCTCTCTGCTTCGTCTACAAAATTTTATCTTTTTTTTGACATTCAAATGTTATATAAAAAACAGTATGTGTTATTATCGCCATGGCGATTAAAATATACATAAATGTACGCCATTCATGGCATACTTCTGTTCATACTCATTCTATTTCTTTCGTTCTTTCGCGCGTTCACTCCTTTTTTCGCTCGCATGCTCTTTCGCCTCGAAATATAGCCCCTTTGCTCGCCGTCTGCGAGAAAGCCTCTTCGCTTTCTCGCCCCGTGCCCATCCAATTATGGATTTCAAAATCCTGGGAGGGAAATTCGTGGCCTCGGACGATCCTCTTCGATCGCCGCGCACACTGCAAAACATATCCAATTGTGATATGACGGGCTTAATTTTGATGCCGAAAGACATTTAAATAAGAAGCGGGAACACTTACAAAAAACCAATCTCAAAGAAAACCAAACAATTAAAATAAGAAATTTCACCTGTATAATAAAAATCGTACCGATTGCATTAACGCAAGCGGAGGGGTTAGCATCTTAATAAACAACAAGATATACAGTCAAGAAATAAAATTAATAACAGAAATGAGGCAATGGCAGCTGAAATAAAATTAAACCAACAAAACGTAACCCCATTTGAGGTGAAATCGCTTGAGAACATAATTTTACAACTGCAATCACATTATATATTGTTATGTGACTTCAACAGTCATAATATCTTATGCGGGTCCGTACAAAACGGACAAAAGAGGAAAAATTATCGAAGAAGTCTTAATCAATAACAGATCTAATACTATTAAACGATTTATCACCTACGCACTTTAATGTGGTAAATGGGACCAACAGTATAATTGATTTTTTTGCCTAGCGGGCCGAAAGTACTACTTTCCCTCCCGGCGCCGAATCGGGAACGTTGTATTTTCGTCCTCGC
>JAWWEO010000036.1:19238698-19276091 GCA_035582975.1 Ormyrus labotus
CAAAAGGTTTTCGACCAAACGTCCGTTCGACAAAAAGGTTTTCGACCAAACGTCCTTTCGACAAAAAGGTTTTCGACGAAACGTCCTTTCGTCAAAAGTTCTAATAGTAAAAATATTAACCCTTAAAAATCTGTATTACAGGAAAAGATTTTTAAGGTTTTTCTAAAACTGAGCTGACTTAAATAATAAAACAAAAATAAAAACAAGGAGTTTATGATCTTACCACCGTATATTGAATAGTTATTAGAAGTAATAGTTCATCATAAATATAATATGAAATTCATTATCACACCCACTAAAAGTTAGATCACAAAGCTAAAAAGTAAGTGGTAAATTAACAATTCATTGCAAGTTTCATCTTTCTGTGAGCTTACATCAGGGAAGACAGTACGCACGACTAATCCAAGTCGAAGCCCGCTGCCTCGTTGAAAACGATTAATCCTTTTACAGATCAGGTGAGAAAGTGTGAAAAAAGTGCGAGAACGAAGTGGAGGTGATCGGAAGATGAAAAGAGAAAAAATGCGAGTGATAAGACGTGAAATAAGACTTGAAGGTCTGCTATGTTATTGAGCCTGATAAATTGCTTGATTGAAAACGTACTGCATGGTTGCTCCAAACTATTGATGCTTTTTACGATGCTAAAAGTACTAAAAAAGGTTACGAACGAAAAATTAAAAAAAAAGTTATTCAATATAATATACTTTTTATATATGTGAATGTTAAAAAGCGTTAAAAATTTTTAAATTAATTGCAGATGCAAGATTTTTTTTATAAAATGCTATTATAATTTAATAGAAATAATAACTTATTTATTGTGTTAATAATACAAATTTTTATTCCAATCGTTTAATCAATCAAGTGTCAAAATCAAACAATGAGATATTATTTCTAGTCAATACTGCAGTATTGACTAGAAATCATATCTCATTGTTCAAGAAACTTGCTTCGCTGTTAAATTAGCGCAAACTCGAGCTTTAATCACTAGTCAATCTTTGCAACGTCCCCAAGAATATTGAAACAGAAGCAAAAAACCATATATATGCATATGCATTCAATGTTGGAAATCAATTCCAAGACTCGAAGCAATAACGTTTTTTGCCCCCGTAAAAGAGGCTCCAAAGCGGGAAGTCGCCGTAATTCGAAAGTCGTGATGCTGTTAGTCGCACTCTGTCTCCTCTCTCTTTCTCTACTCTCGTTATTAAATCCAGGATGCGCAAAGAGAAAAAAGACAAAGGGCGAGAGAGAGAGAGAGAGAGAGAGCAGCTGAGCGAGGATAGAGAAAAGAGAAAAAATTAGGTATATATAGATATATATAGGATGAAGGTAAGAGAAGGAGAGCGGGAGAATGAGAAAGAGAGACGGAGAAGCAGATGGAAAACAAAACGACAAGCGAGAGACCATCTATGAGATGAGAAAATAATAATAAAGTGGAAATGAGCGAGCCCGTCCATAAATTGCTGCGCTCCTTGTTAATGGTCCAAGGGCCTCCGGGTGACCTCAACTAAACGTAGTCCGTTCTGACCTGGCTCGCTCTCTCTCTTTAAACTTTTTGTCTCTCTTATTCTCCGTCGTTTTCGATTTCTCCGTTCCAATGGCTCTCGCATGAAATTATAATTATAATTTGTTTACTCTAATGAACTATTAATGTTTCATTCGTTTGAAGGGGTATAAAAAGTTTTTATACCACATCAAACATTTTCAGCAGTCATTATCAGTACGAAATTAGTAATCAAAAGTTAGAACCGCGATTCGAACATTATTTATGTTATACTTTTCGAAAAATTTATTTTCGGAGCTATTTCAATAAAACAAGTAATGATCTAATATGGAAGAGCCATTACACGCAATCATACAAATTTCTTTTGAAAATAAACTTGCTTCGCCTAAAATGACACCTTTTACAATACCTTAATCGTAAGGACATTAATTTTAAATTTCTTAGGTCCCAGTTTTTTAATTTTTCAACGAAAATGCCTGAAAAAGTAAGCACTGTTCCTCTGTCTCTGCGAGCCGTTGTTCTCCATTTTTATTTTCTGCTCGCTGCAATGCCGGTGCACAAGTGCGCATACAAGAATTCGCTCTCTCTCTCTCTCTCTCCTCCCGTCTTAAAGGCTTCTTGCTTTCTTTTCCGAACGCGCCTGGAAGTCTCATTTCTGTATTTAATGGACGTGCAGCGATGGCCACCGAGAGTCGAGGCAAGTGGGACCATTTCGCCGAGGCCTTCGGAAACAAAGGGTGCATCGATGCTAACGTGATTGGCGATCGGGCGTGGCTCAGTTTCGAACGCACCTGACAATTTGCGGAAAGTACCGCATCGCTCGTGGCTCGGCTCAATCCCCACTCCTCGGCTGACGAGCGATTCATTGCCTTTTTTTCTTCCTTTCCTTGAGTGCTCTCGCCGCGGATTTAGGGCTCCAAAAACGAACGTTTTTTTTAAATCAGCTCCCGAGTTAAAAATTTCTTTTTTTGTATGTTGCCCATTGGTTTAGTTAGAGCTCATTATTTTTATAAATATCATTTTTAAAAGGTAGAGTTAATAAAAATTATTTTTGAATTCGAAAGCGTGTGGTAAATGTTTTAATTTTAAAAAATTTTTTACTTGTAAATTATTTTAACATTAAAAATAAACGTATCAAGTTTCGAGACTTTAAAATTATAATTCCTAACTTTACTTTTATCACAATAAACTGCATCATTGATTATAATATAAAATAAATGTTTTTTTTTTAATTTTCTATAAATTTTAGAATTTTTAAAATTGTAAAGATAAGATTTATAAATAATAATATATAAAGACACAAAAAAAGCGAAAGAATAAAAAATTCTTTGTAAATTCAACAAATTATTTAAAAAATGTTTTAAATTCTTAAATGCATTATGTTAATACCAATACTCAGCAAAATTTGGTATTATTTACAAGCAATATGTCAAATTTAAAAAATAATTTTTTAAATAATTCATGAAAATTCTTGATTTACAAATCTTTATTCTTAATTCATACGATAGTTCTAAGTTTTGTTGAATTTTGATGTTTGACTTTTAATTTGCTTAATGTTTTTGAGCAAATTTTTCCAACTGATATATTTATATTCAAAATATTTTAAAAAGGAATTATTTTGTTGGTAAATAAAATCATCTAAATTTTAAAATGTATATTATAAAAATAATTTAAAAACTTAACACTAATACAGTTTGTATTATATACAGAAAATATAAAATCATATAGCTGTTGCATATTTCTGAACAATATCTCTATAAAAATCAAAAATATATTGACTTGCTTCTTTACATTTATCTACAGATTCTAGCAATTCCTTATCTGAAAATCTTCCACTAGTTTGACAGCAAATAAGTTCTTTTTGACTACTGTCAAAAACACATGTAAAAACTGCTTTAGCATTCTACATAGACAAAATAATTAGTTAGTGAATTGAAAAGAAAATTTAATTTTTCTTGTAAAACAAAAATGCTCACCTGTAATTCCATTTTATTTGGATCTACAATTATTTCTTTTGATTGTTTATCGATCATACAGCATACAGCAGCAAAAGTATATTTCATGGAAACACTAGCATTAATTAAGGCTAAACATGAAGCATTAATCGCACATGCTAATAACTAAAAATAAATGTATATAGTTTAATACATAAATCACTCATTAATTATGTCAAATTGCAATTATAGACAATATTTACTCCACCACAATCTTGTGCTTCTTTAACATTAATTGAAATTGTAGATGCAGGATGTAAGGAAGTTAGAATCGCACTTTCACAAGTGTCCTTCAAGTATAATTCCATTAATCTGCCATCGATACCTAAAAATTTTTTGCATTAATAAATTGATTGATTTTTAAAAATTTGTTTCTAATCTCTTACTTGGAGGTCCTGTGATCGGTTCAAAACATGTTTGAATATGTGCTTTATTGTGAAGCATATTTTGATATTTAGCTTCTGTGGGACCGTAGACAGAAGCTATAACTGATGTATCTCCTGCAAATAATAAAATGATGTATAAATAAGATACAATTTTATTATTTATCAAATAAAGAAAGCTATTAATAATTTAAATTAACAAGTTTTCTTCTTTCTACATTATTAATTTAAAATAATTTTGTAAATTTAAACTGATATAAAATTAATAATTAATACATGCAATACTAAACACTTGTTTATTATTGCTTTATTAAAAGAACATTTTATTCATTTTCGTTTAAATTTGATATTTTATTAAATAAAAATGCATATAAATACCTTGCATAAGTATAGATGATCCATCAGGATTTGAAAGGTTATTTAATTCACAATTTAAGGAACGCAATGAGTATTCCTTTTCAGTCATTTTTTTATCAATATAACTTAATAGAAAAATATAAAAGTTAGTTAATTTTAAACGCCAATCTTAGGTTATAATTTAAACCACATGTTTTCTTGGACGCTGTTGGACTTTTCAAGAGGCTCCGCCTTTCGTAAACTAACAAAACCCTCTTAAAGTCGATAAAACAGTGCGATGTGGAGCATGAGCATTGGTAATTGATAAAATAGGGCACTGCTTACCGCATACCGATTGACGATAAAATGTTCAAATAAACGCGCGTTTACTTCCACGGGTAAAATCAAATACCTCGTTGATTAACGATCAGTAAAAACATAATTGACGAAATAAAATCTATTAGCGTATGATAAGAGCTAGTATTAATGCAGATGATAAAACGAAAGTAAATGTATCAGGACTGTAGAAGCCGAAAGCATTGAACTTCATTGCACAGACGTATTACTTGTACTACTTTCAATAGAAAACCTTTTTATTCGCGTATTAAGCTTTTTCAAATATTGTAGAAATTCTTGTAATTTTATACTTATTATTTACTGTAGCTGAATTCTTTGAATGATTATTGTTGATTAAAAAATTTATCGAAATTATAGTTAAAATTACAAATTCTAACAGATATTTATTGTAACGAAATTGCAAGAAAATAACATTAAAATTACGAGTAACATTAATAATTTAAGACTAATTCCCAAAATTTGAACTCTATTCACTCGTCCTCCTCGGTGTCTATTTCAGAGTCTTCATCTCCCTCCTCCTCGCCACCTATAGACAGAGGAACAGAGTTCGGGTGAGGAATTTTGGATAATTAAAGGATTTCCCTCCCCCCCGAGCTATGAAGCGAAGTGCGCTCTCGCGGAGCGCGCAATCACACGCACAGACGCGCACAAGCGTCCAAGTGTACTCACCCTCTGGTGGCAGGTGGGCGATGCGATAAGCTTCCTCCTCTTCAAAGGTCGGATCAGGAATTTCCATGAGTTCCGGGCCATGCGGGTACTGATCCTCGACTGGCGGCATTGCCGGCGGACTGTAATTGTACGCGTTATGCTTGTGGCCCCAGCCGATGTACAAGTTGCCGAATTTCCTGCGAAAACATCGAATTAACGTTTCAGACGAAAGTTTACCTCGGGATTTACGGCTTTGCCAAGTAATCCCGTCGAAGTGCAGTGGAGCTTACATTTTTAGGTCATATTGTTGAATTCGACAAGAAAAAATTAAAACTCGATAAAAAGTTTGTGTAACTAGAAAATATAGATTAAGGATGATTGAAGTTTGTATTAAAAGTATGCACGAAAGTTTAAAAACAAAATTGAAAGATTTCAATAAGACCTATTCAAATTGAAGTAATAATGGATTCTATTGACTTTACGCATATCGTTAGTGTGCTGGATCAGCAAGTTTAAATCAGAATTCGTATTAAAAATATTTACGTTGTACAAGTTATAACTCTGCCGTCTACTGTTTGCTTTGTAACAAAAAATAAACATTTTTCTCAATAGCAAAAATTTTTATTTTTTAATCCTTTTTCTGAATTTATTCGAAAAAAACTTTTGTACGAAATCGAAATTACGCATATTAATGTTGATTTTAGGCAACGATATTAAATTTAATATTTAGTCTGTTATCGGTTCTTAGAAGTGAAAGAAAAAACTATTAAAATCAATATAATACAGCAATAATAACCAAGACAACTCCTGACTTGATAAACAAAATTTGCTTTGCAGAATAAAAAATATCAATTGAAACAATTCGTGTTTCCATATACCGCCACAATATTTACACCAAAATCCCGAACCAGTCGAAACAATTCAATATTCAACTGACTTGTCGGCAGCGTAAGCAACCGCTCCTGGCCACAAGTTCGAGCGAATGAAAGCCACTGCAGTATCCGGCTGGAACATCGAGGACTGCCTCACTGCCCAGGGTTTCACGGACTGCGGGCCAACATCTTCGGACAGCGGAGTCAACAACGGCGGAGGGATTTCCCGTCGAAACTCCGGATCTTCTTCCTCCTCGCCCTCCTCGCCCTCCTCGTCCTCCTCCTCCTCTTCCTCCTCCTCCTCCTCCTCGTCCTTCGCGGAAAAGCGCGGTTTTTAATTTTAAATAAACACCCATAAATCGCAACTCCCTTTACGCTCATCCACTCGCTCTCTCTCACCCCCGCGCGAAACTCTCTTTATTGACTTTCGAAGGGAGAGAGATAAATTTCCGAGATTAATAGCTAAGTGATTACGATCGCGCGTTCGCGAGCGGCCGCGCGCTTTTAATTTATAATTTCGTGACTTTCAGCGAGCAGCCGAGTGCCGTAGCGATATTTGCATAAAGGGATTAATGCGATTGATAGAGCTCGATTCAGGGTGGAAGAGTCGACCGCGAGCTTTGGCCGCGCGAAACTTTTTATTTACCTCGTCTTGGCCGACTTTTCTTGGATCTTGCCATTCCACTCGTCCCTGTCTTAAGATGAACGGAACGTGATGGCACCAGTTACTCATCGACGGATCGAGCAACTCTTTCAGAGGTGGTGGTTTGTATTTTTTGTTAACCATCAAATCAGTTCCTCCTACGACGTAAAAAATCAGAGAGCTCATACAAATATTAGTAATATTGGTTGTTGTATTGTTTTAGAAATTCGTTTTATGGTACTGCAGTTTGAGAATGCAAGCTTTTTTTAAACGATGCAATGCATTCTTTTTTTATTTTTAGTTCTTTTTCTAAAATTTCTCCCAAAAATCTATTTGAGTCTTGTAAGCTAAAAGTAACATTTGAAATTTCATCGACACGTAGCCGAACCTTCCTCCTCATCCTCCTCTTCCGGAATCTCTTCCTCGTCCTCCTCGTCTCCTTCGTGACCAAGAGTAAAATAGCCAATCGGAGAGACATGCGTAGACGCGCTAATGCGAGCAATCTGGGCGCGTAGATAATTCATCTCGTTTCCGGGAAACGGCGGATACGTGTAAATCTAGACATCGTTTCGTAAAATGTTGTAATATTCTACTTTTTATCAACATTTTTGTATTATCGACAAGTTTAACATCCAGTGGCGATTCAGGCTCGGTAAAAAATAATGAGTCACTTACCTCGGTATCCAAATCCCCAGTGAATAAGTGAACTATCTTCCTGGCAGCAACAATTTGTTGCGGCGTGACATCGGGTAATTCCACCCAGTCTTGAAGTCCTGGTCTATTGCAAACGAAATAAACCTAAAAAAGAAGTCATTGTGATAAAATTTTTGTATTTTTTACTTATCTTGTTAAAATTTGTACAGGGAACGAAGTATTGCAGATAAATTTTTTACAAAATAATATGAATATAACAGAGATTCTAAGAATTGAGATACATATAAAGAATACATTTACAGAAATATACATTTCAGTCAAAAGTTTTTAACCGAAAAAACAATTTTTGCACTTGATGACAATACAATTTAAAAATAATAAAATTTGTTTTAAGAAATAATGCAAATAAAAACAAAAAATATTAATTAGAATGAAAAGATTACTGAAAAATTTTATAATTATTCTTTAAAAGTGTTAATTCGCAAAATCTGTAACCTGATAATTATTTTAAATTAAATTAATAAATCGAAACGGTACATAATGATAATTTTATATATTTGTAATACATAAAATAAATTATTTGATAATAAACAATAACGAGAAAATTAAAAAATAAATGTAAATATATTGTTGTGTTGTGTGTCAATTTATTATCTGTATAGAGAGTTGTGAGTCCGTCAATAATTAAAATAAAATAAATAAGTCAATTAATCAAACATTCTTCTCACCTTTTCGTTAGCTCCAGTGCCCGTCTGTTCCGAGCACACTTCCGGTATTGGTTTCCAGTCGTTTACTGGAAGTGGCGGGAATACAATTTTTAAGCTTTCGGTTTCCGAAATCCCTTCTTCTCCGCCTCCATCCTCCAAATCTTCGTCTACAACATCAGGAATTGCAGTATCTAACGCTGCTCTTTCGATTCTGCAGACGTCCATTCTATTTGAATTTCTGCTGTCGCGGGTTCCTCGTCTACTGTGGCCACCTTGTCCTAGTCTGTCTTCTCCTTCGCTCCCTTCTCCTTCGAGCTCCTACTAATTTTTACAATCGCAAAATAACTTTAAATGCACACTATCGATTGAACTTTGATTACCTGTAGCTTCCTTTCCAATTCCTCGTCTGTCCAACGGGCCTCCACTATATAATAATTTTTAGGCTTTCCCAATATTTTGCCCCAAAATCTATGAATGGTTTTAAAAATAACAATCGTACAATTACTATCGATTTGAACTATTAAAAACGAATTTTCAGCATTTTCGAGAAAATTACCGTACATCCTGAATGTTTTGTAAGCGCATCAACTTTTTAATGCTCAAGTTCAACCGTACTATTTCGTTTCGAGGTATACCAATATCACTTTGTTCAAAATAATATACAACATCGAACATGTTTGGAGCTACCATTTTTAGATCCTCCTCCTCTTCCTCTTCGTCTTCGTCGTCCTTCTCCTCTTCTTCATCTTCGGCAGGGTCTTTTGGCGGTAACAGATGAAACTTATTTAAAATTTGATAAATTACAATTAGAAACGATACTCCATTGGCATGTAACATTATTAATACCCGTTCATACTTTAAAGAGTTGAATAAGTTTTTTGGCCTCTTCGTACAGATAAGGTGGTATGCATATGTCTCGCAAATAATCATGTTTCGTTCGACATTTATCGCTTCGTAACCTTCTGCTGTGTTCATCAAATGCATTGAACACGTCCGACGGCCTCTCAGCAAGTATTCTACTCAATACCTCGCTAAGGTGATCGTACCTAACAAAATTGATTTCATCAGCAAAATCGTCGTCTCAATAATGTTTCTTAACGTATAGTGTGAAAGATGCTTTATAACTAACAAGTTATCGCCCGCTTCGGCGCAGTATCTTCGCAAATACAATTTAGCGCACTGAGCCTCGCTCGTGACACACGGCGCTTCTTCGTCCGGCGGAGCTTCGTTTAGATCTATTGCATCACATTTTGCCATTGTGTGACTCTCTTTATTTTTATTACTCCGTTCTCGGTGTGCAGCAAAAAAAAAGGGAGCAAAGAGGGAGAGAGACAGAGAGGGAGAGAGATTAAATTTTACGAGTTCACGCAACACACTCACCACCGGAGGCACATTTTCTGGGTACGTGAAATTCGAGGCGCTCTCGGACACTCTCTTATCTAACCTCCTGCCTAACGAGCGGGAGACGCGAATGTCACGCTGTTACCGCAAAGATAGCCGCGATTTTCGCCTGTTCCCCCTGGCCGTTCGTTTCGTGCGGTGGGCGCCATGTTTCGTAAAAAAAAAAAAAAAAAAGGAAGCGTTTTTTTTATTATCGGTCGACTTCGCGTCCCATCCACGCATATTTTTGTGTGCCTCGCCGGCATTAATTACGAGCCGCGGACCGAGACAACGTTCTCTCTCTCTCTCCGCGCTGCTCGTCGCCTAATCGCGAGCGGACCCGGCTAAAAATAAAATTACTCTATGATAGCGCCGATAAGAGGCAGCTTGCCCGTGCCCGCTGTTTCCGCTAGGAAGGAGCCCCCCCGTTCGATCGGGATACCTCGTGCTTCCGGAAGACGCTCGAGGAAAGAGGATGTGTCGATGATCGCTGCCCGAAAACAACTCGGCTGCGATACACAAATCCACGGGAAGCCTCGATTTTAGGGGGGGGGGGGGGCGAACGTTCACTATTTTTTTTTCTCTGCGACGAAGCTCGAGAAATTTTTTTCTTTTTTTTTGTGTGGATTTCGAATATCGTCTGGAAGTGGCTGGAATTTGAAAAAGCGGAAGCAGATAATTAAAAAATGTAAAAAAATTATCAAGCACCGAATTGAGAGGAAAATAGTTGGCTAGATAAGGAAATTATCTAGGACGTTATTTTATGAATGAATAGTTTCTGAATGAACGCTACGTCGCACGCGCGGACTTCTATATCAGCTCGCATCCTGAAGCTGGACTATCGTGTATCGGGTGGCCTAAATACGAGAAGCTCGAGGTCGCTGTCATTTCCTTTTTACACCCACTCGCCGTGTTATCCAGTTAACCATGAGATCGGCAAGTATCAAAAATGCTGTCCATCATTTGGGAGACCGAACTCTCTTTTTTTTTCTGCACTTTACGGCAGAACGCTTGAACCTTTTACGATGCTCTTCGATAAAGTGTTGCTGACCGCATCGGTATGAGAATTTTTTACACGAGTTGGCAAATCGAAATTTACTTTCAAGATTTAAGAATTTTATGTTTCGATCGTTTATTTTAGACGAACAATCCTTTCTCGAAATTAAATGTCACAAAATAGATGTCAATTATTTATCTTTTATGTTTTAGAGAAAGATTTGCGTTACTTCATTGAAGAGAATATCAACTTCCGCGTAAAGTTTTTGAATATGAAATTAAATAGAACATATTGGAATGTGAAACGAGCAACAAACCATGCATTGGTAGATAGATTACAAAACTCCCTTACTTTTGACCAAAAAAACAATGTTTTACAATATTTTTTTTTTTATATCTAAATAATCAAAAGATCGTATATTTGAAAATTGGATAGGATTACGTTCTATAAAGGAACATAAACTTTTTCTCGAGAAATATAAATAAAGGCTATTTTTAGATACGATAATAATATTTGCAGTACACCATTTGTATGCACTGCTGTTTCCATATTTCTCTCTTATTCTTGGTAGAAATTTACAATACTTTATCAATATTAGGTAAAAATGAAAGCGCAAATAAAAAAGTCAAAAAGAGCTCGATAAAACATATTGAATCTTTTAATCGAACCATCAGCGTATTAAAAAAAAATCTCTACATTTCTATCAAAGAGGAGCGAAATTTTGGACGTTCGGCGCGCCGTCGAGATAAACGCTCAATAGAAATCCCCGGGATTTGTAAGTATTCGGCAGCGATTACTCAATCCGTCAGGATTCAAACTGGCAAAATGTAAATCGCGCCATGATTGGATTAAACAATGCCGACTGCCGAAATTGCCGGGCGTTAAGCCACACGCGATATTCGGATTATTTCGATGAACACTGGTGCTAAGCGCATTTGCCAGGCACGAACGCGCGCAATGCCGCTAGATGCGGGAGAACAAAACGGTATGGCAATTATTAGGCGAGTTGCAGCGCCGAGCTTCCCCCGCGCGTCATTCTGCTCCTCTCTCTTTCTCTCTCTCTCTCTGTCTCTCTCCCTATCAAATGTGGTCTTCTATACTTGATTATTCATCAGTTGTTGACTCTGCAATCCTCAATGACGTTTTAGATATTTAACAATGAAACGCCTGTCGACTGCTCCTGACGAGCATTCTAATAACACCGAATGCGCATTTGACATTAGAGCCGCGGCTCTACGGGAAATTCAAACGCGTCGCGAGAGAGAAAGTGCGGGGCTCGGCGAATTCGCCAATTGACCGATGAGCCGCTGCGATTGCCGCTGTTTGATTATAATAAATGAAAAATTGATTGATTTATCATTCTCGGTGGATTTCGGCGAAAGTTTACCGATCGCTTTGCAGTTTCATCCGCTTCCACGTCCGTGCTAAATGCATGCATCGACGCGTGATTAAGCTCGTATCATTTTGATTGCGTGCTTTTTTTTTGTTCGTCGTGGTCAATTTACCTCTCGTCTTTGCGCGCGTGATAAAAAAGTGGAAATGAAGCTTAGTAGAGGCGGATTAAAAAATAATTTTTGTCGAGAAAATTCCTAAAAGCTTCCAGGAAGGCTGCTGGTTTATTTAAGTTAGAACTCAAAATTATACTTTAATATCAGCTTTCATAAGCAATGGAGTCTGGTTTTATTATTTATTTTATAATTCAGACCTTTTTCCGAGAATGATTCTGTAATCGAGAAATACAGAAAATAATTAATACTGACCGGGTTTAATTTGTAAAATGAGAATGGCACGAATTATTGAGATTCATGTTTTATTGGATGTATTACCACTTTTAAGAAGCTTTGCAGCCAATTGGTTCTGCAGTAATATTTTTTTTTTATTAATTTTATTATCACAATAATTATACACGCACAAATTATTACACTAATTTCAAGAAAATCGTTTCACGTGAAGCATTTTTGCCCAATGTTGACACGACAAACCGAAGCACCGCCCAAAAAAAAACGTCTCAACGCAAGCTCATCTTATTCTTCCAAATCACGTAAACTTCCGATACAAGGAGGCAAAACCCTCCAGCTCGCGAAGCTCTCGAGCTCGTATTGGGTTTCCGGCGATACCTCGCGGAATGTCAAAACCGCTGATAAAACTTTTCAGCTCGATTATCCATTTCCCATCCGCGAGGCATATCTGTACATAAAAGCTCGCCATAAAAAGGAAATATTGAACATCGAAATATCGGCCAGAGAGCGAGAGATAGAGGCCGCAGAAATGCAGGTAATTAGTCGCGAGTCGTGCGCGAAAATGCAAAATCGATCGTCCGGGATTCGGGCGAATATATATATACCTCTCTCTCTCTTTCTCTCTCTCTTGCTGCCTCTTTTGTTTCCCGTATTCAGGCGGCTTCTGCGGCCTGCAGCGGACAGTGAGAGAGAGAGCGAGCTCCGCCGGCGTGCAGCATAATAACCGATATAAATCACTGCTCCGCGCTCGGCGAATGATTTCGACTCGGCAAAAACCGGGGGTAAGAGCCGCTCTCCCTCTCTCTCTCTCTCTCTCTCTCTCCCTCGGCGCGCGTGCAGTCGAATGCGCGTCGCCAGAATAAAAAAATTAACTATTGTTCCTATATACCTCCCGTGTGCGCTCGGACGCGCGGATTTTACTCCGAAAGAGGTCGAATTAAATAGTGGCCGCTGATCAAATTAATGCCGATTTTTTTGTATTTCCATCATTGGCGCGGAAAGAATTTTTCGATGCGCAGGTTTTTCGGGGAAACTATCGGGTGAAGGCAAAACGATCCTGCTGAATCGGCTTTTTGGGCGGAATATTCGATTTTGGGATTACGAGCGATCAATACACTGTTTGATAATTTTCTAATAAGTTTACAGAGTTATTTACACGAAATATAATTAGTTATAGACGCTCACGCCAAGTATCTAACTAAGAATAGACTTCCGCTCGCAAGAAGGATGCGAAGATAATGCTAATCAAGTAATACTGTAACGTAAATCGTCCTAGTATTACTTTCGGGATGCGTTTACGTGCCGCATGTAATCTATTACTTCGCATATATTTGCGATAGTTGCTCACGCCATGCCGGCGGAATTTGCTGAACGAGGAGAAAACGCGGCGCTGTTCAATGAACTCGAGGTCCGAATGACTTTTTAATATGGTATTTAAATGCACTTTTAATAGGGACAAATTTAACGCGCAAAATGATCGAGTGGAGAATTAGATCTTATTAATATGCAAGACTGTAATATTACACTCTCGAATTTAAGACGTACATAAAGGATCGCACGTTGCAACATTGTTCTGAAGAAATGTGCTTATTCGATGGCGACAAAGTAACCATAATAATTTGCATATTCATACGTCAAAATCGATCGGAATTATTTAAATACAAAGGTTTTGGGTGTAATATTTATTCTTTCGACCCGTACTTAAACCCGTAGCAGGAAGTAGAATAAATCTAGAAAGTGTTTAACCGATTAAATATTCTTTTACCGTAGATTATTTATAGACTGAAATTTTTAATATTTAACAAAGGCTAAATTGAAACAAAGAAGGCAACAAAATTTATGTACAAAAATCCATAATAATAAAACGAAGCAATTTAAAATGACGAGGCTGAGAGCCTTAGAGTCACGTATTAAGGGTTCGATAAAAATCTGTCGATCGATAAAACCGGAGAAGCGGACTTAAATGACGCCGAAAAATGAATTATGCAAGAATCCGGGCCGGGCGATGCGCATATGCACACAAGAGATCGCCTGCATAATAGCCATCGAATTCAATGATCCCGCCAGATTCCAGAGGAAGTTAACTCGCTAACGATGTCGCCGCGCCCTAATTTTTGGCCTTCATCTCGCTCAATTTACCAGAAAATCGAATGACTCTCCGCGTTCGTCGGTAACTCTATTTACCCCGGTATTACCGTACATCTTTTTCGCCAAATGTCGCGACTGTGAAATTAAAAATGCATGAATCACGCGATAATTCCCATTTCAAAATATTCGACTCGTCCGTTACAATGATTAATCATCATTTATTGCCGGGCTGTAATGAGCGCCGCGCTAATTGGGTCAGATTCTTAAGCGTGCGCGCGTTTAAAAAAATTCAACGCACAATTGAATTTCAGCGGGCAAAAGGTCCGAAATCTATCCATGAATGAGCAAGGAGCCCTGGCTCTTATCCCCCTCCCACACGAGTCCTCTCTCTCTCTCTCTCTCTCTCTCCCTCTTCTCTCTCTCTCTCTTCTCGGGCATACGTCTCTCTCGCGGCTGAGGAGAGCTCCTCCGCCGGTCAGTTTCTCGTGGATAGCCGCGCGCGTGTTCTCGGTTACGGAACGACGGCTCCGCACACACATATAGTCGCCGCGTCGCTGCGTTTTGAAGGATCGTTGAACGTCTTCTAAGCTCCGACGGGGATACGGCCTGCTCTCACGGAGGATTAAGTCCGCGGGCCGGACGGATTTTCACATCTCTCTCGTCGACATGTACAACAAGCACCCATTCCGGTCAGTCAGACACGTATATTTGAATATTTCATTATTATTTTTTGTGTTTTTCTTCGTCGAGTGTTGGAGGAAAAGAGCTGCTTCTTGTAATCTCTGTGCGTGAAAAAGACGGCCGCGAGAGGTCTGACGCTGAAATTTCTGTGTTTTTTCGGCTGTACGTGGATTTCCATTTGAATTTTATGGAGAATTTTAAATTTTTGATGGATTTACTTTATAAAATTACTCGTGAAAAGTTTAACGTTGAATTGAGATGAATTTATAAAAATGCCACTTCCGTTTTAAATAATTTAAAAAATCTCGTTTCAAATTCGTTCTAAAGTAAAAATTTCATTTACTTAAATTCCTGTTAAATTTTTTTAAAAGGTTCAGAATGATTTACTGACCATGTCGCAATTAAAAATTACAATTACCATTTTACCGACGGCCACCGAGTTTTTTAGCTGCAAAAAATTCAGTAATTTTTAATCTCCGATGCTTTACTCTGATAATATTTACCGCCTACGTTACAGTCGGCAGCGTTTTACGCTTAAAAAATTAGTTGTTATTTTAAGTATGCACAGCATTTCAATTTTATTGAAATTTCAAGTGTTTCCCAAGATTGAATGGCGGTTTATCAGTTAGCCGAGTAATTCTAGGCGCAGCTATTGCCCTCGTGTATTTAAAATATTCCGATTTACATCGATTGCCACTAAGCTATGTAACAAATTAAATCGATTATCGATTATCAATAAAAGCCTATGGGTAATGAGCAACAACTCAGATAAAGGACGCAAATACGGTGCATTAAGTTGAACGAAAAATATTACTTTTCATTCATTTCATCCTCGGTTTTACAGTTATTAAAAAGTTTACGTCCTTAATTTTACCGTCAGGTTACTGCAAACATATAAGTATATCGACATCATTCATTTTAAATGTTCTTCTCGATGAATTAATGCCGTGTCTGCCTCTTTTTGCTCTTCGTACAATACGTTCCATCAAAGACATTTCAAAGACACGTCGCCGATGAATCTATCCTTTCCGCTTCTGTGCTTTCGATATTAAACATGCGGAAAGTAAAAAAAGCGACAACTCCGCGTTGCGAGCGGGGCTCGGCAAGCTTTTAAAAAGGAAGCTCTTCCCGGAAAAAGAGAGCAATCGAATCCTCCTCGAGTCAGCGAGGTGTGCGCGTATATACACATCCACTCAACGATCCGAGATCCTCCTCATGATCAATGCAAAACTCATCGGCGGCGGCGGTGCGCAGCCCCCGTCGTCGCCGGCGCACGTACCCCCCGTAAGAAATAAAAATGAAAAGCGCGTTTGTGTGTACGTGAGTCGGGCGAGGGAGGAGGCTTGGCGGCGGCGGCGGCGGCGGCGGCGGCAAAGAGGAGAAACAGGGAAGGAGCGAGAGTCGAGAGCAATTAGCCGGGGGAAGTTCGGTGTGTGTCAGCGGGCCGCGGCTGCAGGAAAGGGAGAGAGAGAGGGAGAGAGAGAGAAACAGAGCGCGCGCAGCCTCCTCCTGGCCTGGGTTCTCCAGACACGAGCTTTAGTCGCTCGCCGACCCCCGTCCGCGAAGGTCCGGAAGCTGCCGTCGGTGTTCAGTGCGCGTGCGTAAAGACTCAGAAGGAGGCTGACTGCAGCCGCGCGCTCGTCGGGCACGCATAGAGCTGCCCTGCACAGTACGGTGTTTGTTTATCCGTTGGATCGAAGCGCGCCGAGCGCGGTACCGCCTTTTTTTTTTATTATTTTTTCCTTTCGTCACCGCTTTTTTGTACAAAAAAAAAGGAAAAACAACAAAACGAAGGAGCGAGCGACCGGCGCGAGTCTGCTTTTATTTACGGATCGTAACGGGCCAGTTGGTGGAGGAAGGACACTTTGATTGGCGAAAGTGAGAAATCGGATTTTGCGACTCGTATAGCTAAGAGAACCAAGGGAAGGAGAATTTCGCGAGCGAGAGACGGCGGCGCCAGAAGCCCGTCTTAGTCGTCGGGCCATGACGCCGGTCAGGAACACGTGGTTAGTCGATCTTTTTTTTTGGCTGCTGTTGTAGTCTGAGATGTGGCTTTTCGATTTTATGTAAGAAACTAGAGAACAGTTTTGAACTGCATGATGTAGTTGAAATTTACGAAGGGACTGTGGTGGGATTTTTGATGAGAATGAAAAAAATTATTCTTGCTACAATGATTAATTGGGTTTTACTAATTGAGTCATTTTGTTTACAGTTTTGAGTATGTAGATTCTTACATATCATATTGATAATTAGCATGCCCTATTCATAATTTTTATATTATAAGTAATTTTAAATTATACAAGTTTATCTGAAAAAGTTTTATCGCATGAAAATTATTTTTAAGCGATAATAATTCCTTTTTTTACATTCTAAGATTAAGGGATTTAATATTACCAAATGCTTTGATCTTTATGGATTCTCTTTATCAATGCTTCCTACTACTAAGATTTTCCCTAAGTGCTCTTGAGATTTTTAGCTGAAGAATAAAATTTTCAATATCATTATTGCCGGTTCTTTTTTTAATAATTATGCTCGAGATAATCCGGGTAAAAATTAAAATCCCATTTTCTTTTTTCGGTATATAAATATTGGATCAATGTATTTCTTATTATATTTTTCAATTGAAATATTAAATTCTTAACATCGACTTAACACTGTCTTAGCAATGCGATCTTTTTTAAATTCTTTAAATAAAATTACTTTTTTTACTTCGCCTTCGGTATTCTATAATTTCTCTAAATTTATTAAAAAGTCCCCGTTGAAAGCTGAAAATTAAAACTAGCAAAATTTATATCCGGCGATTTCTTCGGCAACGAAAGAGACCGCATTCTTTGCCCGGTGCTAACAAATTGGTTAAATAAATTCAAAGCAACGCTTACCGGCGCTCGGCAAAGAATTCCAGGCGTATACACCTCCACTTTGCGGGTGGCTTTCCTCTCAATTTCCTCGCAGCTTTTTCCCAAAGAAGACATGCGCTATTTCCTGGAGCGTTCACGTATATACCCCCCTTTTTCCGGACAGCGGGAAAAATGCTGGAAAACCGGGGCGCTCAGCGCTTTTTCCAGCTTTTTCCTCGAAAATTTCGCGCGCCTTTTTAAATTATTTTAATTGCACAAAGGAGAGAGAGGAGTATTCTCGTTCTTTCATCGAACAGCCCAGAGTACTGTCGGCGAACCCCGAACCAATCGATCGAAAGAACGGCTTTATACCGGGTAAAATTCAGCCACCGCAGCCCGCAAAAAGGTATACATACACGTACGACTCGGTCCTCGTCTTCGCAGCCGTATATCGGAAGTTTCTCGCGCGTGCGAAATTCCTGAGGGCCACTAACGGGCCTCGTCTCCGTAATACACGGTTTCTAAACACACGCGCGCGGGCTCTCGACTCTCCTGCCGGGCGCGTGACTCCGTGTGATTCGATCTGGGTCCCCTCCGAGGAAACTCTCACGAGTATCGGGGGGGAGAGCTTGAAGGAGTTGTGTGCGCGCCGCGCCGCTCTCGAGGAGGAGCGGACTTTGAAGATCGATCTGGTGTGGTCCGCGCGCCACGCAGCGCAGCGCTCGATGATATACGTATACTTTAGCCGCGGCCGCTTGCCACCGTGTCGTGTGTCCTTTAACCGAGTTCCGCGGCGCGGAGACTCGTTCGTTGGGTCCGACGAACGATAACGTGATTTACTCCACCTGGCCGACGCACACCGCCGCGGCACGCGCGAGTTTATATACATCGACGCTCTCGACGCGACGTGTCCGCCCTGCCGCGCGAAGGAGCCGCGGCGGAGAGCGGCGGGCTCGATTAACTTTATTACGAGGATCCACGGGGCCCGTTAACGCCGCTAATTAAAATCCTTTGCGTACGTTATCCGCCGCGAGCGGGGAACTCGATACAGGTCTATTTTCATTATCAGGCTTCGAGGGACGAGCGGCGCGCCGCTGAAGGAACGGGTTCTTTTCTTTTTTTTATATGGATTGCTGATTGCGAAGTGGCACTTGGCTTTTTTCAATTCAGAACGGCGACGGATGGGTTTTATCTGGGAATTATTACTTTGTTGAATTTAGGGGGGTAATATAAGGAGAGCTTTGAGATAATGTCGCTTGATTAAAGAAGAAGAAATAAAGATAGAGTTTATATCTTAATTTTTATTCTCGGCTCGTCGCGGTGGGAAAATATTAGAATGCCTTGCGCATCGACAAAAACTGCTTCTTACGATACGTTTGCCAGTCGAAATTTTCGATAAAAGAATCGCAAAACATAATTAATGTCGTAAATAAAATTATATCCACTTCGCGGGAGATTTAATATCGAAGCCCCGAAGACGGCCATCGCGCTCATTTTCTTTAATTAAAACGCATTACACAAGACAGAAATGACTTCTGCGTTATGTTTTTATCGCTACTTATAGGCGCTTAACTGCCGCGCTCTCGAGTGCACTCCATTTGCAGTAAAAAGTAACCAATCACGGCTGATTGTTTCGTGCGGCTTGAAAAAAGCGCCGAGCGGCACGGGAAGCCGAGAACCAAAAAGAATGAAAAAAAAAAAACAGAAGTGCGCGGCTCTGTATTGGCTCCGAAAATCTCGAGATTCGGGCAACATGTGTCGTCGTCCCGCCGTTTCGAGTGTCTTTCGCGCTGCACTGCGCCAGCCGAGTTTCCTGTCCGTCCGCCGCAGTCGACTGTCAAAACACGCGGGGAATATATATATATGTATAAGTGCTCGAGAGAACGGTTTTTTCCCGATTTTGGAAAAGCTTAATTTAACGGCGCCGTGAAAACTGTAATTTATCTTCGGGAAAACCGAAGCGCCTCGAAAGAGCCGCCTCTTTTAAATCAAGCGCCGTGGATAACGAAAAATACTGAACCGGACAACTACATTAATTCCGAGCGGCTCTGCCTCTCCTCGCGCGCAGCGGCCATTTTTCCCGAACGCTCGGGCGCGCGATAGCATCCCTGAAATTCCCGACATGACTTATTAAAACACCCGCCGGGCTTTAATAGACTCGCGCCGGCCGCCGCCGCGGCGATGTTGTACGCAGGGAGAGAGAGAGTATATAGGCTCGGCTTCTCAAGTATGTACGCCACCTGCAGCGAATAAAGAGTCATTGTCGAGGGGGGGCCTTTCTTCCGTACCGGTAGCGTATCGCCACTCCCGGCGGCGCATCTTGGCAGAACAATGGTATATGTTAATTCCACGGTTGACTCTCTCTCTCTCCCTTTCTCTCTTCGCTAAATTTCTCGCTTTTTCTCCCTCGTTACAAGTGTTTGAAGGCGCAGGCGCCGCTTGTACTTTGAACTGCGCCGGAAATGCAAATCGGCGAGGAGAGAGAGAGAGAGAGAGAGGAAGTTTATGCACGCGGCTCCCAGTCTCAAAAGGGAAATAAGATATTGTTCTCTTTCTATATTTTTGCCCCCTAAACATCTGCGCTACTCGTTCGCTTTTATTTTCTATTTACGAGGAAAACTTTCGCGCTTCGCTGGCCGGCGCGCGCGAGCCTGTGAACTTTAAACGATTTTTTTTTCTCTTTTAAATTATTTAACGCGAGTTCGAGCGCGAGTTTTCCGGGGTAAGCGGGGGGAGTATTATTTTTCGAATTTATTAGCTCGCGTCCCGTCGGATTTTCCGGAGAGCGACGTTCGCGCGAAATGGCTCGTTAATTGCGGCTGAATAGAAACTGTTGCGCCGAGAGCTTTGGATAATAATTAAACGAATCTCCTGATTTTATCGCGGCTTGATAATACGACGCGTCCACTGCGGAATGATATAATTTTCTATCAAAATCAGGCCTGTTAGCCTCAAAATTGGTTCATCGAGCGCGTGCCGAGAGCGCGAAAGGCAAAGGCAATTTTGGCCGGGCTAGATAAACTGCATAATGAAATTCCGCTTTTAGCGAATAAACAGAATTACCCGATGCCCCGTCGGAAAATGAACTTACGCCATTTACAAATTGCAAATGAAAATAATTAGTCCGGCGCGACGTATATGTATTTTCGCGCCTAATTAAACATCCATTCGGGCGTAAAAATCATCCGCGACAAGGATCGATCGTCAAAATAAATAAATTCTTCGCCGAAGGAATTAACGAAATTCCGGATACACAAAAAGCGAAAAAATTACGAAGCTCTCCGCTTTCGGCGGTAAAAAGCCAGCCCCCCGCGAAGCTTCCGCGAGCTTCCATAAAACCGGATAATCCAAAAAATAACAAATGACCGATTAAGCGCGGGAAAAAGCCCGCGCGGCCCGACGACGAAATTGTTCTCCGATAGTTTTTCAGCGGGAGAGCACGTCGCGCGGTGTGTGCGGCGAACAATCGCGCGATTTATTCCAGCGGGTCATTCCGCCCCGGCCACCCCCTCTCCCCCATTGTTCTTATGCGCGAAGACGCCCGACGAGAGCGTTGTTCGCGGACCCGAATTCTACGCGCGCTGCAAGGCGGAGAAGAGTGCCCGGGCGACTTTAACTTTTTGCGGTCAACCGCTCTTCATTCCGTATATCCCTCCCGTTCTCTCTCTCTCTCTGTCTCTCTCTCTTTCTCTCGCTTACACTCGGCTCGTTCTATCTTCTCTCCTTTCCCGCACCAAGCGGACTTCATCCGACTGGTAGGGCTTTAGCTCGTCCTACCGGTATTACGCATTCTGCGCAGCTTTCGAAATTTCGTTCTCTCCTCCCCGCGCTTGAGGTGCATTCGAGCTATGTCACCGTTGCCGCTCAATTGTCAAAGAGACTTTCTACGTGATTGAGACCAAAAGCTCGGGATCCGCGGGGATATTGACGCGCGTTTTATTTATTCTTCGAGCGGGATTTTTCAATCAATTATTTTTCGAGGCCGCGCGTTTAAAAAGGAATGCCGAGTGTGCACCTTATCGATCGTTTATTATCGGGTTGTATATTTATAAATAGTCGCGGAGTTAAAAATATTTTTCTATCTTCGTTCGGTCTGCCATTAGTATGGAATCAAGTCCAATTTGAAGACGGATAATCCAATTAAGATCAAGTAAAAGCTCTTCAATTATCGCCACTTTTATCCTTTCACGAAGTACACGATCAAGGTATCGATAAATAATTTATTTAAAAATACGACTTCGCGGAAAAGGCTGTGAAACCTGTATACACCCTCCGAAACACGAAACGCGCCTTCGCGCAGCGCGCGCAGCGTCGCCGGGGGAGCAGTTTAATCTCCGAAACGTTTGCTTGTAACTTTATATTGCAGCGAATGCACGATAAAGTATCAAAAGTTCGGAAAGTAGCCCAGGCCAAAGGTACGTCCCTTATATGAGCTTGCGCGCGCGCGGGCGCGAGGGTCGCGCCGAAATTGCTCCGCGCTCCATGTCGGGGCTTCGATTACGAGTAAGGCAGCAGTGACGGCGGTGCAGCGGAGAGAAAGGAGGGAGGGGGGGGGCAGCCGTTTTACTCGAGCTCCGGCGCGCGCGCTCACGTCTACGACACACCGGATATAACTTCGATCTGTCGGCCTCGTCGGATTTATGTCACTTCCGCGAACTCACCTGATATAGAAAACTCAATTTCGTCTCCACCTCCCCCCCGGAGACTTTCCCGGCATTACGAGATCGACGGCGGATCGTGTATGGGAGCGTTTTTTCTACCTACGCCGAATGACGATGACGGCGGATCCGGGGGATATTAGTTCATTGTTGCAGCGCGGAATCTGTGGACGGGAATTCGAGGGATGTTTGGGAAAACTGAGCCGGTATCCGCGGACGTCCGCTTTTTAATAAGCGGCGCAGGGTGCATTTTTGCCTTTCGAAGCTTGTTGACCTCGACTTTTCTTTATTTTTCAATTGTAGATATTGGATTTATGACAGTGAGTTCGAAAATTCTTGAAATATTTTCGAATATTAAATTGCGCGCGACTCGGCGCTGAAAACTCCTCTTATTAGTTCGGGCGGAGCTTCCGCAAAGATGAAATTTAAAAAGAATCAATCGCATAATTCTCCAGATTATCGTCGCGGGACTCCATCTCGCCCGAGCTGGAATACTTCGGCTCCCGGGTTATACCGCCGGTGTTTACAAAGTTTTAGCTCGGAAAGGCGTAAGATTATCCAGCTCTCCGTCTTGAAAAATAAAGCCGGAAAGCCCGTTCTATCTTCTCCTCCGCCGGAAGAGAGAAGCATTGATCTCTTCAGCGGCAGAAGTGATTGTTTTCGAACGGGAAGGAACCCTTTTCCCGAGGCCAGGACTGCGAGAGACACGTTGCAACCGTGCAAAGCCGAGAGGAGAAAGAGAGAGAGCTGCTTCGAGCTCTCTCGGAGCTCCGTCCGTATATAAACAATTTTCGAGATAAGAATAAATACGGGGGACTGTTCCTACTTTCGAGTGGGTCCTCGAGTCGCTCACGCACCTCTCTCGACTTCAGCTTCCGCTCTTCGTCTCCCTCTCTCTCTTTCGTCGGTAACGCGGCGTTAATGCGCGCGATTACAAGTCTCAGGTGGCAGCGTGGGAAGCGAGGAGGTATGACCACTAGTATAGGTATACAGCGGCGTAGAGGCAAGGTGTCTTCGCGTACGGAGTGCCGAGAGAGAGAGAGAGCGCGCGTGCGAACATTTTGGTCGGTGCGCGTTTCGAGAGAAGCACTTGAGATTTTACTTGGAATTAACGTTTGAGTGTTCAATGCGTTGATACACAATAGAAATTTCTGAAAAGTTAGTTAAACAGAATTTTGAAATCGAATCAATTGAATGTTTTCACGAATAATTTAAATTTAAAGAATAATCGCAGTGAGAAAGCGCGGTTGCACCTGTGACGGAACTAATACAGCGACTAAATGTCCTAAACTGCATACCTTGAAAGCATTGGGAGCGAAAATCTCGGGGGTTTCTCGACTGTGCCTTTTGGCTCTATAGAATAGCGGAGCATTATCCGACGTTTTATCGGCTTAATGTACTCGTGGCTTTAGAGCTCTTTAATCGCTAGAACCCAGTGAAGTTAATTGTTTACTGCGCTAAAGTACACATTTGCACTTTGGACTTGAATAAAAATAGGAAAAAAGCTTTTTAATATAAAGTAGCTATTGAACTATTTATTTTAAACATTCACAATTGTCATAAACAACATTGAAACTAGCTTAACTTATATTAAATTAAAACGTTCCAGTTGACGTAAAATAGCATATTCCCAACAAATATAAGCGCATCATCGAGTTTCAACTTGTTGATGCACGGCGACGTTGGTACTTTGTTTGGTTCGAACACCATATTACTTCAGTCCACATAATTTAATAAAACTTTTAAAACCCAATCCGAAGCATAATGCAGCATTTTAAATTTCAAATTCTAATACAAAATAAATATACTAAAGTAAATAAGCCCCAAACGTGTAAAGCCTCGCGAACCCTTCCGAAAACCCCCGGCGTCCCTCCCAACTTCACTAATCCCCGCGTCATTCTTCCGGCCGCAACTGATCAACTGCACGTGCACCCCCGCCGGAAAATCCGAAAAGGCTGTCGAAGCAGGAAGGCCGGAGGAGAGAGAGAGAGAGATAGCCAAGTGCGTAGATCCTCTCTCGAAAAGCGATTCCCCGGGCAATGATTGGGAGGTCGCGCGCAGTCGAGGGCCTACGGACCGGGCTCTCGTTTGTAAGCCCCTGCGGCAAAGATTGCACACACGTGTGCGACTACGACGACGACGAGGACGGGCTCTCTCTTCGACGAAACGACGCCGTCACGGAGAGAACAGCCCCTTTCGTCGGGGCTTTTCTTTCCTCCGAAGTTCCACGGAGGATATCTCCGGCTCCGTACGACAAATTTGAATTTACGAGGCGGCCCCCGGGGCATATTTATGCCTTCTGGCGAGAGACAACGCGGCCCTGCAGTACGAGAGGCTGCTGCGCCGCCGCCGCGGCTTCGCAGTAAAATCGAGGAGAGCGCGTGGGACGATATGGGAAACCGAACGCCAAGTCGGATTTCGAGAGGTTTTTTTTTAAGGCTGACGCGGAAGCCTCGATGGAATTGGATTCGGCTATAAAGATATTTAGACGGGAATTTCGAACCTGCCGCCTGGCTACTGTTTACGGGTTCGTATCTTAGTGGCAGCCTTTTTAATTGCGCGTTTTTCTTTGATGTTTTTTTTTTCTTTGTATTTTCGGATTTTTTTATAACCAACGGAGTTTTCAAAATAGTCGTAACTTTACGAAATTCTTAATATTTTTAGGTTTTTACGTGTTTCAATTAAAATTTATTCGGCGATAAAATTTTTTCTAAATCGATCCACAATAGCCCGTCAAAGTAATAGGTAACAATTCAATTGGCTTCAATGCACGTCTGTTCTTAATTGATACATCGAGCAAGATAGGTTGATTTGTACTTGCAAGGGAATATATAAACACACAATAGGCGTACCGCCGGCCATACTTCACTCATTAAATTTTATTGTGCATTTCTTAATGCATAACGTTCAATAACTCATAATCTGTCTGCTCGCTTGTATACTCGTAAAGAAAAGCCTTTAAGCGCATAACCCAATGATTAAAAGCGATAAACGGTTTTTCAAAATTTAATATGCATCGTTTTAGATTTGTTGATTTTAATAGCTTTATAAATGTTTAATCTACTGTATAATACAATTATGTCTGTACGCGTAATTATTTTTTTTTATTTTCGCAGTATATTTCGCTTTTAATCTGGACAAATAATGAATTAATTAAAATTTTTAAACAAATCTATTTTTGTATCATTTTTTTTGTTTTCAATTCGCCGCGGACAAACTGGATGGAAATAAAGGGAAAAATAGCGCGCTCAGCGCGCAATTACGCGATGAAATACCACCGAATCTTAGGAAAATGGAAAACCGATTTTACGCTGCGATTTACGCGGTTTTCATAGTTTTTTCGCGGATCAGCATTCGAACAATCCTATCGCCTCTTCCGCGCGAATGGTCCGCGAGTGAGTTAACGCTCGGGGGGGTGTAGCCTGTCGTCGAGAGATTTGGCGCCACCTTCCCCAGCATAAATATTATGGTAAAGTTACGCCGGATTTCGGCCTGTGTATACAATGACATCAAGTCGATCCGATATCTAAGCAGTTTTGATATTTTTGAAAAAAAAAAAAGCATTAATTTATTTCGAGCTCGTATGTTTAAAGTCCACTTCGTGGATTAAAAATATACACAGTGTTTCTGTATGAGCGAAGCTTCCGTTTATAATTAAAAATTTATATGAATTGGGTGTAAAAAATTAATTTCTCGATGCTGCGTTTTATGTATTGATTAATATTTATACTTGCACGCGACAGTTAATTAACGGTTTAATGCTGCGCGCAATAAACTTCATATTTATAATTTTTTTTATAATTATTTTATTAAAGGAAAAGCGAAAAAATCGTTATTTGCACTAATCATGAGTTAGGTTTAATAAATAAAATAACTTCCAACGCGCGTTTCAAAATAGTACTCATTAGAATAAACTGTTTTTTTTTTAATAGGTTTTGCATTCCCTCGATCGTTAGCGAACAAAAAATGTGACGCAACTGTCAATGATGACACGATTCACAATAGCGTCTTCATTCAATATTCAAAATTGTAGATGCACGCGATTTAGAAATACTTTTTTCCTGCAGTGGCTTTCATTTGTTTAAAGAAATTATCAGTTTTTTCAATTAAGACTTCAACTGCCTAACATTTGCATTTCTTGTCATCCACTTTGAACAAGATCTAAACGTAGATTTACTACCAGAAATAAGGAAGATGTGCATAAATCAATATTTTTTACCGAAAACCGCAAATTTGCCAATCACCACAATGACGTGCTAATCTTCTCTACATCATAATTCAAACAAACTCCGGCAAGGAAGTCCACTTATAATGAACTTCTCCTCAAAATCACTTTTAACTTTTCAAAATTCACCATTCGTCCCGTTCACCGGACGCCGAACGACTCACCTTTCGAAACTGCAGCAAAGCACCGTTTGAGCTTTCCCTTCACTTCAATCTGCATAACTTTACCGAAAAAAAAAATCCGCGTCGCATTATGCAAAAAAAAAAGCCGCCGTCAGGAGAGTACCTCGTCGTGGCGGTATTATGCAGGCCCGATCCAAGCGCGCACTTTCTACTAATCTCCCATCGCGCGAATAACTAAACAATTCTCGTTTGCATGTTAAACCGGCGAAGAAGCTGCACTTCCAATCGAGCGAGCCCTTCGTCCGCTCGACCGTGCAGGTACATATATATACGCGTTAATTCTCGAAAAAAATGTCTGGCGCAACCGCCCGAAGGGCCGCGAATTCGCCCAGGCCGTTCTCATTGATAGGAACGTATAGTACATACGCTCGTGGGCGTGTGTATACCCTTTCTTTCGGTGCGCGCCTTTGATAATTACAGTGCGCCCGTGAAAGCGCGCGCGCGACTGCAATCGATTCCACTGCCCTTAAGGCTCGGCACAACAATGGCAGAAGAGGGAGGGACGCATTCGGAGGTACATACAGGCTTGTTAGCCCCTTAGCGAGGCGGGCGGCCAACAACCGCGAGGTCCGCGCGTGTTGCCGGCGAGATACCGCGACACGATGCACATATATCCTCGGCCCTCTCTGTCTGCCTGCCTGCGACGCAGCGCCGGAGAACACACGCAATTCGCCGCGTGGCATTGTTTGATCATGGTAATTACCGCGGGCTTGTACACTCGAACGCGAGCAAGTGCACCGGCTGATGCGCGAGTGCGCTGCTCTCTCTCTCTCTCTCTCTCCGCGGGCGGAGAAAAAGGATCGCCGCGAAATTCGAAGCGAGGAGAGAGAGAGAGAGAGAGAGGACCGAACGACGCGCGCACGGCCACGTCGCTCGGATTATCAGGAGAGCAGCGGGCGGACTGAGAGATTGTTGTGCATTTTATCAAGTCGGGGTGCGCGACGCGAGGCGAGGGGATAAATTGCCGAACGCGACGGCGGTGTTTCGCGGTACGTCCGAAGAAGCTTTTTGGGAGAAAGGGGTTCTCGGTCGTTTTAGCTTATATTAGAGTCGACGGGTGTCAGAAATGGTGAATGATTGATTACTGTATTCCTGGATCGTCGTGAAATATGCATTGTGCCAAAATAGACGACGAGTTTTCTCAGAAAAGATTCGAGATTGACTGTTTGACGGAAATTAAAAATACTGTTGCCTTAAACTGTCTTGATGATAGGCTCCATTATTAACCTTCCGAGGATGGCAGTGGCCGCAGATTCACTTTAAACGATTAGGCTCATCGTCGGGGTACATCTTTACCGGAAAGTCTAACGATACATTATGATTTTGCGCGCAGTGATTTCTCCGCTTCCTAATTATGAGACAATTGGTCTCCAAGAGAAAGACAGAGAGGAAGCATAGTCGTTTGTGCTTTGTTTACGAGCATTTAGCTTTGATTAGCTTTGATGCCTTTTTGAAAGGAGTTGCTTTTAATTAAGCTTGCGTATAGTTATGACTAACGACAATTTATTATTGTGCAGCTTGCCGAAACAATTTATTACTTCTTTGAACGAAATCGTAACGTTCTATGAAAAAGGTTAAAAAAAAAAAATAGAAAAGGTTACTGTCGTTGCCGCAGTTAACGTTATTAGCGGCGTTGTAGTTTTTTAAACGTCGTGCTTACTGCATTCTACTTTTAATTGGATCGCGGCTGTAATCCAATGCTCTTGTTAAAGGGGTGCAAAATTAAATAAATATTTTTCAGTGTTCCGGCATTTTTTTAAATATCAAGCCACCGCGAGAAGACAAGTGAATGCATCCAATTCCAGTTAATTGCGTAGATAAATAATGGGATTGCCCAAAGACTTCAGCCAGATATACATCCTAAAACAAAAATAAGTCTTAATTACTTACAAATCTAGAGTGATTAATTTTGTACGGGGGGAAAAATGGAATAAAAACGGGGATTCCGCTCTCGGCAAATTGATCAATTAACGGCCCGCAGCGAAAAAACTAAATTCGATACCATTACTCTATACAACTATCCATCGGGCGAAAGCCCGAGTTAAAAAAAGAAAAAAGAAAAAAAACACAAACTCCCTCTCTTTTCAAGCCACATTCCACGAACAAAGCCAGTTCACGTACGCACATGCCGACGCGTCCTGATTCCGCTGAAGAGCGAGAGTGAGAGAGAGAGAGGGCGAGAGGGAGCCTCGTACAGGTATACACACAGTGTACCCGTATATTTCGTTTTTTTTTTTTTGGGTCCCCGCAGCCAAAAGGGATAGAAATTAGAGGTGAGCGCCTGGCTACGGGGCTCTCTCTCTCTCCGCTCTCGAAATCTTGGCCGGGCAGCGGCAGTCGATGACACGGCGCGCGGACCCCGATGAAATCTCACGAGGTCGCAGCCCCCCTCGACATCGTCGCCGTCGTCTCGCCGGTTCTCTCCCTCCCCGCGAGTCGTAGCAACCTGTTGCTACGACTTTTCCCCCTTTGTGGCCGCGCTCTCTTCTCTCTCTCTCTCTCTCTCTCTCTCTATCTCCCTCCCCGCGCGACCTACTCCGCGCGCAGCTCGCTCTCCTCGTCCTTCTCGCTCTCATTCTCTGTTTCCTTTCTCCTCGTGTCTGTGTATACGCGGCGCGCTCTCTCTCTCTCTCCTCGTCTCCTCCGTCTTTTTCCGGCGTTCGCGCGCGCCACGCGCTGCCGGCTCCTGCTCTCCTGGTGCGGCGAAGGCCTCAAACGTTGCACTCTGTTGCTCCGCTTCTACGTGCCTCCTCATCGCACCCGAGCCCCGGCCCATCGCTGCAGCTCTCTCGGCCGCTCGACGCCCGTTTCTCTCGCTCCCTCTCGCTGCCGCCGCCGTCGCCTCTTGCTTCCTCTCCCGTTTCTCGCGCCTCTCTCGCTCTCTTCGGCCCGGCCGCCCGGCGTATATCTTTCTCTCTAACCACGAGAGCGAGAGCAGCAGCAGCAGCCTTTTGCCGCCTCCACTCCGCTACTGATCTCTTGATCCGGACTGCCTTTCCGTAGAAGAGAGTGGTCACGCCGAGAGAGGCTATTTCACTCGGGCGAAGTGGCGCTGCTGCGTGTCATTGCGGTGTGGAGCCTCCCGCGCGCTCGCGCACATATACACGCACGGACGAGCGCGGAATAATAATGCGGGCGGACCCGCCGCGCGGAAATTTCGCTCCATTGTGCGGCCGGCGAGCGCCCGGCGAATGGACCCCTCCTTCGCGAAATTCCTTTTATCCGTCCCGCTGTGCATACGTCGGGCTTTATTAAAATTTTGCCATCTTTTTCCGCTGTAAAATTTAACAACTACATATACACCTGCCGTCTGCTCTTTTTGTTTAATTTCGTCTGATATTGGTACCAAGAATCTCGGACCTTCGTAGTTTTGCACAACTCGGCGATATCGAAAAATTCCCTACCGATTTTTATTTTTATCGTTGTTCTTTTAAACAAAATTAATGTTCCCAGTCGCCATTAGTCGCGACGCCGATGAAAATCATCGTCATCTCCCGCGTTTTAAAATCCGATTCAGGTAGCCCGACGCCCCTCGCTTTCTTTCGACCTTTAAAATCACGATCGGCCGACTAGCCGAGGAACAAAAAAGATTAGTCGGGCTATCGAGAACACAAGCGAGGGGGTTAGGCGAGGGATCAAGGAAGGGAACCATGAAACGGGATTATCATAGTCCGCTCGAGTAATAAAGATTTAAGGCGGGAGAAAACAAAGATTAGAAAGCCACCCTGTTGCTCTTTTCGATTTTACGCTTATTTAATTTTTACGGGATTTTCAAGAATGTTCTCTCCGCGCGCGCGACTTTTTTTTTTTTTTTCAAGCAGCGCCTTATCCAAGGGCTCGGACAAAAGGAACTTTACTACGTTATATTTTTTAAACTTTACGAAGCTCCTGGCGTACTCCTCTCTCGCTTGAAGATTTACAACTTCTTTTTTATTTTTTTTTTTCGCAGAAGTTTATCCTTTATAAGTTATGAAACAATTTTTTCAAGTATAAATTAGTTGGGAAATAGGTAAAAATAGAAGTTTTACTTATTCCGGTATTTATGCATGGAAAAATTACGTTCGCGCTCCGTTATTTTGAAGAATATAAATAAACTTGCATAATTATTTCATTATAGGTTTTTGTTGGTATTTTTTTCCGTATTTTTCAATTACTTTTCCTTCTGTTGCAGGTGAGTTATATATAAAGAACTGGTCGCATTATTTGATTTTCATCGTTGCGTAAGTTAAAATGAATCCTTGTACATTATTTCTAGCAAATATTATTTCAATTCAGAGAAATCTGCTCGATTTTTTCGTTTAGTTTTGATGTTATGTAAGAAGTCATTACAAGTACAGTCTCATAAGTTGATTACCCTTTCAAACTGATTTATTCATCGCCTAGTGATCATTTTTTGATTGCACACTCCGTTTGTGCAAAAACAGTCGCGATCATAATAAACGTAGTGGCAGGAAATCGACTTCAATCATTAAAAATAACAGCCTTAAACTTAATAGTACACGGAAAAAAAATTCAAGATCTGTAGAAAAAAAATGAAATTGCTTTTGTGAATGCGGAAGAATCGAGCGGTATTTATAGTGAAAATCAGGCCGTCGCCGGTATTTTTATCCTAAAAAACCAAATTATCGGCAACCCACTTTATAATTGAAATTTCCCACTTGCAAAACAAACGAATTCACGAAACTAAGCTCTCCGCGATCGGCAAGCCGCGGGATATTCCCTTCGTTTACTCTCGAACCATTTATTTTTATACGGCAAAAGCGCTACGCCCGATATCTTTCCCCGAACTCGGCGCGCGATCGGTTTGTTTGAGCGCTGATTATTTCGATGAGCCCCTATTTTAAAACTGCTGTTCTATCCTAACGTTTAGTTAGATAGACTCGACAATGTTTCCACCGGCCGAGCGGTACGAGCCGAACGTCGACCGCGCGATCGCTTTTATAAATTTGAGCTTGCGATGATGACGCAACGGATTCTTTCGTTCGGGCGATCGTTTACGTTTCCGGGCAGTGACCAGACGGCGGGCCCCGGGGATCGTGTTCGTTATATCGGTCGGTTTCAAAGGTTCGCCGCTGCGGGAATGCCGACAATCTCAAACTGTGAGAGATGATGTCGAGCCGGTGGTGTTTACGCCGGTTTTTCTAATTATTATGACGTCCAGACGTTTTTCAGATAACTCCTTTATATATACAGACTGAAAATATCTCGTGCATCTCAGGGCTGCGGTTTCGCTTTAGTATCAGAATGCGATACTATCGCGAGAGTCTTTATAGCACAAAAATAATCTATAATGGTGCTTTGGCTCGGCCTACAATAAGTTGCGTTATGAATGTCCTATTGATTATTCCGTATCTACTTAAGTCGCGGCAATTCGATGCCTCTCCACTTTATCCGGTAAAAAATCCCAACTCTGTAGCAGTCATTCATTTTTTTCGGCCGGATTGAAAAACAATTTTTCTTTCGATTCTTCTCCGTAGCCTCTAATATTTACGATATATGCTAATGAGCGCTCACGCAACGCGACTTTAACCGGCAACTAATAATCCGCTCGAGTTTTTGCTGCCCCCCCGTTAACCATTGGCAGTCACGCGATTCTCGAGAAAAGCAGAGAGAGAGCCCACAATAACGATTACAAATCGCGCGTATTACAATTACGCGATTGCGCCATTCACAAAGAGGCGAAGGCCGTTTAATCAGACTTATTGAACGTCGGAGCGCTCTCCCGCGGGTCCCTCGCAGTCATAGTGCACGGCAGCTAATAATGGACACTCGAAACTAATAGCGAATGCACAAAGTCGCGCACACGAAGCCACATCTCCAGGCCATTAAATTTACAAGACGCACACGATACGTCTGCCTTCCTAGAAGCTCCTCCGTCTCTCTCTCTCTGTTACGGGGGCAGCATCGTTCCGGCCGCATGAATCTTGCAGCGTTGTATCCCTCGGCGCGATCTCCGTCTCTCTCTGTCTCGATATCGCGCGCCCCTGGTATACAGCGAGGCATCTCTCCTATCTCCCGTGTAGCGTGTGCGAGAGCGAGAGGGAAGCAGCCTCCGCTCTACTCTAGGAGGAGTAAAGGGGAGCGAGCGAGTCGGTGGGTTAAAGACAGGGCATCAGGAGCGCATGAGAGAGATCTCTCACTCCGGGAACGGGAGGACTCCGCGCGCGCGCGCACACGGCCGGGGCTTTTGGCTTACCCACACTCTCTTTTCTCCTCTACGCTCCAAGGATGTGGGACAGTAGGACCTGTTCCTCGAGGAATGTTAAAGATCCCATTACAGCGATCCCTCAACGTGTTCTCTCGCGTCTCTCTCCTCCGGGGCCCTTAAATTCACCCCGCTCTCTCTTCGCGCTCTCTGCGTCTTCGCGCCAAGTGTAAATATGTGGGCTCTTTTATGGATATATATATATACGTGTATACTGACTTTGATCGATATTTTTCTTCGACGTGCTCTTATTCGCTCTCGCTGCGCCTTTTATTGCTCCCTCGTAGATCACCTTCGGTGCGATTTATAATGTCGATGCGTGGTGGGTGGCTGGTCCGATGCCGTTTAATTGATTTGTATTACTGAAAAATGATAAAGCCGCGTCGTTATTCATATAGTTTTGGGAATTATTAATCAGCCCTTTTTTGCCGACTGCACATAAATCTTGCCGTAAAGAATTTTAGTAACGTGGATATAGTGGAAAATCAAAAGAGTATTGTCGCGAATTTTCTTCATTTCGATGAATGATATTGGAATCAGAGCACGAAAACTATGGTGTCAAGTATCTTACACTAACGTAATAGTCAAGAATACTTCACAGCCCTCCTTCCACACAGTGAAATAAAAATCTATTTATAGCGTGACGCAATCCTCAGAACTTGAGAATGGTCTATATTTTCGTAACGTGAGAGAATGTTCCTATAATATGAATTACACTTATACATCATACTCGCTCGCAACCCATGATTTCCGAGCCTGGAAACCATTATTGCAGACACCTGACAAACCTGTACGTTTATCTCCGTAATGCGCCTCGTACACCGTAAAATGTCTTCGAATGAGCTGGTCTAACGGGATGCTTGGTTACATGTATATCATCTAAATACTAAAGTGCGAATTGCGAACCGAAGCCCGAAGCGGAAAGCGGTTAGGCCGCAAAACTTTCCTGAAATTGCGTTAGCGTTTTCGAGCGAGCCCTAAATAGGTGGTACTTGGCAACAATTTTATAAGCCCGTATTCTTCGATAATCGCGCGGTACGAATTACCTTCTCTTGCGAAAGGAGAGAGAGTGAATAAAAAAAAAAAAAAACGTAAATCCGTATATCGCGCGGGCGCAAACGAAAATAGAAAAAAAGGATCGAGCGAGACCGCGCCGTAATTGATCGGACAAATAGAGGCACCCACGAGTTAAGCCTTTTATCTAATTGGAATCTTTATGATCGCGCGGTTTGCGTCTTCCGATTATAGCGGCTCTCTCTCTCTCTCTCCCACCGAATCCGTCCGAATATTCGTTTAGCACGCCTGCCTGATCTCGAATGCTGGCTGTCGGCACGGGCGCTATAATTTCGTAATGCGCGCATGCGCGCGTGTTATTTATCAAGCTCGTTAAAGGGGAAAAGGCCGTGAATAACTCAAGTGGAAAGAGGCTAGAAATTCTGTGTGTACGTGTATGTGTGCGCGCGACAGGACAGGCGGAAAACCCTCTCGAGTTCTCCGGGCGCTGTGTAACGCCGAGAAAAAGAGCGCCGGCGTACCGTCTCTCTCTCTCTCTCCCTCTCGGTGAGATAATCTTAAACTTAATGCGAGATACGCGCTTATCGTCCTCCGGGAGCAAGCGCCGTTCGTTATATCATAAATCCGCTCGTAAATGAATTCCCCGCGCGGAGGACGACGGACGACTGTTTTCTTTCTTCATTTTATGTGTGACTCGAGAGAGAATCTTAATTGGAAGCCGATTTGAAAGTTGTTCTTTTTTTTTTCTTTCCTTGATTATCGCTCGAGCCGAAAGCTCGTCTTTTCGAAATTTGTGCAATGAGCATTCATCCGGTGAGAGTAATCGGCCGCTTCCTGCATTCGTTATTTTTATTTATAGCTGAAGCCGTTAAAAGAAATGTGTTGATTGCACGAAAATAGCACTGCTTTTTAAGATCTTTTAGTTATTAAATATTAATGAGACTTTGATCCTTTTTTTTCTGGGAAAATAGCGCAAATTGTGCAAATGAATATTAAACGTAGATAACTTAATCGCATAGCGGATAACTTACCATTTTTATGCCGACATTCATTGATTCATTGAAATAAACGAACCTCTAAAGTGTACGTTATTATGCACTTAAACTTTTTATTCGCTTCCGTTGCATAACTTTCGTACTAAGGAGCTTCGATTTTAATCGGCAGGGTGAAAATATCATTTTTCTTTTTAAAAGAACTATTGTTTTACATCCAACGTAGAAACACGTGAAATATCGAACAATGAAAAATCGAGCTTCCATCTACGCGGAATTTAAAAGCCTCGCAATCTTGATGGGTATTTACTTTGAAGCGCTACAGCTCGCATCGGAATTTACCATTTGAATTCATCGTAATGAATTCGTGCATAAATTTTCACGGACGCGCAATCATAGCTCCGGCATTTATATAGTCCAATAAAGCGAAAAATAACGGATCCCAAAGCCCTTCCGTCCCCGGCGGCGAGGCTTCATCGCCGGCGGCCGTTTCACTCGACAAAAGATAAAAACATGAAAATCAAATTTTTAAGCAATAAAAAAACACGGGCACATCCCGTCGTCCCAGCCAGACGAAGACGACCCCTCCGCGCTCGCGTATGTATATAACTGTATACACCGAGGCGCGATAAAAGGAGCGCTGAAGTGCACTCTTTAATCTGAGAAATGATCAATAAACGGCGAAGAACCCGCGGCGAGCATTCGCCCCTCCCTTCCTCTACCTTCCTCGCGCGAGAGAACATTACAATGCGGAGAGTTTTACGTCCTATATATTCGCCGAGTGTGTGTAGCCGTCGCGCGAGCGAGCCGGGAAAAGATTACGGAAGTCAACTCGCAAAGAAGATAGAACACGCTCCTCTTTATGCACTCTCGCGGCGTGTGGGCGGCGGGTGGCTTAAGTGTAATTGCTTCGGATGGTATGCGGGTCGCGCGAACAAGCAGAGGGGTTGGGCGAACCGTGCGTTGATCGTGTTTACACGGGGCGTACTTAGGCTGACGTATTAAACCTGCTGCCGTTACTTAATTTTACAAGAGACGTACGCGCTCTGGATTTCGGACGCTTTGCTGGAAGCCAATTTTGAAGAGTGTCGTTTTAACGTTGCGGTTTGGATATATTTTTGCGCGTTAAAATCTGCAAACGTACGTAGAGAGGCTTTCGAGTTTCGTCAAACGTATAAAGCGGCTCGAACGGAGTATCGGACGATAACGATCTATGCTGAATCAACAAATTATATTACCTATTAAACCGGGCGCTTTATCGGTTACAACCCGAAAGCGCGCTACTTCATTCATACGCGCGGCAAGAATCTAGGTTACACAGTACCCTGAACCCGATTATTTCTTTATCTAAATTAAAAATAAACGTCGAACCTTTATCGCTTGCAATAAAAAAAAAAACGATGCTATCGCTCTTTTCCACGCTTTGTTTACAAAGACCGAACTTTGACCAATTCGAAAAATTGAATCGAATCCGTTTTTTCTAAGCTCGCGAAGCCTCTCGCCGGGAGCGAAAAAGTGAGAGTATATATATATAGTATACGCAAGAGGGAAGAAGCAAAGTAGTCGGGGGAGGAGGCAGATGGAATAGGAGAGCAAGATCGCAGCGGCTCGATTGGACCGTTCGTGTTTCCCCTTATCTATATAATTAACGGCGTGTGCGAAGTCGAGTCGCGGCGGCACATTCGACCGGCTCGGCGCGTCCCTGAGAGACCCGTATTTTTCATCGGCTATCGATTTTATTCTTCCCCGAACCGGAAATGTACCGGAGGTACACACACAGAGCGCCCGGAGAGAGAGAGAGAGAGAGAGTCCGGAGTTAATTATAAAAAAAATGTTCCATCTAGGACTCATTCGATTACTGGAAATGCCTCTTACAAAGGAACTCGATAAACGAATTAATTAGGCTTTCATTCGGCGAGTCGAAAGTAAATCCTTCTTTTAGAAGTGATATTACGCCATTTCTGAATTAAACATTTTTTAAAATACTTTTTTTATAATTAAATCGAATATCCGGTGGCCGATTTAATTTATTAATCGCTTTAAACGAGTCGGGGGAAGACAAAGTTTTTAGTATAATTAAATATGAAAATTTCATACTGGCATAATTTACTTAAACAGGTGCAACTAATAGTCAGTCGTAAAGTTTATAGCCCTCCGCTTTGTGCCCCCTCTTTTCCGTAGTGCGGCGGAAATTTAAATTAATCATTAGGAGTGTCAGATGAAAAACGAGGGGTTATTCACTGATATTTTAGTGACATTTGATTAATATGATTTCATGATTTCAGATGATTAATGTGAATTCA
>JAWWEO010000036.1:19279799-19326927 GCA_035582975.1 Ormyrus labotus
TAGTTTGATTACAGAGCGATTTCGTAATCGATTTTTTACCAAGTGGTTTATGATTACATCCAGTGAATAACCCCTCGATGAAAAATTTTTTTCCGAGATATTATGTAAATTACGCGCCGGTTTTTTTGCGCGAAGCTTATGTACTTTATACGTTTTGAATTTTCCCTTTATCAGAAATCTCGCGCTCTGCGTTGTTGCGTACGCACGGAAATGAATGATGTGTCATTTAGCTGTATTTATACCGCAAATAGTGCGAGCAAAGTGCGTTTTTGTTGTTTTTTTTTTTAAAATACTACCTTCTGTTTAGATTTATCGCATAAGCAAATTTCAAATTTGCATGAGCACATAAAATTAAACCGACGAATTTCGCGTCCGTATACATTTTCATTAAAGAGATAACGTTCCGCCCAAAGTAGACAATTCGTTCCTCGCGCGCACACACGCTTTCGCCTATAAATAACCTCTCTGTCAAAGGTTAATTCAGCCACCTTCGATCGAGCGGCAGAGTCAACATTCATAAATCTCCTATCGCCGAAATCATCTTCCCATCTCCTCCGCAAACCGACTCTCGCCCTCCCCCCCGACGTCTTCGACAAAAAACTGCAGCAATCGAGAGAGCACACCAACCGCCCACGTCCCACCTTTCCGCCGAGAGTTCAAGTACGGGAAAAAGTGTACGTATATCGGAGCGTCAGAGCCGCGTCTCGGGCTCGTAAATCGAGAGCCGCGCGGCGCAGAAACGGGACGTCGTCGTCGTCGTCGATCGCGGAGCCAATTCGAGAGCGGGCGCGGTGCGGTCGTGTAAAAAAGCGCAGGAGAGGCCGGCGGCAAAAAGCGCAGATGGCCGGAGGGGGGGAGTAAAGGATATACACAGTCGCGAGACAGGAGTACACGCGTATATACGCTCGCGGCCGGCGAGGCGTACTCGCGCTGATTGCGCGCGCGGATCCTCTCTCCCTCCTGTGCTTTGATTGCGAGCGGCCGCTCTAATCTGTAATAGAATCGGCTCAACTTGGCTAGGCGCAGATGAGATAACGCCCGAGCTACCGGGGAAAACGCGCGCGGCAAAGCTCGCCGCCGCTGCTGCTGCTACTGCCGCCGGCGCGGATATATATATATATGTACACACCGACGCGCGTATATACGGGAAACCTCTGTGCGGTGCATTATGCAGTCGAGGATGTGCGCGAAACGGGAAACGGGCTTTCTTTCTTATTTGCGGATTGTTAGAGTGTCTCTGATAACGGGATGCCGGGCTGCTTTCTGGAAACTAATCAGCTGGGATTTCGATGAGATTAGAGAGATCGGGACTCGCTAACTAATCGCTAAACACCGGGAAGCTCGCGGTGAAACTTTAAACGCGCCGACTAATTTGAGATGATCGATAAAAGCTGCGGGATGAAATAAAATCTCTATCGCGCAAATTGGCTGGCTAAAGAAGGGAGATTTTCGGATGTATTCGTGTATACCTTTTTAAAATAACTTTTCTTTTGTAGAAATGTGCTGTTTTTAGGATTTCGCTTTTACGCTCGTAAAGAGAAAATATCTAGAAATTCAAATTGCTAAATCCGCTTACGCGTCGAAGGATTGTATTTTAGAATATGCTGCCCTACATATATTTTTTGCCAAAGCATATCGACGTATCTCTTTCTATATTCCAGAAGCACATAAAAGCATTCAAAGGACTCCTGTAAAGATATAAAATAAATGCTAAATCCTCCATTTAAGATACCTCTTTGAAGTTCAAAAAAAAAAAAAAAATCACCGATACCTCCTCTTTATCCAAAACTTATGAATTAAATTCAAACAAGCCTTTACGCGATAAAGAAGCCAAGGTCCTCCTCCGCCCTTCGCGTACAACGTCTTTCCCGACCCGGAGCTTTATGGACTGCCATCCAGAGTCCGACTTTATCCGCGGATCTTTGCATATAACAGCGACGTTTACGATCCGGGCTGCCCCGATCGGTGTCCTCCTCCGGACATCAACGCGCGCAATAACGACTCGCGCGAAACTTTGCCGGGTCCACGACGGCGAGCGGATTTTCTCTCCTGGCAGAGAGACTGATAGACTCGTTCCTTCTGGGGCAATACTTCTTGAGTTATGATTGCGATAAGCGAGGGGCCGATGTTTACGGTTGCGGCGCAAGGTCGATATTTATTGGTTATTGCGCGAGAGCGAGCCGCGTGGCACGAGCGCCGCCGCTGCTGCCGAGGCGCCGGTGTATAGTTTGCTCAAGTATGAGGGAACAAGGCGGCCGCGTATGGAAATTATTGTTTTCTTGCATATTTAATTAGTTCCAAAACGGACGCGGCTTCGGGGCTAAAGTTTTCGATGCTGATGAGATTCGTAAGTAATTGTTTTAAGCGCGGTCGGGGGTGGGAAACTTTTCTAATTTGTAATAAAAAGCATTCGTCGGCGGGGGGATGAAAATTTGAAAATTCGCAAGTGCCGATGGGGAAATTTTTTTTTTCAGGAGAATGTCATTAAGAGGAAACGGTTATCTTGCTCCTTTCTTCTACGACTGCAAGATGAGAGTAAAATAAAAATTTTCTGTACTGTTAACTCAATAATTAGAGATAGCACCTGGGTACAAAACCGACCTAGTTTCTGTTGATTTTGCTTGTCCGCAGTTAGCGCTGCAAAGCACGCAGTCAACATTTGAGATATCGGCCGGGTCCGCAGCTACGTTTACTTTACTGTTTTAGCCAAATCCACCGAACGCTTTATCTATAACGTTCTTCTAATTTATTCGAAATCCCACTTTATTGCAAACAATAGGCGATTATCATTTCCGCGAAACACCCGCTAAACGGATAAACAAGAAGCTCGTTACAGGTGGAAGCGACACTCGCGGATGTTAGCACCGAACTTTCACCGCGGTGCGTTCTCCGTTCTTCGAATTTCGCTATTCTCGCACGTTTCGACGTCAGGCGCAAAAGCAATTTCGAACGCATCAGCTCTCGGCGACGCCGATTTCTTTCTTGCGCCTCGGCTTAAATGTCACTGTGTTTTGCGGCTTCGTCACTCCGCGTACAACTCTATACGTATACCAGATGCATTAGCGAGCCGGCGGTGCAGAAAGCTTCCGCGAAAATCCGTCGTTCCGTCTGATTTACCTTTTTGCTCGTAAGCCTAATGGCACCGGTGTGTTTTTGTCTTTCTGCACATCTTCTTTTCTCTTTAGATAACATCAAGCTCTTTTTGTTATATAAATATCTTTCACTGTACTCTCGTGAGAAAAATGTTCAAATTGTAATTTGACTAAACGAAAGATCAAAACTGATTTTACGAATGTTTTTCTGATAAACATTTTATTAACGTACGACTTGAACCTTTTTATTTCACTATGTCGCTTTTCTCAAAGAATAAAACGTCCGGAGAGCCTCTTACTTTCAGCAGTTAATCTTCCAGCGAAGAAACTAGAAAAAAAAAAAATGTCTTTAAAAGCAAATGGAAAATTAAATTTTTAAACTTAAATTTAAACTGCCTCTCAAACCGAACTCGAGAAAGCCTCCCCGAGACAAACTACTAAATAATGCGAAATCAAGTAAATAATAAATAACCCGTTCCATCTCAGGCCGCGCAAACAAAGTATAGGATTACCTTATTTTTATAGTCTCCTTTTTCATTCAAATTCCAGAACTCCGGCGGAAACCGGCGCTTCTTCCATTCTCTCTCTCTCTCTCTCTCTCTCTCTCTCTCTCTCTCTCCTGTTGCCTCCTTTCTCACCATCTATCTTTTTCAATCGCAACGGCAGCAAATAAAAGTCGACCGCTACCGCGGCCGCGCGCACGCACACCGCCGCGCGGCGCGCATTAGAAAATCGTAAAAGCGCACTCGGCGCTTCCTCCTCTTCCAGAAGCTCACAATGATCTATGCTTTCTACCTTTCTCTTCGTTCCTCCTTTCTCTCTCCCCCGCCCCCTCCCCTTCCGCCTCCGAGGGTGGTAAACTTTCTTTGTACGCGCGCGGAGATATGTACCCGGGCGTCGGTTCCAGGGGGTTATTTAATGCGGACCCCCGTTCGAGGATAAGTGTATTCATTCGGGATTCCGACGTTTTTCAAGGTGCACACGCGGCTCTAAGCACGATTTACAGCGCGGCGATCGGCGGCGGACGTCGGAGTGTTGCTCGGTACGGTTTGTTGCCGGCCGATTACGTTGGGGATTGTTTGGGTGACGCGCGGAGAGTTAAACCTAGAAGTTATGGAGCTGATACTCGCAGCGGTGTGCGTTCGGGCTGGCCGGGATTTTATATTTTGAATTAGTCTTGATACGAAGAAGATTACTTTTTTTCTTTACGCGTACGCTTTTGCTTGTTGTATATTTTGAAAATTTTTTAAATATTCAGATAACTCCGGTAGAAATAATAGTAGTGAGTTTAAAATAATAGTGCAATAATAGTATTGTATAAGATATTTTGTAGTAAGTTTTGATCCGATTCAGAGCTGAGGCATTTAATAAAATAAAATGAATAGTACTCATAAATAATAAACAATGAAGATTAGTTAAAAAAAGTACTTTGCATTCAAAAATATCCAATGTGCGCAAACGAGAAAATTCCAAGATTTTCTGCATTATTAAAAGTTTGTCAAAGTCGCTTTTTATCATCTAAAAAAACATCAATTTGACGTATGCGCTAAAGCATCCGCCATATAAAAAATGAAAAATGATGTGATGAATATGTACATATAAAAACATAAATAAAATATTATGCTTTAGACTAATTAAAACAGATTGTCATGTTCAATCAATGTTTGAATTAAATTATTTATGCGTTTTGCTGCAAAAAATTTTTGTTTGTATTGCAATTGCATTGATGACTAATCGAAGTCACTTAAAATGTTTTTTATTTAGATTTGTTAGTAAGTTTGATTTAACATTGAAATTTATTATATCTCAAATTGATTTATATGCATTTGTCAGAAATTAGTGTACAGCAAAAATTCTAGGTAATATTAAAAAATAAATCAATTCTTTTAATTTAAAAGTGATTGCTTTAAGTATTTTGATCTCAAAATTGCAAATTAAAAAAGCTGTGTACATTCCAGCTCTATCTCGACTTGAATCTTTTTCACTTGCAGGTGCAATTGATAGAAAGTTATCCTTCTTCATTTCCGCTGTTTTCTTTTTATTAAAGAAGTAAAAGGTTAACGACGAACGCATGGCCCTTTTTATTAAAAACTACCCTATAAATGAAAAATAGAGAAAGAACTCAACAAGGTGGACGAAGGTAAACGAAGAATAGTCGGTCGCTGTATCAACAGACTGCGTATACGGGTCCTGTAAATTCAATAAAACATAAGATGGAGGTGATTAAAAATAAATAAGCCTTGAGAAAATATCGGGAAAACCTCGCGAGCCTGTGGCAGTCACGTTTTCTTATATACACACTTATAGTTCTTCTTTAGTTTGATTTTTGTTAAACACAAGATCTGGGACTAAATTAAAAATCTAAAGTCGCGACGTTACGTCGATCAGAGAGTAAAAAGGCGCCTTGAACAATCACGCTCGCTCTTTTAAACTCTATAGCTATCCCGACGAATATTTACTAAAAATCCTGATACGTCTGCTCCGAGCCTCCGCGTATCTTAGTCTCGCAGCCTTATAGTCCAGAAAATGCATTGTATTAAATGTATTTCAGATTAGAACTTTAATTTCGAAATTTCTGGCCACGTTTAACGATCAGTTACTATTTATTAAATTAAATTAACAAATTAAAAACTTTCTCTAATAACTAAATTAATTATTAAAATAATTAGCTTGATTTATAAACCTCTTATAAAATAGTTCGCCTTACAAAGAATCGCTTATGACTAATATTTGTAAACTAAACTCTAGCTTAGAAGAAAACTGTTATGAAATCGTACTACACTTATACATAAATTCGATCTTCTATTTAATCTATATACTTGCAAATAAACTCGCCTTTCTATTTAATCTTAACTTATTATTAAACAGTCATTTCTTAAAATTTACGGCTCATAAAAATTCCTAGCTTAATTTTTTTATCTGAGAAGTCAATGTAAACTCAACCTAAGGATTTAATCTAACCCATAACAATTTTATTCTTTTTTTTTTCTCAACTAACAACTTGTTTAACTGTTGACATAATTTCAAAGCAATCTACTTATCATTTACCGCTTCTAAAGAATCCTGTACATGTTGAAAGATACTTTTCTAAATTAAGACAGCCTCATACATTAGGATAAATTAAAAATTGTGATAAAAAACGTTTTAAATCTGCGTGTCGAGTTACATTGTTAATGCAAAAAATGTCCAGCCTAGAGTTGACGATTAAGCATACTTTTTTCTTCTCGCAAGAAATTATTCTAAGTAGAAGTCATAAAAAGCAATCTTTTCCTGATTATTATTTATTCAAAATAATGATTCGCATCATCCTTCTAAATAACAGCAATTTTACGAATATCAAAGTGCCTTAAATATAAATTTCATATATCTAAAAATAACGCGATAATCCAATCTGTACAAGCCACTAAACATTAAAGAGCCAAAATGTTTTAACTCGGTTATAAAATCGCGCGACCACCTCGGAGTGGCACGAAAATAGCTAAAAATGAAAAAAAAAAAAATTCGTTACGTCAAAAGGTACGGTGGAGTAGCCGCTGTACATATTACACGCGGCACACTCGTTGTTAGCTGTATTGGACGCGGCAAAAACCTGGCAGGTAAATTTGCACGACAGCCGTGACCTATTGACTGTTGATTTAGGCCGGATCTGTTTATTTTGCGTTTCGCTGATCTCATCATACTGAGGCGACACGAGGTGTTCATTAATAAAGATTACAGATGCGATGTAATGCAGGCACTTTACTTTGAAATTTATGCTGGGAGACAGGCATTCGCTCTCAAGTTGTAAAGTTTTTTAGTTTTGAACGTTGTATAAAGGTTAAGTGTATGCCGAGACCGACGAGTCTAAAGCAGGGAATTGTCCTATTAAAAAGAAAATTTTTCGCGAAATTTAATAAAAATATTTTTTAACGGGTTTTAAGCCAAGTCCTTACGTAACTTCCTTGTTCAAATAACTGTACATGATTTGCAAATTATCGGCGTATTACGAAACTGATGACTCGTCAACTTACACTTGCGACTTACTAAATCAATTCGAAATTTCACCGGTATTAAGAAAGATACAATGGTTAATAAAGCCATTACAAACGGAAGGGACTCGCATCAGTGAGTCAGAGCTTTGAACAAGTTTTTTTTTTTTTTTTTTTTATTGAATATAAAACGTAGCTCCATCAATTATATCAGTTTCCATCTCTTCATTTCCTACAGCGTCGCCTGAACTTTTTCCTGTTTCTAATTGTCATTTAGCAAAGGAAATATCGATTGCACAAAAGATAAAGCGAAACGCACCAACAATTTAGCATCCCAGTTCTCCTTTTAATAAACTTTCCTCTTTGACGCAACGAAATATAACTGTCGAAAAAGCAAAGCTCGCGATGAAATTCTCTGACAAAGCTCGGGGGAGGGGGGGTGGCTCTAAATCAAGTGCATCGCGGCACGGCGACCCAGTTCAAAAAAAAAAAAAAAAAAAGAAAAAAAAGCGAAGCAAAGCAAAAACTATAAGTCAGTCCTAATTCTTCATCCGCGCGAAGAATGGAAAAAAATGCCCGCGTCAAAAGCACAAAGGACGAAACAACGCGGCGGCGCGCGCGCGGGCTCGGGCTCGGGAACGTACGTGCGCGCGCGCGCGCGCTTTTCAGCCTTTCAGCTCGCGTAAATCAAAAGTCGCCTAAGAATCGCATAAATATGTGCCGACCGCGGCCGCCACCGCCGACTTGATGAAACAATACGGCGTCGTCGCCGCGATTAAAAGCAAAACAAAGCCGCGCGCGACGAGCTCGGTGTACATTGCCCCACCGACAATAAATCAATATCCATTTAAGGGGCTGATTCAATCGTTTCGGGAGGACAGATCTCTCTCTCCCTCTCTCTCTCTTGCTCTCTCACCTAAAGCGCTGCTCTCCAACGCAGTCATAAATTAACGCCTTAAGTGCGTTTGACGTTTGGCGTCTGGCGAGGCTCGCCGCTTCGAATTTCCGGCGCTCGCGCGTCTACAAATGGCAGCGGCACGCGTAATTAATCTAATTGATGTCGAGCGCGTACATATGATACGAGGCCACCCTCGCGTTCACCTCCCTCTCTCTCTCTCTCTCTCTTTGCCCCGGGAGAGAGAGAGAGAGGAGGACCGCGCCGCGCGCAAAACACGTCCCGCGGCTGTGCGTGACGTTTATGCATGAGTTGTGCGCAAGCCGACGCTGCACTGCCGGCTTACTCTCTCTCTCTCTCTCTCTCTCTCTCTCTCTCTCTCTCTCACGCTACTGTCTTCATTAATTAGTGTTTTGCCAAGCGCAAGTTCGATACGAGGCGAGTATACCCAGCCGGAATCAAACCCTTCCGAACGCGTAAATCTGCCGCGAAAGCGAGCGCGGAGAATCGCGCGGAGGGAAGCGCGGAATTGACGAAGCTGATCCGCTGCGGAGCCCGAGGACGAGATGAGCGTTTTCATGAAAAAAACAAACAAGTGCATTTACATGGATGGATAATATCGGATTTTTTGTCGATGATTACCATATTTATAGGCTGCATTGAAACGCCGAGGCATTCGGTTATGTGGATTAGTTTGCAAGTTCGTCATTATCTTGGATGATGTTTACTTTCATTTTATATATAAGTTATGGAGGTCAAATAGCTATGCAAAAAGTAATGGAGAAAAATAAGGTTTGCACGCAATAATTTTGTTTACACATGAAATTTCAATTCATGCCAACTCGTTCAGTTTTAATTTTAATACGAGCTGCATATTCTAATTAGATTTTTTTATACTGCTTTTGCAGTGAAAGAGAAGAAGCTAAAAGGAACGCATCCCTGGAATTTTAATTAAAATTAAAGTGAAATCCGGTTTTCTTTTACAAACAAAAAAGGATTCTTTGAAGTTTAGCTTGTTATAAGGAAAAAAAGGCACTTTTCACGAGTAAAAATGGACTTGTGTTTCGCATTGATTTCTAGCCTACCGTGTATAATTAATTCTCTTCTGTTTTACATTAAATCTTCTGATTGAATTAAAAGCGCGATTTTCAATGAGCGAGTGAACCTATTTTCTAAGAAGCTGTATGCACGATTAGACATAAATATTTTTCAAATTAAAATTTTATTCTCAGAAACTGAAAACTTTTAAGTACTAAATTTCTTTTTGAGAAAGCATCTAGCAATTTTTCTATTTTCTCTTGCTCCTCGGACGTTGTTTAATGAGCGATAATTAAGTTACGCACACTGAACCGACCATTAAATATTTAATTACATATTCAAATAATTGCGCGCTCTCTAATTATGCGTTCCTTAAAATCCAAAGCCGGGGCACGAAAAACGTTAATCCAGTTTTTGCGACGATTAATTAAAACACTAGAGTTTTTCAAACAAACTAATCCAACGGCGGAGATGAGAGCAGCGACTCGAAATAAAAAAAAGAAGGATCGGAAAACGAGTGACGAAGCCGTGAGCTTTTCGCGCGAATGCCTCGGCCCTCTAATTATCGCGAGTGCGGCGCGCCCTTGGGAATTATAGGCGCAAGCGCCCGAGGCAATCGGACCGCCGCAGCAGTCGCGGGCTCTAAAAATTCGGCCGCGAGCGTCGAATTTTTAAATTGCGCCCCACGTTTTTGTCGTTGCGAATTAAGCCGAACTAATAATCTGTGCTTAACGAGAGAGGCTCGTTTTATAATCGCCGGCCGGCGGAGGGAGGAAAGAGGGGAGAGAGAGAGAGCCCCGGAGAAAGTTGCCGCTTCAATTTTGGTTACCGCCGGTTGAAGCTCTCGGGCCTCCGACTCTAATGACGTGCACTAGTATTTAACTGAATTATTACCCCCTTTTTTTTTCATGAAACAGTTTAAAGCGGTTATCCTCTCTTCGTCGTCTGCGCGCAAAATGCACGAGCTCCGAGATTTAGGGGGGGAAAATTAAGCGTAAAATGTTTTGCCATTGTTCGAAAACTTTGATAATTATCCGAATAGAAGTGTAATTGTAAGAAATTATTTTACGGAAAGTTTATCGCAACTGTTATTATTTTGCTGTAAGGCCGACTGAAATTATTTTTCCAAGCATGTATTCCAAGTCTGTTACATTTATATAATATTAGTCTAAAAATATAGATCTATATCTGGTTTAAAAATTGACTATTTTCTTCGCATTCACAGCTCAGAACCACTTTAATAACCAAGCATCAATTATTTGAATGTCCAATAAATCTATATCACACAAATATCACAATATTCCCTTATACAACAGATGAAAATAAGTTAAAATACATTGAAGCCTTCCACGAGAAACACTATTCACAATAAATAATGAAAATTCTCCAACAAAGAAAATATACGCGCGCTGCAAAGCACAAGCAAACGCCGCAAGTCCCTCTGAAGCTTGCGAAAGAGGGGTACTTTCGGCGCGCAATACAAACTAATCACGTCACAGTGGTATGACGCGGGACAGACAACCGCGCGGCTGTAATTCAAGTCCCCGAGACTTAACGCTCGTCTCGGCCCCCCTTTCCACCGCGGCGTATGGCAGAGAGGACAGTACCGCGTTGTACACCCGGGTATGATCTTATAATTGAATCCCTTTTAGCCGACCATAACTATTCATGATATCATTCGCGTCTGCGCGGTGGAGCTACGCGCAGGCCCCTCTCGCGGAAATTCCCCCCGGTGCAGCCCGGTAAATCCTGAGATATTCAAAGCGTTTTCGCGCTAAGTGAACTCGATGCATTACCGTTTAGCGATATTTATTTCTTAATACTAATATCTCTCGGTTTATGGTGTTCCTCTCGCGAAAATTTAACGTTTCCGTATTTGGCTTGGGGTATTTATTTCCTCGTTTATCCAAGCAGCTCGTATGGAAGCGTATAAAAGCGAGAACTCGGAAAAAAGTCGTTTTATTAGAACTAATAAAAACTTTGATAAAGCACAATATTATCCGCTTTAAAACATTCCCTAATGCACCCCCGAGGCCGTATAATAGATTTTTCGCGTAATCCCGCGCAAAAATGCATTCTGCGCCGCGTCTCGAAATACCCGGCATTCCGCAAGCACGTTACACCGCGATGCGCTGGTATATACGGTACGGTATACACACACTAACACGCGCCGCGTAAAGTGAGCGAGCGCGCGGCGAGAGCGTTTTACAGCGCGATCATGCCGACGCGCTAATAACAAGTCGGCACGCATGTACACACACTTGCCGCCTCCCCCTCCCCCCACTTATGCACGAGGCGGCGCGGCGAAAAAGGAAGACGAGAGAGTAGTCGTCCCGATGGCCGCGGATGGCCGTGAAAATTTTTCGAGATTGCCCGCCGCCGCCGCCGAGTTGCCCCGGCGTGTATAATTTTGAATTTCGGTGCGAAGATAAGGCGCGGCAATTTCTCGCCGCCCGCTAAGTGCTCCGTCCTCGCCTCGCCGATGTGTTCTACAGGCGGCGCGCCGGTTATAAATGACCGGCGCGATGATGCCTTTCTGCGGTGTGTGTGCACAGCCGTGATATGCGCGCAACCTTGATTGTTCTCGTTAACGGCCGGGGAGATGCTCATCTCGGGCTGTCTGGACGTCGAGACTTTTTTTTTCTCCGCGACGATTTGGACTGTTGATACATCGTTAAGGAGAGATTGACTGCGGGGATGTGGTTGTCGTCCGTCAGGCTGCGAAGAATGGTTTGGGAGGCTATTTTTGTGAAATGTTTGATCGAAAACTAATACGGGGAAGCTTCATTAATTGAAGCGGATATTTTATTTATATTTAGAAGTGGAATTTCAGATAATTATTTATTACTTCTTTATTTATTTTAGCCTCTTTTCAATCGATTTAAACGTTAATTTTATAGAATTTAACGTAATTATAATTTCACCGAATATTTAATAAAAGATTTAATGCATGTAATAAATTTATTTTAAGTAAATTGTTTGCAACATAATTATGCGCTCTCGGAATCCAGTAACAAAATTCCCAGTATTTATAAAATAAAATCGAAATTAATTATTTATAAATTTGCAATTTTATAAATGAAGTAGTAAAATAATATAATTTAGCCACTCAAAACGTGAATCGTTTAAAAAACTTTCAAGTCACATTAGAATGTTAAGACCTTTTCAATTGTGAATTTCTAAAAATAATTTCAGAAACAATTCAAATAATTTAAATTCACTTTACTTCATTTACATTTCGCGTCTAAAAAAACTTTGCTAAAACGTTTCCAATGCCGAAACGTTTATAAATAGAATCAGCCTAGATGAAGCCTTTTCTGACTTATAACAGATGATCGTATATTTTTTCAGATTTAACTTCAAACATACAAGTACCTCGTGAATGCTATTAAAGCCAGCTATTTCAAGCGCAATGTTTGTGTAACGATGCTTCGATGAAAAATATGGGAGTTGGATAATTCACGGTTATGTTTTATCTCTTCTTACTGTGCAAATATGAGAAAAAAATCCGAACGCTTTTAGAAGCACTTGTTCCGGAAAAAAAAAATTGGAAGCTCAAAAATAAACGCGCGTAATTTTCGGGCTGTAGGATCAGAAAAACTATTACATCAACCGCACAGACGATTAAAGAAAATAAATATGGTCGAACAAAGTTCCGTTTGGTAGATACAGTTGTTTGAAAGGAAGACTTCCGCCAGTAAAGAGAGAATCTTGCCTCGCTTGTTCTTAAATTTACGGCGACAGTGATTTAGAATCTCTTCTTTTATCAAAGTGGTGAGATTTAGCGGATAATGGTTAAAACACCTTTTTTTCTTGGCTTGTTCTTTACGATTTTGTTTCAATCTCGAACTTTTAAACATTTCTCTTTAAAAAAATTGTATATGAATCTTGTACTGAAATTATAGTATTTTTCTTAGTTTGTGAAGTAGTTGCAAGTTATTTTTGTTACTTGTAAGTAATCTAGCCTTTGTTCAGGTAACTATTTTAGCCTCTATAGAACTTTGCAATATTCTGATTCTAAATAAATAAGTATAAATAACTATTATATTGCGGATTGCATAAACTTTCTACAACTTAACCTTTGGTAACTATTCAGTACTCTTTTTCAGAATAAAAATTAACGAGCTAACTAAAATGAATCTTTTGCATTTTAAGCCCGAATAAATTACTCAAGCTCTAGCTTTTTAAAAAATAATCCGCGCTTAATGCTGCAGTCGTAATTTTTGCACTTTACCTGCTCGAGTTAACCAAGCAAAGGCAGCTTTTGCACTACGACACACGCACAGCATATTCACGAAATAATAAATACTGGGAAAATACGCGCATTCCCGACTCTCGTTGATACGTAGATGTCACATTTTGTCTGGCTGAAACTTGATATGTCACTGGGATTGCTGCATTCTAGAGACGACAAAATGTAATCCGAGCGTTGACAAGTTAATTTCAAGATCACTAAAATTTTATAATCGTTGTCCCAAAAAGGCGCGAGCTTACAATTTATCTTTTAAAAGCTAAAAATTATTTTAAAGTGTATAAATATACAACTTTCCAACATTTTTTAAGAATAATATATTCTTTTTCGACAGAGTTTTAATTAAATTTATTGTAATTTAAATAGTTAGCGTTTGATTCAGAAATTCCTCATTTAATAGCAGGTAATTTAGTTTTTAAAAAATTCTTTCGATTAAAAAACAAAAAAATATTTCAATTTAAAATTTAGAAAAGTGAACCACGTTGAAAAAAAACGCATCCATATTGCGAGCGAGAATAACATGTAACTTAAATACAGTTTCCATGTTTCCAGCAGTTATTCATTCTCAGTAAAACTTTGCACTAACTGTATCTAATATGTCAACGTATTTCAAAAACAATATTAATTAAATAATTACCGCTACAATTAGTAAAGTCGTAGATCAATTAACTTGTTATTGATTATCGTTCATAAAGGGCAAAGTAAACGAATGCTATTCACAGTTCGTGAAAATTTAATTGCAATAAAAATCACATTTTATTATGCGATCTGCGAAATGAGTATATTACCAATGCACCTAATTAAATGCTGAATTACAAATGAAACGGCACGATTGTAGAAAGTTTCTTAAAGTTTGCAAGTATCTTTGGTAATAAGCTTCTTCCATCTTTTCCCTCGTACCTCGACGAGAAACTTTCCGTATTGTCACGTGTCATTTTCCGCGGAGTTATTTCCAGGACTCGAGTTGTTGTTTTCGATAGTCTGCCCGGGGAGACTTTTCAGAGCCATAATTGCCAAAGATGTCAATACTTTTATCGGAAATTATAAATTATATCTCGGCAATTGGCTTCAACAAATACGTTTCCCTTTATTCTTTCTCCCTGATGGCAAAGCAGCAAAACTAATTAAAGTTTCTCTATATCTTTGCTATTTATCTTCCTTCTTACATTTTTCAAAGGATATTGTTTCGAAAATTGACCAGTTTATAAACTTACAAAGATTCTTCATTGAAAGCAACTATATACGTATTATTAAATTCACTTATATTTCTCAACAAAAAAGTTTCCAACTCAAAATGTTTTTCCCCGTCTGAAAAGTGTGCATAAAGCAAACCTCGTTGCATTAAATTTTTATCAGGAAGTCCTTATTATGCTACTTTCATTTCTGGCATCAAGAATTCCCGCAACAGCGCGCGCGCTTTTTAAAAAAAAAAAACGAATATTTCGTAAGGAACCCGCACAATTCCAGGAGATTTACCCCGGCGAAAAATAAAAGTCCGCGAACGAAATTTCAATGAGAGGGAGAGAGACAGAGAGGCAGGGAGGAAAGAGAGGAAAGAGACCTTACGCCCGCTGCGGGGTGGTTCAGCTGCGCGGCGTTGCTCTCGCGCGCCGAGGTAATAACGTCCCCCGGTAAATATTCCCGCGACCGCCGCCGCCGCCGCGCGGAAGCATTCCGCAAGCAAGCGGCGTTGGCGGCCCTGCAAATGCAAATCTCGCCGTCCCCCGAGAGGGGGCGGATTGCGGAGCTTGCTCTCCCGCGCGCGCTCGCTTTCTCAGACGCGCGCGGTAAAGAAACAGCCGGAATACGGAAAGGAAATCCTCCCACCGGCGAGAGAAAGAGAGAGAGAGAGAGAGAGAGAGAAATTAGAGTGGCTTTTTCGCGGCAAGTATGCAACCGAGGAAAACTTGCCGCTTAGCAGCTGGAAATGTCGCCTACTTATGCCGCGCTAACGGTCGCCTCTCCCGCTGCCGACTGAATGGCGCATCAGAGATTTCACCCTTCATTGCTCTGATGCAGCGGCGCCGCGGGAGGGCAACTTCTTTTTTTTTTTCCTGAATCTCGGGCGAAAAAATTTACAATTCTTTTCGCCTTACGCTTTTTACCGTTGGAAATCCGCCGCGGCTTTAATGTACATTTTAAGAGGTTAACATTTTATGTGCAATTATGAGAGAAGCTCGGGAAGATAAAGTTTTCTTTGAAAAATTTATGGTCGGAACTGCGTTGAAGAAAGAAGGAAGTTGAAGTAGCGAGAGGGAAATCTTAAGGGCCAGAAGTACATTTATCACGTTTCCTACTGAGTTTTAGCTCTTGTTTTGCTTATAAATTAATATAAGCCGCGGGAGGCTATTTTCACGCGGTTATAAAAGTGTTGGATAATACAAAAATATTTAACTCCGACTGACTGTGCAAATCTTTCAGGTTTATAGAAAGCGTACAGGTAGTACGTAAATAAAAACGTATGTTCCCGGTATTTTAAATTTACACACTGACACATAAATGTCGTTTCCATATAAGTGTCAAGCACTTTTACCGTCGCTTGAGCTATTAAATAAGGAGCTAAAAAATAATCCTCCCTTCTAAAAATTATTGTAAAAATCTAACTTGCAATTCGCATAATACTATATCGAGCCAAACACACATCTTCCAATATCTCAAATAATAAATCATTGTTCGGCCTTCTCCGGTAATTTACAAAATCACCGCGGGTTAACAAGAACGGTCAATTAATCCGGGGAGAACAATCGCAAGACGCTCATCGCGCGAGTCGAGAAACCAGCCGAGGAGATCGTGTTTCGACAAAGCGCCCGGCAAACAGCTGCAACCGCTCGAGTCAATATTGAATTTTAAAATCCGCCTATTCGCCGCGGCATGTATTTGCATGGAGCAAAGAGAGCCCGCGGAGCCACCTCGGGCAAAAAGATGCACACCCCGAGAGAGACGAAGATTTACGCAGGCCGCTGCACTCTCTCCCTCCAACCGTCCTCTCTCTCTCTCTCTCTTGGCGTTACGTAAGGAAAGCCTCATTGAGAGGAACTGCGCGCCGCGCTGTCTGCCGCGCGCAGCGCAGACTGCAAGGCGGCGGCGGCGGCGGCGGCGCCAAGGCAGCTCTCTTTGCACTTGTTGCGAGGAGAGAGCCGCGCGCGAGAAGACTCCCGCTCCCGGATGAGAGGGAGTTATAACTGCACAGCCGCTGCGAATTGCCCCGAGGGACCGGCGACGGGCCATTTATCGCTCGAGAGATTGTGCATTGAACGAGGCGCGCCGAGATTCGGCCAAAAGCCCGCTCGCTCTTTCACCGAAAGGAGACTCTCTCTCTCATTTTTTCTGTCTTTCTCTTTTAATTTCGCGATAAGTTAATTGCGCCTTTTCAATTCAATTTGACATTTCGGCCGGCTTTTTCGCCTTTCAAGAGCGCCGATCCGCCGCCCGCGAATTTATAAACCCCTTTCAATGGAAGCGCTTGTGCTCGATGAATGCGCGGCTTCGCTTGTCTTTTTCGTTATACTTATTTGTTCCCCGAGGATCCGACGATATTTTAATATGCGCGAGGAGGACAGGGTTTGCGTCTTTTTTTTTGGGAAATATTTTTTTTCGGACAAAAGCCAATTTAAAGAAATTAATATAAAAGGTGTTCAGAAACGCAAAATGTAACGAAATAACGTTTTTGGCGCATCGAACTACTTTATTTACATATAAATACGTGTTTTTGTCACTGTTTCAAGCGTGTAAACTAAATTACCAATGCATTTAACAGAAATTTACGTATTGCAAACATGATTTTATTTAGTGCTACCTATATTTATTTTTAAAGCATAAATTTTTACCATACTTTTGCATTTCAATTCGACTGTGATAAATGATAAATCAATTTATAAGGATAAGGAGAAAAAAAAAGAAATACGATGCCGCGAAGTTTGCTCTCCTTACATAAAACGGTATATTATTATGCGAAAGGAGAGAAAAAGGATTCAGTGTCAATAGCAAAGCTCGCGCACAGATATTCAAAACGCCGCCTCCGATGCTACGAATCTTTTCGTGTATATATATACGCCATTCGCATTGAGAAAGCCGCTTATTTGTTTGCTACCGTAACTTCCTCACCCCCGCTTTCATTCGATTTTACTCCAACGCCCTTAAAATTTGAATTGAGCGAAACTCGGCATTTTTTTTTTTTTTTTTTTTTTTTTTTAATGCAGCTTACAAAAGCGTAAGGAAGTTTTTTTCGAAACTCTTGATAGAATAAATATACATAATTATGAACTAAAGAAGAGCGCAACTAAATTTTTTCTTTGTTTTTTGTTTCAGGTAAGTTGGTCTACTGCATACGGCGAATAAGAGAAGAAATAATTAGCGGTTAATGCAGAGTGATGTACGGCCTTGTGTACAGTATAATTAAAAAATATTATAATAAATTCGAAGGTAGCGAGTTTAAAAATGTTTTCAATATCGAGTAATTCTATCTGATTTATGGAAAACAATATTTAATTATACAAAAGCATAAAATTACCGCAAAGTAACCTCGTTTCATTAAAAATTTAATTAACTGTAATTTTCATTTCAAAAATTAATTACCGCTTTACATCGCGCTGTATAAAGAAATGCTAATTTGAAAGCTTCCACCTTTACTCGACACTTAATTTATAAAAATCATACCCCTGTATAACGAGAGAAGCGCCACTGTATAAACAATTCCAAAATTATGAAAAGAAAATCCAATAACGATGAGTCAAGAACGACAGAGCAATAAGATCCGGAGCTGCTTAAAAATTATTCAACCAGCAGTACGTCCTAAAAGAGCTTTAAGACTCGTTTTGATATCGCTCTCCGCGAGAGACTCTGCCGACTCCTCCGCGGCATTCGAGCTAGGTTCCCCAGTTCTTTACGGTCGCGCTGCTTCTTTTTTCTGTCTGCTCGCTCTTCCCTCTCCCACCACCACCGCCACCTCCGTCGCTCCTCGTTCTCTTAGTTCTTCTCTCTGTCCTCTGCTTTTGCCTACTCCGGCGAATGAATTATTCTCACTTTCTTGCCTCGTCGTCCCGCCTCGCAGCGATGCACCTGCAATACAATGCGCCGGACCCCGGCTTTAATGCAAATTAAATTTTCCTTCGCCCCCCGCCGGCGGCTTTTCCTTTTTATTTTTTTTTTTAAAGTGTACACCTCGGAAAATGCACTTTCAAAAACAAATGCGCTTTATTCTTTCGACGCCGCCTTTTGGAATTTTTAATAAACTTATTCGTGTGACCCCAATTGAATTAGATACTTGACTTTTTCTAACAGATAGTATACACAAATTAAGTTTGCTAGGAAATTTTTTTTCAGTCCTTGCTATTCAACATTGTATCTCCAGATAATAATACTAAAACAAAACAAACAATTCAATTATTTGACTCAATCAGCGGTGCAATCATTAGTTTCACAATTAATAAAAAAAAAAAAAACCACTTGCAATGATTTGCAACAAATTGCAGTTTTACTAACTTAATTACTTCGCACGGTAGATTAATGTTTCAAATTGAATTTCGAACGCATCGAAAACTTCAAGTGCGATAAAAATTATCTCGGAATAAAATAAGTCGCAGCGCAAGAATTGTCGCCCAGACTGTGTTTGCACTTGGGGGGCTAAAGCAATCTCGCGGAATCCCTTGGATAAACAGGATCAGGAAAGTCTTTGCGGCGGGAGGATGAGCATCTTTGCGGAAAACAATGCGACTGGGCTCGCAGTTCCTCGTAATCAAACTTTGTTGCTTCAAGGAATATAAAATTAGTCCTAAGATTCAAAAACAAGCCGGAGTGATATATTCACGACGAAATATTTAAAACGCGCTTTAAAACCGTTGAGAACTAAATTATGAAGTTTATGACGTATTTAACAAGTTCAACCCAGACAACGACCGGAACGTAAGATGTAAAAGTGGCCTTTCTGAGTCTTAAGACTGTTCTATAGTTGTCTGAGCACGCATTGTCCTCCCATTTTTTCCCTTTAGTTTCTCTTTTTACTGGCTCGCCCTTTTTTTTTTTTTTTCTTTTTTTTCTTTCACCGAAGGGTAGAATTTCGCCGTCAGACAATGTATATATCCCGTAACTTGAGAAGCCCGCAAAAATTTCATAATTCAAAACTGTAGACTTAAACTACATGCTTACTCGGTACTTACCTCTCTTCACCGTTCGATTCTCGACCAGCTGTGTGTTTCGCGCTTTAAATTTACGACTTTCGTCACGTTGCCGTAAAAATCGACACTGCGCGCAAATTCTTGCGATTTCAATACGCTCGTTCGCATTGCAAATGAATTGTTTATTTAACAATCGCAATGCAAAACCTTTATTAACCCCCCGTCCAATAAATAACTTACGGCGCGCTCTCTCATCAATTATTATCCATACAGCAACGCGTACAGCGCAGTGTGCGCACCTCCGAGTATACAAGCAACATTAGCGATGCATGTAAAATCGATTAAGAAAGCGGACGTTTCAATGGCGCGAGTCCGCGCGTATCGTTCCTTTTTTCGCACTCCTCCCTTCCTCGCCGAAATAAATGGACGAGGTGCGAGAGAGGGCTGTTGCGTGATTGAGTATGCCCGGCACGTACGGGACGCGCACGATTCTCAATCTCGGATCCGGACAAAAGGAAACACGCGCGGAAAGATGAGCCGCGCCGCGTCGTAAGTATGCGGTATCGCCGGTATACACGATGCTATCTAACCGCGAGATGAGACGTTCAAAGGGGGGGACGGGTGTTGATAATTTATTCGGCGCTTGTTGAGGCTGCCGGTTTTTTTTTTTTTTTTATTGTAATAAACGTAACGCGTTCGTGCTGATAGGAGTGCTTGCGGTTTCTTTCTTTTTGAGAGAGTTGCGTTTTTTTCCTCGTTACTTTTTGAAAGAATTGGTATTTTTTAAATTATGTCAATTTGCATATTTAACGCGACGGTGAGCTTTGCGTGAAGATTAATTTTGCGAGCTTTACCTTTTTTGTTTTTTTAATTATGAAGCAGAACCAGAGCATAAATTAAAACGAGTTCGGATTTAGTAGTTTTAATGTACAGATGGAAAACGCTGAAAATAAAAACAATAAATAAAATCAATATGTTAATAAAATTATTCAGAATCCATATGGCATTTAACTCAATTAAGTTTGAATCCGGTAGAATGATCTCTTATTTCAAGTTGATATCGGTAATGGAAGTTATACACGTACACCACAAAGCTTTCCTCAAATTAGCCAACTTCGGCGGGGGAAACTTCCGAGCTTTGATGCAAGTAAAACCAAGTTCCAGATGAATGTCTTTATAAATTACTGCGTAAGAGGAAAATTAATCAATTTAATTTTAAAACTAAGTCGTACGTCTAAAAGAATTAATGCACACCTCGCAGAGAGTCTAATGGAGCAAAAAGCATTTCCTCGGCGCGAAACTCGGTTATATATTTCGTTTGAAGGAAAGGACGCACTCTTCGGAGCCAATTAAAATCACTTAAAAACAGGAAAAAAAAAATAAAATAAAACAGCGGAGCTAAATAGGAAGGAGCGCGAGGGAAAACAATGGGAAGGCGGAAACAATGCGAAAAGGTAGCAAAAAGACAGATGTAGCGTCACAGCGGCGGCGTTGTTCGAGGTCAGTACTCCGGGGGTTTTCGCACTTGGCGCGAATTTACATTCGCCCATTCATCTGGCCGGGAGCGGAATGCTCGTGTGTGTGCGTGTGCGTGCGCGCCGAGTGTACTACGCGCGCGCGAAACTTTACGTAACCATTACGGCGGCACGCCGCGTTGGTCAAGTGCGCGCAGAGCTCAAATTGAATTTCCCGTTTCGCGGTGGCTTTGCCCGCCCTTCAATTGCAATGAGAACGACACGCAATGCCGAGGCTCTTCGCGCGCGGCATATAACAGTGTCCGGCGCGGCGACAAATACGAGTTTTATACTCCCCGCTAATGTCCGACGGTGCAGCGGCACTTGCCTGTATACACGGTACGCGCTGTCTGCGAGCGTCCTCGTCGCGGAGAGTTTCGGGAGGGGGGAGGGAGAAAAACTGCCGCGGAATTCGACTTCATTGACCGGCGCGCCGCGCTTCCGTCTTTTAAATGCAGCGCGAGCTATTCGCCTGATGAAGATTGCAACGCGAGCTTTATGTGAGAAAGCACACGACTAAATGCTCTTGCGCTTTGTTTTTAGAACGGTTTAGTTTTTTTGGCCTTTTAACGACCGGAGAAGATTATTAGCGGAACAAAAATAGAGAGATTGCTCGGTGTATACGGTTTGGGTAGTTTATTTTTACCGCTTTCAATTAAAATTTTTATTGTGAACTCGCGTAGAGTTCGTTTAATATTACATTCGCTTTGGTGAATTAATCGAAAAACTTTATACTCTTTATAATGTAAAGCTCGGTACAATTCTCTGTATTTTGAGAAATTTGCAACTGCAAACAAAGGAAAAAAGCACTTCTCTTGGTATGATTTTAAAACTTTTTTAGAGAGGGAAACAATAAGTAGTGTCACTTTGAAGCCCTTAATGTAGAATGTTCCATTTTTTTTGTGAGTATACGTGCATGCGGGATGCACGCATTTAGCGCACAGTACAAAGCATCTTTTTCATTTGTTAAATGAACTATCTTCTTCTCTCAAAGCTTAAGCACTTTTTGAATTTATCACAGTGAATTTTCATGCAAAAAGCGCCGGCGAGAAAGTCCGCTGGAATTTCCTTTTTAATTCTTTTTCAAGCCGCGCATTATCGTCTCTTTTTACTATTACAGTGGAACTTTAAATTTTAAAGGCTTTTATAAAAATAACGTGTTTGAAGCCAAACCAAGACTAAAAAAAATTCGTATTTATTTTTCTTAGTACGCGTTTAGGATATAAAAACTAAGGAAATTCAATTCTCAGAAAATACCGGGCAAATCCGAAGAGCCATTATGATTCCGTTCAATCATACAGAAACGGATTAGCGTTTCAAGAGCTCTGCATACAATCCCGCATGATTATATAGAGCCATATATAGTTCTCCCCGCAAGCTGAAGGGTTCTTGATGGCAAAGACAATGATTACGGTATACATATACAAGATCATGAGCAGCTCAATTCGCAGCTCTTCATGCTCCCATATAGTGGCTGACTAATACTTCATTTCGAACAAAGTTCATTTACTGCTTTAAAAACTATTAGAAAGTAAATCAATGTTTAATTATCGTTTAAATACATTTTAAACTTTAAACTTGGTAATAATTTTGTTTTAATTTTACATTTCGTTAAACGATCCAAGTTAGTATTTTTATACATTACAATGGTTAAAAAAATAATTGGTTCCTTACTCACAAGCCGAAGGAAACAATTTTATTTAATTGCAAAAACGCTGCCATTTCTCTCTTATTCACGATTACAAGCGCAAAAAAATTGCGGTTACTTTCAGAGGCCCCGTGTTCGATTGAAGCTTTCCCCCCCCCCCCCCCCCCGAGTCCTGAATGCGTAATGGACAGCAGCGAGCGTACGGTAGAAAATGAAATTTATAGTAGAACACGGGTAGTAAAGGAGTCGCGTATATACAGGTATATGCATTGTGCCCGCAAAGAGATTCGCTGAGAAGCTCTGAGACCCGTGGATTTAGCTTTCGCGGATCCGCCGCGAAACGCCGACAGCTATAGAGAAAAATTTACTGCCTATAAAGTCTTTAAAACGGCAATGAAATGTGAATACAATACGAGAGAGACAATGACTTTGGCTCGCGCAGGTGGAATATGTAATGCGGTGGGGTATCTATAAAACTAACTGTATCTTAATGCAGTAACGTCATTTTTAGAATTGTGCAAAAAATGCATAAACGAGATGTACGAAGACTGTTCGTTTAAAACATTCGAGCGAACGTTTTTTTTTTTTCTTACAACGTGAACAAATCGGATTGGTTTATGTAAACATGAATAGCAAAATTAAATTTGTCGTTTGAAATTTGGCAGAAATTCCAATAATACAATTACCGGCGAACTAAGCCGTGTATAAATGACGTAAGACCTAAACTAGTCTATTACCGGGAAATCGTGTCAGACTTGGTTTGCATCAAGTCGCGTCTTTTACAGCCTAGAAACTTTACTCAGTCGTTTAATACTGTAAACGTCACGTCAGCAGCAGATTTTTGACAGTTTCAATATGATACCAAAGTAAATAGTAAATAAATGTGCATAATTTTAAAATTAAAATTATGGATAAAATTTTTAGATAAATTACAGTGCCTTTTTGAGATTACTCTAGTAAAACATCTCTTTATCTAGACATTGAAAAAGATTTGATAATGGTACATTTCAAAGCGAAGACGTCTAATTCGAGCATCTAAATACAATAGCCTCTTGAAAGGGACGGCTGAGGGATTACGCGAACAGTTATTAACGCCGCGTCGTCGAATCTTGACTAGTTATCTTGACTAATGCTCTCATTGATATTCGCATTGCTGATTCAATCATGTAGTTTGCCTTAAGCTCAAGCTCAGTCCAGATATACGACATGAAATGTTCTATTGATCCTTAAATGGAAAATTTGATATCGGTTTCCAATTTAACCCAGATTAACGGATGCTTTGCTTCATTCATTAAGTAATTCAAATGATCCCACGGAATACCAAATATAACTAAAAACTTACTAAGAATCTTACAACTTTCTTACGCTCCAATACTCTATTCCATTACATATACCGTCCGTTCCACCCCCCGAAGCCAAACCAAAAAAGAAAAGGGTACATTTCTCCGAGCAAACTTTACCTTGTTAACGACTGGCAAAGGACCCGACAAAAAGTTCCGACCTATGTCTTTATCCGCGATCGCGTGAGCCGAGAGAGAGAGCCCGAAAAGCAGTGATTACACGGTGGGTGGTCCTCGCGCTGCCTGTATTCAATGGCCCGTAGATCAAGAGCCGCGGTGTCCGCTATCGTCGCGATGTTCCCTCGCGAGAGGAGGCAAAAAAAAAAGGAGGGAGGTGAACGGGGGAGAGAGAGAGAGGATAACGTCGTCTTTCGGGGCCCCCCTTGTAATTAGTTCGTTCGGGAGAAACGAGTTTGAATGGCTGGTTCCCCCGCGAGAGCACGCGTACGTGTAGCCTCAGAAAAATAATGATGTACACAGAGCGACCGCGGAACGGTGGTTTACAACTGCTGCTTGTTCTCTTTCTCTCTCTCTCTCTCTTTCTGCCTTTCGGCGGAGAGCTGACTTTTTTGACAAAAGCAAAAACGGATTTACCGCGGGACTTCCTTTCGCCCCGCTTCATTATTGTTGTGTGTGGGGCAGGGTTTTTTTATATTTTATGTCGGATCTTAATCCGAATTTAAGCCTGTTATCTTTGGTTTTCTATTGTATACTTTTTCGAGGTGAATAAGAAGATTAATTAATTTTAATAATTTATATTCCTGGAAACAAGGTTTCGTCAGCTAAAAGTATTCAGTGAATAGCACGGAACCGACACGCGAAAACAGTTTTTTTTTCTCGTCGACGTTGCCGCGTAAAAGCTTTAAAGATTTTGTCGAAAAACTTGTCAAAAGCTAGCTCGCGCATAGTTATTAGACAAAAACGTCAATTCATTTAGCAGTCAGTCAGTCAGTTTTTAGTGCGTAGGCAGAGATACGAAGAGTGTCCGTTTAGATACGGAGGAACGACATCCCGGATGTACCGTTGATATTTCCATCCCCCGCATTTCCTTGCGTCGCATTAAAAAAAAAGATCACATTTTAAACGTATTTATACACATAATTTCATTTCGAAATTCGTTGCGTAATATCCAAAAAAAAAAAGAAAAAAAAACTTAAACGTTCGTCTTACCTTTTCACTCCGAGACTCCGACCAATCTCTATTTTCCGATAAAGTAGACAAACTATAGACAGAAATAATAAGCACCGGGAGTGTCAAGTGGCGATAAAAAGTCAATTTCTAGCTTAGCACTCGGAAGCTGCCGGGGAGAAGATGAGAATATCATTCGGTGCATCTATATACAATATGAGAATGTACGCGGCGGCAGGGGATTTGAGCAAGATTCCGTGAAGTTGGCAATATTACACGTAGTTGAGCCCATTGTTTACGACGCGGAATGCCCTCGCGGCATTTCAGGCCAAGATAGACTAATAACAATTTTACAGGTCACGTGGCGCAAATTTATATTGACGTTGACAAACACATGCTTCTCCCCCGCGCGTTGCCATATACATTCGCCGACGATCAACGTCGATACATTTGACATTTTCATTTTCACGCTTCGATTACGGAGGTAATTATCGTACTAACCATTTACTGATGAAGGCTAAGTTTTATTTGTAGATTATTAAGTTCGTAAAAAGGTAAAAGACGACCAAAAAATGCATCTGAACTAACTATTTTTATGTTCGATTCGATAAGATTAATAATTAACAGACGAGATTCGCAAAAAAAATGATCTTCCTTCCATAACCGTAATATATCTTTCATAAACTACAAGGAAGGACATTACTTTATAATTGATACGTCCAGGAATCTCTCAAGTATCGGTACGCCGGCTTTCTCTATGCGTCGTATTTTACAAAGTGATTCCACGGGGAGGCGTAAGGCTTCTGCGGCGTAATTCCCATTGGCCCGTGAAGGAGAGAGAAAGAGAGGCCAGGAGAGGACGAAGTATTCCAAAAAGTCATCCTCAAAGGAAACCTCGTAGACGCTTGTTTCGTGGTCGGTCGCATATAAGAGCAACGAGACGTGCAACTGGTCGTTGTCTGTTACTCCTCGTCCTCCCTCCGCTCATATATATATACATGCATGCATATCGTACATTCGTAAATGCATACCGCACGTAGGAGCATATTCAGCAGCGTTCGGGTCAATTAGCCAGCAAAGTAGACGCAGGCCGAAAGAAGAATCGGAACCCGGCCGCTTTTTTCTCTTTGGCTGTTCGGAATCGAATAATGGGACGCGAATCCGACGGGATGCGGGAAGGGAACGAGCGAGCGACGGAGAGGTTGATTTAAAACATTTTTGACTCGTTTTATACCGTATACTGACAGCCGTAATTCTTTTTGTCAGCGCGTTTTTTTCCTTTCCTCATTTTTTTTCTTTTTTTTTTTCTTTTTTTTTTTGCTCGTCGATGCGAAAGTGTCACGTGAAATTTTTACGACCTCTGGATAGGTTATTTATTGTCCGTAAGGAATGGCTTTGCTGAGGCTAACAAATAAAAATCCCATTTATTTTCTAAGACTTCTAACCGCTTCGGAAAACTTTCGACCCTCGAATATACGAATTCGCGACAATTCTATATATAATATAAAAGCGCCCGTAGATAAAAGAATAGTCTGTTTCAATTTGTACCTTCGTTCCATCCCCTTAAAATCGCCGACGAAGCTCGGCGCGGCTCTCCTTTTGTATACAAAAATTTATCAAGCCGGAGTAGCAGGTTGTTCCTTTGATAAACCGAAGGCGTCGGCGGCGACAGTGAGCGATACGAGGAGCTGCAGCGCAATTTGGGCTTACGGCGCGCGCGCCTCCGCTTCTCTCGCGGCTAAACCGAAGTGTCTCACGGCTTAATGGAGACGCGCGAGATGGCTCCTCTATATATTTCTTTCTCGAGATTGGCTCGATGCGAAATTTACGCGGTCGGGACGCGCCGCCTACCGCGCTTCTTTCCCCGGCGTATTTATGTACTCTTTCATATATAAGCTTACGCGAACTTTCACCTCTTTAAAGAATGAAAGATCCGGCGGGAGGCTGCACTTTGATTTGAGTTTGACAATATTTCTTTAGAGCGGATTTCATTTCTTTCTCCGATTCTTCCTGATTTTCTAGTCGAGTTGTGCTCGGGACATTTTTAACTTCGTTTATCTCAATGGTTGTCAGTGACTTTTAAACATTTATATACTTTTTACTTTTGACCCATTTTTCAAGATTCTAGGGAAACTTGCCTCGCAGTTGAGTTTGCAATTTTTATCTCTTTATTCTATTACATTTTTCCTCCTTTCAAACTTTTGAACGTTCCCTTTTCTCTTTATTACCGACTTCTGGAGTGTTCTTCTTTTTTTTTTATAACAAGCAGTATAAAAAACAATTTGATTCTTTTATTGAATTAGCGAAAGATTTCAAAGTTCGAAAGATCAAAATTTTCACTTTCATTGTCAACCCGAATCAAAACTTTTTCTCGCTAAAATTATACTTTACCGCGACAAAACTAGGCTCCTCTCCATTTTGTCCCAATTTCTTTTACCAGCCCAGAGATACCTATTCATTAATCTCTCCGCTATTCTATAATTCATTATGTAACTTTTTCCCCCATCATCGCTGCTCTTTATCGTCTCTTTTCCCGTCGCGATTCTTATTCACTTTCAACACCTCGCGCCTTTTTCCCTCTCGCTCTCTCGACTTTCTTTATCAGCGGCAAAAAGCAGGGCCTAATCCGCAACGCTTCTTCCTCGTTCCCTCCTCTCTCTCTCGTCTCTACCCCCTTCTGTTCGGTCGGAAAGCGTCCCCGAAGGCAGAAAGAGGGAGGGGCGGGAGGGAGTGACGGCTTTCGAAGTCGGCCGTGCCGAGACGAGGGGGTGTCCCGGAGGGCCGAGAAAAGACGTGACTCAACTCGGAGTAATGAATCGTCAGCGAGAGATGATGGAGGCTGCCCGGGGAGAGTATAAGTCGGGAAAAGAGGCGCGATGAGAATGGAAACCAAGACGGCAAAGCTGCCTGCATGGCTTTAATTTGTATGCTCGCTCCGAGCTTTCCAAATTCACAAGTTGCTTTCTCTCCGGCGAGAAATGTCTGTTTTTGCACGAAGTCTGGGAAAAACGAGTTTATTGTGCGATTTAGAAGCGGTTCATTGAATATTCTACGAAATAAAATACTAATATGGATAACCTGAAGTTAGAATTGGGTCTTAGTATTATTCTTAAACCGATTAAAATTTATTATTCTTAGATCGACTAAAATTTCTAACCACTCGTCGCTTCTAATAACCTACATTTCGTATTAAATTGTTAATCTTCATCTGAAACAGGTCAATTGCGATGAAGAATCTAAAATTTCAGTCAACACTTTTAATTCCTTTTAAAACATTAGATTTTATCCGACGGACTTTTTGCCACTTTGATATTACTTTCCTCCCTCTCATCCGTCTTCTCGCCCATACGTCTTTGTATCTCTGTCGCTGAATGCATTGCACGAGTGAAAACGAAAAGAAGCAAGAGAAAATGCAAAAGGAATTCCTAAAGAAATGGAAGGTTTCATCGAGAAAAGCGAGATTGGATGTACCCCAAGGTATCGTCTCTAGTTTACTCGACTCAAGAAAGCGTCGATTACTTGTAGCTTTTGTCTCGAGAACTGTACCTTTAATATTTTCTCTTTTTCTTTTAAAACCCTTCTTTGTTATCTTTCTTTTATCTTGATCATTAAGCCCGGCAAAGATCGTGCTTTGTACCGTCCACAATCAGTCTTTTGGGTATCTCGCAATTCTAGGAACAGAAAGCTGATATCCTCTTTGTTGTTGTTAAAATTAAATATTTCTTTTATTTCAATCTAACGTTTAAAAACTGAAGTTTTCGATAATTTTCGATAAATTAATAAATAAAACAAGAAAATTACTCAGTCGAAAATAAAAACTGTCTGACCGCATTCGGGACTATTTCTACTTATTTTTACCACTCGTAAATAGAAAAAATTGATTTTGCAAAACCGACGTTTTTAATAAATAACTTATATTCCGCAAAAATATATTCCTCAGAAGCCACCTCTTACCCCGAGAAAACGTACGATCGCGAGTTATAGTCATTGCGACACTTTAGCAGCGATTGTTCCTTAAAAGCCGTCAATTCGCGTATTCCAGCGGTGATTAAAGTCGCGTTTCCGAGCGGTAAAGCCTCATTGACTCTTTGCGGGGCCGCGGCGCTCAGCTCTAAAACGCGGCCTATAGTATAACTCTGTCAAGGGAAATCTATGATTAGCTTCCGCTGCTCTCTCTCTCTCTCTCTCTCTCTTTCTCGGTACTTTGCTCGACGTCTTCCGTAATTAACGGTCAGGTCGAATCGACGTTTTATCGCTCCCCGCGAGAGAGCAGTGCCAGCAGTGCAGCTTTCTTGCATGAACGTGTGATGCATGAACTTGCGACGGAACTATTTCGCGTCGATGCTGGTTGGTCCTCGACGTCATAATTAGACGAACTGAATTATTTACGTCGCCGTAAAGTGTGAAATTTCGTGCCGATGTACGCGGGTTAATTGTTGTTACTTACGAAGGCTTTTATATTATGCATTTTAGAACAACGTTTAGCCCCCATTTTAAAAACGGGGATTCACCGTTTTGTTTGATGGCGGCTTCGTTTATTCAAAAACCTATTGGTAATAAAAGATGTATTCTTAAAGTGTGGTATTAAACTGCTTAGCTTTTAATATTGATACTGTATACTTTAGGTTAAAAAGTTATACATTTTTATTATTTTTTATTGCTTAAGTAAACTTCCAAGGAATTTTTAATAAATTTTACTGCGGTTTCCAGTTTTTATATAAAAATGTACATTTCAACGTATTTTATACTTAAATTTTAAAATTTAAAATATTTCCTGGCTATCCGACTTATAAATTATTTTTCATCGTTTTAATGCTCGGTTATTAAAATAAATTCTTCATTACAAAAAGCTTTGAGTAACTTAAGCTGCAACCACAAGATGGCTTCTATTACATTTTTTACCAGTCCTGTATTAATATGCTGTTCCATTAAACCTACAAAATGCTATAGATTCAGAAAAATAACTATTTCTCTTTCCTAAACGGCATTCATCGAAATTTCAGATTTAGAATTCTCCGTCGCCGATGGAGCATAATTACGATCTGCGGAATTCCTTCATAGATTTTGAGCCTTATCGAGCTGGACTTTCAATTTGTAATTCAATTATTCATTGTGACGTTGTATAAGGTTTCCGATATTCGTAATCGATTCCAAGCCGAGAAGCATCTATCTGGTAATTTAGTGTATGCAGCAAACTATCGAATCCGATTATTTCTCAAGTTTACACGGGACGCGAGCAACCGTAATTCATCGCGGCCGGGGCCACTGTAAGCAATGGAGTCGCTCGGGTAAATTTCCCATCTCTCTCTCTCTATCAGCACTCGTAATGATTATATCGAGATAAGCGGACGTGCAGTATGAGCTTATACGCGTATAATGGAAGCCCGCCTCTCTCCGAACGCACAAAGGCCGCGCGAGCATCGAAATGAATGTTTGTCTGAGAAGATAGAGTGGGGGAGAGAGTAACTCCCGCTTTCAATTAACGAGCGTGTCAAATGTATATAAGCCCCCTGCCCGGACCGCCGCTGGAAATTAAAGAGCTGCAGAATGCCGTCCTGATTGATTTCTACATTACCGGCATTAATCCTCGAGTTAAAAATATCAATTTACCCCTGACAATTACGTTTCCCAAAGGAAAATTATCGAACGGCAAAAGCCGGAAAAAGGGGACGCCACCGAAGCGCTTCAAATTTATTTGCGAGCGAGCGTTTTCGCCGTTTAAAGCTCGCGGCCACTTTCTCTCGCTCTCGCCGCGCGGGGCTTCATTTCCCGTCCGTCACAATTAACGGCCATTGTAATGCAAAGTACAAGTGAAATTGGAAGCCGCCGTTATAAATAAGCGAACGGCCCGTTATCAAAATTTATCATTCATTATGCAGCCCGTAAAGCAGTCCATCGATAAAGTTAGGACTATATCACGTCGCCTTAACGGGCCTTTCAGACTGCGCCTCGAAATACCGGGCATTAATTGAGTAATATCCATAACCCGGCGGCCTGATGCACTCTCCCCCGCGCGAAGGTCGGAGGTCATTTCGGAAGCTCCTCCATACGTAACGGCCTCCCCCCCGCGGTGAAACGCACTGCATAATTGACGCGGAGTCGCGCGACCGACGCTTTTATCACCCCCCCCCCCCCCCCGCGGAAAAGTTGCCCCGCGGAGAGAGAAGCGAATTTCGGCGGCGGCGGCAGCTGCGCCGTTAAATAACCCAGAAAAACGCTTCGCTAATCGCGCTGCGTTTTAATAACGTCCGCCGGACCCGAAATCGGTATCGATCCACGTACGCGCGGTGTACGTACGGCGCGATTTTTATTATCCCGCGTATATGTTTGGCGTATATACGCAAGCTGTTTGCGCTGTTGTCAATTCCGGGTGTAATTGCAAGCACAGGCCATGCATAAAGTAATGATCGACATGCCAGTCGGTAAGCAATCGCTGGGTAGAGTTAAGCGTGTTGATCGGCGGTAAATGAATTTACGAATTAATGTAAAACAAACGATCGATCGAAGAAGGTAAAGATTTATTTATCTCAAAAAAAAATGGTCGATTTTAAAGTTTAAACTTTGTATGGCTTGATTTTCGTCAAGCAAAGTTCATTGTTTGATGTTCAATTTTCAGTACAGAATTAAATTAATTTTCAATTAACTTAAAAGTTCTTCGAGAAAAAGATTGAATTTTTATCATAATGTAATTGTATTTATCTAGACATTGTTATATCATACAGTTTAAATATAATAATGAGCAAATTTCAATATAAACTAACGCATCATGAGAAACATTTTCATACGATTTTTACATTCTTTCATAGCATTTTTAAGTAGTATATTCTCAAAATGAAATATATTTTAAAACTGCTTTGAAATAATTAATTTATAATATTAAAAATTTAACACAGATTAATAATTTAACAATTTATTTCCAAACTTACATTTATGAAAATTATTCATTTTTTTATTTCAATAAAATTTCATCTCAAATTCTTTCGCTTTAAAATTAATTTAACATTTATTAATTAAATGTCACATGCAAATATTTTCAACTAAATTTTATTTTATTTTTTTTTCCATTTATTTCTTATGAATAGTTAAAAATAGTATTTTATCAAATAAAAATAACACATTCAAGGAATTCTGGTAGCATGTTAACTAAACAGATAAGTGAAATCTAATGCACATAATTTGGCAATCTGCGGTGCAGATTGCTTTTAATTACGCGGAAATATCATCAAATTTAAATCTCATTTAAATAATTATCAATTGTGTTCGTCGGGCCAATTACAGCAAAAAACTAAATGAATACTTAAACTAACTCGAGCTTCCTTAAAAAAACAAAAATTAAAACGAGCAAAATTTCCCCGCTAAATTTACACTGATTCCCTCTAAAAGTTTTTACAGTCCAATGCAAATGTACGGAAGCGCGCGTAATCTGCCCCTCTGCGCAGATTAAATTATCCAACGGTATTAATAACGCGAGAGCGAACCCTTTTTAGAACTGTACCGCGCGCCAAATACGATATTGCCTCGGTCGCGGAGGCACTTGAAAAACGAGCGCCCGAGTAAGCGGGTGCAATCAGCGCCGCCGATTCGCGACGCCGACTTACGGAGCCGAATTTGTGCCGGTACACATTGGGCTGCTCTCGTATACCTTGTAAACACTTAACGGTAGTTAATAGACGTCTTTAGGATTCGTTAAATACATAATTGCGGGCTCTTTTGTTTTTCACCGTCGGGTAATTGAATGTTGGCGCGACGATTAAATCTACGCTTTCTCCTGTACCGTATTATTACGGCTTAAAATTTATGCTCCGAGGTGCTGATGATTGCAGTGTGATGGTTACATTTACATTTGCCTTCAAATTTTTGTTTGTTTATCGTCTGGGAGACATTGTTATCGAACTACTTAATCTACCTTTTTTACTTTTGATACTATATTTCATTTACTTAACTTCGCTTATCAGTTCTATAAAATACGAAACGAAATTGAACTCGCCGAAGCGGCAAAATTAAATATTTCGCAAAAAAAGCCTTTAGGGTTTCCATATCTTGGAAACAATATTTGAGCTCCTCGTTAAAGGGTCATTACGCAGGTATACTGGAAATCGATAATTAATCGATCCCTGCATATAGCAGGTGGGTGTGAGAGCCCGGGTTAGATACGCTAATTGACTCTTGAATATTTATAATTAAGGGATTAGCTGGTGCGGCGTGTGAAGCTCACATATAAAAGCAGTGCAGTTTCATCCTGATACACTAATGGATTTGACTAAATTACTCCTTAAATTATGAATTTTTATGGCGCGAGTTTTTCTTGGGTTAAGGGCGTTATCGGCCGAGTCATTCATTTGTTGTACTTAAGAATTTAAGTCATTGCGTTTTATCTAGAGTCATAACCATATATAAGAAAAGGAAATATACTTATTCAATTAAATATATATTAATTTATTAGCTTCTCGAAATCCAATTTATAAAGTTATCTCTTATTAATTATTTATAAATAACTGTTCCGATTTGACCGTTTTCAATAAACGGAAGTCAAGATACGATTATTGCTCTGACACTTATGACATAATTGACAACGAATTATAAAATTATCAAGTGACCGCTTAAATTAACGTCAAAGATTGATTACAGGCAGTATTTAGTATCCCTGAATGAATCACTTGATTTATTTCAAAAGTTCTAAATAAATATACTCGAGGAAATTTATTATAAAACAGTGTAAAAGCTTTAGCTTTCAAAATTTATGAGAAAAATAAAGTAATATTTCAAAATCCATATAATATCAAATATCAAATATATTATAATTTTAGTAAAATTTATCCGAAACAGGTATAATAAGGTTACTTGCTTTCAACTTTTATTAATTAAAATAAATCAATTTCATTATTTTGAATTTATTTCTGTAAGGTAAAAATAAAAGTAAAAATAATATTGAATAAAATATTAATTTAGACCGCAGTTTTTTTGAGCCGACAAGTACACATAAACAATAAACCAAAAAGCAGACAGCAAATACTTTGAAAATGACTTAAAATTTACGGTGAAGATTTTATGTCAATTTACCGTGAGGCTAATTGCATTTTCCAGCGACCCGCGTCGGGGGAAATTATAGGAAAAATGTCCTGTTGCCCAACTACTCCCCAGCTTTCTCTCGCGGGAGAGAGAGAGAGAAGAGCCTCGACGCTTTTTACTTTGCAATTGCATAATTGAGCGCCATTTCTCGCCCCCTGCGCGCGAAATGCCTCGTCGCGCTGCGACTGTACAGCCGACGATTTTGCAGAATTGCGAAATATAGGCCCGACGACTCGTTATGTCGTTTGTTACGCGTCGCGAAATCCAAAGTTTTCACACCTCGGCCGAGTGGTGCCTTTACGACCTCTATATAACTTCTTCTTTTCTTTCATTAGTGCATAATTCTTTTGGCAAAAAAATTTTCCTGCCTCTCTCTATTTAATTAAAACGTCCGGCCTTCGAGGATAAATTTTACGCTCCGAAAACTTTGCTAATTTCTCTGCCTTAGTCAAAATTCAAGTTATATATATACAAAAACGCGCTTTCAACTAAAATTTCGCATATTAAAATACTTTCGAAAAGCCAAGGTACATCGATATTCGCACAAAATTCCATAATTCAACATTGGCCGGCTTATCTTTTATCTAACCCAATCTAAATCTGGTGCACTTCCGAGCGCGGAATCCCCCGGAGGTTCGCGAATATTATATCCCCGTCGCCGTTACACGCGCAATGCGATTTCGGATTTTTTCTCTCTCTCTCTCTCTCCCGGCAAGCCCTCTCCCAGCGGCGCATTAGCAGTTGCGGCGGCGAACCCTCGTTACGTACAAGTCTCTCTCTCTCTCTCTCTCTCGGTCGACGTGCCGAGGCCCACGCGATGGGATTTACATATTCATATTTCGGGGGCCGGGGGAACTTCTCCATAGCCGGGGACGACGACGACGACGACGTCAGCATCGTTGACTGCTGCCTTCGTGGCTTCTGCCGCGCGCGCTGGGCGAGGCTGGGCGAGTTTATCGAACAACGGGGCCAAGAGCGGAAAGGGAGTATCGTATTAATAAAGTTTCGCGAGACACGCCGCGCCGATTAAATATTCCATAAACAAATGGCCCGACGAGCTGCTCCGCCGCCACCGCGGCTCCCGGGCCGTCATTTAAACTAAGGCAGGATATAAATTTCGGAACATCGACGAGCTTTGTTTCCGAGCTTGCGAAATTTTGCATTCGCCGGTGTATATGATACACCGCTGTTTCGCCATGGAATATTAATCTTTTCGTTATAATCGGCCGCGTTTATACGTCTATAATGACAGCCGTCGAGTAGGGTGAAATCAAATAGGGGTATTAAACGCGGTTGAAAATATTTACGAATTGAATAAGTGAATATTATACACATGTATGTTTATCGGAACTAATGATAATTTCCGCGAACCTTTCATTTTCCATTCGGATGTTCCTAGCAGTATTTTATAATTTGTATACAAATTAATTCAAAATCAATTTGAAATGTGTACACTATAAAATTTCCGAGACTAATTATTAAAAATAAATCAGTAATAACATTTATTGGAATACAATACAATTTCACTGCACGCCGATACCCCAATTACGCTTATACGCGGTTTCACTGATTGCTTCACAATTCAAGCAATTATTGCATTCTATTATTAGCGCCACTTATTATAATTTTATGCTAGATTCTATTCGATTATATCTTGCAAATACAATATCTGTTTCAAAAGCACAGCTTTCTTTCATTCAAACTGGGCACGGCTCCAAAACGTTGTACTGTTCTCATTTATCGCCACCAACAAATTTTAGACAATAGGCGCAGGACCCGCAAAACCACCTAAAATACGCTTTTTTCTATATGTATATATAAAGCCTTTGTTATATTGCTTGAGCCCCCCGTGCCAAACTCAATGGCAATAAACTCTCTCGTGAATCTTTTTCCGCCTTTATTATATTAATTATTATCGTTCGGTAAAACGAAGTCATTTATTTGACAAAAGCAAAAATTATTATAAACAATAGCTGGAAAAATCGGTGTACTGTTTGCAGAAGCTCTATTGCTATATAAACCATTTCGGATTGATGCTACAATGAATCGCAGTATTCATGGATTATAATATAATTTACAACCATACACAAAGGAGAGCAACAAACAGTTAATATAGAATAAAATTTCGCTCGTGAAATATAACATAATAACCATTATTTATCGCTCGTAAACACAAAATCGAAAGCGGATTCATTTCTGAAATTTTAAATATTTAAACGCGAGATCGCAACAATTATTATTGCCTACAACAACTGCATAAAATGAATTCGTTAATAAAGAATCCATCGCTGACCCAATAGCACCGTTACTCCAAGGCAAATATGCGTGCACCTTCTTTTCCACGAAGCGCTGCGCGACGCGCGCATTCTTCAGTTTCGCAAGTAGCTCTCCCCGCAAGAACGACGACGACGATCGCGAGATCGGTCTCGGTCGTAGACCGCTCGCTTGCGCGCGCAACACAAAAGCTCGCCCCCGCATCGACCGTGAAAGGACGTCGACATAATAAGGCTCTCGCAAGAGAGCCGCCGCCGTGGCTCGGGGGCATCTGTCCACGCCGCCGAAAGCTCGTCTGTGTGTATAACGAGGCGGAGCGTTATCGGCACCGGTCGAAGCCTGGGTCAACGTTATTACGCCGATAAGGACCCCAGCCCCGGACGACGACGGCGTCGCCGACGGAGTATATACAGTTCTTCTTCTTCCCTCTTTTTTCCCCTCGTCTCTCGTAAACTTGGGGCACTCGTCGCTGCTCTGGTGTATCGGCGCGCGGCGGCTTTTCCAAAATGATTTTGCTCGCGACGCGCGCGCTGCGACCGTATGAGTCTATGTGCTGAAATGGACTCGAGCTCGGATCCCCGGCATTATCTCGGCCGAGGTTAGTGTTATTACATGTCCGGGAGCCTTGGAGATGCGACGCGGAAATTTCCGATACAAAAGGAATACGCGCGGCGCCCCTGGGGAAGGAAGGGAAAGTTTATGCGGTCGAGGAAAAGTGCAGAGTCCGCGCGACGACTCGCGGTAATGAGAGTTGCCTCGCTGAAACAAGCGTATAATATCGATGCTGCCTGAGTGAATTTAGATAATTATTGATTTATGTTTTTTGGCGAACTGCGTTAATGCTGCTAATTTCGTTTCTAGTCGTAGCGTAGGCTTTCTCGTGCAAGTATCAAAGTTTTACAACGTAAAGTATGTACATGAAATTGTCTACTGACAGTTTCGGTCATATTCAGTTTAGTTAGTTTTTCATTTTTACGGATGTGATAAAGTTTGTAGCAAATAAAAGACGCATTTTCTGAATTTATTGAAAACTAGATTTTAATTAAAGTGACGAATGGCTGGTACTCTGAATTGATGATTGATCGTACCGACAAATTGGCAGAAATATGCAAACTAAAGAAGACTCTGTAAAAGCATTTTCATTTTCTTCTGGAACTCTGGGAAATTTGAAAATTATTATTATACAATACTATATTTTTCATAAAATAATTATATTTTGATGAATGTATTTTTTAATTAAAAAAAAATCATTGCCATCAAACGTTTATTGAATTTTTCCTGGAGTCTATAAATAAAATAATTTCAAAATTCATTGATGCAAAACAATTTCTTTCATTCACTTTCATTATTAAATACTACCGCTTTATTGTATAGAAAAAAATAAAATTTGCGTTACATTTAATAAGACCGATTTAATAAGATTACTTATATACTATATACATATTAGATTGTCAAAACCATTTGCTTCCTTTGCAAATTGGAATTTCAAAACAATTCGAATTCAATGACAGCATATTAGGTAATTGACAATTACGTAAATTTTAATGCTCATTAGTATTCAATGTTGCTTTGCACGTATAATCTGCATGATGAGCCATCTCTTTTTAAGTACTCATTAGGCGAAGCGTATAATATTAACACATTAAAAATAAAAACAAAAATAAATGCCCAGTTTATGCATGAAACCTTTCATTAAATATAATTAAGAATAAATATCCGTACCGAATCTTTTCACATAATTTCGCATATTTTAATTACCGTATCTAAATCAAAATCTTGTAGCTCAGAAAGCGGAAGTAAGCTAAAACCCTCTAATTGAGCAATGTAATTAGTATTAATTTATACTCGCTACACGGCAATTAAATTAAGATTACTTCTTGTCACCTAGTATCTATTTTTACTCGAGTTTTATCAAACCGTAAATACTAAATTTACCCAATTTCATTGAACGTGAAGCTAGAGGATATTCCGGGATCTGTTATCAATAATAACCACCTTTCCAAGGAAACCGTCAGTAGCAACAACCTCCTCGAGCTTGTTACTCCCCGCCGGTAAATTAGGCTCGATTGTCGCTTAACACCCCCGACTAAACAGTTCTCTCGTCTTGCGATTGTTTCAGGTCGCTGCTGGTGCTCCTCGTCCTGGTGGCCTCGCACGTGACAGACACCCAGGCGCGATACGTAAGTACCATGCCCGACAATGCTGCCCCTGATGACAACAATAGCCTGTAATTACGTCGTCAGGCGCAGACTGTTTCGAATTAGGAGTTCGAGCGCAGTCGCCCTCTCTCCCTCTCCCGCTGACTCGCTCCGAATTATACGGCGGAGGAAGAAAAAAAAACGAGGAAGAGAAAGACGACTCGCGGCCTTGACGAAGTGGGCGAAGGGATTCGTCGGCATTCCTCGCAAGTTTTTATTGCTCGAAGTCACTTCCTCCAGCGGGCTGGCTTTCGAGGCCCTCCCCCTTTGCGGCTTCGTTTTTTTCTGTCTTCACTCTCGCTTTCCTCCTCCGCGCGGCGCTTGCTTTCTTCTTCTCCCCGAGCGCGTCTTCGAATATGAAAAATCACGCCTATCGGGCGGAGTTTGACGCTGTTAAAAAATCTATACGAGTCGACGGTCGTTTTGCGCTGCACCTTCGCCGATACATCCAACGCAAACAAGTCGTATAGTTTAATTGGATTTATTTAACGAGGAAAAAAAAATTACGCTGATTATTACTTTCGCAGTTTGTTTAGCGGCAAAAATTGAGCGCAAGTAAAATATGATTAATCGGCACCGGCCTTTAATTTAAACAGGTGCCTACGCGCGAATAAATTACCGACGAAGCATCCTCCCGCTATAAAATCCTATACGTGGGCCCCGAAATCTATTGTTTATTTTCCACGTGCGCTCACCTCTTCTTTTTCTCCCTCTCTCGCACGCACTCTCTCTCTCTCTCTCTCTCTTCCGCTCTGCGCATACGTATATACATTCGCACGCATCGGCATTCCTCGGGCGTGTAAAAATTCTGAAAATACACCTCGCTCCGTGCGCTGTCCGTCCTCTTTCATTCAGCGAGACAAGGAAAAGGAGCGAGAGAAAGAGAGAGAGAGAGAGAGAGAAAAGGGTAGTGGAGTGTGCGAGGGAGAGAAAGAGCCCGTATAACTACCTGCGAACGTACGTACACTACTGATTAAAAGTTTCCCGGTGGGTTGAGATTTTCCCCTTAATTTCTGCACGAGCCAGCTGAGCTCGGGGAAAAAGTCGCTTATTCCGTTTAATCATCGTGGAAATTTTTTAAAAGGCGCCTTCAAAACCGCCGAGCATTAAGGGCGATTACTTTTTTTAAAAAGTATAAGGAAAAGTTGGGAGCCTCCCGCCGAAAGCCAAAAGGAATTCCGCGCGAGAGAAAATGAAAATCGTAAAATAAATATTTAATGGCATTAAGATAAATATAAAAAAAAAACACACTAAAACAAACTTGAGTTTTATCCGAACTTACTTTCCGATAATTACGAACTTTCCTATACCAGCCCTAACTTATCGCTAAATCATTCAACTCGCTACGCGCATAACGAAATGGACTTAAGGAGGTCCGACGCCCCGAAGGAGCGCTTACCAAGTTATTCACCCTTTTAGCGTTGCGCCCTCCGGCCCGCTATACAGGTTCGACAAAGTGTTTTCGCCCGAACTTTCCTACGCAAGTGTACGCCGCCTGCATGCAATGAACGCATCGGCCAAAGCACCTCAGGTGCTGCGCAGAGGATACGTATATAAGAAAAAAAAGAAGGGCGCGAGGAGAGAGCGATTCGCCGGGGCCGCCCCGGGAATGTAGCCGCGCACTTTGCGCGGGGGATAAGTTCTCTCTCTCTCTCTCGGCCGCGTTATCCCGGGGTGAGCTTGTCGGGTGTAATCTCGTTACTTAGAGACCGTGTATCGCACGCACGTATGCTCAGGCTCCGTCTGCAACAGCGCTTGGTACTCCCGCGCTTCGCGAGGAGCTGCTGCTGCTGTTGCCTCTCGCTTGGCTGCTGAACCGTGTTTGATTTCTGCTGTTACGGAAAGAAAGTATAGTTATTGCGTTGTGTCGTTTACGAATTCTGTGATTGATGAATTTCACCGGGCAGAGGAGTTTTTCCATTTTTCTTGGGGGCCGATATGTAGGTCGGGTCAATGGAATGTAAACGCTCTACGTTCGATCAATTACTTTATGAAACAGCTGAAAAATCACTTATCGAGTAATGCTATTAGCGAATGTTTGAGCACAACGTGTAAGTTTAAGCAGAAGCCTGACGCAGTTTTCTGAAAAAAACGATAATAATAATCCACATCTACGATATTTAATTTTAACGCGTTAAAAGCACGCGTTCAACCTACAGATCCGCTTACTTACACACGCGCTACATATAAATATTTCAAAGCTCTCCCGATCGTTCGAGTCGCCTCCTTTATATCTCGCCCGCGCGTATCACTGCCCGCTCATCAACTCTCCAAGAAAGCAGCCAGGCTCCGGCTGCAAAATTGCAGACGCAGCCTGAACCGCAAGGATAAATTCCCCGGGGATCGTGTTACACACGCGTGCAGAGAGCCGCCGCCGCTGGGATCCTCCTCACACGCGGGGGAACACTTTGCGCATTTGCACGCGCCCGTGATAATAGAATAAAAGGAGCAGGCTAAAAGCGGCCGAGAAACGAGAAGGGAGATGCTCCCGTATTAACGCGGCGCGCTGACTCGCTTAACCCCCCGCGCCCGACGGGGCCGTAATGCGTTTTATGCATTTTTGCATGACTCGTCGTCGTCGCCGCCGTAGCGTTTGGCGCGCGCTGTCGTATTAAGGCTGATGCTATAAAGCGCACGACGGGCAGACGCGGCTGCCGGCAACTCCTCGTTGTTCGCGCCTTCGGAAACAAAAACAAAGCGCCGTAATAAGCAAAGCCGAGATAGAGAGAGGGAGGTATAAAAACGAGAGGGAATTGTGCGCGCATCGCCGTGCGGTAGCGGGGAGGTTAATTTTCGAACGACCTGCATAGAGGCGTTCGGCAAAAAGCAAAGACGAGAGTGACGGAAAAAAACGTCGTTTCGTTACGGTTGACAGAAATTGTTTTAAGTCGACGAGGTATAATAAATCCGGCGCAGCCCCCGAGCGAACGGAGATTTAAAGTACTCCCTGACCCGCTTTCAGATAGCTGTTTTTTAAAAGGAAAATCTGCTCTCTCTCTATCGCTCTCCGATCTGTTAAAGATTTTTTTTTTAGGTATATAAAATGAATGTGCACGTTTTTTAAAATAAAATATACGGCTTTCTCGGAATAAAGTAAACGAAAAACGATACTGAAAAAAGTAAATAAACAGAGGAGGCTTAAGTTAAGAGCAAAAGTTCGTAATGTTGACGCGAAATTCAAAACCCCCTTATAATCTAGAAAAGTTCGCGATATAGCATATACAAAATAAGAAGCGACCGGCGTTCATACATGCATTTACGGTGAGCTTTCGCGCGCGGCGCAGCCTTCCGTTCCGACGTATAACGAAAGTAATCCGAGTTAAGTGGTCGTTACAAGACGGAGAACAGCCGAACGTCTCGGGATTCTTTTTTTTGCACGCAGATCCGGATGCGCGCGAGTGCGCGAAAAACCGATTACGCGTAATCCAGATGGATGCTGCAATTACGGGAGATTTTCTATCGAACGGAACTTCATCTCCAGCGCGATGTAAATGGAATTGTATTTTAATGATTTTCATGATTCATATATATTCGAGAAGCGCCTTTATCGATATCTAATAAAAATTTTACGGGGGCTGCTCGATGTAGCAGCTATTTTAAATTGAAAGTTGGTAATATTAAAGTTAATATTTATTGACATTAAAATATTCGTTCCATTTTCAGATTCCATTTTATGAGCTCTATTAAATATTGCAATTTTTACTTTAATTGTACCTAATAATTTACCGTGGCATTACAATATATAAAGAAAAATCAAATTTCAAATAATTGCGAGTTAAAACTAAATTGGACAACTCGTATTTTGCGTTTCCGATTTATCCTGTAAAAACGGCGACTAACTAAAAAATTAATAACGCTCAAATAAACCCAGCAGCCGCGCTCCGATAACGCCAAGATAATTAAAACAAACACCTCAATGACACGCAGCCATCAGTACAGAGCAAACAGAGAAACTCGCGGCGCAGACGAAACTTGTTTCGTTGTGTCATCGATCTCCGGTATTCACTTTCCTCGTCATTGATATACCGCCCCACATTACGAACAATCCGGCTTTGGCACGGCGGCGGAACTAGTTTCTCGTCACCGGATCGCGCCGGCAAAAAGTCAACGCGATCGTCGCAGCTCTCGGAGACTCGGCGCGATTGCGTTTCGTCGCTTAACAAGGTTACATTTCATGCAGACATACATCACGTAACGCAGCCGCGCAAAGTCATTGCCACGCGCGCCGACGACGCGCCGCAGGCCAACGTCACGGCCGATAGCTCGCGGAATGACGTTCACCCACTCGCGAAGGCTTCTTTCAGGCGCTGCCGCTGCCGCTGCTGCTGCCTACTTCAACTTTAAGGGCTCGCGTTCGAATATGTTTAGCAACAGGTTAAAACGCGAAGGGCCGGGATTTTGTAGGAACGAGTTTGAGTGTCGAAAATTTTAACGAGTATTTGAGATTTTGCGGGAGGCGTGCCTTTTTACTCTTGACTGTGATCAAGCCGGATGTACAAATTTAATTAAATTTCGGCGGTACGGAAGAAATGTTACTGCAAAATTAATATTAAAATAGCGTTTCGCATTAATTCAGTTTTTGGCGAGATTTAATAATGAATTCGTGAATATTTTAATCATTGTACATTTTCGTAATAATTTTAAAATGCTATATCCTCTAAATTAAATGTCCCGTTTCGAGCGCGAAATTATATACGCAATTTGGTAAAAACAAAATTACCCGAAAGGATCATTGAACTTTCTTGAAATAGAATCGCGCGCAATTAGCATAAATTAGATGCCTGCTCGTGTCATAGACAGAAACGAATAGGAAGTTGTAAAGCTTCCCTATTGTGAAGCCGCATATTATCCATCGCAAAGAGGTAATAGTGATGAATCAAACTATAAAAACACTTAAGCTACAGTTATTTTTAATGTTTGCGACGGAAAACAATGCCGCGGCTATGAAATGTTAATTGAAATTGAAATATCGTCTTAAAATACAAAGCAAAACCTTTGATGCGATACTGATCGCGTGAGTTCTAATTATAAAATTGAAAATCGTTCTGGTCTGGAGTTCGTCTTGAAATAAAAGATTAAAAGTGGAGAAAAGTAATTCGTGATAAAAATAGCCGACACGCAGATACATGAAAATGTTTCATAAACGATTCTAAGTAAAATTAAGATGAGCCGGGCATTACACCGCATTGTATATACACTTTCCGGTTAGTCACCGTTTAACTTGTAAATTGGACAATAGATTTATGGACGCAAATACTTTACATCGCGAGATAATTGCAATTAAAAGCTTTAATTCACATAAGCAGCGTTTATTTACAAGCTGCTTAACATTAACATTATAGAATATTAATATTACAGTGCACTTAACATTACACTGACAAACAATTGTAAATCGATGAAACACTGCAGCAATAATTTTATTTGATTTAATAGCAAGATTATAAGCAAAACGGACAATTTTCATCACAATTGTAGAGTTGATTGTATTATAAAAAAATTAATAAAAGACGCGCCAGGGGAGGAGAAAATTAATTGACCAGAGCGGGATTCCTGAATCGGGCAGAATTCGTGAGCTCTCCACACTCCGGTGGAGCACCAAAATTCACGAGTCATTAACCCCGTAATAATTTTGGCACCGCGCGAGAGAGAGAGAGAGAGAGAAATATATATACGCACGCGTAAACCGAGGCAAACTACAACTCCACCGGGAACACTTTGCAACTATATAACAAACTTCGCACCTGTCCGTAGAAAGAAATTCAATTCCTCTAAACGAAGCCCCGCTAACAATTAATCCCGGTAATTGAAAAAGCACAATAACATTAAGCTCTCAAAGCTCCCGAATGAGCTTCAGGCTCGCGGATCTAATTTTCGCCGATATAATGAAAACTCGCGGGGGGAGGAGGAGGTGCACATAATGAAAAATACCTTTTCCCCGCTCTCGCAAAGGGTCGAAGAAAACAAGCAGCACGAGAGAAAGAAGCAATCTCCTTTGTTCGAGCAGCAGCAGCCGCGCGTATACGGGGGAATATGTTTAAAAGGGCGCATGCAGCCACTCTCCGCGCGGCGGCTCTCGCGCAAAAGCGCGCGCACGATGAACCCGTCTGCGATGCGCGCAAGCTCTCTCTCTCTCTCTCTCTCTCGCGTACAACAACGATTGTAATCCGGCATTCCCCTCTCTCGGCAGGAGCTTCGGGTGTCCGCGAAGCTCGGCCGACCCGCGGCGGTGTGCGCGCACATGTAAAAAGACGGGAAAAACGCGTCGTCGTCGTCGGACGTTCACCCACGACTCTCACACATGTGCGAGGAAAAACCGGGGAGAAAAAACGAGCTCTCTGTCTCTCTCGCGTGTACGTTTTACTACACACACCCCTCCCCGTGAGAGCTTAAGCGCACTTTCATTAAGCCGCGGGAAATGTGCTACCGCACTAGCATGTGCTCTCCCACGCTCGATAAAAATCACCGCGACGCGCAGCTGTTGCTGCTGCTGCTGCTGCCACCGCTCTCGAGCTGTGACCAACGCGAGAGAGAGAGAGAGAGAGAGCGAGAGCTCTAGGAGCTATGCGCGGTATTTACATCTCTCTATGCGTCTTTCTCTCCTCGTCTCTCGTTTTGTCTTGTTATCCGCGGAGTGCCGTCTGCCCGAGAGCGAGTCGCTTAATAGCCAGCCATCGCGCGACGACAAAAAGCTGAGCGAGCTCGCCCACCTTTCTCTAATTGCGTTCGAGTCCGGCTTGGTCATGCGAATCGCTTTGCGCAAAGTATAAATACGTTTTTCTGGAGGGACGTTAGGTCGGTTTTTGTTAATTGAGAATGTAAATTCCGAATGAATTCTGGCTAATTACTTTAAATATCTGCGGTGTTTCCAAAATTTAAACGGAAGGAAATAGATAAGGAAGCCATTGAGGATTGTCGGATGAAATGTTTACTAAATCAAGTTTTTTTATAAAATTTAAAACAAAACAAAGCTAAGCATATATAATATATACCGCAAGCTTCATTAGTCCTCGGCTACAACGATCACCGTTCTTCCAATCGGAAAACTCCCGATGAACGTTCGAAATTCGGTGGAGCAAGCGTCGCGAGCGATAATTTTTTCGGGAAACCGCATCTTGCACAGCTCCCCCCCCCCCCCCCCCGACCGCCCGAACGAATGCAAACTGCTCTGGACACGTGCCAGGAGGACCCATCCATTGAAATGTTATACGGGCACTTCGACTCGAATCCTATATAGCTCCATTTGCTCGGGAATTAGTCTAGAGCCTCTTGATGCTCCCCTGTGGTGTTTTAAATTTTAACCACTTGACGCTCTTGATATTGGCCCTCGAGTAGCAATGGGAAAAAAACTGATTAAACAATATATCGAGCTTCCATATGTGGATTGTAAATTTTAGACTTTTGTTTATCGATGCATTTAGATGAGGAAGTGGAAAGTGGTAGCAAATATTAATCGATTGATATATATTAACAAAAAAAAACTTTAGGTTATAAAAAAAAGCGCGTAAACGCGAGTTGCAAGAATCGAATTTATGTGAAAAATTTACAAAGTCAATATTTTGCCTCATTCGAATGCAGAAAACAAAAGCTATTATTCGAAACGAGGGAAAAAGTTTTGAGAATGTAATATAATACCGTCAACGCGAAATTTGCCCAAACTTTTAACTCATTCTCCGGCTTCACCCTAGAAACAATACCGACTCTTATTGAAATAAAAAAAAGACAAAAAACCCAAAAAACGATGCTCGATGAATGCACAATGGTGGCATAACTCGCGTCTAAACTGCTACACGCGTACCCGAAGCTCATAAAATCCTAAGACTTAACGAACGCGTGGCCCAATACACAAATCGCGTAGATTACAAAAGCAACTTCCCATAGGCTCGTGCAGAGAGAAAGAGGGAGGGACGCGCGTTAGCGGGAATAAAAGAGCTCGCCGCGGTTAAAAGCCAGCGGGGACCTCATAAAAAAAGGCAGCGCGACTCGTCGAAATATCCCAGCTAGAGAGAGAATTAGACTTTTAATTTCCAGGCATCTGCATCAAGCAAACGAATAATCGAGCCTCTCTCTATTCTTTTCAGCACCACATAAAGCTACGCCACGACAGGCACAGGAGGCAGCACGGCGAGAGCTACGCGCCGGGCAGCTATGTCCTAGAGACCGAGGAGCCGGAGACGGGCAGCTGGGGCCCCTGGTCGCATCCCAGCCAGTGCTCGAGGACCTGCGGCGGCGGCGTCGCTCGCCAGACCCGCGACTGCCTCGACAGAGAGTAAGTTTATTATATATCGCGGCGCGGCGCGGCACGGCCGGCGAGTGCTTTGGAAAATATATAAGGGACTTCTTCGCCCCGGCTACTGTTCCGATTATTCTGCCGCGAGAGAGATTATTAACTGCGTTTTCTAACTCGGGCGCTTCGAGGTTATGAATCGCCGGGGCGATGTTTATTTGTCTCGGGCTGCATTTTTTGAAGCTACGTTTTAAGGTTATGGGGAAGAGGGACAGTTTCGTGGATTGCTTATAAGATCGAAATAGTATATTACGACCCATGGCCAGAAAGTTGGATTTCCTGGCGTGCGTGATCTGACGCCCGAGGCGAAGCCGA
>JAWWEO010000036.1:19327027-19415403 GCA_035582975.1 Ormyrus labotus
CAAACCGAAAAAGTCGCTCTTTCTGGCCTATAATTGAGCCGGGAAGTACGTACTTTCGGGCGGGAATCAAGAAAAAACTTTTATTTTTTTTTAGATGAATAAAATTTTTACGAGCAAACGCGGATTCGATGCCATTTCCTGCTTTGTTCTTTTATTTTTAACGCTTGTGTACTCCCGCAGATTTTTACCCAAAAAATATTGCAATACGGCCTTTTATCGTACCTTTAGAAACGTCAAATGCTTCATTAACAAGCAGCTAACTTTTTCATTGCCGGTAACAAGCTCTCTCTCGGCTTGTCGAGCAGAAAGAAATCAATTCAGTTTATCGACTACAATAAAATTCTCACTTTTTTTTCCACATTCAAAAGCTTAACAAAGTTAATGACTTACAATATTGGCTCGGAATTGATTGGTACATCCATTCTGAAAATATGCAAATGTTCACGCCGCGTATATTCAAAGCACTGATATAGGAAAATATCGAAAGGATATTTGGACGGGCGCGTTATCAGCCGGCGAAAAATAAAAAGTCGGAAAATTTTACGAGCCGCACTTTCGGCTAAATCGTTATTCGATATTTGAAAGCATAATACTCCGCATTTTTCGCGTTTTTACGGGTCTTTGCGCCCGTTCATTTGCCGATACACAAACAATGCTGTACGCCATATACATATATATAGGATAAACGCCTTTGGCCCGAAAAATATATAGTCGGCGCGCGGCGCGGACGGAAATTTTTTAAAAAACTTTCGCCGTCGAAATTAAAAACGCTCGTTTCTGGAAATCGAACGAGAACTCGTCGCGCGCCGCCGCGAATGAAAGGCCGAAAATCCATCTCTCCCTTTTCCCCGCCCGGAGGGGTGTCGGCGAAAAACAAAGATTCCGATTTACAGCGACTTTAATTTTTCTTTTTTCCGCGGAACAGCAGAAATTAAACGAGAGAGAGAGAGAGCCATATTCTTTCGCATCCGGTCAGCGCCTATTTTTCCTACCGGTTGGCGAGCGTATTTTTTCGTCCGACTCTCTCTCTCTCTCCCCTTATTCCGCCTTCTGCCGGGAAAAACATTTGCGCGTTCTACTTTCCCCGGACACATTCGCACACACGTACAGAGCGAGTGCAAGAGAGAGAGAGAAGAAAAGCGTTAACCGCCTCGGTGACGACGCGCGACGCCGCGAGTGCATTTAACGATTTAACGGGCTGTAAAACCCGATTAGAAACACTCTCGGCTTTAACCCTGCATGCTTTGCCCGACGTACTTATGCTATATAGAGGAGCGCGTTCGCGAAAAAGCCAATGCGAACGAGTCATGTCCTATTGTAATCAAAGTTGAAGCGAATTAGTCGTGACCGGGCCTTATTGCTCTCTCTCTCTCTCTCTCTCTCCCTCTCGCGGAATCCTGCATGAATAATTCACGGGCCTGCAAGGAATTTTATGTATTTTTAAAGGCTCGGTATGCCCAGTGCTTTACGAAAGCGGCTCTTAAATTGTCGGGGGTTTATGACAATTACACCAACTGCATGCTTTTGATTCAATTAAATTGCGAATATTCGCTATGAAGAGCTTAAAATAGTCTGCTGAGCATTTGCGAATTTTAATGCTTTCTTGGCTTCGAATCGATATTTGACTTGGTAAATTTTTCTTTTTCAGTGAATACAATGTCGAAAGATGCACCGGAGCGAAGAAGAGATTCTTCTCCTGCAACATCCAGGTACGGTCCACCTTTTATCGAAATGCAGTTACTAAAAATTTCTATTCGTGTCGCAGTTTCCATTGTTAAAATTCCAATTCGATGTAGAGAGACTTTTAATAACGGTATTAACGTCGCGAAACGAAAGTTCCATCGTATTTTCCTCCAATTTTCCGGAAAATAATAAATAAGATAATTTAAAGCGCTCCCAAACACAATAATAAACATTAATCAGCGCAAATAATCCTTCCGCCGTAAAAAGGGAAAACGCCCCGGCGACGAACGAGGGCGCGCATAAAAATTAAAAAGAATCCGAGAATATAATCGGTAAATTATTTCCCTTCCGCGCGCTTAATCATAAAAGAGCCATCAATATTTATTTCTTTCTGCAAGCTCGCCCCCGTGCGCCCCCCTCTCCCTTCGGAAAAAAAGTCTCTCATTCCGCAGGGCGATTTTTATAGCAAGCCGCGCGCGCGCACGCGGGGCGCACGTCCTTATCCGCAGAAGCCGAGGCATAAAAAGGCCGCGAGCGCCAACTTTTTTACAATACTCGGGGCGCTCGCGCGCTGCACAGAAAAACGAATTAAATCGCGCCGAGAGAGCGAGCGAAGAAAGTTCTCACTTCCTCGGGCTTTCTTTATCCGCGCGGCAGGCAGCCCCTCTTTCTCTCTCTCGCGGAGCGACAAAGTTATCCGGGAGCGAGTGACCCCGTGAGCTTTCCCGAGCAGCCGAAGCTCCCTCTCTCTGCTCCTTTACTCGGGCGTCGTCGTCGCGAGCCTTGTTTCTGACGTAAACGAGCGCTTAAGAACGCCTTCAAAAGCGGAGCTGCCCGCCCGTAAATAGACGAAATATAAAAACCCAAAGCCGAGGCGAAATATATACACGCGTACTTAGGCGCATATATATACACAAACGAGGGGGCTCAAGCGTCGCGCACGCCGGGTTAATATTTTCAATGGCGGGGCGCCGAGGCGGAGCTAACGCGGCACCGACCGCGAGACGACTCGATTTATATAGGACGGGCTTATATACGAGCGAGGAGAGCTTCGGATGTGCGACTCTCGCCGTCGAATTCATTAGGGTCAAGATTATCGTTGATCGGCGCGACGCTTTGCTCCGGTATATTCGAGTCGGGAAAACCAATCGACGAGTTGGGGGCCGCGAGTTTATTATATGCGCGAGATCGACGTTATTGTTTCCTGATGGGTTGTTCTCGCCGGCGTCGTAAAAAGGCTTTTTCTTACATCTGACTTTTGAACTCGAGGCTTACACATTTTGGTGTGGAACTTTTGGGCGTAAAGTGCGGGTTTATAGCTGAAAGCTGGAAGAAATGGACTTTATCGCAAAAAGGAGTACTTTGCTGTAATTACGATTTAGCTGCCTTCCTAACCGTATTAGACTCATTAATTTTTCTTAGATTGAATTTTAACGGTGATAAATTTCTGCAATTAAAACGTTGCTAGATTTAAAGTCTCAATTAAAAATGTCTTTTAATGAGTCCCAAGGGGTGAAATATATTAGGCAATGACATAATTCTTGGAAAAACAATAAAACAGGGAAATAATACATATTTTTTCTTTTATCAAAAATAGATTGAAATTAAAAAAAAGCCTTCTTCCATAATTCAATTTCAATTTCCAAAAATTGACAAACTGGCAAAACTTTATCCCCGTTTCACTCATCAAAATCCAAAATAACAACGAATATAGTACGTGACCTAGAAACGGGGCGGTGTGGGTGTTCTTGAGAAGGCGTCAATCCTGTGAGCAATAAAGCATTCGTCGCAGGCATAAAAATCAGCGTCTCGCTCTCGGGAACCAGATGCTTCGGGACAAAAAAAAAAAGAAGAAAAAAATGTTCTTATACACGTTCAACCACTGTAGGAGTAGGAGCCTTTCCTCGAGACATTCGTAATTTTTATTGCCACATTGCGGGATCTTTATTTTCTCGCGCTCGTTCACCTCCTCGGATGTCTCGAGCAGTAGAGATCTGAGATTTACTTGAAACATGCCGCCGTTAAAGATATAGACAAACTGCTGAAAGTCTTTGAGCGTCACGTGTTGAAAGTTAGTTTAAGGGCTTTTTTAGATTTCTTCAGATTCGTTTTTTAGTTGAAAAACACATTTCCAAATATTTTTACTTCAAAGGCACCGGAAAAAGGAAAACGGAAAGCTTTGTATAAGTATAACCGCTAGGATAAATGCGCGAGGAAAACTTGCGACTTGAGTGCATTAATAAATGAAGATACCTATAACTTTATGAGCTTTGAAACTAAGCTGCTCTCTTAACCGCATAATCCACTAATTTATGGAAGCCTGCTCTTTATGAATTATTTAAAAATTCTTAAATTTAAGCATACTATTCAATTATTCAATTGTTCGACTAAATATTCACTTCTCGTAACTCGCAGCATCAGTTCTCGTACTTAATCAGTGCAAAAATTTATAAAAACCCAAGTTAACTCGCAAAAAGGAAGAAAGCGAGTGCTTTTCAATATTAAGACATTCTCTTTCCCTCAACTTGGCACTCAAACTTCCCAAAAAGATTCTCGCCGAAACACAAGTCCGAGAGAGTTACGAGAGAGCAGCGCGGCGGTCTTTAAAAATGAAAGCCCCTAAAAGCGGCGATCGCTCTCGAAAAAAAAAAAAAAAAAAATTAAAGACAGCGGAGAGATCTCAATTCCGGTGTATTGACTCGCCCGGAGAACGGGTTGGGTACGATCATTCGAAAATTTACTCCGGGGGGCACCGCCTTTGAAGAACACGTAGCCCGCGCACGCACACACACACACACACACACACACACACACACACACACACACAGAGTCCGGAGAGCCGAAGAGCCCATAAAGCTCTCGCTCGCGCCCTATATGTAGGTACGTGTGCACGCGCGTCGGTGGTTTTAATGATGGGGCGAACCACCGGCGGCAACGCAGTCGACGCCTAGCCGAGTTATGTGCTGCGGAGAGAGGGAGAAAGGGAGAAAGAGCAGTTCGAAAAAGCGATGGAGTAAGCGCGCAGTCGCTTGATTTAGCCGAGGTCACGCTCGCCCTTCGATCCTTCCGCTTTAATTCAATTCTCTGGAGAGGAAGAGGGATGATGCGCGCGAGGTAGAGAGAGAGAGAGAGAGAAAGAGAGAAGGAAGAGAAGGAGACGGAATGCTGAAATTTCCGTCCCTCGGCCATTTCGTCCCTCTCTCTCTTTCTCTCGCTCGTCCTTATGCTCGCTTTTCGAATTCCTTGTGTGACAATGGACGCGAAGCTCGTCGGGGCTTCGGTTCCTGTCCCTCTCTCTCTCTCTCGCCCATTCTCTTTCTCGTTTCTTCTCCTCTTTCCGAGGAAATAAAAGTGAGTAAGTGCTGCGTTTGAAGATGATTTAATGTACGTCGCGAGAGAGAGAGAGAGAAAAAAAAGATTACGGCGAGATTCCGCACGAGCGCGCGAACGCCGCGCGGCCGAGCTGCAGGCTGCACAATGCCATTGTGTTTCGCGGTACGAATGAATGGGCGATGCGCGACGCTCTTTAATAGCGGATCGTGAAAAAATTATCGGGAAAAAAAAGGTTCCCGCGCGGCTCTCCGCCTTTGCGGAGCCTCCCTCTCCGCGCTGCTCGCTCGCCGGGGCTTTGAGGAGCAGCTTTTGTAGCTTTCGAAAATGCTTCATTATTATCCACCGCCGGGGCTTTGAGGAATAAAAATTTTAACAAGGGCATCCTCTGCCGCTTCTAAAGACGAGCTCTTTTCCAGTGCGAATTTTTAATTACTTTGGCTGAAAAAAAAATATTTATAAATTCAGCTGGGTCGCCGATGTACTTTTTGGGTCGAAAACGATTACAATCGAGCTTTTAGAACGGAACAGATTTATTTACGATTAATGCACAAAAGCAACATTTTTATTCCTCTGTCGCAGCATCACGTTTTCATTGGCAAAATAATTATCGACAAAGAGCGGCCAAAGTTAGAAAGAAATCAATTAAAGTTCAATCGGCAAGGCCGAAATTCCCCGTCGCCCCACAAATCAGAGCGCAGCCATTTCCGGCGAAATAAATTTATAGACCGCGCGGCGACCCGCATTCGGGGCGCATCCTTAAACGAGCGCTTTCGCTTTTTCGCCGCGCCGCTCCGCTCTCTCGCGCAATAAAGCAACGATAAACAGGGGGAGAGAGAGTCTCGACCGCCGTCGTTTCCCTCCGCCCCCCGCCCCCTCTCTGCAAAGGCCAAACAAACCAGCGGGGAAGGGCGGATGAAGAGTGACGATGGGCCGTTTCGCAAAATGAGTAATTTGTTCGGCGTAACGAGTTTAACCACCAAGCAATTTGCAGAGAGCCGCGCGGGCCGAGCCAACTGCCGTCCTCTGTCAACGCGGCGCGGCTAGATTTATAGCCGAAAACTTAGTGCGCGCCCGAGAGCCGTGAACTCGCCGCGAGCGGCCGCCGGTGTTATCGACCGGCGCGAAAATCCCGGGGACGCGGGAAACGGGGGGAAGGGGGGAGGGGAGCGCACGCTTTATCGCGCGGATCATTTTCTCGAAAAACTGATTTTTTTCCCGTCCGGAACACTCCGCGAATATTTAGCAACACCCCCGCTGCCAGTTTTTATTTCGAGCTCTGTGCACGCTTTCATCTGAATATCCGGACGATCGAAGTCTTGCGAAGTATTTAATTCGATTATTTTTCGCTAAATTGGAGAAAATATTTGCAGCTGCTTGCTCGATTGTTTAAAAAAAAAAAAAAGAACCGAGGTTTTTAAATAAAAGGTTTGTTGTGCTATGAAAAGAATTTTGCATTCGAAATAAGGGAGGTTGAAATAAAAAGAATGGAGGGACCGAAAATAGCGGAAAAATGGATATAATATATTTCGGCCAATGAACCAGAAGAACTTATTTATCTGTCAAAAACACTGACTTCAGAAAAATGTGCTATTTTATGACGCGGGATTTCCGTAAGAAAAGTAACGTTCGTGATAACCTTTTGGATCATTACCGCGGAAAGATTAATAAAACTCACATATATTTTATTGATGCCGGTGTTTACTTTATCGATTCAATTACAATATTTTTAACGTTACTATTTGAAAAATCGAGGTTTCAGCTATTAATAAATAGCAGATAAAATGCTTCTTCTTAACCTAAAGTTTTTGCTGAAAAGTCGAGTATGAACTATTAAATCTGTTCCTGATAATGTTTGACAAAATGAACACCTGCACCTCTCATTAATTCTTTAAACACTTTAGTTATCAGAAACTTTCAACGGGCATTCATTTCTCACGCCGCAAGTTCTCTCTGCAGGAAATAATTTGACAGATTCGTCGACCGTCTTCATCAATTTCAGACAAAAAGAAGAACTAAATTTATAATTCGCCTTACTGCAGTCTATTCGTGACTAAATTATAATAATCCTACATTCACTTATATATAGAGCACGTAACGAGAGGTGTTCCGCGTAAATTATTCTCCTAAAAGGCACTCTTTGCGCTCCGCAGCACTTACCTGCGGGGATGCTCCGAAAGCACCCCGACGACGACTCGCTTCACGATTCGCCGAGACCTCGTAACTCTCGCTTAGGTGATGTGTGTTGCGTATAAGCGCTCGACGCTACGCATCTCTCCAACAGTCCCTGGTCGGGCCTGGCAGCTCAGCTTATGAATAAGATCGCGACGATCGCGTCCCCGCGGAGAGCGGCGGTATCCGGGGTGTATGCAGGAATAAGCAGCAATGAACGACGAGACGCGGGTGATAATCAAAACGATTGGAAGTTTATTCTCCCCAATAATAAAAAGAAATACAACAGTACTTAAACGCGGTAGTATATCAGTCGTGCGAGCACGCCGGCTGATGCCGTCGCATGCGCTCGCGAGAACGAGAAGTTCGAACGAGAACGGTGCAGATGTGTGTGCTCCTGCCGCACTCAGGCGGAGACCCGAGTCTCCACTGAGAAAACTGAAGCTCGATGGTGCACTCACGGGTGCACCGATACCGAAAAATACACCCATACCGATACAGAAAAATGCCGAACACCGGTCGTCAAGCGAGACGGAAGATGAGTGCATAGGGTGCCGAACCGCTGTCCGACTCGCACACGTGGGCCTCGCGGAAATATACGAAAAGTTCCTTGGCAGGCCGCGTGCTCGAAAGCGCGACAGAGATGGCGGCGCGCGGTATCCAGCCGGTGGTTGCCTCTCGGTCCTTCCTCGTGTCTCCGGGTCCGTCGGGTCGCCCAGCTACCTCCTCCTTAGCACGTTCTCTTGCTCTCACTTTCTTCTCTTTTCCTTCTCGCTATCGTTACTCACACGCTTCGGTTTCGCTCGACGATCGAAATTGATCTTCCTGCAGCTCGATCCTTCCCGCCCTCCCGCGCTATCGATGGCATCGTCCGCGTTACCCCCTGGCGCGCGCAGCAATTAACCTAATGAGTCGCGCGCGGGCGACTCGGGCTCGCAGAGACGCGCGGAATTCGAAGCGGGAATCTGCACGCGTTACAATCCTATTTTAGCTTTCAATTGGCGAGACATCATTTTTTTTTTTTCATTTTTACAAAGCACGAAAAAAGTAATTACTTAAAAAAGCACGTTATTCAATCATCCGTTAGCAGACGTCTTCTTCGAACACTCCAAATCGCACATTTACTTGTGTAAAAGAAACGATATATCCGTCACGCGAGAGATTTCCCATGCCACGTACGGCACCTGCACGAATATGATTTCGCTCTTCTCTCGGCGCGCCGTACGTCACCGATTCAAACTGCTCCCATGGCCTTTTTCGACCCATTGCTTCCCGTTATATACGCGGTCCCGCCGCCGGACCGTAACTTCAACCGGGCCGCATCTCTTATCCCTCGACCCCGCGTCGTATCGCGTATATACGCGAGATATACAATTTTTTTTTTTTTCGCCTCCGCGCAGTTCTGTGCCTCCACTCGGGAGAGTCTACCGGGATTCGGCGGTACAGCGGTATCTCCTTAAATAAACATCGGGCAAAGCGGCAGAAATTCGACGAGTCCGGCCCGAAGATGCCCCGTTTAAGCTCGCCTCCTATATAATTCATCGCGACGCCGAAATACTCCGCGCCCGAAGCTCTCTCCTCCTCTCGCTCTCGGCTGCTTACCTTGCGCTCAATAATTCAGCGACGCGTTTAGCTCGGGCTTTCTATATTCGCCCGAGAGCGGCGCGTAACTTTTCGCCCATCAAGCGAGTCAGAGAGAGAGAGAGAGGAACTCCGGAGAGAGAGGAGCGGGCCGAACGTGGGGCGCATCAAAACTCGTTCGATTACGCCCCGAAGTCGAAGGATGTTTGATGAGGGCTGAGGCGTGTTACTGCTTTGTAACGATGTTCCTGCGCAGGAGATTGAATTGATGTTGATCGCTATTTATTACCTCTCCAAATTGTTTGAAGGTATATATTCAATTGTTCGAGTGAGTTTCGTTTTTTTTTTTTTTTTTTTTTGAAACTCTGAAGGAATTCTTTATTTTACGTGCATAATTTGATTTATGCAATGCATTTCGGGGTTATTTCGTATTGTAATGAATATTTAATACAATTTTATTTTATTTTATTGAAAAACGACTTTTACGGGCGAGTAAAATTTAATGAAAATATAATACGGTAATAAAATAATGTTAACATCGATATAGAGGCGAAACGATCATTCCAGGAATTTATAAAATAATGGAAGCCTTTTAAAAATACATTTCATACATTTATGTAACTGATCCCTTGAATAGCATTTATTTCAAAGCCGACTAGTATTACGTTATGATTGATCGGGATGCGTTATCCGAAATTGAGCAAATAATTATCGTTCAGCTTATTTCCGTCATAAACTCACGTATCAATAATAAAACAATGCTAACTGGTACATCATTCACCTCTATCAATAGCACATTACGCTGAAACTGTAATACTTTTCGTTAATTCAGAAACAACATCAATTTCGATAAGTATCAGTCTACATAACAAAAGCTAAAATTCGCAAAAAGAGTCGCTTCGAAAATTCAATTTATAACGATACAAAACTCAAATCAAGATAATTGGCACTTAAAAATTTGTATTCCGCCGCCTTTTCCGCGGAGAAGCGGATCCTCTGAAATATTTCCACATTCCTCGCTAAACAAATTCAGCAGTAAATTATAATTTATCCCCCTAACCGCATAAAAAACAATATTGATGATAAAAAGAAGAAGAGAGACCGCGAGCCATATATTTTACGACGTATGTATTTCTTTCCCTTCATAAAAGGCTTCGAAATAAAAAAGGAAAAAGTCGGAGAGACACACAGAAAAAAGCAGCCCTCGTGTGTCCCCCCTCGTAAAGTCGCGGGACCGTGACCGCCGCGTGACAGAGCGCTGACATAAACACTACCTGATCCATTTAGAAGCTACAAGTCCGCCGCGGCTCTCTGGCCGTGTCCTCCTCCGCCCTCATCCTTCATAACTCGAACGGTTTCCTCGTATCCCTCCCCCCGACGAGTTATTCCTCGCATCGCTGACAACGGAATGGTCGCCTCGTTTAGCGAGAGTCGCGGAGGGCCTTCGGTTTTCCTCCTCTCTTTTTTTTTCTTTTTTCTCTCTCTCCTTTTTTTTCGTACACCCGGCCACACATGCCGCGCTACATGAATCCTCCCGTTTCATGAGGCGAGAAATCAGACATCATAAATCCCGAGTTCCATATAGACGGGAAAGTTGCCGGTCTCTGCGGGATCGCCGCGACCAAATCATCCGCCGCCTCCTCCTCCTCCCTTTTTTTTTCGTGCGCTTGCGGCCGCGAAGCCTCGAGGGTCGATTTATCGATATTACCAGGGTATTACTCTGTCTAAGCGAAAGAACGTATTCGCTCCCGGATAAATGTGTGCCGCCAAGTACGTTTCTGGCTCTGTGCGTGTGTCTGTGCGTGCGCGTGTGGAGTACTGATAGGTCGGGTCGAGGGTCCTCCAATTCTCGACGGTCTGTGCGGTTGCGCAGCGTCAAAGCGCGAAGGCGTGACGACGAGCTACAAATTTGCAGAGGTTGACCTTTTTAAGTCGGCGGTGCGCGGCGGACTCGACGGCTTAATTATTTATTCGATCCAGTTTGCTTTTCCGTGTCGATGTTTTTTTTTTTTTTTTTTTTCGTTTTTGGCTCTCTTTTCGTTCTCATTATTTTCTATTGGACCTGCTCCTGATTTTCGGGAGATAAATTGAATTTTTGAAAACTATTTTTAGTCCGAAACAACATTTATAAATGAAATATCTGGACTGAATTTTAACAGTTTTTATTTATTTAAAAATAATTTTTGTGACAATTTTTAATATTAAAAGAGAATTATAAAAGTTAAAATATTAATAAAATCTCTGAAATGTAAAGCAATTAATCTCTCTCTGCATTGTTATCAATAATGGAAAACTGTACGGAAGAAAAATATTCAAACCGCATTTGAAAAATTAATCTTGTTCCCGTAGAATTTTTACAATATTTTTCTCTTCTTTTTTTAAGCTCCAAGCTGAAACAACTAAAACAAACATGAATGTTGATTTTTATTATTTCGTTCTAGCCGTGCACAGGAGAACAAAAGGATTTTCGAGCCGAGCAATGTGCAGAATTTAACAACAAACCTTTTGAAGGAGTATATTACGAGTAAGTGCTCGATGCTATATAAATATATACCGCTGCAAAATTATTTGAAATTTAAATAATTTATTCACCGCGCTGCCTGCGGAATAATCTCTTTTTAAAAACCATTTAACCATCATTGACAGCTCTCCGAATGAAACGTTCGTTTATTTCGAAACCGAGCGTTTATTTCCCGATATACTCTTCAAGTTTTTCGCGCGCGCGCGAATTTTCTTTCAATCGCCCCCCCCCCCCCCCCCCCCCAATTACAAATGCATCAGACGGCGAAAATTTTTCTTTCCAGCTGGATACCGTACACGGGCGGACACAACAAGTGCGAGCTTAATTGCATGCCTCGGGGCGAGAGATTCTTTTACCGGCACAGAGAGACCGTGATTGATGGCACGCTCTGCAATATCGAGAAAAACGACGTCTGCGTCGAGGGCAAATGCATGGTGAGTACAAATGGCCGAATAAAGGGTACCCTTTTTGTCGTTTAAATGGCATCATTATAAAGGCATCTCTGACAACACATATATAGCAGTCATTTTTCACTAACTTCTGGCCGAATCCGAACCTGTAGATTTTTTCTCGCGGAAGCATAATTTTTAAATTGTTACTCCGCGTTTCGTTTTCGGTTTGAATTTCATTGGTGTTTGTCAAAGTTAAATATTTAATCTTCAAGTTTTAATTAATTTTAACGTCGTTACGCGAAGTTTCTTTTTAAGTATACAAAGCGTAAAAAGAATACCGAATTAATTAACTTTTCAAATAAAGTTTTTAAAGAAAATTAATAAAAACACGGAACAAATTGACAAAATCGAATAAACCGAAAAATTCGCGCGGTAAACGATATCGCGCTTACCCTAAGATAATAACGAAAGCTCGAACGTTTCTCAGCCGGTGGGATGCGACATGATGCTGGGCAGCTCGGCGAAAGAGGATGCCTGCCGCGAATGCGGAGGCGACGGCTCCGACTGCACCACCGTCAAGGGACGCTTCAACAACGATGACTTGCAAGTCGGTAAGTCGAAGGAGGAGGAGGAGGTGGAGCAGCTCGTATATATAGATATATATATATATTTTACGAGGATCAAATTTAATTTATGTATCGCCGTCTGATTAACGCCCCGACTTCTTTCTCGTTCGCAGGCTATCTCGACATGATGCTCATACCCGAAGGAGCGACAAACATCGCCGTCAGGGAGATCCGACCCTCCAATAATTACCTCGGTAAGACTCGCCCGCGCGCCCAAGAGAGAGAGAAAGAGAGAGAGATAAGCCGCGAGATTAAAAAGCGCGCCCGATGCGCTGGAATTATTCCTCGGAAGTATTAGTTATCGTTTTCTTCTGGCGCGCCGCTCCGAGCCGCCGTCGAAGAACTCTTTCGTGCTTTGTCATATTAAGATTGCGGAGAGCGATAAGGGCGCCGAGAAAAATGCACGACGAGAATTGGCTGAATAATTATTGTAATTTGCGGAGTGTTATTTCCGAGAAATAAGTGTCTTCGGGCTTGACGCACCTATAATTAATGAGTTTGAAAGTTTTAAGTTGATCGGAGATATAGCAAAGTTTTCTTATTATTTATTTGAAATAGTTAGGTATAAAAATATCAAATGCAGAAGGTTTTATTTAAATTTTTAAAAACTTAAAAGCGTCTAGAAGCTTCGAAGAATTGACTTTTGATGAGTTTGTCCTAATTACTTTTAATTTAGATCAATTTCTAATGATTATTTCTGCATCACTTCTCTGTAATAGCTTTAAGCGAGTATTACACTTCATTCAATTGAAACGTCAAAAAATAATTTGGAAAATCCACGCGATAAGTAATCTAGTTTTTCAATTACATCTCCAAATATATTCTAATATTATAATTGAAAAATGTGCAGGATTCTTTTTTTACTAATTTAATTAAAAAAGTTTTTAAATTATTTGCAATATTTGCTGCAGCTATTCGAAACCAGACCGGACATTATTACTTGAACGGCAACTGGAGGATAGATTTCCCTCGCAGTCTTCGATTTGCCGGAACAATTTTCCACTACAGCCGAGACCCGCAGGGATTCTCCGCTCCAGACACGATAACAGCTTTAGGTCCAACTACCGAAGCTATCTACGTTGTGGTGAGTAAAAAGAGCTTCAACCCCAAATTCGCTACAACTTAAAGCGGCGAACAAAGCTGAACGTGAACTAAATTAATAGGAAACTCGGCTACGAATGAAAAGTTTAACTTGCTTGCTTTACAGCTACTGTATCAAGATCACAATGTTGGGGTAGATTATCAGTACAGCATGCCAAAAAAATTCTCTCAACAATCGGATCCCGACAGCTATACGTGGGTTGCTGAAGAGTTTTCAGCTTGCAGTGCTACTTGTGGTGGTGGTACGTCTACTTTTTCACATTTTCTGCTTTATTTATAGTTATAACACTAACGGAAAATTTACTTGCAACATCTGCTTAAGCTGCTTGTCGAAAAATTAAAGTATTTTATGCAACATTATATGCTCTTTCCACGAGACATGCTATTTTAATTAATTCAAATTTCTCATTAAATTTACTTTTTTACAACTCACTCGAATTATTAATTATATTATAAAGCAATAAAAAAACTAATCCCACTATCTACCAAAGTATCGAAACAACTTCATTAGCCAGCTTCGAAAACGATCACGCGACAACTGTTCAATACCGCGCCACTTGTTCCCAGGTTATCAATCGCGCCGAGTGAGCTGCGTGAAGCGTCGCACGAACGAGGAGGCGGACGAGAAGCTTTGCGACCCGATGCTGGAGCCGGCCGACACGCAAGCCTGCGGCGGCGATCCCTGCCCACCCCAGTGGGTCCCCACCGAGTGGTCGAACTGCACCAAGCACTGCGGCGAGGGCGGCCAGCAGACCCGCGAGATCAAGTGCGAGCAGATCGTGTCCGGGGGCATACGGACCATCGTCGACGAGGCCCAGTGCATCGAGTCCGTCGGACCGAAGAACGCCACCAAGCAGGAGTGCAACAAGGACGTCGAGTGCCCGCAGTGGCATCAGGGACCCTGGAAACCGGTAAGCAGATTTTCCGAGCTCGGAAAGCGGAAAGTTTCTCGCGCAGCTGTTCGGGTAGCTACTTGACTTGAGCCTCTTTATACTTTCTTAGATGAGCGAAACTTTGTTTTATTAGGAGGAGCGATATTCTGCTTTATTGTGACATTATATACATATGTGTAAAAGTATATTTGAAAAGTCGCATTAATTAAATAAAGCATTCAGTGCCCGTAAAAAAATTAATTTATTTCATTTTCTTCTGCAGTGCGATCAGTTGTGCGGCCCGGGCAAACAAACGAGAAGAGTAACGTGCTATAGGAAAAACGATAAAGGAAAAGTTGAAGTGTTGGACGATTCAGCTTGCGATGGAGAAGTTCCCGAGAAAGAGAAAACTTGCGAATTGAGGCCTTGCGAAGGAGTCGACTGGGTCGTGTCTCCTTGGAGCGGAGTAAGTTTTCAAACTTCTGCATTCATTTTACATAAAACGCTAAGCTCGCATTTTAGATTAATCAATATTCTGTAAAAGTAGGGAGATTAATTTCTGCTACTTAATGTGCATTTTGCAGCAGCAAAGTGTTAGTTTTTTTTTACAACTCGATAAACGTTAAGCTCAATGTTTTATAAACTTTAAACTATTTCTTTCACAAAGTGTTCCGATAAGTGCGGCCTTACTCAAGAAACAAGAACGGTGCAGTGCTCAACACAAAATGGCACGGTTTATCCGGAAAATATGTGTGACAGCGAGAAAAAACCAAATACAACCAGGGATTGCGAAACGCCAAAAGATTGCGAGTATCAGTGGATTAAGACGCAATGGAGCAAAGTAAGAGCAGATAGTAAAATGATCTTCAGATTGCCAGTATTATAGAAAATTAATACAATGTATGCTTTTTAGTGCTCTGCCGAATGCGGGACTGGAGTACAAACTCGTAAAGTATTTTGCGCATCGTTCGAGGATGAAGACACAATGAAAAAAGTACCGGACGACAAATGTGAACCAGAAGAAAAATACAACACTACTCGACCATGCACTGCCAAGAATGAAAACTGCAAAGGAGAATGGTTTGCTGGTCCTTGGAGCGAAGTAAGCATTTAAATTGTGACATTTTTTGTACATCTTGCATCTTTGCCTTCAAAAATGTTCTTTTTTTTAGTGCTCTAAACCATGCGGCGGTGGGGAAAGTACGCGCAAAGTAGTTTGTCTGAAAGACAACGTCACTGTTACTGCCGATCAATGTGATTATAAGACAATTATGGAGGAGAATCAAAATTGCAATCCTCAAGCATGCGAAGAAGGTAATTAGTCTCAAAATAAATAATTAGATATTTATTTTAAATACAATAATAATAATAATAATAATAAATATAATTATTTTGTTAAAAAGATGAAGTAATACCAGTAGAGCCTGAAAAAGTAACAGCTTTAATGGAAGACGAAGAAGAAGAGTGCGAGGATGAAGAAGAAGAGGACTTCGTTACTGTTAGTTCCAGCTTTGAAACTGACGTAAGTTTTCCTTAACAAATCATAAACAAGACTTTATTCTAATATTGTTTAAAATATGAACTTTTTATTACTTATCTGCTTTGATTAATGTAGGAAACTGAACAATCGTCCGACATGACTGAAGCTGTTCCATTGAGTTCACCATATGTATCCGATAGCACTGTAGAAGATATGATGTTTAGTGATGCAGCTAGCCGAGGAGATGTTTCGATCTCAACAGATAGTGGCAGCGGTACCGGAAGTGACGAAGATACTGATTCTTATCCTATAATTACAACATTGGAAGGTAGCGGAACATCACCGGACGAATTTGAAAAGGGTACTACCTTGGATATGTTTGGATCAAGCGATACAGATTCGACAGAATCATCTGGTGCAAGCGAAGTTACTTCAGAAACCGGTGAAACAGCAACAGGAACCACTGAATCGGGTAAGAAAAATTACAAGAATAAAATGTTTAATCTGCATTTACAACAAAATGTAAATTTATTGACGATTGATTTAGGTGTTACTGCGACAGATGAAACAGCAACGTCCTCTGGAGTCAGTGAGGCATCCGGTGCAACAACGGAATCAGTTTCTGAATCAACGGATCAAACAACGGAGCAGTCCAGTCAACAGTCAACCGAAAGTTCTGAAGGAACAAGTTCAGATATTACCACAGACAATACAACTGAAAATTCTGATATTACTACTGAAAGTTCAGCTGCTACTACCGATTCTAGTTCTGACTCAACAGAGTCTTCTTCAGACGCAACAAGCAGTTCAGGAAGTTCAGAAAGTTCAGAAAATACAGAAAGTACAGAAAACACAGAAAGTACAGAAAGTACAGAACCAACTGATACAACTCCAACGTCCGATACTGAAAGCACTGAAGCTACGTCTGATAGCAGTACACCAACAGATTCCAGCACAAGTGCTACTGAAGCATCTGAAACAACTGGTAACGTATATAGCGTATTTTAATTCTAGTTTTTAAATATGTAAACTGCTATTTTATTTAACTACTGTACGATTCTATTTTTAGAGTCAGCAACAGAATCCGAGTCAACCTCAGAATCTTCTGCAGCATCTTCTAGCGGTTCTTCGGAAGAAACTTCCGAATCAAGTGTTAGTGATACTGATAGTTCAACTATTAGCAGCGGATCAACTGAGGCAATTTCGTCTGATGAAACTACATTAGGATCTGCAGCAACCGAAGTTACTGAATCTTCAGCAACCGGAGAGACTTCAGAATCAAGTACATTAATGAGTGGAGAAACGCAATCAGTAGAATCTACAGAAACTGGTTCTACGGAATCTAGTGTCACTGCAGAATCCGAGACTGCCGGACCTACTACAGAATCAAGTGAAGCAACTGATACCGCTACAACAGATGGATCTACAATAGCAGAAACAACTGAATCTGGAATGACAACTGAATCTGGAATGACTACCGAATCTGGAATGACTACCGAATCTGGAATGACTACCGAAGCCACAAGTGAATATTCCACTGTTAGTGGTACCGAAGAATCGACTGAAACTGGTATCTCTTCTGCTACTGAAGAAACTGATTTAACAGACCAAACCCATGGTAAATTAAATTCTTTATAACACATATTAGAATAGAATTATGTCAATTGTGTAAAATAAACATTTTTTACTAACTTTATTTCTTTTTTTTTTTTAGTTTCGGACTTATTTACTACTAGTAGTCCTGTCGAAAAGGCAATTACGCAAGAACATAAACTCCGCAAATGCAAACCTAAGAAGAAGAAAGAGTGCAAAACTTCACAATTTGGATGCTGTTACGACGGAATTACAGAGGCTAAAGGACCGTTTGGCAAAGGCTGTCCAACTCCTCACACTTGCGCTGAAACAAAATACGGTTGTTGTCCAGATGGCGTTTCACCAGCCAAAGGACCTAAAAATGAAGACTGCCCCAGTCAACACTGTGAAGAATCTCTGTTTGGTTGCTGCGAAGATGGCGTTACGCCTGCAGAAGGCAATGATTATGAAGGATGCAAAAAACCATGCAATCAAACTGAGTGAGTTCTATCAAACACCTAAAATATTTAGAAAAACTTGCTTCAATCCTTAATTACACTTTTGTAATTTAATTTTTTTCAAATGATCGCAATCGTAATAATTTTTTAGATTCGGATGCTGCCCCGACAAAGAAACACCTGCAAGTGGTAAGAACAATCTTGGATGTTGCAATAATACCGAATTCGGATGCTGCCCAGATGGAATCAAACCGGCTAGTGGACCTAACGAGAAAGGTAATTTTATTTTTATTTTCTTTAATTTTTAAATTATAGTGTTTTAATAATAATACTTATATTTATATATTTTTACTAACAATTTTGTAACATTTTAGGATGCGATGAAGAAAGTGCATCTGAAACACCTGTGGAAAGCACAACAATTATACCAGGTGACTGCGCCAATTCAACTTACGGATGCTGCCCAGATGGTCAAAAAGCTGCAAATGGTACGAACTTTGCAGGCTGTGACGTTATCAATACCAAAAATTGCACTGCAAGTTACTTCGGCTGTTGTCCAGACAATGTCACGGCAGGTAAAGAAAAAACTATTATTATATTTACATTTTCAGCGATCTAATACAACACGTAATATAAAATCGTTAATCGCTTTTTCAAATATTAAAATCGTAGCACTCGGTCCAAACAATACCGGATGCCACACGGCGTGCGAGAACTCAACGTACGGATGCTGCGAAGATAACCAAACGCCCGCCCACGGTCCTAACAGGGAAGGTTGCTGCTTATCAAGCCCGTACAAATGCTGTCCCGACAACATTTTACCAGCGCGCGGACCAGACTTCTACGGTTGCGGATGTCAGTATTCCAGATTCAGATGCTGCCCAGACAATACGACTGCCGCTCGAGGCCCGAACAACGAGGGATGCGGCTGCCAATACACGACCCACGGATGCTGTCCGAACAGATTCACACCGGCCACTGGACCGAACTTTGCTGGCTGTCCTTGCTACACCTATCAGTTCGGCTGCTGTCCTGATGGCGTTACCATTGCTAAAGGACCTCACGGTCAAGGTAAAATTCTGCTTCGATTCTATAGCATCTTTATTTATCGTAAAAGTTTTACTACGCGTCATTGACGTGAATGTAAAACGTTAAATAAAATATAATTGAGCCTACTGTTTGCACAGTCAAGCGTAATTTTGTCCATTAACTGTACTCTTTTCAGGATGCGGCTGCGAGAATACTGAATTCAAGTGCTGTTCAGACAAGAGGACTCCAGCCAAGGGGCCAAATTTCGCCGGCTGCGCTTGCGACGCTTCTAAGTACGGCTGTTGCCCTGACGGTGTCGAGGAAGCTCAGGGCGAAAACTTCGAGGGATGCGTAAAAGTGCCCTCGAATCCCGGAGCCGCGTGCGGCCTGCCGCGAGACAGAGGTACTTGCCGCGACTTTACCGTCAAGTGGTTCTACGACACTGGCTATGGAGGCTGCTCTAAATTCTGGTACGGAGGCTGCGAGGGTAACGATAATCGATTCAAAACGCAAGAGGAGTGCAAGGCTATCTGTGTTGAGCCGCAAGGAAAAGGTACGGGTTTCGAAACCTGGCAAATTGATTCAATCGATCGTTTGAAACTTTTCATTGACATTCCACTCTCGTGTTTTAGATATTTGTCACTTACCTAAAGTTGCCGGTCCTTGCGAGGGATACTATCCAATGTGGTATTTCGATTCCGAGAGAAAGCAATGCGGTCAGTTTATATATTCCGGCTGTCTTGGAAATGCCAACAAATTCAAAACTCACGAGGAATGCGAAAATCGTTGCGGAACACCTGTGGATGCTGGTAAGAATTAATACGCAAATTTTGCAAACGAACGCATCGAAATTTCTCCATCACATTCTCACGTGTATTTCGTAAACTTTCAGATCCTTGCACTCTCGACCAGGAGCCCGGACCGTGCGAAGGAAACTTCTCGCGATGGTACTTTAACAAAGAGACTCAGGTTTGTGAGACCTTCAGGTATGGTGGTTGCAAAGGTAACAGCAACAACTATCCTACAGAATTGGCTTGTCGTCAGCAGTGCTTGCAACCAGGGCGTAGCAAAGGTAAGTCGACGCCTCATTTCCGTATCTTAAGTAAAATATTTGAAAGGATCTCTAATTTATTACTTTACGAGGAGAATCTTTATTGTGTTCAGTTTTTTGAGGTGATTGTTTATTTAATAAAAAGAGTTAAAATAATTTTACTAAAAAAAAAAGAGTTACAACTAATGAATAACTTAAAAAGCATGACGATTCGAGTTTGAAAAACTATCCACTAATTACAATCTGCGGACGAACAAAACTAAAAATCCACTCTTAACAGTTAATAAATTTAGTTACTCTCTTTGGCAGTAACTCGTTGTTTTGAAATATTTTGAAATTCGAGATTAACGGGGTTCGAGGTGTGCTCGGCGGGTAAATAACGACGACGATTAATCCTTGGTCGCTCTCGTAACCGTAACGTTTTCAGTAATGCAGGACGTGTGCGCCCTGGAAAAAGAGCCGGGACCCTGTCCTGGCTCTTTGCTGCGCTGGCACTTCGACGCCGACGTTCAGGCGTGTCGAAAATTCATTTTCGGCGGTTGCAAAGGCAACGGCAATAAGTTCCGTACTAAGGCCGCCTGCGAGCAGCGCTGCCTGCCCAGAGGTACACACAGAGAGACCGAGAAAAGACCCCCTTAGCGCCTCTTTAGTCATGTCGATAGACGCATTCGTTTAGTTCTGGAATGTTTTAGTTTTTACTCGCTGGGCGGAATTGCTGCAAGCGGTGCTGGACTCGTTTAATTTGAAGTTCGCATTTTATTGGTTAATCGTTGGATTTTCTTATCGATCTAAATGCTGCGAATGTAGAACTTCACTTTAAATTATTACGATGGGTTTTAGATTCATGCCGTACATTTTTATTCAATCGAACATTAATTTACACAGTATTATAGCAAACGACATTACTTCAAAGTCATAAAGAAATGACCTAATGGCACAATTTCAAATAAGAAAAACATTCAATTTAACAATCCTCAGGTTGGCGCTTATTAATCATTAATGGTGTGTGGATAGTTAACATTAACAAAAAAAAAACAATACTAGTCTTAGGTTTAAGTTAATTTATTGATAAGACTCATAATTTTGTGGAGTGGTGGTGCACTAACATTGCATGGTTAAATTTAACTCACGCTGGACAGATTCGTGCTCGCTGCCTCGTACGGAGGGTAACTGCACGGAAAAGCATTCGCGTTGGTACTTTGATCAGGAAGAGAATCGTTGCATGCCATTTTATTACACTGGATGTGGCGGCAATAAAAATAACTTTGAATCTAGAGATGCATGTGAGTCGGATTGCCCGCCCAAGATTGGTAAGCATAACTTCAGAGTAACCAACTTTTACATCGCGCATGAATTAACTTTTTGCGGCGTATCATCTTTAGTACTGAAATAATTGGAAATTTTTAATTGTAAGAGCAGATGTGCGGTGTTGGTATGATTTTTGCGAAATTTTTAAAATAAATTACGCTTTTAATCGTTGATGCTGTATTGCTAATAGCAAAGCATAGTTTGATGAACATTGAAAATATTAATATTTTTTATGCAATTTAAAATTTTTTCAAGTTTTAATAATATACAGAATAAATTGATTATAATACTTTCAGTATTAATCTCATTTCATTTTTTGTATTTTCGGTAAGAAGTGACTAACCCAAAGTACCTTTAAAATTAAGCTTAAGATTAATTAAAAATATTTACGAGTAGAGCAAGACATCTGCCTGCTCCCGGCAGTCCTTGGAGAATGTCACAACTACACCCAACGTTGGTATTATGATTCCTACGAACAACGATGCAGGCAGTTCTATTACGGTGGTTGCGGCGGTAATGGCAATAACTTCCATACAGAGTCTGATTGCCAGAATAGATGCGAAAGTTCACCAAGTACACCCGCCACGCCCGAAATTGCGTTCAGAACAGGTATAAGATCTGCTTACAAACGTATAAAATTTTCACATTGCATGAAATGTCGCGAATGAAAGACACGTTATATAGAATCGACCCTGATTTTAAAAAATAACTTCCAGAATTCTGCTACTTACCCGAGGAACGCGGTCCCTGCACCAACTACGAAAATAAATGGTACTACGACAGCCGAGAAGGAATTTGCAAGCAGTTCGTCTACGGCGGCTGCGGCAGCAACGGCAACAACTTCCGCTCTCGCGAGGAATGCGAGTATCGATGCGGCGAAGTTCAAGGTGAACTCCCTGTCAAATTCAATTCATTCGTTCCCTTACCCCCGCAGCCTACTCAAAACCGAAATAAAACATCGACAGATCCCTGCACGATGCCGATGCTGGTCGGCCCGTGCAACGGCTCGGTGCCGCAGTTCTACTACGACCGTCGCACCGACTCCTGCTACGAATTCGACTACAGCGGCTGCCAGGGCAACAAGAACCGCTTCAACGACCAGCGCGCCTGCGAGCATCGCTGCCGCAAACGTCAACCGCCCCCGCCCCCGACCCAGGCCACCCCGCCGCCGGATACCCGCACCGCCGCCTGCCTCGAGCCCGCCGAAGCCGGCCCCTGCGACGGCGAGGTCCCCGCCTACTTCTACGACAGCGCGGCCGGCCAGTGCCAGGCGTTCATCTACGGCGGCTGCGAGGGCAACGCCAACCGATACGAGACCGAGGAGCAGTGCGAGAGGCTTTGCGGAAAGTTCCGCAATCAGGGTAAAAAAAAAACGCTGCGGATTTGGTTTAAATAGCGTTGTTTGCTTTCATCGTTTCAGATTAATCATTTCGCGGAGTATTAAAAAGTTAATTTTTCTTTTTTTTACTTTTTTTCGCTTTTCGGCTCGAGAGAGCAATTGCTTTTTACGGAGAGAGCGAGAGTAAACAGACTTTTAATTACACGGACGATCGATCGACGTCATTAATTATTTTCCATAATTACTCGCAGATATTTGCCATCTTCCGGTCGACCAAGGCCCTTGCAGAGGAGCTTTCCCGAAATTCTACTACGATCAAACATCTCGCAGATGCCAGGAATTCACTTACGGCGGCTGCGATGGAAATGCTAATAGATTCAGTTCACGTAACGAGTGTGAATCTGTTTGCATACATCACGAGGAGCCGGCGCAGTCTGGCAACAAAACGGGGGTCTCTGATTTGAGTGAGTAATTTGTTTGCTTCATTTTCTAATTGAATGAACGAAGTTACAATTATTTAAAAAAAAAAAAAAAAAATTTGAATATCGAACTTTTAATTGAATAAATTGAGAATACGACAAGCTGGTCGTAGAAATTGCTGTAATAAATATACTGTAATCCTGTCGTTTAGCCATCTGCAAAGAACCTGTTGATATTGGCTCTTGCTCGGTTGGAAATTACAAGAGATTTTATTACGATGACGAATATCAAACGTGCAGAGCATTTATTTACACCGGTTGCGGTGGAAATCGCAACAACTTCAAGACCATTGAATCTTGTCTTAAAATTTGTCGTCGTAAGTCCATCAACAAAATGCGTAGAAAAAATGTTTTAACAAATGACACTGTCAATTCTTATTGTATACTCAATTTTTACTATGCGGTAATAATTGAAAGAAAGCAATAAGCAATTGGTCAGTAATCATTTATATTCATTTACTTAATTCTTTATATTTTGCTTTAATGGTAAACAGTAGAAAATTATTCATTTGTACATAATTATTTCACGTTTATCTCTATGTTATTTTATCATTTGTAAATAATTTACCATTATTTTAGGTGACCACAGAAATGCACCGCTGTATATATGTTTTGCTATTATTTAACTTGTATTATATCATTAATATTTTCCATCTTTTTTCGTGTATATTGAAATCATTGCTTTTTCCAATTAACACAGCTGCAATGTCAATTTTTAGAAATCAATACAATACCGGATGACGGACAGGACACCCAGGATCCGTGCGCCGAGGCTAATGAACATTGCAGCCAGCTCCATTGCCCTTACGGCCAGGAAGATTACGTCGATTCTCAGAATTGCAAGCGGTGCCGTTGCGCCGAGCCATGCCAATCGATTAGGTGTCCCGAAGGCACAAAGTGCGCCGTCACGGTTGTTGGTACCCCTGATGGCCCTGAATACAGAGGTGTTTGCAATAGAAGTAAGTAGAACTAATTGCCACAATTTTGAATTACAGAAGGTAATTAATTAAATCATAATTAACATTTATAATTAAATTGTAATTCTCGCCGCAGTAACTAAACCTGGCAGATGCCCTGTAGTCTCAACAAATAGCACTCGCTGTGATCAAGAATGTCACACAGACGGTGACTGCGCCGAAGATTTGAAATGTTGCGACAGTGGCTGCGGTACTTCGTGCCTCAATCCAGCAACTGAAGAGCCGGCTTCCACCCCGCCGCCTTATGATGATCATAACCAGAGACCAGTAGGGTTAGTATACCATTAGTCTCTACAAACAGAATTTCACAATTTTGACGATCGTAAAAACAAATTTTTAATTAAAATTAAAATTTTTAGCCGACCGGATGTCGGATCGAGTTACCCAGACGAAAGACCTGCTGGATCTGTACCGGCAAAGATTCAGAAGCCAGCATCGCCGAATGTTACCGCCGAGGAAGGTGGATACGTAACGATGACTTGCATTACTATAGGTTTCCCGAAACCAACTATTATTTGGAAGAAAGATTCTAAGAACGTATGTTCATTTAATTTTATTTCCTACTAGACATGTACTGCATGTACAATAGTTTCACAAGCCTCGTACAAATTTTAACAAATTACATTTTTTCCAGATCGGTCACACTGACGCAAGACGACGTCTTCTTGAAGATGGATCATTACAGATTATAAATCTGTATCCGTACGACAAAGGAATATATGTTTGCATTGCAGATAACGGAATAAGCGATCCAGATAGAATAGAATACCAGTTAGATGTAACGGGTAAGTACAAATTTTTTACACGTTGGGTATTTGTTCGTAGATAGAAAAATAACTTCTGTTTGCCTTATTCTTCTGGGTTATTGGTTTTTGTGGCCTAAAGTAGTTCTTTAAATTACTAATTGTTTGTTACTATTAAGTATTTGCAAGTCTTTAACCAGATTCAACTTAACAAAATTTGTAATCATATGAAGTTAAGGAGTTTGCAAAACAAGGGAAATGGTTGAACTAATCAAATCTAATGACTAATTTTAATAATGCAAAAATTGGTGATCTAACACAATAACACTAAATGTAAAATCTGTGGGCACGCTTTCTTACGAAATGTAGAACCTCACGACTGCTCCGCAAATATAATTGACGAGCCCAACAGACCAATTACGGTCGCTCTCAATTCACCCACCATCTTGCACTGCTATGCAATTGGCTGGCCAAGACCAACAGTCACCTGGTGGCGTAACGACAGCATGGTTCCTCTATCTTCCGAGCAGTATGAACAAGAATCCGACAATACATTGCGCGTTCGCTCGGTGACGCTAAGCACTCTTGGCGTCTACACTTGTCATGCTTACAACGGCGTGGGTAAAGCGGCCGAGTGGTCCACTGTCCTTCAAGCGATTGGTCCAGTGGCAAATGTCAGACCGGATCAACAGCAGTACACTAAATATCTCGTGCAAGCACCACAGAGACCAGAAAAACCGACTTATCCTTACAGACCAAACAGAACACAGACGTACGAAAACCAGACTTACGCTCCAATTTCCACCACAAGACGGTACCACGTACCTGGAGTTATTCCGCTAAATGGTACTACACCAAGGCCTGACATTCAATATGCAAGTAAGTTTAAGGGATGAGATAACAAATTTTGTCGACGATACTCGCAGAAAATTTGTCGGAAACTTTATTTCATTTAAAAACGTGATTAACTGAAATTTATAATTTCATAAAATTTTAAGGTAATGTATTCGAATGCATTACTATGCACGGCACTATCATTGTGATTAATATGGTTTTGGGATACTAATTCTATTAATTCATGGTAATATGGACGTTAAAATTTAACATATCTTTAGATTGATTTAAATTAATCTCTTCGGGTTGTAGTGCATGCTTCTGTTATTTAATAAAATTTAACTAGTTAATTAATGAGATTATAACATTTTTACAGCAATAGCTTCGTTTTAATTAGCACGGATTAATCGTTAAAATTTATTTTCACTTTAAATAGCACCAGTCCGCGTTAATATCTCAGCGCCACAAGTCCAATTCCCAGAAGGTGGCCAAATCAGACTAAGCTGCAGTGCAACAGGATATCCAGAACCACGCGTCACGTGGCTCAAGGACGGAGTTCCTCTTCAAGACGACGAGCGTACTAGAATTACCGGTAAATTTCACAAATTACTTGCGCTTTGATAAAATTACGAGAAAAATCAAATTCTTCGTCTTATTTCAGCAACGAACGAATTGATAATTTCACCATCAAACACCAACGACACGGGCAACTATCGCTGCGAAGGAGTTAATCAATACTCCAACAGTTCTGAGACCATAGAAATTCGCGTAGCAGGTAGTTACTTAAAAAATGTACAATTTTTAGCATTTTCAGCGAATCCACCACTAACAAACATTGTAATACTGCAGGTATTTACATTGATCCGTACTGCCAGGACAATACACGATTAGCCAACTGCAGCCTTATCGTCCAAGCAAGATACTGCCAGCATCAATATTACGCGAAGTTCTGCTGTCGATCGTGTACGGAAGCTGGTCAATTGGCTCCCAGACGTACAACATACGACTCCGATAATCAAAGAGTGAAGAGGTCCCTTTTATCTTTCCTGTAAAATATCCGAATGCTAAAGACACGTAAATCGTTTTTCCTGAATGTAAAGACTGCACATACTCAAAGAATCAAAATACAGTTCATGTTCCGGTGCCCAAAATAACGTTAAACATAAAAAGAAAAGCAGCAGAAAACATGACGGAAAATCGAATTTAGTACACTGCCAAAGCCTTGGGTCGTCTATATATAGATATAGCAATAAGTTATGCAATGCAAGTTTTAAGAGAATTTTAAAATATCTTTAGGATTAATACAGTGTATTTGTCTGATGTACGTAATAGTGCTCCTATGTATAGACCGATCTAATGCTGATTCCTAGTCCAACGGGCCTGTTTCGTAAAAAGAATATGCCCCACGAGGCTATAAAATAGGCCTCAGTTACAGAACTCACAAATAACTTCATAATCTTGGAAAATCATTAATCGTTACAGAAGTTTAAACGACTAGAAAGTAGAGGTTTTTGAGTTTCGAAAAAGTTAGGTGATTTTTCATTTCTAAAAGTCTGTAGCTTGACCATCGATATTTTTAGAAATGAAAAACTCTTAAAATTCTTTTCACGGAATTGATAAAGAGAAGATCTGAAATAAAAAGTTTTCTTAAACGTTGCAGTAGATAGTGTAGTACAACCACTGTACCTTTGCCATACATCTCAGATAATAGATATGATAAGCTAAGCATAGGGTAATTTTAATGAATATAAAATAACGTACTGACATATACATTGACGTTTTAAAGCAAGAAAGTAGAATAATAATACGAGTTGTTTATAAGGAAATGTTTTTTCCGAATGAACTGTTTACAATTTATATTAAAAATAATTTGAGTTTTACAAAAGCACTTGAGTAAAACGAAAACTTTGAATACTGATGATTGATTTTATAATAATTAGTGGTTGAGCCACTGCTCTCTACAATTTAAAGTTTTATAAGCTGTTAAACTGTTAAGACACATGAGTATGTAATAAATTTCTAAAATTTAAATATTTTCAAATCGATAATGAGTTGATTTTTGATACTGATCATTACAAGGAATGCTACTTCAAGTCATGTTCAGTATCAGCACCAATGACTTGATTTTATATAAATCTTTTACATTCGCATGATAAGGTAATGGCATTTATTTGCGTTAAGCTTACAGCCGTGTTATATTGTAAAGTATTAAAAAAGTAAATATGTAATATCCACGCGTATACAGTTTGCTATATCGTCAGGATTAATATTATTATGTTTATTATATATTGTATTGTAACTAAGATTTAACGAATACTCGTTTACATCGCTACTGGACACAGGATAAAGCGTTCTAATGATCGAAAAATCATCAACTACTTGTTTGGATTTGCTTATAACGCCATTTCTGTACAGTTTCATTATTAATGTATGTTATTCCTCTTAAAACAAAAGATTGTCTTAAGTAAAAAACAATATCGCATTTACGATTTTGTTCCTGAAGCATCAGTAGTACAGTCATAATTTTATTTTCTAATTTTTTTGTTTCAACATTATCTATAGACTATAAAAAATGTCAGTGTAAATTGAAAAAATGTAGGGGCATCAAGTATCTGCTATTTATTCTAATAATATATAGTGAAAAATATTTACAACTTTAATTATAATGGTATAATTACCAAGCTTGAAGTTTTTTCTTGGAAACTAAAAAATTATTACGTTAAAAAATATTTTTTTATTTACACTGAGTTTTGAGGCATTTAAATTAAGCAGTCATAATTTTGTAACTAAACATAAATCAGTGTTTGATTTTAGCAATTTAGCTGCGTTATTCACTTTGAGTCACGAATCATGTGCCTTATTAGATACGATAAGAAAATTCAGTAAAAAGATTACCGAATGTTGTGAAAATATTCATTTTCATGTAGCTCTTTAAATGAACGAATTTACACGAAAAGCAGTTTTTATGCGTTATTCGAATTTAATTTTTTAAACATTTCACTCAAAAATCATTCGGCATTCTTTAACATTTTCTTGTCACGTATATTACACAATCGTCAAGAGGAACAGTGACCATATTAATTATAATAAACATAGCCGTAGAGTTAATAAACAATTTGTATAAACCGATCTTCCAAAACTAATGACATCTATCTGTTAGCGGAACTATTTTATACTTTCTTTTACTTTTGTACGAATCTGCCTGGAGTAGAAATAGTTGTAAACATCGAATTTTCAATCCAAATATTCTAAGTTTTAATCATTCCTGTGTTTTAAAAGAGAACATATCGTCGAATAAAGTATCACTGCATTAACGAGAGACAATTCAAATTTATCCCTTATAATAATCATACATTGATAACAGGTTTTTATAAATCCGTAATATCGAATTCGACGGACTATTTTATTTCTTACTTCGGGAACGTACCTCGCGTATATCGATATTCGTAGATTGTTGTAAGAAATCTGTACCAACAGTTTTTCAGCTTTACAAACAAAATGTGCGTCGATTATTGACGAACGATTGATGCTGTGCTCAACAAATAATCATATACCCTCGATGTGAAACAACGTAAAACATTTTTGGGACATCGGCGATAATGCGGATTTTTAAAGACAAGAGCAAAGTAGCCTGGGAGCGAAGGCGCAATGAGACTCAAGGTGCAAATTTCAAAGGAACATATATGAATCATATCTGAAAAATATTATCATTAGACGTATAAATTGTCACTTCAGTGCTATCGTAAATCTTTTAGCAAAAATCTTTATTGTAATTGTTAGTATTTTAGGGTAAGGATTAATATATGATTCTACGATGAAATGTAGGCAGATACGAATGAATGCCATTGTACGAATATATTGTATGGACAATAATATCATTTAAGGTCCTTAAATACAGAATTAAATATAATAGAAACAAGTGGCCTTGTACTTTTTTTCGATCCCTATCTCTGAAACTTCTTTTGCCTCTTCAAGTACGAGATGGTGGAGGCTCTCGAGTGCATCGAGAAGCGTTTGTGCTGCTCCTCGATCATGAAAGTTCGCTGCATTCTCTCGGTGGCGATGTGCTCGATCTTCGAGAACAAATCACTGTGGACGGCGATGCACTTGCGAAAGTCTTTTCTATCCAGTCGATACACCTCGCAAACTTCAACGGCGACGACGCTCGCCACTCGACGCTGATCCTGCACCAGGAGAGCCACTTCGCCAAAGTACGCGCCGTCTTCCAGAAAGCAGACCTTTAAATCGTCGAATTATTTTTGAAAGCTGATTTAAAGAATTGATAATTTATGATTTTAACGAGTGAAGTACTTCTTTTCCGGTGGGTGTCAGTATGGCAACGGTGCCACTGGATAAAAAGAACATGCAGTCACCTTGAGTACCAGCTTTTATGACCATATCTTTTGCTAAATATAATTCTGGTTTTAAATGAGTGACAATCATTGTCAAGATCTTTTTTGGTAAACCTTGAAAAATCTCCACGTTCTCAACGAGACGCTTACAAGAATGCAAGATTACTTCTTGACTCAATGTATCTAAAATAATGTTTAAAGCAGGAATGTAGTTATCACACAAATCTATATAATGGATCAAAAAAATCTATAATGGAAATATTTTCCGAACCAGACAAATGTGCCAAAATTTTCTTTTCACGAAAATAACTATTCCTAAAGCGATAATGATAATAAGCTAAAAGTCTTTTTCTCATAAACGAAGGAAGTTGCTTTTCCCTCACATAGGCAAACAATTGATTGATTATTTGCTCGTATTTTGATTCCGAAGCTTTTCTATCAGCTACTATTTGCAACAGCATTACTGCAAAAACGTTATTTTTAAAGCTATATGGGAAATATAAAAATTCATTTAAAATACTAAAACTGTTTTCTCGTACTTATAATGTAACTCTCGAAAATTCTGCCAAGAATCATGAGTATGTTGCAAACCATGATATGACCTTCACTCATTGGCTTAATACCACCGTAACCGCTGGCAGTAAAATTTTCAATTACAATAAACAAAGCACGCTGATATCTGTGCGCTGTTCCGCGGATGGTAAAATTTGCTAACCACGTATCTTCACTATCCTAGAAGAAAATTTGAAGATAATTTTTTCGAAAAGTACAATAAAGTTATTTTATTCAGTCGGAACAATAAGCATAAGCAATAATAATTTAGTTCCACTAACTTGTATTCCTACGTGCTGAACGTACATCATAATTAAAGGCGTAACATTACAAAAACAAGTAAACCAGTGAACTACGTAAGTGTATAAAACCAATGTTAAAACCATTTCACACCATATATCTTCATTGTCGAAATACTGAAAAAGTTCAAATAAATGCATGGTAAAAAAGTTCTATACTCGACGCTTCGTATTTGCAGTTACCAAAAATATTTGTCGAATGTAATACGTAAAAGTAAAATAGCGCGAAAGTTTAAACAAGGGTATAAGATTAATGAGCGATACGCTCATGAAGTCCTCGGGTCCTGGAACTTTTCTCCAAGGAGATGTGATTCTATCATACGGTAAAGACGTCAGAATATCAATCAGCATGTAACCTTGTAGATATTTTCTAAGAGAAAAAACGTTTCGCTCTCGTAGTTCAAATTTTATATCGATTTTTTCGTTTCGTCTCGGAATTAAGCCGTATTTTAAGTTTTTATTTTATTTTTACCTTAAAATAGTCATTTGATCTAGAATTACTTCATCCTTATTTCGATCGTAAAATCCCGTAATGCAATGGCCAACAATATCAATCCAACAAAAACAATAAATTACTGGATTTACATTGTCATAACGAATGTCTTCATAATCCAATATTACGAAACACATCAAAAGTGGTACCGTTATAAATGCAAAAAAGTACACTACCGCCATTACTACTTCCCAAAATAGTCTGCAATTTAAAATTCATGCGTACGAATTTTCATATAAAAACAGTTTTTAAAGAGTGAAAGAAAAATTACCTAATTTTGCTAAAAGGATGAATAATCCACCAACATTTTAGTGATTCTTGACGACGCTTTTCCTTATTAGCAGCAGCCATACTAAAAAGGTATTGTCGGCATTTGGGATGTTTTAAGTCAATAGTAGTCCAATTTCGAATTGTGTTCTTGACTGTAGATACGAAACCCTCGGCAGGTTCCGAAATAGTATAGCGTGACGCTGATAATTCACACCGATGCGCGTTAATTTCCATTTTACTGTATACTTTAAATAAATAAGAATTAATTGAAATTATTTCAAGACTAAGTTGTATTATTCAGTTTTGTTTAATAATTATAATTTTATAATTATAAAAAAATAACAAATGACTGAAGTAAAGTCGATAATATTCATGGTTAAAAGAAGTGTGCTTGGTAATTAATATATTTTTGAAAAACTTTTGAAACCCGAAAAGGTTAGAAAATCCAAAAAGAAGTTTATAGATAGCGGAGGATTCTGAATCTTCATTCAAATAAATTTCGTAAGGAATAAAAATTTACGGTTCTTATTTATAATATGCTTTTTAAATTAAAGACTGCAACACTACTTACTCCTATGTAGTATATAACAGACTCAATGACATTTAAAATTCATAATTAACCGCGCAAATGGCAGTCAATCACGTGATAGATATGCGCAAGCGCAAAAACTTTCAGTGTAATTTTTTAAAATTAAATTACGATTAGCTTTTTATTTATTTTAAATTTCCTGAATTTATTAATTTTAAGTTTTCTAAACAGATTGTAATTTATTTAACAATAAAAAGATAACAAAATTAAATGCAGATGACGAATTATGGCCAACATGGCGACTGGCGTTTTTGGCGGTAGCTACAATTCTGGTAGCTGCCGCACGAGGGCACTGAGAAAGTTTATATACGTATACGAAGCAATTTTGTGTTCACTGTTTCTATTCTCTATGAGTATACCTGTATCTATACACTACACACAAACGACCGTTACTACAAAGAAAGATGTCTAACTGTCCATTTTAAACTCGGGGATTTAAAAGCGTGTTTAGACTTGAACCACGCATATCAACATTGTATTTACTTACCAGTTTTCGTGCCTTTTTAATAAAAAAATATTGTAGACAATTATGACGAGTGAAGTTGCCAGTACGGTAATAGAAGAAGATGAAGATTTAGAATGCCAGGGGCAAGCAAAACTTATAAAAACTTTGGAGGTATGTAACTACAGAACAAGAATAATGCAAAATATTAAATTTCTTATGAACCATTTTTTTTTTGTATTTTGAACACTTAATAATTAATATCAATTCTTTATTTGTTATTATTGAATTTTAAAAAAAAAGAACTTATGAACTGTCACTGAGAACTAGAACTAATGTATACTTAATTATTAATAAATTTTTTAATAAATTTCGATCACATTGAAGCTGATTATCATGATTCTAATAATTAATTCTTATTTAATGTTGCGTTACATTGTAAAAAGTATGTGTTTTATAATTCATTTTTACACATTTTTAGGGCAATGGCATCACAGCAGCTGATATTAAAAAATTAGAAGAAGCAGGATACTATACAGTTGAATCGGTTGCTTATACTCCTAAAAAGGTCTTAATTACAATTAAGGGAATAAGTGAAGGAAAAGCTGAAAAAATTCTTCAGGAAGCATCCAAATTAGTGACTATGGGATTTAAAACTGCAGCTGAAGTACACATGATTAGAGCAAATATCGTATATATTACTACTGGTTCTGCAGAGTTAGATCGCCTTTTGGGAGGTGGTATAGAAACAGGATCAATTACAGAAATTTTTGGAGAATTTAGAACTGGTAAATCACAACTTTGTCATACTTTGGCAGTTAATTGTCAATTACCTGTGGACATGGGAGGAGCTGAAGCAAAATGTATTTATATTGACACCGAAGGTACTTTTAGACCTGAAAGATTAATAGCTGTTGCTGAAAGATATAATATTAGTGGTGATAGTGTACTTGACAACGTTGCAACTGCACGTGCTTATAATTCTGATCATCAAACACAACTTCTGATAAAAGCTAGTGCTATGATGTCTGAATCTCGATATGGTTTGTTAATTGTGGACAGTGCTACTGCATTATATAGAACTGATTTTGCAGGAAGAGGAGAACTAGCAGCTCGGCAAATGCATTTGGCTAGATTTCTTAGACTTCTACTTAGATTAGCTGATGAATTTGGATGTGCTGTTGTTATTACTAATCAAGTTGTAGCCCAAGTTGATGGAGCTGCCAGTATGTTTGGCGGGGACCAAAAAAAACCAATTGGAGGAAATATTATAGCTCATGCTAGTACAACTAGACTATATTTTCGAAAAGGCAGAGGTGAAACCAGAATTTGTAAAATCTATGATTCTCCATGTTTACCAGAAAGTGAAGCTACATTTGCAATAAATGCTGATGGAATTGGAGATGTAAAAGAATAATAATAAATAATTATAGTAATTTAGATGTAATTATTTATTAATGTTTAAGTTTTAAAATATTTAATTTTGATAACTTTTGTAAATATGCATTTACTATAAAAAATTAGATTAATTTTATTCCTTTTAATTTAATTTAAATTTGTATCAAAGATTATGTATGTACATATAAATAAATCACTAAAACATTATAACAATTTTCTTATGTTAATTACATTTGCCCACAAAAATTAATTCTTTAATATTTTTTCTGTATATAAAATTTATTTAAAATTCTTACAATTTAGATTATGGAATTCATTTTCTGTATTTTGAACAATTCTAACAATAAAAGAATAGTATGTAGACGAACTTCAAACAAATAACTGAAAAGGATGAAGATGTGGTGTTTAATAAAATATTTTTTGATTTAAATTCTTCATGCCTAAAACGTCAAGACGAAATCAAGAAATGGAAACCGCAGACCGCAGTACCGCAGAGTTGATTAACAACATAAATGACATTATCTACATGGTCCGGGTATAATATGTCTAGAGCATCGTGCTGACGTGCTCTGTGCCATTGTATGAGAGCTGCGATTGGTTAATTTTGTTTATTTGACCAATCGCGACTTAGAGTCAGTGGCATAGCGCACGGTGCACGGTGCACAGAGCGTTTTGTATTAGACAGGCTCTTACCCTGCTTACCCAGCAGTCCACCACTGATCATCCCGACTTTTATTCATTCGCCGATCGTCGTAAAGTCTGTAAGTAAGCAATAGTTAAGTTATAAATTTCTTTTATCTCTTACGGTTCTGCACTTTGATATCTTAAACTAATTAGAAATATTTTTAATATGTTTTGCACAAGAAATTGTCCTCACAACTGACATCTTGCGGTATAAAATACATTTTTCACTTCTTTGTTACCAATTGTTTTTACGTTAAAATTGTTGGAACTTGGAAGTTGGAAGAGGATGTTCAAATTTTGCAAGTCAAATTTATTTTTATCCAGTATTTCTAGTAAGCGTTTAGCTCGTCATTCAGGTTTTTCTAGTCTTATTTTAAGTAAAATTATTAAAAAGACTATTCAAAGAAACAGTTTATCTCATTTTAACAGGTATTCAATAATTTTCCACATTTTAATAAGATATGACGTAGCTTTTTAGAATTATAAATAAAATATTAAATAAAAAATTTTTTATTTAATCTAATGTAATTATTTTAAATAAATGTGCTCTAAAATATTTTACAATAATGTAACTACTATTTTATAGGTTAGAGAATTCTGAAATTATTTTTAAAAAATTAACAGATATTCTCATAAATGTTTAATATTTATTTAGTTATTTAGCAACGCATATATTATAACTGAGTCTTTTGATATTGCTATTATCAATAATTATTTTATTGCAGATATTTCCATTCTTCAATTAACATGAGTGACGATATTTCTCAGTATACATTGCTTAATACACAACCAATAGTTCGATTAGAATGCGATGCAGCGTTTAATGCTCTTACGCAAAAAGAAAAATTATATGCACATTACCTCAGTCAAGCAGCATGGAATGGAGGACTTATAGTATTTATTCAAACTTCACCAGAATCACCATTAATTTTTGCTCTTCTCCATAAAATTTTTGTTGCTGAGCCTATAGAAGACTTAAAAAAAGCTGCATTAGCAGCAGGTGTTACAGAAGATGAATTTACAGTAAGTTTTTAATAAAATATTATATACAATTAGTACATTGTACAACAAGGGGAGAAAATGAGCTATTTCTAGCGAGAGTGAGGTATTCTCTATTCTCGGGCGCCTTCGGCGTCCTCGACTCTGACTCGTGCTGAAAATACCTTATCCGAGTCTAACATAGCTTTTCTCCTCGTGTTACACCGTGTTTTTATCAACGAAAAGCCCTCATATGGTGTTAGACAGTTAAATAGATGATCGTGCATTTCAAACCGTACAAAATTGTTTAAAACAGAAAAAAAATTAAAAAGAAAAAAAAATCTTTTAATTTCAAAAATTAAAAAAAAAGTGACTGTTTTGTCCGGTAAGCCCTGATGTAAGCGACGAAAAAAGACATTTATTTAGCGGGGAATAAAGACTTTATTCCCCGCTGTTACAAAACATTTCCTCAAATGTTTGAAACGCTCGATTTTCTGTGCTACTTTCCAGTGTGAAATGAAGGTTATTTCATGCCTGAGTTGGGAAAAATACTATAATTTCAATTGAATAATTAATTAAAAATTATAAAGCTTTTTTCTTTATTTTATCTTTATTATTTTTACTTTTTAGGCATTTTTAGTATATACTTGTGGTATACTTTCTAATGCTGGTAACTATAAATCTTTTGGAGACAGCAAAATTATTCCGAATTTACCCAAAGACAAATTTGAATTAATAGTTAAAGGGTCAAAAGCATTCAAAGAAGATTCTTCAAGTTTGCAATCTCTTTGGGATAAGATAAAAGATCCAGCATATAAATTAGAAGGAAAAGTGAAATCTTTGGGTTTAGGAAACAAAGGTATTACCACGTATTTTTCAGCAAATTGTACAGAAGATGATGCACAACTTGTTAATGAATTTATGCAACATAAGCGCTTAGAATCTTACAATGCCAGATGTTTTAAAATAGATGTTAAAGGTGATAATTACAAGTGTAAATATGAGATAAGATTAGCTTCTACTGAAACTAGTGAAGATCCTAAAATTACACTTTCTGAAGAAATTTTCAAGGATGCACAATTTAAAATTACTAGAGGAGATTATAATTTACTCCTTCTGTCCGTTGTTGAAAATCTTAAAAAGGCTAAAGAGCAAGCTGCCAATGAAACCGAAGTAAATATGCTTAGTAAATACATAGAACATTTTGTAAGTGGTTCTTTAGAAGAACATAAAAATGGTTCTAGGTACTGGATCAAAGATAAAGGTCCTGCAATTGAGACTTATATTGGTTTTATTGAGACTTATAGAGATCCAGCTGGTCAAAGAGGTGAATTTGAAGGTTTTGTTGCAATGGTAAATCGAGATATGTCTAAAAAGTTTTTAACTCTTGTTAATAATGCAGAAAACTTATTGCCATTGTTGCCATGGGGTAAAGACTTTGAAAAAGATAAATTTTTGCGACCTGATTTTACTTCACTTGATGTATTAACTTTTTCGGGCTCTGGAATTCCTGCTGGAATTAATATTCCAAATTATGATGAAATTAGGCAATCAGAGGGATTCAAAAATGTATCCCTTGGTAATGTTATTCCAGCTAGTATGAAACAAGATGTAATACCATTTGTATCGGAAGAGGATCAAGCACTGTTAAATAAACATAGAGTCACTAGTTTTGAAGTTCAAGTAGGTCTTCATGAACTACTTGGTCATGGTAGTGGAAAATTATTGAGGAAATTGGATGATGGGGCCTTCAATTTTGATACAGATAAAGTTAAAAATCCTCTTACAGGAGAATCAGTTACAAAATATTATTTGGATGGAGAAACATATGATTCAGTTTTTGGATCTATGGGATCATCTTATGAAGAATGTAGAGCTGAAGCTGTTGGTCTCTACTTAAGTTTAGAAAAAGATGTGATTAAAATATTCGGCTTCGATGGACCAGATGCAGATGACATTATTTATGTTAATTGGTTGTCTTTATTATGGAACGGTTGTGCTAAAGCTTTAGAAATGTATCAGCCTTCTACAAAGAAATGGCTACAGTCTCACTCTCAAGCTCGTTATGTACTGCTTAGAGTTTGTTTAGAAGCCGGTGAAGATTTTATTACTGTAGTTGAAACTGAACCTGGTAAAAACTTAAGATTGACATTAGATAAAAGTAAAATACATACTGTTGGTAAAAAAGCTATTGGAGAATTTTTAAAGAAGTTGCAATATTATAAAAGCACAGCAGACATAAAAGCTGCTCAAGAAATGTATGATAAATATAGTGAGGTACCTGAAAGTGGTCCACACCCATGGGCTAAATGGAGAGATATTATTTTAGCTCACAAGCAACCAAGAAAAATATTCGTACAATCAAATACCAGTGTTGATGGTGAGTTTATGAAGCCGACATTGGCTTTATTTTTATATTTTAAAACGTTTATATCATTTAAATATTTTTTATTGTTCTAGCATCAGGAAATGTTATTTTGAAAAATTATGACGCTAATTTTGAAGGACTTATACAATCGTGGGTCGATAGATTCCCATCTCCAAATGTGTCTGAAAATTTGATCAAACTGTGGGAGAAAGATCAAAAATACTTTGCTCCTCTGGAACTACAGAATTAATTCAGTTAATAACGATATTACAAATACTGTGCCTCTCTTAAAAAAGAGATAGCCGGATGTTGTAAAACATTTTTTAAAGATTGATTTTGATTGGTCGGTAAGGAATAGGCGCGAGAATTTTCTACATCCTCAAGATTTGAATTTTGATAAATATTTGAAATTAAGTAACGTAATATCATACTGAAAAATTGCACGTATAACTTAAAGAAAATAGTACGCGCAATGTACTGAAAATAAGCATTTAATTGTATTTTTCACAGAGCATAGTAGTATAAATTGCGATGAAGATTTTGATAATTCAGTTTTATTATGTTTTGTAATTATTATTACGTAAGAAATATTTTAAATATATTATGTAAAATATATGTATAACAATGGAAATTTAAATAAAACAAGTCAACAAAATTGTAAGTTTTTCATTAAAACCAAAAGCTTTATCCATTTCTTAAAATAATATTTTTCTTTTACATTTCTTATAAATTAATAATCTAAATTTAATTAACAAAATTGAATTTTTGTTTCTACATTAATTATATTATGTAAATCTGCATTATCAACTAACATACTATTCCAAAAAGTTCAAGTAGGGGTCGCATCAACTTGTAGCGCTGTCATTGATCGTATTTTTGAATTTATCTACAGAGCAGCCGAGCTCTCGGATCTTTTACTCGCCACTCTCGCCAGCGCCACTCGCCCCGCCAGACGCTGGCATAACGTGAAGAGAAACGGGAGTTGTTTGGTTCCTTGGAAATTTGGCGGGAAACCATCTCCTCGCGGACACTAAAATGGTGACAAAGAAAGAATTGTTGGAAAAATTCCAAATTACTGGATGTGAAAATCTTAGCGATGAGGTTTTAGATAAGTGTAAGTGTAATTTAAATTTGTTATATTATTTTAACTTTTACATTATTAAATTTTTAACCTTTTCTCTGCATTTCGATCTCTATATTAATTTCTAAATAATCTATTTCTATTCTAATAATTAAAATATTACTTTTTGATAAAATTCACAATCTCTTTTATGAAATGTTTAAAAAATATTTTTAAAATTTTATTTATTGTATTTGTTTCAAAATCTTTCTCTAACGATACTGGTCTAGTTGAAATTTTATTTTTTAAAGATAAATTTATTATAGGATATTTTATAGTTGTGTAGTTTAAAATTAATTGTAATTAAATTTAATACAGGCATTGAATTATGTCACTGGTATGACAAAGACGAAGAAGAATTTTTAGATATGTGGATTGCATTTGGTGTTGCTCATTTAGATGGAAATCTTGAACCGACTTTAAAGGGATTAGAAGAATTGAAACGTACCACTCCACGCAGCACAAATAAAGAGCCTGAAAACGAAAATAGAAAATATTTAGATGTTTCGCAAACCAGTAAATGGCAGTATCCTTTTAAATTTTTGCTCTAGGAGACATATCCTTGTAAATTTTAGAAGAATGGTTACCTTTTTTTCTTAACTAATTTATAGAGATGATGAAAGTGAAATGATGGGAATATTGGAAATCTATGCTCCAGAAAAAGTATCGTTACTGGTAAGAAATTTTGTGACTTATAAAATTATTAAATATTTAAGTTAGAAAGTTTGATATTTCTAATAATAATTGTTTTAATTATTAGCATTGTCTCTTAATATTTAAAAATAAAATTTTACAATTAGAGTACAATACAGAAATATGGAAAAATTTCCAAAATACTATGTATAAAAAAATATTTTCAGTTTTTATTTTTTATATAGAAACTCAATTTTTAAAGAAAACAATGGGTTCATGCTTAAAATATATTTCTACTTTAGCTTGGGATTAAGTTGTATTAATAATTAATCTGCTTATTTAAAATTAGGAGAAAAATTTAGACATAAAAAAATGAATTAAAAAGTCTACAAAAGGTAATAAAGTAAGTTTAGTCAAATCATCTTATAATCTTAAATTTTTTTCGCATTTTCATATAAACAAAATGAATGTTTTTATCAAACTAAAGATTACTACGCAATAAATTTAAAGTTTCTTAATGAAAATAGAAAAAATTCTGTAAAAAATAAAGATAAAAAAATGAATAAAATTAAAATTATAATCATTCATCACGTGAAAACGGATATTACAAGAGCTAGCGTCCTGGCGCCAAAAGCTTGAAAAAAGAGAGAGAAACAAAGTCTGGTGCGGGAAAGAATCAGTGCCGTCGTCGACTTCTCAAGGTTCCTTCAAGAAACGATCCCTTTTTTTACTGCTCTTTCTCCGAGCCGCGCTACTTTTTCGCGTTGGCGGGCATCGCGCCTCGCGGTAGCGATATTATAAATTTCTGCTGAAAGACATCGGACTCTCTTCCCGGCAGTTTCTCTACTTCTTCCATTCTTTCCTCCTCGTTCACTCTTTTCTGAGAGGATGATTTACGTAGCGCTGGCAACACTGTCCGTACATTCTTTGTGGTCGACGCCGTACTCTCCCATTCGCTTGCCCACGTGGTATGGTAGCAATGACGTAATGAGTCTACCTGTGGATCCAATTCTTTTTTCTCTCATATTCCTAAAAACATCCTCCGAACGGCCAAAAGAGAAAAGGAGAAAGTGGAATAGAATAATCCGTGTAGTTTCTTTAAACTATTCCGATTTTTTTCTCTGATACTCTTGAATGTGTAAGGCTGAGATAAAATTTTGCGTAATCTTGCTGAGGTCAGTTTTTAGTTTCTATTTATTCAAGAAAAATTATTTAATTTACCCATTTTTTGAACATACAGTTTGAATTTTTTCCTACGTTTTTTATATTTTAAAGTTCTAGTTCTACCAACAACAATTTAATTATGCGAAAATTAAAATTAAAAGAAATTATAGATTGATCGAATTTTTATTTTCCATTCAAATCTCGTCTATAATAACATTTTAAAGTGTCTATAATACCCAGTTTTATTTAAATACACTGAAATATTTCTATCTTTTCCGAATCATCTCTTTTACCTGAACCTTTCACCAAACCAAAATTTATTGTTGTCTGTTCCGGTACGTTAGCGTTTCTAAAAGCATTTTGAAAGTTTGTTTACTCTTCTGCAAACAGAAAGAAAATTGAAAGACAAACTTCCTACCCGTTCTTAACTCTCTTCTCTTTTTTCCTAAGTCCTCATGTACCCATTGTTTTGCTAATTAATGAGAATCGATCTTCGTGCGCTTTTAGCCGAGACCCTTATACGATTTATTTGATACGAGAGAGCGGAAATGGGTCTCTATGCATGGAGAGAGAGTGAGAGCTTTTGTTTGGCGTTCGTATCAAAGCCAGTTCTTTTATTCTTACGTCCTGTACATGTACATTGCGCACATAACGGAAAAAAAAAATGGAAATCGTTCATTGTGAAAGTTCGGTTTCGTTGCGGTATGTCGGAGAAAAGCTGCGGAGCTCTTTATTTCGAATCATTTTTGGGGTATTGTTCGGTACCAAGTATGCAAAATCAATTATACATTGTCAGCGTTAAGTAACTGTAATTCAAAATTATACAAATATCACTTCTAACGTCGCCAAAACTGTTTACCTTTCTTGTAAACAAATATTATTTGCCAAGCAATTGAGAAAACCATTGAAGGCTCCATTTTGTCTTCGGAAATTACCGAAAAATACCGAAGAGCGCGAAACGTCGATTTGAAAAATCAAAGTTCGCCGAACATTCATGTATTACACATTCTCAAATAGGCCAGTATCGCAAATGCACTTATCAGCGAAGCAATGCGGCTTTTGTACGGCCCTGTGCCCGTGGCAATGTTACAGGCCGATAGCGGCCAACGGTTGGCCAAGTTGCGCGCGACGCAATGCCCACGAGGTCGTTTCTTCGAGGCCAGTCAAGTTGACGGTCGCAACTCACTCGTTCCTCTTTACATGATGCTTCTCCAGTCCTGTTCTCGTTAGAATTACTCTCTTTCGCTCTCTGTGTCACGCCTTTATCGGTGCTTTTTTTTTCTACGTACGTTTCGTCGACCGCTTCTTTCAAACTTTTTATTTTATCGGAATTTTTATCGTTTTCGTTTGCTTTGGTTATAAACGGTTTTGATTTTGACGCGGAGTGTCAACAAATTTTCACTGGTATTTCAGAATTAACTAATTGCAAGAAGATGGAATATTCGAAGTGTAAATACCGTTAAACAGTTGGTTAGATTACAACAAAACCTTTATCTTTAGCTTTTCTGAGGAATTTTTCTCTAATTAATCTTAGAAGAGAATCTACGCGTCCTATAACAGTTTTTCCCCTCTGCTTCTACTTGTTTTAAGAGTTTCCTTAATTTTCTTTCTCCCTTTGTTAAGTTGATTGCTTTCTCCTGGTTTCCTTTACTTTTTTCCGACGGTTTTTTTCCTCTGGAGTCTAGAATGAACTTAAAAAAATACAAACTATTGAAATATCTAAAATTATTATTTATTTCACATGTAAATTAATGTAAAATGTAGCCCATTATTTATCGTAAATAATTGATTTTATGTATTGTAATTTATAAGACTATTGTAGGATATGGCTTTGCAAAAAACCGAAATTCTGGGAAGTAAATTTAAATGTACAAACATCGCATTTCCATAAAACTTTAAAATAATTTAAGATTCTTTTCGAAAACTCGCGTGTTATTAGCTCCGAAGCCTAGAGCAAATTGCTGAATTTCGAGTGCGCAAAGTATCGAGTGTGCATCGGTTTGCAAAAATGAGCCCGATAAGCACATTATTAAAATTACCCCGCCTCGCCTCGACTTCAATGCCCGGCACGAACATTCCGTGATTCGTGAAGGCTCGCCGACCTCAATTTCGCGCACAAAAGAAACTACCCCCTCGAAAGGTCTATTTAGCACATGGAGAGCCCGAAGGGATCCGGCTTTGGTCGCGCGGACGAAGTAGCCAGGTCCTGCAGGGATATATTTATATATATATATATACGCTCACGCACACGCGAAACACCGAGAGAAAGAGAAGAAGGCCCTCGTAATTCCCGCCACAAAAATCGTCCAGGTATAGATTGCCGCCATTATCCCTACTCTCCCTTCTCTCTTTCTCTCTCTCTCTCTCTCTCTCCTTCTTTATTCTCTGCTTTTTGCCATTTCCGTCTTTGTCTTTGGGAGAGATCGCTGCCGTAGCTGGTTACAGTGGCGTGTGGTGTCTTTTCTACAAAGAGCAAACTATGGCAGGAGAGAGAAGGGAACGAACAATTCTTACCTCGATGCCGAAAGAGCTCCGAGACTTGTGTGTCGAAAGCTCCAATTTCCTCTGAATTTCAAATACTTGAGACAAACGGACGTTGAAGTAAAAGGGGGGAAAAAAATTAGGAGGACGGGGAACATCTCAAAAGTGAGAGGATCGAGAGTTGCTTTAAAGAAAAATGCAATTAATCTTGAGAGAGATATAGACAGAAGTAAGAAGTGGGCTTGGAAATAAAATAACAGATTTTAATGCAATTTCGTTCATTTTTACGATTAAATAATAAACCGCGAAGCAATAAAGCGTTGAAAGTTTTATTTCAATGGAGATAAAATTGTATATTTAATTTAGCATTTTATGCGCTAGAGGATAATTGTGAAAAGTTCTTCAATGAGTTGTTAAACGAAGATTCCTTTTAACACTGCAAGTTTTACGCGTCTAATCACTAAAAATAATTTCAGATTAAAACGCTTTTCGAGAGATTAAAAAATTTCGATAAATATACACGGTGTTTCGCTCGCAACGACGCCAACAATATTTTCACCGAGAAAGCTTTTGTTTACGCGAATATTTTTCAAAAAAAAGTTTTATTAAAGCATAATTTTTACAGCCTCAAGTCAGTGAATCGTAAAAAATAAAATATTCGAAGACCTGGCCATTACGCCCCTGCTTCTCCAGCGTCTCTTCCGTCGGAGCGAAGAAGAAGCCGGGTGGTGGGGAGAATCGTCGAGTCGAGGAGTTCGTTCGTTGCTCCCCACTCTAAATCCAGCAGTTATACGCGAGCCGCGAGCGAGACGGAGAGTGGCGATCGAGGCGAGTAGCGAGCGAGAGAGAGAGAGAGAGAGCTCGACCAGATTTCTTTCAAAGGGATAATTTCAGTTTTCAAGGACGCGCGCTCCTCTCCGACGCCATCGCGTGCGTGTACACGTTTGCTTTCTCTCTGTCTCGGAACAAAGCGCGCGCGAACGCGAGTACTCGGCCTACGAGACACGAGCTTTCGTGGCAGAGCGAAAAAACACCGAGACAGTTCAGTTTTTCTCGCCGTCCCGCGTCCAGAGGCAGTATCGCGCGCGCTTTTGTCGCTATCTCTCTCGCTCGCTCGCTCGCTCCAGCGTATACGCGGATAGTTTCTCGAGCCGATGATCCACGCGCGCCTCCGAGGAAGGGAAAGTAGTAGTATTCTACGTTATTCGTGCGTGCGTCTCTGTGTGTACGTGTGTGTGCGCGCGATTGTAGTGGCGAGATTCGGTTCGAGAGCGGAGCGCCGTCGTAGTCGCGCCAGTCGAGTGTCGAGAGTGAGGCCGATCGCGTTCTTCATGGCGTCGCTCGCTTTCTCCTTCGCGAGATCTGTTCGCCCGTTTTCGAACCGTGTTGCAAGAGCGCCTCCTTTCCACTTTTGCACATTTTGTAAACCGAGCGTATGTTCGAATCGTGCACGCGGCGCGACAGTGATCCAACGAGCCTGCGCCCCCGTCTTTCCTCACGTGTTTATTCTTCTCTCGGGATTTACGCTGCCTCGGCATCGGCGCTCGGCGCGCGAACTTTCCGTCAGTGGCCAGTGAAGGAAGAACGGGGAACGGAAGACGTGTAAGCGGGGGGAGTCTCGTAAGAGTACGCGAAGTGCGTAGAAAAAAGGAACAGTAGAGAGAGAGAATGCTACTGCCGTGTGCGTGTGTGTATGCGTGCGAGGAGAAAATGCGCGAAAGAATGAGTGAAAGTATGCGCGCGCGCGATCGAGAGAGGCGCTGCTCGTCGAGTTTTGACTGATTTTTTTTTCTCTCTACACGCTAGATTCGCGAGAGCGTCCCGACGTTTTGCGGGAGAGCGAGCACAGCTCCGCTTGTTGCTTCTCTCGATTCGAGCGGCGGCAACCTGTTGCTGCTCTGGCGGCGGCATCGCGCAGCCGCCGCCACTTCCTCCTCTCTCTCTCTTTCCCTCGTTCGAGGAGAGTGGGCTTTGCTTTGTCGACGACACATGCGCTGATTCAGAGTGTGAAGCATCGGGAAAAAATTGGACGCTGACTACCGGTCACGCGCGGTTCCTGTTGTCCGATTTTCTCCGCCGCGTGAGATTCGCCCGTTTTTCGGTGCGGGTTTCGGCCGACAACTCGTTTTCTTGTTTCGGTAGGCTCGAAGCGGTTTTTGTGACGTCTTTGGCGGTCGAATTTAATCACTGGAATAGATAGCAGAGTGTCGGTCAATTGTTGGGTACATCTTTTATTTTATAACACACATATTGCCAGAATTACAAATTTTTTATGTAAGTTTACCAAAATAGTTTTTAAAACGATGTCATTTTATTATTATCATTGTAAAAATATTAATTAAAAATATTTGAAAATTTTAGTTCCAATTTAGGTTTGAAATTTTGAAAAAGAAAAATTGCTTAGTTCTATTCAAAAATTTCATTCAAATATTTTGAAAGTAAGTAGCTGCATTACTTTATCGTCATATAGAAATTCCATTGAAGCGTTGCATCCTCCATTTTAAATTCCAGAGCAATTGAAGCAAAGCTTTAAATTTAATCCGATGTTTTTTTAATATTTGCAAATGCATCAGAAACAACTACATACTAAAGATATTATCGAGCGATCAAACGTATTTTGAAACTCCATTCAGCCGCAGTCACTCTCCCGAATGTTTCCGCACATCTAAAAAAAAACAAATTCACTCGAAGCGAGAGAGCGATAACATTCATTTGCAAGTCCAGGTCGTTCACAGATTCAAACTCTCCGGCATAAAGCGAAAAAGCTATCTGCCGAGTCTTGCATGTATATATACGTGGTTAGCTGAAAGGCTTGAAAAAAGCGCGGGAGTTGAGCCTGAATTAACAAAGTTACGGGCTGGTGGACTTACGTCTCGCATTCCCATCTCCGGTTCCCCGAATCCGTTGGCGTCCCGGCGTATTCTCTCGCTCACTCCCCCTCGTGATATAGCCTAAAAACCAGCCTTAACTCTCCTTTGTTTAGCTACCCAAAAATCCCTCCCTTCATGGAGGTTACTACGTGGCTACTACTTTAGTCCGGCGCTTCTCCCACACTGTACGCCGGTTTCGCAGTTAATGCTACTTTTTCGAGTGCCATTGTTGCAGACTCGCGGACCGTTGCGTTGTCGGTTTTATTGTCAATAAACGGGCGTGTAAATATTTTTTATTCTCTAAGGTACTTATGCTCAATTTAGTAGTTATTAAAATTTTAATTTATGTTATAATCGATTTGAAAATTAATGAAGAATAATTATTTTTATTTTTTTTTTACCTTTGACTGAATTCACGACAGCAGTTCCGAAAACGGAGAGAATAAAACGGGGAAAAGTTTGCAAGGTCAGTTTTTTTGTCTTTTGCATTCAGAGCCAGTCGTACGAACGAAGGATATAATAAATATCGGTAGCAAGGTCGCGAAGAAGTCCACAATCGATTTTTAACAGGAAACGTGAAATCGATTTATTCCAGTGATACTGCATGACGCTTCAAGGGAATTTGTATTTCATTCAGATGATCAAAACTATTGTTCGTAAACTATTATGTTACTCCGAACACTTTCGCTTCACTAAAAAAAAAAAAAAAAAAAATGTGCATGTGCTTTATTATTTAATTTTCACAGTACATTTGATTCTTTAAAGGCTGCTTCTTCTTTTACTATTTATTCCGCATTGCATGCTTGCAAATAATTTAATTAAAGTATATTAAAATGAGTGTATGCAATATACTATCATTATTGTGCAGCATAGGAATGTTAGGTTTCCGAGAATATTTTGAATTTCAAGTAAAGATTCCTGATAAAAAAAATACCGACTTTTTAAAAGGAACATTAGCGCATTATCATGCAAAATAAGGTAATTCTGGTTAATTAATGCAGCATCTTACAAATTATAATTTCGAAATGATTGATAAGATTATTTCATGCTCCAAGTTGCAAGAAAATCGTTCGAATTTAAAGTACTGAAATTACACTATTGATAACAATAGTTTTTCTTCCTGCAGAATAACCATTTCCTGTCGGTTTGGATTTACCTAAAAGTAAGTTAATTAAGGTTTCATTACTGCGAGCGTTCTCATGCCAAATTCCGCGCCTTTTCACCATTCATCGCACATACCTTCACACTTCTCAGCTGAGCAAACTTTCTCAGCGTACCCAAAAACGAAATCGATCGACATCAAGCATACACGAGCCTTAAATTTCTCCAAAAATATCGTTAATATTCGTGTACGCGTAATTGCCCCCATCGTCGCACATGGCGGACCAGCTGGCGGCGCGCTCTCGGATCTCGAGCCCTTCGACTGACTAAGCACGTAGTCAGCACGTGGCGTATGGGTCGCACACAGCTTCCCGCATGCGGGCGACGATGATTTTTCGAGCGCCGTCGCCGCGGCGGCGGCGTCGCGAGCGCGCTTATATTCGCGAGCGGCGATCGGAATACATATATTTTTCCTCGCTCTCCTTTTCACGATAAATAATACACGCGTCGGAGAGCGGCGGCGGCGGCGGCGGCGGCTCCTCTCTGGGCTCGTCTAGCCTTGCTCAATTAAGTGCAATTGACGAACGACTGGCTGCCCAATGTCGCGTAACCTCTTGTTCTCTCTATCCTCCTTCTTTTTCTACGTCTTTTTTGATTCGAGTATATGCGTGTGTGCTCACTCTCTCTCTCTCTCTCTCGTTGCTTCTCCTTTCCAATTAGATTTTTACCGCTCACGCTTTAATAGGGCTTTGAACTGGGAAAATAACTCGCGAATAATAAGCGTTCAGCATTCATCCGCAGTGAAAATTCAGCTTTTTTTTTTTAACGAAGTACATTTACAGTATTTTCCATGAAAATGCGATATTATTAGAACTCGTTAAGGAATAAATTCCCTTACAAATCTCGAGATCGAATTTTTTCATCCGCGATTGATTGTTCGCGATTTGCCCCCGTCGCGTAAAATCAGAAGCGTGGGAAATGTGTGAACCACCGGCATCCAGCGTTAATATTTATTTTAATACAGAAAACGTGCAGTCATCCCGTAAGAAAGTGCTAAGTTTAGCGCTTCAACTTTTACTAGAGCCGAGAGAGAGAGAACCGTGTCACGTGCGACGTAGACGTCGGGGTAAGAAGCAAAATGAGACCTCTATGTATGCAGCAGGGAAAGATGAAAGAGAGGGAGAAAGGAACAGAACACGACAGACGGAAAATAAAAGACAGAGCGCGGATTAGACTCACGCTTTGCGCGCGCGGGGCGAGAGCACAAGAGAAGCAGCAGCAGACGGGCCGCTGCGGAGAGAGAGAAAGAGAGAGAGAGAGAGAACACGACCGGTATAGGTTCAACGTCATTTCCCACGGTCTTCTCGACGACTGGCATGCCGGTAGTCCTACTAGTGTTGCTCCGCGGTGTTGGTGCGCCCGTATACGTGTGAGAGCGGGAGAAAAGGAGAGCAGAGAAAGAGAGGGAGACGAAAATCGATGGGGGATGAATGGTGGAAGCCAGAGGGTCTCTCTCTCTCTTCTCTCTGCACGTGTTTGCCAAAATCGTGCGTCACGAGCGGGAGACTGCAAAAGATCGAAAGGTGGGCACCTGGGGGAGAATAAATAGGCAGAGGTGAGAGAATGAGAGAAGGAGTGGTGGGGTGAAGGGACGGGAAGAGCGAAGAAGAGGTTCCTTGTGCTTCCACAATAGTCAACATTCAGCCTGCTTTGTGAACGCGCGTTCGGTTAAAAGCGGTCGCCTCGGTTTTCTGATTTCCAGGAGCATTTCGAGTCCGCGTGCTTTTACGGCTAATATTCAATCGCGGGTAACAGCTCCGCCTGGCTCGGTAAATTCCGCGGAATCGAAAATTTTCTTCGCTTTCTTATTTTCGTAACGAACGGTGATCGAAGAAAAAAGAAAAACAATTTACTCGTTCAATATCTCAATAATTGGGTAAAAAGTAAAAAAGCCAATTTTTAACGATGTTTCATTCCCCGTCGCAAATTCTCGCTCGAAACTTTCACCGGAGCGCACAATGTTCGAAAAACCGCGTCGTCGATAATAAGCCTCATTGTCGGGGAGCCGCAGCCGAGAGCCGTTTCAAAGAAGCGAAGGCGCCTCGTTATCCGGAACTACGAGCTCGCGATTGGAGAATTAGACGCAGAATCTCGCGCAGCTGTGTGCAGTTCAACGGCTGTTGCACCGCGGAGAGTTCTCCCGTTCCTCCGCGCGCTCCGGCTGCTGCTGTTTTTTTTTTCTCCCCGTTTCGCAAAGCCGCGTTACGAAAGCGCGGCGGCGCGCAGTTGGCAAGAGAGTCGCGCTGGATGGTGAATTCGCGTGGTCGTCTCCGTAGATCGCGATATCGCGATGTACAGAGCGCGGAGAGGAACTGGAGGCGCTTGCGCGCAAAACGCGGACGGCGCGTATCTTCGGAACGAGAGAGAGAGAGAGAGAGAGAGAGCCAGAGAGCAGTGACGAGCGCGACTCGAAGGACAGAAGTGCGGCACGCGACGCGAGGAAGAGTTGTGGAGAAATAAGAGTGCTGATTTGCGCGAAAACAAAAGAACTCGTGAAACGGTGTTTGGCTTCGCTTTTGGACCGGCAGTCTAGTTCGGTTCTCTCGGCGGCGATTCGAGCGAAATTCCCAAATCGCGAAGAGAAAAATGTCCCTCGCCCGAGGCCGATTGAAAATTGACGTAACGAAATCGCGCGCGCGCGCAGATCGCTATAAAAAAAAAAACAATACGCTCTCTCCTCGAAACGATCAATGAGTGATACGAAGCTGCAACAAGTGGGAGCGCGAGCGGAGTGATAAATGTGAATGCGAAGAAAGGCATTAAAAAGAGATAGGAGGGAGACACATGGAGCTCTTTGAAATTGATTGAAAGCATGCGTAATATGCGGCGAGAACGAGAGATAGAGAGAGAGAGAGAGAGAGAGAGAAAGAGCGGGAGGAGAGTCCAGGTTAAAGCGCCAGTTAACCCTCATTCGAGAGCAGCCTCATGGCTTCCGATACGTACACGATCTTCGGCTCTCCAGGCTCGTTTGATCTCTCTCGTCGCGAGTCGGCGGCCGTATTGACGAAGATTGCCGATGACGAGTCTCCATCTTCGCGTCGGCCGAGAGAAGACTCGGGAGAGCGCGGCGGAGGGGTTTTTTTTTTATCGCGACGAGAGGAGAGCGAGTCGTCGTCGTCGTCGGGAGGGCGCCGCGTGTCTTTGGTACGGAGGAGGAGCGCGCGAGAGCGACCGATCCGGCAGTGATATCACGTGCTCTCGGGCTCGGGGAATAATTATTAGTGCGCCGGCGCGCGGTCATCGACTGTACGCGCTGCTCGTCGACGACGAGAGGAGGCTGATGCGTGTGTGCACGAGATTCTCTTTTTCGTCGTTTTATCGGCTTTTTACGAATTGGCGAACCCGTCGCGAGCAATGAAAGTCTCCTTCGTCCTTGCATCATCGGCGGACGATGGGGCTCTGCCTCGCGGATCGGCAGAAAATCTGTATTAGCGATTCGCTCGCTTTCTCGGGTGGACTTTTAACTTTAAATTTTTTGGACGTTTATTGGCAATTTTTTTTTTTTTTTTCTTAATATGCGTCGATCGTTATTGTGCGAATAATTTTATTTTTATTTTTTATTCGTAAGTATTAATTTTTACTTGACTTATTTTCAGTTATTATGCTTTAATACGAAATTGCTCTTTACGAATAGATAACAGCAGTTATGAAAGCGCAAATTTCACCCGATAAACTTTGTTGTATTTCATTTTAACTGTCATATTAAGCAGAAAACGATCCGTCAATTATTTCCCAATCAACTGCTTTCAACCGTGAATCGTTAAAGGGAAAAATTATAAAATCTAAATCTAAGAAACGCCGCTAAAGACGGAAGACCTTGAGAATCTCGAAAACTGTCGCGATAAGCGAGAAGCGGAGCGGCGGAACCATTAAAACTTGAATGAAGAGCGACCAAGAAAAGGCGGCGGAGCAAGGAGCGGAAGTCGCAGGACAACGGCCAGCCGATTGTGCTCAATGAGTGATGGTCTAGTGCACTGTTTATCGACCTGTGACTAGATCCACACTCATTAAGTACGTTCGGCCACGATCGATGCCTCTCCAGCAAGGACAGCGTGGGAAATACCTCTTCCTCTGGGAAAAGAAGTGCACTTTTTTTTGCGAGAGGCGAAAGAAGAACGTCTCTCTCTCTCTCGCAGCCGACGGAAGAAGGCGATTCCATAGACGAGTATGGGTTTGGTGCACGTGGAACTTAAACCGTGACTAGATACATACTCGTCTACGGCAGCCCACTCTAGAGCTTATGAGAGTTCGCCGAGACCGACGTATCTTATCTTTAGTTAAGTTGAACTTTATTCGATAATTCGATTGATTATTTTCGAGTATTTTAAATAGTTTTTTAAGTTTGAAAGAGATTGGAGGGAAAGAGCGAAATCGCTGTTGAATTATTCATTGTTATAAAATGTGATTGGAAAATTTTGTATCAATAAGAAAGGTAGATTGATTGTAAACATTGAAATATGGAAATTTTTTCATTTAAAGAATAATTGTTTTTTTTTTATACGTATGTTGTACTCTATTGATAAATTCTTAACCATTTCATTAAATATTTTTACAAGCAAATAAAACATTTATTTAGTTGCAAAATATTAGTAAACATTATCTTTACTATTAGTGAAGCATTCTCAGCAATTGTGAAACTTGTTTAGGAACGCAATGTTTCTTATTCGTCTCGAAAAATTGTTTTATTAATATTTTGCCAACTGCTACTTTTATTATCGTGAAATTTGAAAAAAGGGCCTTTGAAAAGAGTAATAAAAGTAACAAACGAACAAAATCTAGCGCAAATTAAGCCCGCTCGATGAAGTTTACTCCCAGATTCATAGAGACCTTTTCCGATTTTCAAGCAGACAAAGAGGCCGGCGAGTTCAGATCCCGAAGATAGCAGCAGCGTCGGCGGATGCAAAGCGCAGGCCATAGAATGTGAGCCGGCAACTCTCGAACCCGTCGCGACCACAACCACAGCCACGCAGTCGTGAGTAGAATAGAGAAACGGCTCGCTCGCCTTTCTTCTTCTATCCGCCTTCCCTTTTTCTCCCTCTTTTTCTCCTCTCCGCTCTCCTCTTCTCCTTTTTTCTTTTTTTTTTTTGTTCTTGTTTTCTGCCAACGGAATCTTGGTCGCGATCGCGGACGCAAAAATCGCTTTTCTGATCACGCCTCTGCCTCGTAACCTAAGCTCGAATGCGCATTTTTGCGAATGCTTTATGAAAAAATTTTGAGAACTTATACTTTTTCTGCGTGTACGAGGCTTTTAAATTTGAAACGAAAAATAATATTTAATCGAATATACAATAGTTTTTAAATTCTATGATTAATCTATTGCATTTATTAGCAATATTCTTCTCTCCCTTCAAAAGTATTCCCTCTAAAAATCCCGAACAGAATTGGATGAATCTTGTTTTTGAAAGAGGCATTTCTCGACAGTTCACAGGGAAGAGCAGGTAGCAAAGTGCTGATGACCGTCGGTCCGAAAGTTTCTACGTGGACAAACGCCAACAAGCAGAAATTCACAGTCCGACGCGCCGGTCCGCACGTACCTTCGAATGCTCGATACATGTTCGAATTGCTGAAAACTACATCGGAGGTGCGCACTCGCACTTGCCGCAAGATCGGTTACTTGATTCACAGCCTGTGGCACGACGAAAATAAGGACGAAATAACCGTCACCTGGAACGTACGTACAAGGCAGCAGCAGAAGTACAGGACTTGGGGGCGCGTCTGCTTCGAATCTGAGACAAAGCAGAATAATTCCACGGCTATGCTTGAGGGCTGCAGGAAGCCACCTAAATTAAACCATGCGGATTCGAAACTGTGGCCTCAGGTTGGCTGATTTTTACTCACTCGTTTAATCGTTTTATAAGGAAAACATTATGAGCAGCGGGAAATATCAAATGTTAACTTTAACGATTGCAGGTTGAACTGGATGTAAGTGAATTGCGGGAGTGTTGCTTATTCCCGGGTCAAATTTTGGCAGTTGAAGGGACAAATTTAAATGAGAGTTTACTAAAGGTTCACGATGTTTTTACTGGCAGCTTTATACCCGCAGCCAAAGTTCCAAATTTGACTGCTGAACTCAAAGTTGTAGTTGCCGCAGGACCTTTCACACAGTCAAATGATTTAAATTATCAGCCCTTATGGGAATTAATGACCAAAATCGTAGCGGAAGAACCTCACGTATTGATCCTCATAGGACCGTTTCTTGATCACACACATCCTCATGTTCAGGATGATTTATTAACCTGTTCATATCAAGAATTTTTCAACAAACTTATTGCAAAAATTAAAAATTACATCGCAGGGTAGGTTTGGCTGATCATCAAGTTGTAATAAATAATATAGAATAAATTGTAATAGTAAGATTCACGATAAATTATAAACTTCTTTCTATTACTTATTTCCAGAAAATGCACGCAGGTCGTGTTAGTATCATCAAGTCGAGATGTACATCATCATGCGGTATATCCAACTCCAGAATATTTCTTGCCAAAGTTAATTCAAAGCCCAGACGTTCACGTATTACCCGATCCTTGTACTTTAGACATTGAAGGTTTAAGATTAGGAATCACATCCATTGATTGCTTAATGCATCTTGGACGAGAAGAAGTTACATTGTAAGTATTACTTAATTCAAATCATAACTAAAAATTAATTTAAAAAGATGTAATTTACAAAAATCTTTTCCATGAAAATTTTTAGAAAACCATCTGGGACGGATAAATTAAGTCGTTGGGGCAATTACATTTTAAATCAAGCCTGCTTTTACCCATTGTACCCACCTGCAAAAGAAGTTAATGTCGATTCTGAACTTTGGGAAAAATATGCATTTTTGCAAGAAAAACCGCATATGTTATTATTACCCTCAGATATGAGATATTTTTGTAAAAACATTAACGACTGCGTAATTTTAAATCCCGAAAGACTGAGTAAACGTACATTTGCTAAGATGAATTTTCAACCTTCAACTGATGGAACTTGGACGCAGAACAACGTATCGTGTGAAATCATTAAAATGTAGACCAAAAAAATTTTTAAATATATTTATATTAATTTTAAGTGTAGACTTAATGTATATGTTTTTATACACTGAAACTATTTGTTATCATCTTTCACCTAATAGTTTTGTAAAATAAGGCACAGTGTTGAAAAAAATATTGTTTTTCTTATTATTAATAAATTATATTCATAAAATAAATTGTTTCTTTATTATTCATAAGAAATTACACTTTGCAACACTTTTCAATAATCATAAAATTAAGACATTACTAGACATTTGAAAAGCCCTTACAAATCAAATGAGACATACGCGAGAAATATCTTTTTTGTGTTTGATTACAAAGAAATATTTACTTTTATGTATACAAATTGATAAGAATAATGTGATCTAGAAATTTTTATAGAATACTTTTAGAAAATAAAACTTGTTAATGTTTTGTAAAAATAAATTATATTATTTATGCACCAATTTACATGAGTAATATATACATATTATAAGTATAAAATAAAGTACAAGAACGGACTTTGAGTACAATTTACTCTAGAGTAAATTCTATACCAGCAGATGCCACATGCCAGCACGTGCAGCTTTTTACCGACGAACTGTCGGAGTCGCAACTATAAAAATCGATCTTCCTTCTCATTTTGAGCGCGCAGTCGCTTGGTGCCGCTACATTCGCCGCCTGACAGATTCAACCCTGCGCACGATCTTCTCTCAAAGTTTGCTCACCCAAGTGTTTTCTGCTTTCGATTATTCGCTTCCCTCAAATATTTTTCTCTCGCGGCCATTGTCTGAAATATTTTGCTCTATCCAGTGTCTATACCAAAAGAACTACTTATTCACATACTCGTGGGGGACCGAAACCCGTCAAATCATCGGCCAGGCGAATGCTGAGGTGAGTCCATTTTGAGACAATCGCTCGTTCATCCCTTTGCGAAGTACCTGCACGCTACGAACAGAGAAGAACTTTGCGCAGCACGAGCGCAGTTCGCGAATGCCGTCATCGCCATCTTTGCGATGTACGTGCACATTATCTGTGTACATTCACGTCCCTCGGATATATTTTTTACAATGTTTACGATGAATTCATTTTTTCTAAATTGAAACTTTGTTTTCTCGTGCTGAAATCGAAGCCCGCAAGGGTTTCATGGTGTTTCGGAGTCTGTTGCGTATTATTGAAGGTTAGGTACGCTTTATTTTTATTGTTTTTTATTTTGGAGCTGGGCTTACTTTGGAGTAGCCCAACGCCAACACACAACGATATAGACGTCAGGAGGGTTTCATAATGATTCCTCGGCCTTGATATTCTAGTTGGGTTTTCGTTTACGTTATGAAATAAGCAGCACTTAAGTTTTAGCCAAGAATTAAGTTTTTAAGTTTAGTTTTTTATTTCTACACTATAGGTAATTTCCTAGCACCTGTTTTTTATCCACTCGTATACAATTTGACACTATTTACATTTGAATTACTTTATTTCAATCAACAATAACAATTGTTATTTTCAGTTTTTAGATATAAAGTAAATCTACTAAAAAGATTTCAGAAATATATTTTATTTCTAAAATATTTTTTAGTTTTAAAGTATCCTATGCAGTTAAGAAAAATTTGTTCACAATAACCGCATTATTATATTCATTACAATATCATTGTTTTCTGCTAAAAGTAGGTATAAGTGGACATATCAACTTTAAAAATGCTTTATTGAAATTGAATTTTATAAGATTTCAAATAAAAAAGTCTTCTTATTACTGATTTAATTAAAAATTTTATAACTTTAAATATAGTTTAAAATTGTTTATTACTTTACAACATACAATTCCAAATCTTCAAATTTATAATACATATAATAAACTACAAAATAAACAATTTTAATTACAAGGTATGTATGTACATTATGAGTTAAAATGTGTTTCATTTGCTAAATAATAATTGTTTAATTCAAAGTAAACTTTAGAATTTTTTTACAATGTATTTTTTAAAAAAGAAGCATTCAATTTTAAGTATTTTCTAAAATTTAAAATGTGTGATATTTTAATCAAAACAATAGACATGTTAATGTTGTTTTGTAAGTTTCTTAAGAATTACCAAATACTTATCTAACTTGTTTACACGTTTATCATAATACATATTTTATTTTGTGTAAAAAGCTTATGTAATGTACTAGTTCTTCATAAGAGTCATCATCTTAAAAAAAAGAATTTATAAATTAATTCTGCAAACTGTAATTATCTTATTTAGTGTGTAAGTTGAATTATTTTTACTCTGTTACAATCTAAAAAGAAGACAAAAAATTTAAGTTTTAATAATTTTACTTTAAATAAAGCAGTAAGGTAACTTCCTCAATTTATTTTATCGCAATTCTCAATACAAATGAAATTTTGTGTTCAAATTGTATTAAATTAATTTCGAATGCATGTGAGTAGAGAACGCGAAAGGCCGAAAGCTGACGCTTTGACGGTTTTTTTCGGCCAAGTAAGCGCGTGCATAACGTGTAAATTGACGTCACTTTAGCAATCTCGACCGTCTCGATTCGAACAGCAATTTAACTTCGAAATTAGAGACTGCTGAAATAAGATTATAAAAATCATGCATTAAAAATTGATTCAATAGAAAAATATAGAAGCATAAAAATATTTTAAAGTTTAAAATTTTTTACTTTGGTTAAGAAAGAAATTACCGATAAATAAGTCACTTGCAATAAACTTTACTCTATTATTCAATGTTTAAATTTAAAACTTTTAGGATTTTTCAATTTGTAATTTGATAATGTATAATAATTTTTCATACCTATTTATAAGCAGAAAACAAGTGAGTATATACTTATTTTTTATTATTTTAAAAGCAATATAGAAAACTGTTAAAACAAATTTTTATGTTATAAAAAATTGTTATTAAGTTTAAATTAATCCATTTAGTTAAACTAAAAATAAACAAAATAATTTGTTTTAAGAATTAATGTTAAAACTGTTTGGTAAGTGACATTTGTATCGGTGATTGTCTCTTAATTATAGTATCAATCAATACGTAGAAGATCGAATTAAAAAAAGACTAGGTTTTTAGATTTAAATTGTACAACAAAATTTTTTTAAAGAAATTCTTATAATTACTGCTTTATTTAAAACAAAATTATTGATTCTTAAAATTTTTTTGTTTTCCAGGGTTTAACGCAGAATCTCCTTAATTCCTGATATTGTTGTTCTTGAATGATGAAAGCAATTTTCATCTTTCGGTAGGGTCAAGTATTCCAAGTACAGAAGAGGCGTGAGAGTTTGGAATGTAAGTGTGTATTATATGTTTGATTTCTTTCTGCGACTACTACTATAATATAAATAAATACAACAGTAAAAGATATCTACCAGACTGGACAAAATTCTCCATCACCTGCTGCAGTGGCTGTGGAGCCATCATATATTAAACCTTCTATAGTAAAAATTAGTAATTTAAATGCGATCTAGCTTTAGCGATAATATGGGGCCAACTGTAAAGGATTCTCCTCCAAGCAGTCCTGGATCCGAAAGTATGAGCAGTTCGGTTTCAGGAAGGAGAAAAAGGAGGGGAAATGAGGCAAATGCAACAACCTCACAAAATTTTTCACATTCTTCTCAGTATGCCTCCATGGAAACCAAATATCAACCCAAGGAAGAAAAAGAATCAAAAATTTTTGACAATGGAGTCAGTGCACCTCATATGCTTGGCAATCAACTAAATCCATCATCTTCAATGGCACAAAAAATGTCTGAAACTCTTTCTCACGAAATGAAAGCACATTCAATATTTACAGAAGCTAGTTCAGGAATGAATTTAGTAGGGCCTCCTCTTCATAGTCGAGTAATTGCCTCTGCTAAAGCTAATCAAAATACTGGTACTTCACAGTCGTTTTCTTCAATGCTTTCTGCAAATAATACTTCTAGTTCAGCTAATAATAGTGGAGTATTGGGTACTGGAACAATCCCTCAAACATTGGATCAATTACTGGAAAGGCAGTGGGAACAAGGAAGTCAATTTCTTATGGATCAAGCACAGCATTTTGACATTGCTTCTTTATTGTCCTGTTTACACCAATTGAGAGCAGAAAATTTACGATTAGAAGAAAATGTAAATAGTTTATTGCAAAGAAGGGATCATTTACTTGCTGTAAATGCTAGGCTAGCAATTCCATTGACATCCGCATCAAATAACAGTAAGCAAACCAGCAAACAGCCTTCATTTTAATGTAAATTCTCTAGATTTTACTTTTCTAAAGCAGAACTTAAAAAAAGTTCTACCATTAAAGTAACAATTTTTTGTATGCACATAAATACTAATTAAAAATTAAATGGTACTATAGGTAGTCATACACCTGTTGAAAATGGCTTACCCACAAATTCAGCTGTTGACCCAGCATCTCATTCACAATTTGGACACCGGACATCATCAGTGAACGCTCCGCAGCAAAGTTCAACAATTCGGCATGGATCAGGAAGCAGTAATTACCAAGGACAATCAAATAATATAATGCCACAAAATAATGCAAATAATTCAAACTTAATTAGAAATTCGTCAGTTGATATGATGCGGAGTATCCAAAGATAAATAATTTGCATCACATTATAATATATGTGATTTATTATGCTGTTAATAATGCATTACTATTGAAATAATTTCTTTTATATTGTCCAAGTATAAGATGATCGATAGAAAATTAGTTTTTGATAATTATTATTATTATCAATCAATAAATAGTCGTGATTTAAATTCAAAATCTACATTTTTATAAAATAAATTCAAAAATGCTTTGAGACTAGACCTACATAATAAGAGTTTTATTCTTAAAATTAAAACATTTTTAAATTTACAACGTTTAGACTAGCATCTAAATAATATATAAATATAAGTGACAGTAGTATAAATAATACAAAATAACTGACAGTGTAGGTCTTTTCTTAAAATAACAAAAAATATGTGTTCATCTTGATGTGAATTAAAGAGACAAAATTTTGATACACATTTCAATTTTTAGAGTAGGTTTTAATGCATTATATTTGTTACATGTACAGATTTTACAAGCTTTCACTGTGAAAAAAAAAGATTCATTAAAGTATTGTAGGATAGTAATAAATTAAAATATTTTTAAGTTAAGATATTTAGATACTTCTTAAGTTTTTTGGTCTGCATGAATTGCTTCAACTTAAACTTTGTTTATATAAGGCGTAATTTTGATTAAATTATGAAGAAAAAATTTTCATTAATATTATAATAAACGCTTAGTGACCATTACAACTGCCATCTCAACAATCAATGGAACTTAATTATTAGTTTAAATGTATCACAAAGAGAATATTACTGTAAGCAACGAGCTAATGCTGATTTTATACATTCGTGATAAACATAAACTAATAATAATTTAATTGAATTAAAGAGATACTGTGAATATTTTATTAAAATAAGTAAATGAGTATATCTCAGAGCAGAACTACAGATTCCTATTTTATCATGTTCAAGCAGTTTATAAATTTAAATGTAATTTATTCAAAATTTGAATAATATGGCACATAAAACAATTTTGAGAAACTTTTAATATTTTAATTTTGTAGAAAATTGAAATAAGAAGTCAATTCAAATTTAATTGTAGACAAAAAATAAAGTTAGTATATGGATTCTCTTTTTTTTTTTTATATAAATGCACGATTTTTGCATTTGTAAATGCATAAACCACAAATAATTCTTCGTTTGTAAGAAAAATAATATGATAGATAAATAAAAATATCAAGCAACTTTTAATGCTATTAGTTTTATTATCTCTTCATGAAGAAAATAAAAAAAATAGATCATAAAATTTTACTTGAAAATGTTAAAATAATCGTCTTACTCAGTTCATCGGTTTATTGTTTATTCATCTTTTCTTATTAATTGGAGGGATGCGGGAAATAACGGCTTGAAACGTTACGTTTCTTCTATCTAATTGCACGTATTTTCTCAATTAACCTTTATCAATTTGTAGTAATAATGACATTTTTTACTCTAGAACTGATGTAAAAGCGTAATATATTATTTAAGTGCATAGAACACATTGCATTTTCCCAAGTTTTTTCAGTTTTTCTTTAACACTTTTGAAAATTTCTCTTTGTAATGCCTTGTTATTATATATAAAAACAAAAAACATGTCAAAATGTTAAAAAATGGTGACATTAGATTACCATTCTTTGACATTTTTTAAAACTATGTTTGTTACATTTTATCAAAAAAGAAATATAATTTTAGCCTTGAACGAACTGTATAAAAATATTTTTTTATTAACTAGTCCTGTTTAATTATGAATGCTTCAGTTTTAATATTTATTTTCCATATTATTTTACTGAAATTATTTTATCTCATGTGAATAATCAAAATTAATTTATCATGTTCGAATTTTACTTTAAATGCTATAAAAATATTCAAAATTTATCCAAGACTTAAATGAATCATAAATTGTTAGGCTGTTAAAAATGTTGTTAAAAACTATTTATCGAGGTACTGTTTAAATCAAGAATAAAAAGAGGCTATAATAGTTCGAAATAGTAAAAAGTTTTTTTTATGAAATTACATTCATCCAATTTGCAAACAAAAAATTATTATTAACTTTTAAGAAGCGTAAAAAAAATATCGTCGATAGACTGCACACGAAACCGCTAAAAATAAAAGCCATCAATTTACCAAAAAGGTAAACTGATTTTTGGGAGAGTCACTCATTATGCTGCTCCAAGGTTCCCTTTGTTACGCGTGCATCGTATACGGTCGGATCTCGTTTTTATACACCGGCAACGATTCGTCGAAATGGCTAATCATCATCATCTACTCTGCCGCTGTCGGCTTGGTGACGAAGCGCTCTCTCGGCCGAGTCATAGCCAGCTAGTTTTTCGCACAGATTTTGAATGTTCAAAGTGAGTCTATATCGGCGTTGTTCGCGATTTTTTGTTTATTTTATGATTTACATATACGTTCTGCATAAAATTTAATTTTTAGATTTTCTTCCAGATATTAAAAAATAGGATTTTATTCTTGGCTAGTAATATAATCATTATGGTTCACTAAAGCGTAGAAAAATTTAACTCTAATTTTAATCTCTCTTTCATGAACAAAAGGGAGAAATTTATTTTCTTAGGTTCAAAATAATTAGATCAGTTTTTACAGATTAAGTAAAAGTAAATACTTGAATATTTATTTAATATTTGAATATTGAAAATATAAAGCTCGGATATAAGCCCATAAAAATATATACGTTTACTGTTTCAAGTTTGGTACAATATATAAAATCGTTGTGTAAGGCTACTTGGATATTATCTCTCATGACCTTCACCCTATATTATGAGTCTAGATTTAAATATCCTAATGTAAAATTTTTAAAATATTTCAGTTTTAAGTAATTGAAATCTTAGTGGACACAGGTATACTTATCTTTAAAATTCGTAATAGAGCGATTTGATATTAATTATTTAAATATTAAAAAGATTCTAGAAAAAAATCTTTAGCAAATATTTATTTACAAGTACTGTTTAAAAAATTTGGATTCGTTAAAATTATCTGTAATAGTTTAGATTACCTGCATTATTATTCTCGTATTTATCGCTAATTTTTTCGATAAACCTTTTGAGTAACGAACAATTCTTTTTATCATAGAACCTTTAAAAAATGTCAGTTTAACTCTAATCTAAAACAATTTCGCATACAAAATATTTGAGTGTTATTTGTTTAAACAAACGGATATTCTGGAGGTGACGTAATTTAATAGCTTGTTATTTTAGGTTTTTAGTCGGATTTTGGAATAAGAAATTTAAGGAAGTCTAATATCAGATTAAAGTAGCCCGAAAATACGATTAACTTAAAAGATTTAGTAAAATGATACTTCATGCAGCTCTATTTTACTAAAACAAACCTAAAAATTTATATAATGAAAAAACTAATGAAGTTAAATTAAGAAATTTTTTAGAAATTTATCGTCATAAATATGCGTGAAAAAAATTTTTGCGAGTTACAATTATAAAATTTGATTAAATTAGATTACAATTAAAATTAAATACGTATATAAAAGTCTGAGTAACGTCACGCAAAGCAGAAAGATTTACTCGTAAGAAACCTTACTAGTTTTAGAAGAACAGAGAAAATAAAAATCTCGTTTCTGTGTTTATACAGTAAAAAAATCGTTTGTTTTTTTATTGAAAACTCTGACTTCTTTAATGTAAGCAAATAAAGTAAGTAAGTAAAGAAGCAGGATAAATCAAGGCTAAAAAAACAACAAGGATAATAAACATAGCAAGAAAACTATTTCTTAAAAACTTCTGTGTATTAAGTTGTAAAATTAAATAACCAATTTATTGAATACTAATAAACACTACTGCATTTACAACAGATTTATGGGGTAAAACGTCCACGGCCTAATGTACTACATGTGAACTGATCACTTTATTCTTTAACATATCTTTCAAGCGAAATGCACTTCTTCCAACGATCCTCTAACGTTTCGATACCCTTGGAATATAATAATGATTTGTTGAACTCTGCAAATAGACCTCCATTTCCGATATGACTTCATTTCTGCGAAATCTGTTTTCCCTGGTGGGTCCATCTTTTCAAATTAGGAAACAACTAATAGCTTGGGGCCTGATTTCAAAAATACGGTGACTGTGGAAGCAATCCGTAATCTAAAGAGTCCAATTTCACCATCGCTCTTACAGATGAGTGCGTCGATACGTTGTCATGATGAAACACGATTGTTTTCTTCAAATTCGGCCACTCTTTCATTATCTTCACGTACAATTTGTCGAATAATAACGTACTCGTTATTTTTCTTTCTCCAAATACTCGAGACGCATCCCAAAAACTACTATCGCAGTATCGCCCGCTTTTAACAATTCTGCAAACTGAGTATTGAACTCTGGTATCTAATAACAGATTCACGTTTCACCAGTTTTTTCGCAAATCCACAACAAAAATTCCGTTGGATTATGCTTCGAAATAACACAAATAAAAGCCCGAGTTATCGATACACTGCTGCTTCTTGCAGTCGATTTTTAGAGAACACGATGCCCATCGCACCAATAGTTCTTATCATATCAAAATATTTATGTAAAATATATAATAATATCTTTACGCTCACTTTAATTTTCGAATGATCTAAAAGAGTACGATGCACTTCTTTGATATTCTCTTCAGTTATACTGCCTTATTTGGACGATCTGAACGTTCGGCGTCATCGGTGAATATATAATCACCGACTTTTAAATTCAGTATATCACTATATTGCATTCGATGAAGAAGATGTTACGTAACGTTTATTAAGCCATTCCTTGGCTTGGGCAGTATTTTTTCACATTAAATAACAATGCTTAATGAAAAAATGAAATTCTTTGGAATCTATTTTTTCTCAAACAGTAAAACTATCCTCACTCAAATAGCTGTAACTCGTAAATCAAGTGACGAAATGTCATGAAATGTTGACTGGAGATTATTACTTAAAGTTGGTACTACTGCATAATCATAGTAGAGTAGATGGTAAAAGGTATCTTTATTAGCACTGTCTGGACAAAAATAAACAAAAATAGTCACATCTTCTCTACGTAAGACCCCGGACCTTTCACCCCAAGCAGCAAGTCTCAACGATCAAAAAGAGAGAAGTCCGAAACGGGCCAGTCAGCAGAGTCTACCCCATCCTGCGTGTGCGTCCGCACGCTGCTGGGTTGTTTTGAGCTTATATAGGTATTCCTAAAGCTGCGATCCGCGTTAGCCGTTTCTGCCGCCGCTGCCGTCCGTGTGCGCGGCGCGGCGCGCACACACACACACACAGAGCGAGAGCGAGGGAAAAAAAAAAACTGCCGGCAGTCAAGTTCAAGGCCGGCTCGACACACAGACGCGCGCGCTCTCCTGCTGCCCCTCTTTGGGGCTCGTATCCGCCGCTCTCCCGCCTCGCCGGCTGCTCTCTTTTGCGCACACGCAGCAGCAGCAGCAGCAGCAAAAGGAGGAGGAGATAGGTACACACGCGCTTCGCCGCGCCTCGTCCGTCCGCCTCCGCGGCTCTAACGCGCAGCGCTCAGCCACCCACGTATACATATATATATGCGCGCCTCGATAGCCCGAGCTCTTGTCCGAGGTCTTGGACGTTATATACGCGTAAACGTATTCTCGATCGAGCGCATATCGCGGACGTGATCCGGGACCGGGGGGGTTTTGTAGTTGCCTTCGGTGCAGGGAAACCGACTGCTCGAAATGCGAATATTTTTTTTTTTTCGTTTCTTCTAATGGGATTTGCTCTTTTGTAGCAGCCAATTTTGTAATTGCGAAGCCATTTACATCTAATTGGATTAGCCTTATAATTGTCGAGTCCGGTGTACTTGCAACTTGTGTGTACACATGTACACACTATGCTTTAAAAAAAGAGTTACTAAATATACCGATGTTCATTAAATTCTCTGCTCGTTTTGCTTCGTATGCTTTCATTAAAGTTTTCTAACGAGCACTTTAATGTAAGGTAAATGGGGAATATTAATACGCTATTGGATTTGCTTTACTGATGAGCAAAGGGAAATTAGCAGCTAAATGTAAAACTATAAAGAAATTTTTCCAACAAATTTACCCTCATATATTTACATTAGTATTAACGTTACATTATTGAATTTATTTCTAACGATATTTAAGAAAATCAAATGATTCGTTACCGCGTTTCCATATAATACAGTTATTCTGAAATTACGTAAATAAGTTATTTGACGTTATTATATGGTATCAATTTAAAAGCTTTCGCGTTATATATAGATGATTGGATACATTTCAAATTTAAGTATCACCGGTATCTTATCAATAATAAGAATTAGTAGATTGGAAAATGACCTCTTGCGTTTTTAAATAAATGTATAAATTTAAAAACCAGATCGAAGTTTTCATCTCGTATACTTTGAAACATATTATGATTTATCTGCAAATTCAATATGTTACGATTTTCAAGTGATTTATATGACTTCCTAAATTAAATATGATGACTGAATAGTTCATGTCTGAAATTTTTAAATTAAGTCAGTCAGCTGTGCAATTACATGCACGTGTTACTTTTTTAGATGGCTGGTTTCTACTTTTTTTGGATATAAATATTAATGAATTGCAGTCGATTTTTTGGCGTATTTGATTTTGTACACAATTTTGTACAAAGAATACATAGTTTTACTTTAAACATTCAACTGTTTTATAGAACAAATGTATTTATCATAAGAGTTTTAGAAAAAATTTGTTTAAAAATTCCATCAAATTTTACTATATAAATTTTCTAAAAAGTGAAAATTTCTAATATTGAATATTATATTCAGTCATAAAACATTGAATTATAAAGAACAAACGTCCGGACTGGCGAACAGGAAATTTATTTTCCTCTGCCGGATTACTCTGTAATATTTACTTTGTAATGTAATGTACTGTTACTCTGGATAAATAAATAAATAAATAAATAAATAAATAAAACGTTTATGTTGATTCACTCGCACAACATATTCAACCTGTTTAAATTTATGTAATACATATATCTAAACTGCAGCACATCGCGCTAAAACAACATTTATTCCCGTCCCACTGCCTCTCCTCCTCGCGAAAATTCTTTCCCCGCTTTCGCATAAACTTTACCGGCGCACATCTAAAAAGGCGAAATTCGGCTTTATTTCTCCGCCTATCGGCAAGTGCGATCGAGCCGCTTCGAGCTGCGCGCAGCGATAAATCGGCGGAATTCCTCGGCGGCATGCGCGAGTAGCGAATCCCTCTCGAAAACGCGCGGCGCGGCCCGGGGACCCAGATGAAATGTCATTGCTTCAAGGTAAATTGCAGAAAAGTTAATGACCGATATTCCCGTCGCGTCGACGACGGCGGCGGCGGCGGCGGCGTCACTTGCACGTCGCGTTGCACGCGCGAGCGGCGAATCGCGATCGTCACCCGCCGATAACGTGTTTGCCCGCCCTCGAATTCGCGCCCGAGTCTCGGAAATTGCCAGATTTCTTTTTCTTTTTTTTTTTCCTTTATCGACATTCATCCGTGAGGAGTGCGCACGGAGGTGTGTTCTAATTATTGTTTTAATTATTTTTCAAGATTCATATATCATTTCGCTCCAGCTGTTTTTTTTTTATATCAAAAACATTTTTGTTTAATTTTCGAATTTTATTTTTCTCTTCTTTTTGGGTATATAGAACATAGGAAAATTAGATAAATACTTTTGATAATATTGCCTTTTAATCATCAGTCGATTTAAATAAAGGAGCCCAACTGTGACTTTTATCTCAATCTGAAGTGGTGACCGTTTAAAATTAACTCAGCAATTGAAAACTGAGCTTTCAGCTTACACGCAGCGATTAGCCATTTAATACGACGGCGTCGCGCGGCTAACTCCCTCGCAACAAACGCCGCATTACCGCAAAATGACGGCAGGGAAAATCGGCGCCCGTATAACGGTTGCATAAAACGAGCGGCACAATTTTATTGTACATTGCCTCGACGTCGTTGCCGCTGCGCGCCGCCGTTCAGCCACTTGCAAAACGACACGAATATCGCCGTCAACGTCTCGGCTCGATAAACGTCGCCTATAGGCAGAGAGGCGCGCGTGCGCCTGACCGATGAATTAATTATACATGGTAATTAGCTGGCAATTACGCGCGGCAGCGGCGCGCTGGGAAATTCAAGATCGACGCGCAGTCCGGTCGATTAGCTCGGAATCACCGGATTTTTAACACCTTCCCCCCCCTCCCACTCTGGCCGGCAACGCTTCGAAACAAAGCCGTCGTCGGCTGGGCGAGAAAAATTGATGAGCGACGCCTCGGGACAATCGGCCGTCGCTTCCCATGCTTTTAATTGATAATAGGGAAGCTCCGTCGCGATGTGTGCTTTATGCGGATGTATAATAACGCGTGCGAGCTCGCGCTGCGGCGAAACAATCGAACGCCGCGCGCGCCGGAATAATCGGGGCCGAGAGAGCTTCGCTTCTGCGGACGCGGAGCGTATATCGCGCAGCCGCGATCTCTCTCGCCGGGACTTGACATTCGACTGACTTTATTTCGGATTTTTCGGACTTTTGCGGAGGAAGCGCCGCCGGTATACATCGAAACAAAGAGGCGCACACGCTGGAAACGGCAAATTAATGCGTTACGGCGTCCGTGAAACGAGGCTTTTTACATTTTTATTGAATATTTATCTCGCTATTTTTTTTTTTGAGAACAAAAAAATTTTTCGGTACGATTGTCATCGCGGGGTTTTTTTTTAAAAAAAGGTCTCGAATGAACTGTAGGTAGGCAAATTATATGGTGTATGTCGATGAATCGCGTTTGACAATTGTAAATTTGTCCAATCATGTCCACTGAGATCGCCGAAGCTTTTGAGCATAATAAGAATTAATGTTTATTTCATTAATGATTTCATTACGCAAATTGAATCAAAAATAAAACTGTTCAAAGAATTAAAAATAATAATATGTTTCATTTGCTTTAAACCGAATAGCGTCCCAATTTTAGGAGAAAAATTAGGAACAAATTTAATATTGATTGAAGTTTATCCAAGACACTTTATTTGAACATTTTTAAGATAGACTATAATTTAATTGTTTTACCATTTAATATATTATTCTATTAAATCTAAATCGAAGCTAATCTCTCAGCTGGCTCTGAGAGCAATCCTTTTTAACGCGCCTAGATTAATCAAAGCAAGCAACGCGCAAATCTCGTGACCTAGACTTTGAATCTTTGCTGGAAAAGGGTCGCGTTGAATAACGAATACTGTAACGCATCGGACCGGAAAGCATATAATACGAGCTTAAGTTTCAAACCTCGTCGTCGCCGTCATCGTCGCCGTCCCGTCCAGCCGCCGCCTATCTCTAGTTTCGCGCGCTCCTTAATAAGTGTGTAACGTTGTAGCAAAATCTCGAGTATAACACGCTGATCAGGAACTGGAGGAAAAAAATGATCCGCCGTCGTTTTAGTCTTTTTTTTTTTATCGCGAAATATCGAGTTCGTATTATATAGTTTATCAATTGTCCGGTGTCTTTGTTACGATTTTTTTTCATAAAATGTGTTAAAAATGTATTAAGGTTGCTTTAAGCTTTAATATTTTATTAATTCACGTTTTTCTTTTTTGAAGAAATACGTTTATATTAAGACGGTTCGTTTAATGAATATTAAAAAAACGTAAACATAAAAATAATAAACTTTCTTATTTTATATTAATCTGTAACATATGGAATTTTTAGTATACTTGTCAGTTTTTAAAAGTTGAAATCCTAGTGTTTACTGAATCCTAATGTTTACTAAAAAAAGCGAAAGTGACGTTTACGTACAAGTGTCTTTGGAATAAACAATCTGCAATTTCCATTTTTAAATCTTCCATTATGTTAAATTAAACACTCGAATTCGCGTGCAAACTTTGTTGATTAAACAATCGTGAAAGCAATTAATTATCGGTACAATAAGTGCACCGTAAGAAAAAGATAAATTGCTGGAAATTATATAGAAGCAAAAAGTAAACAAAAAATTCCACCCCCGGGGAGTACCTCGACGCGGAATCCAAAAGATAGGAACTATTTATTTATAGATTTGGAGATTGGATTTATTCGAGTTTACGAGGAAAAAAGGAACAAAAAGCCGGAAAATTATTTTTAACAGTGTATTTACACCTCTCCCTCCCTCCTCGGCTCTCAAGCTCTCTTCCTCGCAGTCCGAAAACTAGCCTCGTACACTTACATACGGCCTAAGCTCGCAGCTGTGTACGTATCTACCCTCTCCCTCCCTCGCGCTGGTCGCTGCGTCTGTCGGCGGCGCCGTCGGTGTAGTTCCCTCCCTACGTCGGCTGGTCGCTCGGCGGCGGCTCGCTCTGATCCTGAAAGCCAGCCGCGGAGAGCAAGAGAGAGAGAGAGAGCGAGGCGGCACGGCGCGAGCGACCGAGAGAGAGGAAGAAGAGAAGCGAGGAAGGCGCGCGCGCACGCTGACGTTAAGACACAGACACAGTCGCGCACGGGCCGCGGAGCCGTCAACATCGGACTGTGTGCGCACAGGGGAGAGCGGCGCCCGGTGCCGCAGGTGATGGACCTCCTGCCCGGTTATTCTGCATCAGTACAGTGCCGCTGCTGGAGCTGTCTCCTGGAGGCGAGCCGACCGGCGAGAGCGAGTATGCACGTGCGCGAGTGACGTCCCCCGCGACGCGCGTACGTACCGCCTCCTTCGTTGTAATATCGCCGCTCTGGAGTCGTCGCCGACGCCGTCGACGCCGCTGCCGTTGCCGCTGCTGCTGCTGCTGCGAGGGAGACAGGAAAGAGAGACAGATACCGGCGCGCCGAACTTGTAATGTACGACACGGCCATGGACGCCTGGATGTATGACGTGGTACGTGTGTGTGCGAATTGGTGTTGTATACATTCGCGAGCAAGGTCGCGAGCAGCGCCTCACTCGATCGAATGCCTCTTTTTATTGCCCCGGTGGACCTAGTTTTTCAACGTTTTAGGGGGGGGCGGCGAAAACTCTTGCCGACTTCTTTTGCAATTTTTATCGCATATTTTCAGTTTTATCGGAGAGCTTTTTAGAGAGATTTACACATAGTTTAAGATTTCAGTTGAAATGTCAAAAAAACCGAATGAAAAAACGTAGGTTTCCCTTTTAATTATTCGTTTTAAAAGTATATTATTAAATGTGTTTATTTATTTTTTTAAAGTGAAAGATTGAAAAGGTCCGTGTTGCCTTCGATTTATTATTGTAAATAATACGAAACACATTTTATACTTATACTTTTTTATCTGAAAACTATATCTGTAAGGGCGTGAGCTTTTGCATCACACGTGAACAAATTTAAATTCTACTCTTCGCAACGAGAATTGATCAATTCCGTGAACACTGAATGCTTTTTCATTCAAGGCGGCTTCGTTTAATAAATACTAAATTTCAAGTACTACTTTGTAATTTCAAATGAGATTAATTGCATCAAATTCGAATCATCTTTTTGTGCGTTATATAACTTTGTAAGCTTTGATTAGAAATTACGTCCTGATCAGAAACTCGATCCGTAATGGAATACTCTTCTTTCCGCCTATAATGACGAGCTTTTGTTCTGCTTTTGAGGAGGCAGAACGAGAGAGGGAGAATTCATTGATCAGAATCTCAAAAAAATAAGCAATGAAACGATACAAAAAATGTGACTTAGAACAAAAAAAAATTCCGATATAGAGTTACTGAATAGGAAATATCTAATTTTAGTTATCTTACTCACATTGCTATTTAATATTAATATCCATATAGATATTATTTTACTAAAATTGAAATTAAGTATTTCACAATCCTGGCGATCATTCTAGAAGTTTTACATTATTTTTTTTATCTCTTTCTTTGTAACAGAACATTAAAAATCATACTATTTCGTAGTGCAGTATTACGTATCGTCTTGGAAGATAAGATGAACATTTTTTTAATTTAATTTGCGTAATACTGCGTGATAATTACGAATGTCAATTCACATGTGCTGCGATCGTTAAGTGCTATTACAAAATGCATTTTGTGCACATTACATTTGAATATAATAACATTTCTAAATGTGTCAAAGAGAAATTAAATTAACAATAAACATCTGGGTTTGATCTATTTCAGTAGTGAGAGATAAAAACATATAATGCGTAAACGCTTTCATTTATATTTATTAAAAATTGAATATATTCTTTAAGAGTGAATAACCGTTTCATACAAAATTGTTGCTTAATTTATTTAGAATTTAAATCATTTTTTTGGTTACGCAACAAGTTAATTTCGTCTTAAGTCTAATCTGTAGCGTTACGTTGATAATTCAGATAATTTTTTTATTTTTATCGTACTACGGAATTCCCTTAAATAATTTTTTTATTTTCTCTACAATTTTATGTTGAAGAAAATTTGGATTGTTGCCTGTATAATCGACTTATTATCGGTAATTTAGCGGTATGACGGTACATCAAAAGAAATGAAATCATTTCGCGCTGAAACTTTGATAGCTTGACATGCCTGACCCTAATTGAAAAACTCGTGTTCTGCATATTCGCAACCCTCGTGCAAATCTCATCACCATTACTCTGATTTTAGGGCACAGATTTTAAGTTTCACCATTAAATTAGGATAATGTCCAAGATAAATTCATAATAAGTAGATTATTAGATTTGAAATTAAATTTACTTACAAAGAGATTTTTCCATCATTATCGTAATTCCTCTAATTGTTAAATTTTTTTTTACTAAAAAGGCATTTTATTCGATTTTATATTTAAAGACCATACATTACTTGCATTTTTAACGATTGCAGTTACGATTACATAATTTTTAAGCTTGCTTACATGAAATTAAGTGTTATATTAAGTGTAGTTAACCGACCATAATAAAGGCGACAGCTGTAGGATTAGGAAGAGTTAGAGTGCAAGAAGGGGACTGGTTAGCGCGACCCTGAAAAAATTGTTTATTTTGATGAGCATAAGCGCAGCTCGTGCGGATTCTAGTTGGATCTTTGCTTTGCGACTTCGTCCTCAAGCTTTCGCCGTTGCCTATACTTTTGAACTACCAGCTACAAATGTTTTGTGAAGAACTTCTTCGAAAAATTTGAAAATACTAACTCTGCTTTTTTTTAAGCCTGATTATCGTTATTTTATGACAGTTTCTTAAGTAGCTCGATTTTGAAACAATTTATTTTTAGTAAGAATAAAGAATGAGTTGGAATCGTTTAGATAAATGTCTTAATTATCGTTCCTAAATTAGTGGATAAATTTAAAAACTGTATTTAAAAATAGTTTTTTTAATTTTTTATTTTTTTTCGTGATGCTAAAAAATATTAAGTAAATTATTTTTAAAACTACCAAAAACGTGATTAAATACAATAGAAATATTATTAGACATATAGTCATAAAAAATAAGCTTACCTCATTGGTTTTTTAAAAGAATATCTGAATGAGTTTCCTAAAAGTTCTCGTGGAGCTATAATTTATTTATGTGAATATTTCTCCGAGACAAGGAAAAATACTTATTATAATTTTATTCCGATTATAATTTTCATGGCAGCATTTGAATGGCTAGTAAAATTTGTGATCCAAGCCTTTGTTTTCATTTCGGATGATATCTATTTTCTTTATAAGATAAATATTTTTAAGTCGTAATTATCGAATTAGATAATACTTTTTCGTAGTCTTAAATGACTCAATTATCATTTCCACAACTTGCATATTTCAATGAGTTTAATTCGGCTGTTAATAACTATATTGAGTTATTTCAATGAACATGAAATTTCTATAGTTGAAAATGCTTTTAAAAAATGTAAGGTATATATCCTTTTATTGCAAGTACTGCAATAGAAAAATCCATTTTTCTCGCAAAAGGGTTTGTATTCTTCGCAGTGAAGGAATTCTTTTTCATAGTAAGTTCTGCATACGCAAGGACCTTGATAACATGTGTATGCACAAGTGGTGCATCTACGTGTAAATATCTTTTATGCTTTGGAGACGATGCAGAAGCTTGTATTCGAAAACTTCATCTCATGAATATTTTATCGCTTTAGAATCTTTGAGAAGTTAAACTTATATTTATTTTTATTGATATAAATTCTTCCGTAATGAAATTTTGCAGAATCTTCTGCTTTTCAATTCAGCTGGTATTTCTTTCGCGTTACTTGATTTTTTGAATTGTTGAAAATAATAATAGTGCAAGATTACCTAAATATTTTTCAATTCTACATAAACTCTGTGACTGTCACGAAGACGTCATCACTGATACTGATAAGAAATATTCAAGGCTGATTGTTTGAAAACTATTTTCGCAATCACATTCGTGTCGATATGTGGAATGCAAGAAAGTAAGAACTTTTTTGCATGCTATTTCATGCATACTTCTATTATTGATGGAGACTTTAAAAAAGTAATCAATAATTATATAAGTAATAATATGCGATTAAACAGAATTCAATTATTGTCGTGGACAATGCATTGAAAAGAATTTATTATTCAAGAAATGAATGGCAATTATTTTAATTCTCATTTCCTGAATAAGAAATGTATTAATTCGTTGGCACGACTTAAATTTGAAAAACAAATCGCCTTATTCGTTTCAGGCCCACTTAAACATCCTTTCACACTATGGATGAGGCGCGAAGGCATAATGTTTCCTTAATCACTTGCGTTCGAAGCAGTCATTGTGTTTCTTACCTTGAAATTTTAAACATTATAGATACAATATTGACACTTTTTTATCTTTATTTAGTTTTAGCAGTTGTTGTTGACTACAAATATGTACGAAATTTTTCCTTGTAACATTTATTACCCTTTACTGTAAAAAGCGCAGTACGTGCATCTCGCATGTACAGAGATATGTCACTGTTGTATCAATAAAATTTAATTGTTATTTTCGAATAATAATTTTTGTTTCAACTTCGTAAAAAATCCACAATTGACACAATTAATTCATATATAAAACTTACACGATTTTTTAAAGTTGATTGCCAAATCAATCGATTGTTTTGAAGATTACTCTAATTCAATGTTGTGCTTCCGCGATGCACGTAACTTAATAACCTTTTCGCGGAAGTAAGACATCGGAACCACTCTGGAGAGAACTTGTCATACGACTTGTCGCTGCTTAGAAGACCAGCTATTTGGCTCAATTCCCGTCTAATTCTCTCTTGGGAGATCGCCGGTACACTTGATCATCTTCGGAACAGTCGATTGCAAGTGACAACAGCACTTACCCGGAACCTTTAATGTACACATGAATCTTTCGCTACACTGATCGATCGCATCAAATTTATTTTTGAAAAAAGGAGAACCGATGAGCCTAATTATAAATTATAATATAATTTTTTTAAACCAGTGGGCGAAAGTCGATTTCTGCGGGAAATATCCAATTATTGTATGTTAAAGTGAACGAGAAGTTTTTTTTTGGCATTTTCGTTTAAAAAAAAATATAACGCAAAGCACGCACCAAAATAATCTTTCCAGGATTGCTTCGTCCACATCCGTACAATAATCACTTGCTTCTCACACTCGTTGCATAATCCACTAGTTTTCCTAAATTCATTTTTTAGCGCAACGTTATTTATATAAAAATATAAAAAACCAATATTGAAATTAATCTTAATCGCGTCGACTTTAAAGAAAGTTCTAGACTTGAATGATAATATAAAAACCCTTTAACGGTAATTATAAAGATAGAATAAAGTAGGCGTTGAAAGTGTCATTCATACCTAGCGGGAACGTAACCGCGCTCTTAGCCTTCGCTCCTCTTGGCATAAAGTCAATGGCTCGTTTTTCATGCAGGATCCAATTATAAATCTATACAGCGTTTTTCCCCGCACATCTATCTATACATTATGTACAAAGTGAAAGAACTCTCCGCGGTACTTTGGATCAGCGAAATAGATCATAACACTAGAACTTCGCTCTTCTTCGAAAGCGAGACGAGAGGCCAATTTTTTAGTACTTGCGGAGCTTGAATTTTTCTCATTACGCGAAGGAACGCGAAATCTCGCTGACGGAGGCTTGAATCGAGTATCCCTCGGTACACCAGCTGGGACGGACGAGCTGCGCGGGAAATTAATCGTTAGTAATTCTTTTGTGCTATCTCTCCTTCGTTGGATCCGGGTATTTCCACTGTAACCTGTCGTCTGTGCGAGTGAAAATTTGCGTTTTATTTGTTTTGTACGCTACGGGACTCGTGTCGTGTCCCATAGGTTTTTACAGACTTTCAATGAAATTATAAAAAATGAGTACATTGCTGTTTATGTCTAGAAATTGTCAATGTTTATAAAAGTAGATGCATAGGGTATGAATAAAAATATAACGAGAGACTTTCGATAAACTTTTATATTTTTCAATCGATAAAGGTCTAAATAAAAAACCTTTAAAACTCCCTGTTTCGCGTTACATTTATGTAACGGATTTTATTTAGAATTTGAATTTTATCTGTGAAAGACGTTTATTCGTCTCCTTTCTTCGATTTACTTACTTTCTCGCAAACACTAATTACTTTAAGTAAGCTATTTTATCAAAAATAAATCTACTGATAGTAGAATCAGGTCACCAAGTTCCACGTATAATACTTCTTTAAAAACATAAATAAAATTGTCACTCAACTTTATAAAAAGATGAAAAATAGAAAAATCTATAATATAATGGCGTAAAGTGTAAGCATTCGTCGTGGAAACAGAGCGGACCTTTAAAAAGCATCGGGACGATCGTCGTCAACAATAAATTGCGCGCCTTTCTATCGTGCGTGTCATCACATTTCTCTTATCTGTCAATTGTCGCGCTGTTATGCTTGAAAGGAGGGATACAGAGAGAAGTTCAAGTCCAAGGCGAAGGTGAAGGTGAATTCAGCGTTACAGACGCCAAACAGAGGGGGAGCCTTTTCCAAGTGTCTTACGTATCGTTCGCAAAATAACGGAGATATAAAAAGCTTTTGAATACATACTGGGGGTTTTCAATCCGCAAATTCAATTTTTTTTCCTTTTGCATTGTGTCAAAAGCGATTACGGTAACAAATTAGTCGTCTTGGCGACGATATTTAAGACTGCTTTGTGACCCAGTTTAATTCTCAAAGATAAAATTATTGAATTTCATTTAGAGCATTTTATCGTAGCCAAAAAAAGAAAATTGATTACTCTTCACACGATGAATAACTTGAGAAACACGTTTCAAACAATAATTTTATTCTTATGTTACTTTGAAGTATTAAAAAATACTTTAAAGTAATAGTGTTTTATCATTTTTTAACTTTTTATTGTTTTACCTCAAAAAAATGTAGTTTCAAACGATAATGCAAACAAATTGTATTAATTTATATTTATTGGGTAATATATTTATTTATTTTGTCTTATGATAGAAAAACATCATTTTATTTCTCTTCTCTGCGTATAACGCTACATATGAGGGCACTTTTTCAATTCAGTGAATTAAGCTTGGTATTATGCAATCTTGAAGAATTGAGTTTTAAAAACTATGGTGGAAATTGGTTTAAGACTTATTTATAAACGTATAAACTGCAATTTAAAAAACATTACATTTATTATTTTCTTAATCATACTATATTTATTTTTAGTCTGTATGATTTAAGCGAAAAAAAGTTACAGTAAGTTATATTTTAATTGTTATCGAACCGAAGAATTAAACTTAATAATTAGTTAATTAGTTAAAACAGCAGAAAGTTATAGAAATAGTAAATCAAATTTTTATAAAAACATACATTTCATAATTCCCCAAAATCTTATATCATTGAATAACGTTTTTAATCCTGGTTGATTTGAAAAATAGATGAAAAACATTTAATCAACTAAACTGTTTCAATTTTAGTTGAGAAATTCCCATGCATTACGATTTCAGTATCGAACTTTTCAAACATATAATTTTGCTCAATAAAAAAATTTATGCTCGCTTACTATTCTCATCAATTTGCAAGGAAAAGCAAGCAGCAGACCGATAAGCAAAGACTTTCGCGAAACCGAACTGGGAAAATCCTCAATTACGTTCACAATTTGTTGCGTAATTTTTGTTACAAGCGACTTAGGCAGGGTATAAACGAATCATTGTCATTCAAAACTATTATCATTTTTTCACTTCAAATTTTCATTTTATGCGGTAATAGCTATCGATTCCTCTTTAATTACGTTGACTATTTTCGTCTGATCAACACGGGATCTTATCTACTTGCTTAAAGATGACGTCCCGTCTTACTTTCCAATAAAATAGTTATATTTAACTTTTTAACCGAATAAGTAATTTAATCCGAATAAGTTCACTTTTTTTTATTCATTTCAGGTTCACTTTTAAGAGTATAATGTGTTATTAAATTTATATTAGGTTATTAAATAAAAACGATACCAATCGCTAAAGAGAACCTTGTTCTGTCAAGAAACATTGAACGCGATCAATTTTTTTTTTTTTTTAACTTTTCATCAAAACGTATTTATACCGTAAAAAGATTTATCAAGCGTACTATTATTTTAGTATTACGAATAACATTAATTAATTTAATTTAACGCAATATTAGGACTTTTATTGAGGATAAAAAAGCTTGAAACAATAATTTTATTCTGTTACAATGCATCGAGACTATGTTTCATGCGATACTGCGTTTATCGGCATTGTACATGAGCACTTATTGCCGAGTGTAAGTCACCAAGGCCAAGATTGGGCGGCGGTTTTTGGCCTCTTATCGTTCACTGCTTTTATGAAATGTCACTTGAGAGTTTCCGATGCGCATTAAAATGACAATGAATCAACGAATAGTACTGCTTGTCCGTTGCAATTTTTTATTGCATCGCAGGCAAATCGCTATTATTAATTACTGATCGTTAGCCCCTAATTATTAAAGAGCATCTCTCGATTAATCTCATTTGTTCTGCATGCAGACGTAATTATTCGGCGGTAAAAGTATGAGAACTCTGCAATTATGAAATAAATACACATTCGCTATTCAAAATTATACAGAATTTCCCTGTACCATAGCAATAATAACGTATACGCATCTAATCTAAATCCCTTTTGTCAATGTAAACTCCGAAGCGCCGGAGTGCGCTAAAAAAAAAAAAGGGAACGCAAGCTTTCCGTCGCCGCGTGCAAACGTTCGTTCAACGCTAGAGCGAAATCTCCATTACGCGAGAGAGTCCATTGCAAATTCGTGGCGACGCGTACGTTTGTCGATCAGATAACGGCCCGTACACATCGAAAATAACACGGTTGCAGTTCGACGCGAGGCGAACTTTGAGAGATAGGACGAAAGAGAAGGAGAGAGAGAGAGAGAGAGCGAAAGATTGCGGAGAAGGCCCCGGCCAAGTTGGGGAAGATTCCGTCGTCGTCGTCGTCGTCGTCGGCGGCCGTTCGCCGTTTCGTCGCGCGGGAGAAAAACCGTTGACCTTGACCGTGATCCAAAGCGAGCTATCGATTTTTTCTTTGCCTCTTCTCTTTATTTTCTCTCCCGCGCGCAGGAACGGCCCGCGGCCTCGACGCCGCCGCCGCCGCCACCGCCACCTCGTTTCTTGCCGCGTTCTGTGTTGCGTCTGTGTCCGCAAGCCTTTCTCTCTCTCTCTCTCTCTCTCCAGCCTCCCTGCCTTTACTCTCGATTTTCGCCTGGCTTTATTTTTTACTCGGCAGTTCGCTCCTTTTAGTCCGCGCGCGCTCACTTTTTTTTTGCTCTCGCGGCTCTCTCTCTCGCTCGTTTACAATGGCGCGTCTCTCCGCAGCCTCTCGGCCGAGCTCCTCGATATGCAGATGAAGAAGATTCATCGGGAAAGCATTTGCAGATGTTAAAAGTATTCAAACCGATTGACAAACGGCTGTTGAATTTTATTCAATAGCAGGTATTCGAATCGCTTTGGTTTTCGAGTCGTTATTTCAAGTTGGGAATAATCTATTTGCGGCCCCGGCATTGTACGACGCCGTTCTATGTATAGAAGAGGAAAAAAAAGTAGCAAAATTATGCCCTCCCGCGAGTAAACGCCGCCAGCTGATTCGTCGAATGGCCCGAAAACGTCCGGAATTAGCTTCAATCTCCCGAGCGATTCTCTCTCTCGCGGCAGTTAAAGCCCCGCGTACGTACGTACGAGTGCCCGCGAATTCTCTATAGAGAGCTTTCAAGTGAATCGTGCGTGCGCCGCGCGTGCGGGAGCGGCTAGTCTCGCTGCATAACGTCTTGCACGCCAATTACAGATCGAAACGTGGCCGAGACCTTCGTCGCAGCCGCGCGCAACCCTGACCCTGTGTAATTCACGTCGCGCTCGACATATCGATTTCATTCACTGTATCGAATACGTGTTTTCTTCCTCCTCTCCTCCTTTTTTTTTGTTCTTTTTTTCTTCCTCGAGCATAATGGGCTCGGTGTGCGGCGTCGGAGGCGCGAATCTCGCGACTCGCGGAGCTTCGCAGAGGCGAGCTCGGAAATATTAATTGCCTCTGGATTATTAGATGTTAATTAAAGTGGCAGACGTTGGGATTCGACGAATTTGAAAACTTACTGTACGAGTACAAGTACTCGAAAGCACGAATGTTAACGACGAAAATATACGGCCGTAGGTTCTTATTTATCCGGATTCTATTTGCGGAACAAAGCACTTATTTTAATGGATTTCAGAAAACTTTTGTTGTTGTTGCATAATTACTGGAGCTTTTTGTATTATTTGTACTATTAATTCTGTGTTTTACCCATTGGTCATTTCAATAAAAACTCGCGATTGCCGCGTTATCCGCGTTAAAAATTACTTAAAATTTATAAAAGAATATCCTTTCATAACAGCATTAAAAATTTAATATCAATCGGTAACACTTAAAGCCCCCAAAATAGCCTGCTTAAAATACTAATTTTCTCGAACATCAATAAAACGCCGCAACGACCGCTAATGGATTCCTTCCAGCGCACGGCGCACATACATATATATATATTTAAAACGACGAAAACGACGTCGAGCCGAAACGAGGCGCGGAATATCGCGTCCAATATACGCATTCCGCTTCACGCAAGCCGCGTTTACAGTCCCGCGCGGATCGATCAACGCCAGTTTCGGGGGTAGAGTTGGTCAGGGTCGTCCGCGGGAAAGAGAAAAAAAAAAAGTATCGAGCTCTCTCTCTCTCTCTCGGCGCGCGGCCCACGAACTCCAGCCGGTCGGTCGCCGGCCGGATCGCAAAAATTCTCCGTCGGTGCCTAGATTAACGTAATGTAGCGCGTATACGCATGAATTATTCATTCTCTGTTGTTTCCCTCGTGAAAAATGGCTCACTGAATACAAATTCGAATGCATTTTTTTTCCTTTACTTTTATTTGTTTTTCTTATGTACGATGCTTCGCGTGTTATTACCAAAGTTTTCTCTCTTTTGATTCTTTTAATAATTTTTTGTGCATAGCGGAACGAATTAATCGCGTCGATTTCTTAAGTTTCTTTAAAGCGGACTGATTGCACCATTTTCAGATAACAATTATTTAAAATCTTATTTTATGTATTTTCCTTATTTGAGCATATAAGAACTTGTCTGATCCGAGATAATAGTTTATTCTTAAATCACTTAAACATATTAATCACTTTCGTAAATTTAAGCTACTTTATACAATTCTGTAAGCAGAGATTTAATTTATTTGTACACAAGCAATTAAAATGATACAATTGCCTACATTTAAAAATATTTAAGATCTTCGTATTTATTTCCAATGCTTTCTTTTATCATCACCATTAAAGAGCAGGAATGAAAAAAGATAAACAAAAGTAACGCCGCTTCTATAATTTGTTTAAAATGAAATTAAACCGAGTTCATTTTGTAAGTTTTCACTTTTTTTCTATAAATAAGAATGTTAATGCGAGCAAAAGCTTGCATGAATAGAAGTCATTAAAATTCATGTGATCGAAATTATTTTATCTGCACGCAATACAGTTCTACTGCTCAAATTGTTGCATTATTTATCGGGACCTTGAACTTTAATAACTGCATGAACTTGTCAACGATTTATATTCGTTATAAAAAGCTTATCGCGGACTTTTATCTTACTTTTTATCTAAAAATTTGCGAATCTGTTATTTCAATTATGCCGAAGCAATAATATGTACTTATTCAGATTAAAGTATTTCGAAATATCGGCACTTAACCGTTTCCCAAAGTAAAAAAAAAAAAAAATTCCTTCAATCTAACGAGCTTTCCAGGGCAGTGTTTTTTCGAGGCGAACTCAAAAGAAAACGTTTCGCATCCTCCTTATTTTTTTTCTTCTTTTCATTTCGCTAAAAAGAAACGCAAACGGCGGCGGAAACGCAAACAAATGCAGAAGATAATAATATAATAGAGCAAGATTTTTAAACGTCCAGGTTTTCGAATTACCTGGCGACTGGTTTTCGCCGAGAGACCCTATCACACGACAAGCGCGCCGAGCAGACGCTGCTGCCGCTAGCTTTTTCTTACTTACGTAATCGACCTGTTTGAAAACGAGCGCGCGCGCGCGCGCGCTGCGTTCGGTTTCGCTCGGGACCTTGAAATTTTTGATACCGCGGGCGCCGTCTGCTCAGGCGACTACTCGCGAGGCATCTCTCTCTCTCTCTCTTGTAATTGTGGGCAAAAGAGTCGTCCGACTCCTTCGCCTCTTTTTTTGCCGTCGCGTCGATTATCGAATTTTTTTTCTTTTTTTAACGCGGCACGCTAATGTTTTCGTTTTTTTTTTATATTCGGTAATTTTCGCGAATGTTGAACGGAGTGCGGGATGGCGCGTTGCGAAGCGAAAAGTTGATGAATAATTCTAATAACAAAACAGTGTTACTCAGAGATTGATGCTTGTTTCTTCGCGAATGCATGTCAATATTGTTTTTAAATTTTCGGTTCATTTCATTGATCGTTTTTAAGATGATAAGTACGATGATAATTTTTGATTTAATTTTTTATATTAGAGCGGTTTTTTAATATCGTAAACGAAATTAAAAAATGTTTAAACTATATAATGATGTATAATTAGTCTTCTTTTATTTTGTCGGCTTAAAGATTTTACTTTTATACCGATGCTCAAGGTCGAAGCTTTATAAAAGTCGAGGCTCAAAATATTTTGGGAATTTCACGCTTAAAAAAAAAAAAAAAAACAGTTCTCTGAAGCAGTTGAAAAGACAAAAAAAAAAGCGCGCGAAAATCGAAAACTGTAGAGAGCTGAAGTTGATTTACAGAACCGAAGAATAGATTCTTCAATTGTCGGGCTTAATTTCTTGGCTGCGGCATAAAATTCATGTGCACCAAGCGACTAGTTAATGCCTTGGATTATTCTCATAAAACCTTATACAATCGTTCATCTTTCGTTTATTGTTTAAACTGTTTAATCTCTATTTAATATTCACCGATGAACAAAATCGTATTATAAAAATAGTTTAAAGCGATTGTTGCCCGATTAAAGTTGATGAAGAAATCGGCGAATGCGACAGAAACTTAATGGGATCGATCTCCGTATAAAAATAGTTTATAAAGCGGTGGTAGCTGCAAGCAGCATAATTTAATTTCTAAAGTTTCTCTCAAGTCTTCAAAGCGTATTATAGTTAAACTTCGTCGCAGTCCTGTAATTACCAAATTGTTAAATAAGTAAAACGAAAAATGTACCGATTTTACATTATAAATAACGTTCATTGATTTCCTGTCGTTTTTTGTAGGCGTTCATTCATCAACTTACTTTTTGATACAGTTTGCTTCCACCAAATATAATTACTATCATTACTGTTCTCGGCGATAAAAAAATCTTTTACATTTGCATGAATGATAAGATTTTTATTTATGAAAAATAGACAGGAAAGATAGACGGGTTCGTTGCAACAAAAACGTACAAAAATCAGTTTCGTGTTTAATTGGAGGTTGCGGACAAGAATACATCAGAAAATGAATAGGGGAAAAATTGGTCGTTTTTTTAAAAACAAATATTTCCTCTGCGTCCAACTATGTACAATATTGTCCTTTAATAGTCGAGTTCTTCCTTCGAATGTTATTTAAACAAAATGTATATTCAAGTAGAATTTTCAAATCATTATCAGTAAAATCATTAATTTTAGGGTCCCAATCCCGGCAACTGCAGTTAACCAACAAAAACGAAATCGATACCTTCCTCTACTCGTATCGATTTTCACCAATCCAGCGGGCCTATCAATTGGCGCGACTCCGCGTTCGCTGTGCCTGCACGCGGCGCATCCGAAACATCGTCGATGCGCTCGTCGCGACGAATTCCCTCTTTCTCGCCGTCTCCGTCTCTCGGCCGCGAAGCACATGCGGTGGGATGTCCGCGACGATTATTACGGTAACGACGCGCCGCGCACCAGGCCGAGAAAAAACACGTGTGACGTTGCGCCGCCTCGTGCGACGTTAGTCGGTATATAGCAATGATCGCCGGAGCGCATAAGCTATGAACTCGATCTCTCCGATGCCGCCGTATAACCAACCGCGACGCCGACGAGGCATTGGCGTCGCCTCGATTTCGCAATGCGCGCGCGCGCGCCTCCTCGAGAGGAAAAATATATTTTTGTCGCCTTATACTTCTGGGGCAGGATTTCTCTCTTTTCCTGGGCGGAAACTGAAGAAGCGAGGCGGCTGAAGAGCGAGCGTCGTCGGGGAGTAGCTCGATAATTGCTTGTGCAACGTGGGTCGTTAGCGATTTTGTGAAAGCGAAAATGAGCGGTTTTTAAAGTTTTATTTGGGTTTTAGATTGTTTTATGCTTATTAAAATTATAATACCTTTGCGGACACGTCGGAGTATTATTTGTTTACGCGTAATAATGGGTAGTATATTGTAATTTTAAATCAAACGTATTAAAAAGACAATTTTCATCTGTGCGATTAATTATAAGGTTTAAAATTTAAAGAATTTCATTGGTAACATATAGATTTTCGTGTGTGAAAGTTCAATGCCGAGTCAAGAGGTGTGCATTTTTCGAATTTACTTAATAAATTCAATGGTATTCGTAAAAGAGTACTAAGAGCTCTTTGAACAGTAGTTGTTAGTAAGCAAATTTATTCTTCTTTCATTAGTTTCCTTATATGTCATTAGCATTATGCGGAAATGTTTGAATGCAAATTTAGTTTATAAAAAGTAAACGGTCAAATGCTTCTTATTACTTTTATGAAAGTAAAACGCGTAGAGAAAAAATTTATTTGACGGCAAAAGAAAATTAATCTTTATGAAGATTCAGCAAAAAATCGTGGAAGAATTAACGTTTGACAATGTTTGTAATGAGAATTATAATTCTGGCAAAGTGTCAAAAGCTGGATAAATGTATGCTCCAACGCAATTGTAATTACTCTTCTATACATGGATTGTTACACAAAACTTTTAGTCATTATTAATTGTGTGTAACTTTCAAAGTTCTCTTATGAATAACACCAAATTGTTTTACGAAATTTTGAAAATGGCTGCAAACGATTTCCATTATAGTTTTAAACTAACATCCAGAATTTCGTACTATTATATTATTAAATGTTTAGATAATAACTCGCTTATCTCTTTTTACCGTGACGATTAATAATTTACATTGTAATGTAAAAAAAAAAGCTGCTAAGAAGCCCGTATGGTCACTTCTCAAAGTCCCTTTAAATTCAATCCGAGACCGCACAGCTCGCTCCAAAAACATAAAGATTTCCCTCTGGACTGGCGTATTCGTCCCTTTTATGAAAAAAGCCTCGTTAATTCCAATTTTCGTCGCATTTCTGGGAAATCCGAGGCGTAGCCTTCTCCCAGACGACGACGGCGGCGGCGGCGGCGGCACAGTTGGTTCGTCTGACGTGACGGAATCGACGTCGTGTGTATACATTCAAGGCCGCTCTCCTTCTCTCCCTCCCTCGCACGGACACACGTATATATATATATATACATATATACGGTTTGCCGGCGCGGCAGCAGTGTGTGCCTTTCGTCATCGGCCGTTTCCGCCGATGCTCGGCATCTAAATTTGCGCTCACGCGCCACCGCGCGCTCTCTCGGCCTTCGCGAACGCGGCCACAAGCTCTTAGGAAAGTCAAGTTCAAGGCCAACCAGATAGCCGCCGCCGCCGCCGCCTCGCAAAAGAGCCTCCCTCCCCCCTCCCCCACATACGACGTCGGCTCGCGCGCGCGCGCGCGCGACTCCTCCAGTCGCGAGTGGAAGCCCGCGGCTCGAGTGTTCGAGCGGCCCCGATGCGTGTGTGTACGTGCACGAGCCGACGACTGTGTGCGGCGATATCAGCTCGCGGGAGCGCTGGAGCGACGAGGTTTAAAGGGGCTGAGACACCTAAGGGCCCCGGAGGCTTATGCAACCCCTCCGCGGTAACCGAGACTGTGTTTACTTTCGATTGGAGAATGATGCGATTGTTTTTCAGCTGATATGGAACGGGGGATATTTCGAAAAGGATGGCCTTTCATGCTAATTATGGTCGATTGCAGACACTGGGCTCCGAGCGTTGTTATGCTGCGATTATAATTAATGCTATAAATCCGCGTAATTAGTTATGTAATTGTTACTTGAATTATATGGATTTTAGTCTCTATATATAGAAGCAATAATGCAGGACTGCAGTTTGGAATAAATGGAACTATAAAATTTTTTTGGATGATTGAACGTTTTTCTGATTATTTGAAAATCGTTAAGATAATTGCTTCGAAAGTAGCTAATAATTAATCTACTAGAATTTTTAGAAAGACAGAATCATCATTTTTTATTACAATAATATTAGTTCCCTCCATCCTAACTCTTTAAACATTAAATAACAAGCATATCTTATTAGTCCACAGTAAAATTAAAAATTTGAAATTCCAATAATTTACATAAAACTCAAAAAATAAAATAGAAATTCCCTTTCGCTATCGCGGAATCTTTTTATTTTCCCACTTGCCAATGCCTCGTTGCATCTTTAACTTTATTACCATGTCGTTTTAAACATCTTCTATAAAAAAAACAAATGCTTTTGCCACCCTCGTCTACGAGAGAGTGCAAGCGGTCACGCGTGCAACGATGTAAAATTGACGGTCTCTCCATTGTGCCGCAAAACATTTTTCTTTTTTCTTTTTTTTTTTTTTTCGAGCGAGCGACTTTACTTGATTCGCGTTGGCGAAGCTCTCTTTGCATGACTCAATATTATACGCCTTCGCTTATCTGCTTTAAAAAGCTTTTGCCTTTGAGGCGAAAGAGCCTCGGGCGGGAATTTTTAATAAACATTGTCACCTTTGCTTTTATTTCACATATCGTGTTATTGCTCGATAGCTGCTTTTTTTTTAAGCAGCGCGTTTCACTTTTTTTTTTTTTTTTGTTACGCTCCATAAAGCTACGGTGTATGTATTAATAAAAGCTTTGATTGATGCGGAGATTCTTCTATGAGGCTCCGCGTAAAAATATTCTATAAAGCACCGGTTCTCCCTCGTTGCAATATCAATAACTATATCTAAAGTTGAATGACTGACACAAGATACGCTTTTTCTATCTATTTATAAGTAGCCACGAATGCTAACGAGCTCCGTTTAGTTTTATTTAGTTTCTGATTTCATACTCTTAAGTATGTAGTTAACTGAAGCTTTTGTGGCGGCATTACTTTAGTTACTTAATCGCGCGTTAGTTGTACTTGCAGGACTTGAATTAGGCATTGCTTCGCGAAAAGCGAAGATAAAACGTGCCGAGAGTTTTCGACCTCGATTGTGGGCACCGAGTTTAACAGGTCATACAGTTAAGTTTACCAATTACTTTACCGTGATTCAAATTGCCCCCTGAACCAAATAGCACCGTTCCACTCTGATATTATTGCAATTGATGTAATCGGGCCAAATGTCGTTGCAGTGCTAAGCGCACGATCATCAAATTTTTTTTTTTCTCTTCAGACGCCTGCTCATTTTTGCGTAGCAACAAGTCGCGATGCTATAAAATTCGTATAGTTTGTTTATGCGTTTTATTAAAATTAGATGTAAAATGTGCGTGAGAAATGTTATGATAAAATTTTTTCACATTAGAAGAAAACTAATAAAATATTATATTAGCTATAGAAAATATTGTCTGTTAGAAAGTCTTTTAATCATTATCATAGAATAAAGTAAATACAAATAAAAAGTTATTTCTTGAATAAATGTAGCTCCTTGCACTTAATTTTATGAATATCTTGGAATAATATTAACATATTATTCTAAAGCGGTAATACTAATATATTTTCAAAAATACATTTAATTTCTCACGTAAATATTTTCATTATTTTCTACACAATTTTTCTTCACGATCTTAACATTTTTGAGTTTAATAAAAGGGTTCCAACTGTCTCACTGCTAATGGTAAGCCTTCATTTCACTGTTTTGATTGCCTTTATTATGCGATCATTTCTGTCACAAATTTTGACTCGACATTGTTTAATACCGCATCTTTTTAATTTACTAGATTTTTAATAAATTCTGAGGAGGGTCTTGTGACAAAGACGGTTGGAAGATAAGACTTACCATATTAGCAGTGAGGCTATTGAAATTCTTTAATTAACCCAAGATTTCAGTTTATAAAATGGCAACATTATTAGAGCCCAAGAGCTAATAATTATGCGAACGTTTGTATTTGAAAACGTACAGATAACATGCAAAAATTGCCAGAGGCTCACTCTCAAACCGTACCGCTAAAAGCCGTTGGAGCTCGCATAAAAACTCGCGGATAGAAAAAATAAAACATCTCGGTTCTTGGTGCGCGCTGCTATTTCAGACCCAGGCGCAACACCGAACGCCTTGAGGCCGCGAATTCGAAAGCAGGAATTCCAGGAGCGCGAACTTCTAAAAATGTTTTCGCATTAGTCGAGCTTAAAAATAGTGCCCGCCGCCGCGAGAAAAAAAGTGCAATCCTCCGCCCCGCGTTTGTGCCCCGCGGCGTATATATTGACGGACTTCAAAGCTAAACGAAATCAACGCCGGGTATACCTCGTTGTTCGGCGCGCTTATTTTTGCTCCCGTGAATCTAACCCTCCGGTTTTCACGGTAGAGCCTTCCGTTTGTTTTTTTCGCTGCCACGCCTAATGTAGTTTTTTCCTCGCGAGAGAGTAAGTGCAGAGTTTGCATTTTTCGGCTAGGATTCACGCGCTTTTTCTATCCTATATATGTTGTATTGGGTTTCACGTTTAGCCTTGACGAATCAAGGAGCGGAAAAGAATTTTTCACTTTGGATATAGGAATCGACCCTAAATTTTATTTGATATTACGTTCTTTCTGAAAGATTTTGTGTCATTGAAACTTTTTCTGTTTTTAAAGGTCTGTATGATGTCCGGTACTACAGCTGAAAACATGATTGGAAATAACAGGACAACAATGCCCAGCATTAAGCAGGAGATTGAAAATCCCAACACACCAACTCAAAATTACCAAGTCTGCTCACCAACCACAACGTTACAACAACAAGAGGTATTCGTGAAATTTGATAATTTTTATGACGAACGACACGCATACACGGAGAAAAATTTTCTAGTAAAAATTACAATTACAAATTACAAAATTACAATAGTACATTTTAATTTGATCACAGACTGTAAAAATCCTAAAAAATTACCATGTCCATAGTAAATTTT